>JAOVFP010000018.1:1200000-2400000 GCA_025738555.1 Cyathus striatus
CAGAAAGACATAGTGAAATATGAGATCTCTCATAATTGTCCCGTAGGCTCTGCTATATTATAAGTGGTCACAGAGTCATGGTGTACCATGCGCTGCGTTGGCGGTTGAATTTAACACGACTGATTTCAACCTGGTGAATGTGAGCGGCTCCAGAGCCCTGGTAATAAAGTTGCCCCCCATGTACATGAGCATTTGTATCTTAGGTATTTATTATAAAACATTATTGAGCGCATTACACTCTGGTCATGATCACCAATACTGAGTAGAGCAGCAAATTGACTGTACTATAAACACATTTGGCGTGAATTGAGATACTTTAGACGTAGTATAGTGCTGAATTCTTCCTTGAAAAGTTTCCAACCTCCTCTAAAATTTTGTGCAGTCTGTACTAAGTACCTTATTGAACATATATATGAAAACATATACAGTAGCATTGTTAGCCACAGATATGTTGCTGCTCTAATTCACGGTCAGTTGGTGCCACAGATCAACGATTCGTTCTCATGGAGGGGCTCACGCATTGTCGCGCAGTTGCTAGTGAGACTTAGTGAGTTGAGTCGGAGATTTAAATGAGATGCGCTAGAAGCCATCACTTATCCCCATTTTGTGGGGAGGGGCCTACGGACTATGTTCCGGGATCGGTGGATCTGACACCTCTTGTGCCCAATCCCCGGTTACGTGCCGCGGCGTGACATTATGTCACAGCGTGTGACACCTTCTGAAACTTGAAAAAATCTTAGATGAACTTTGAGTACTTTCCCACCCTTGTAAAATTGATAGGACTTCATAAATACACTCATATATACTGCTGGCTTTTCTATGAACTGCGTGCGATGTGCGAGATATAAGACATATATTAGGGGGGGTCAGAGTAGGTGGATTCGAGGTGGATTCGGAATTGGATTCGAAGTGGATTCTGGACAGTCAGAATCGTGGGAGAATCATGGATCCAACTTTATGGGTGAAGCAACTTTTTAGTTGCTTCGCACTCTCGAATCTGGATTCAGCTCTGCACTCGATCTTACTTGGCCGTACGTGCTCGACATCTTCCAATATACTTCTCCTTTAAATTCATTTGGTATAGCTTGATGTATCATATATGTATATGTGAGCTCTCTAGCTTGTAACTTCTGTCAACCAGTCGGACAGATCATAGTATATAAAAGTCATGTAAAGTGTATGTGAGAGACCACAACTGGTCAATTGAACCAGGAATACTGTAGGTCTGATAAGTATAAGCTACACCTAATTATTCATAGATGCATTATAATATATGTTTGTGCTAATTATCAGCTAAAAGACAGATATAAAGTCATATGAAGTCAGCAGAAACTAGGAGGTTGAATCCAGCTGGAATCGAAACCACAGCCGGGGCGGTCAAAGTGAAATGCGACTCGAGGCTGATTCTGATCACTGAATCATGCTCCGAATCCAACTCGAATCCAAGTCCGAATCCACCTCGAATCCACCTACTCTGACCCCCCCTATTGACTTACAACCATTCGCATGCTTGAGCATCGCCTTCAGCACGTTGTTGACGCGATCCAATTTTAACCTGACCCAATCCATTGAAAAATCGATAATATACAAGCAACAGTAACAGTTCCCGAGGTAATGGCCAATCGATCCCTTCGTAACTTATACCGAACTCACTCAGACCTTCGATAAGTGACTGATAGAAGCACGGTACCGATTCTGCCATCTCTACAAAACACGTTGCAATACGCATGACATGAGGCTTTTCACATACATACGGAAGAGATAGTGTTATAATAAGTTGCGGCTGCTTGACAAGGTGAGCAGGATAATGTTACTGTAATATGGAAATCCCAGGTGTACGTTTACATTCGACCCTGGCATGCGAAGAACAGACTTCGAGTGCCACTGAAAAAAATCATTTTGAACTGTAAACTCAATGCTTTAACGACCGATAGCGTATGAAGATGAAGGATCATGCTAAACAAAAGTTTCCAGGAGGTGAAAGAGACTCATTACCGTTCACTGTCTTATGGCACGCCTTTCATGTTGGACATCAAGCTATTTTTAAAACTATAAAGCTGTGGATATCAGATGGAACACATCTCATGGTAGAATTACTTCACACCTCCGCTATCGAAAGGTGGACAGAGCTACCTTGGTATCTTCTTGTGCTATTGAGAGCAATCTAGGTTAGTGCGCCAATACGGAGAAGTCGTCAGACAAAGGAACCACCAACCGGCGACCACACTGCATTCATATGCCAGGAACCACTCACACGTCTGTCAGAGGTTATATTAATTGTTTTCAAATTGACTTCAATCTCTTTTCGGATTATTCCATCCTCCATGACTACCATCGACTTGAACTCAACACAATTGGTTCATTCCCTCGATATCAAAGGTGTATGGATAACTGCGAAATCAAAATAACACATTCAAACAGACCTGGAGATACATGGATAGATAGATTTTCCCAATTGATACATTCTAACGGCTACTATTTGTAATGTACTGGAAAAGGCCACATACATGTGGTGGGGTGGCTGATCGTTCCGACACGTTGGCTAGGAGAACATTATTAACGTATGATAGGCATCGCATTGCTTTATATATATAGCCTGCTCATGTTAGCCTGCTTCCCCCCCATCTCGTCACCTCAAACACCTCACTACCGAAGCACCTAACAACTTTAAATCTCAAAGTCAAATTTTCTGGCATTTACAATGGCTGAAAATACATCAAATGCTCAAATTCTTCCCAATGCGCAACATGTCAATATTCTTGGCGGGCAGCTGAATGCCATTGGTCGCAATCA
The DNA here is from genome assembly GCA_025738555.1 of Cyathus striatus. NCBI lineage: Eukaryota > Fungi > Basidiomycota > Agaricomycetes > Agaricales > Nidulariaceae > Cyathus > Cyathus striatus. The sequence continues at coordinate 1,202,794 of JAOVFP010000018.1, forward strand.
AATCAATAATTATAATATGAAAAATGATGAAATCACAGAAAAACTTAAACTATTAAAGCCTGTTGATCATAACTTGTACTATCCCCCTTCATGCATGGAAGGGACTAGGGTTACTATTCTAAATGATATTTACAAGTGGCTGAAAGATTTTGGTATGCAGATATATTGCTATAATTATGACAGAAAATAAATTGTTTGTTTTAATAGATACAACTACTCCAAACATTATGTGGATCACTGGGGGTCCAGGTACAGGAAAATCTGCAATAGCTTCTACCCTGGTTGAATCTCTTAATTCAAATGAATGGAAGAGACTGGGTGGCTGCCATTTCTTTAAGAGAGATGATAATATCTTAAGTGATGCCACTGTAGTTTGGAGAACAATAGCTGCAGATTTAGCTTCCAAGTCAAAGTATTCCATGTTGAAAGACAAAATTGCAGAACATCTTGATAACAACTTTCATCTTGGAAGCATTGAATGGCATTTCAAACACATGATTGAAGATCCACTGATCACTTGTTATGAACAGCTTAAATATGACCCACCTGCATTTGTTATTGATGCTCTTGATGAATGTAAATCATCTAATCATTTTATATATCTGAAAAAAACCTTACAAAAATGGGTTGAACTTCCTAAACATTTTAAGCTCATTTTAACTGGGAGACCTGGTACTCTATCAGATATAACTGGGAATGAAAATTTATTCAAAATTGTTAAATTGGAAACAGATTCCAACCATGATGTAGAAATTGATCATGACATATATATCTTTCTAAAGAAAAATTTGGAATACTATCAGAATGAATTACAACTTCAGTCAATAGACAAAAAATTATGTGAGATGACCAAAAAATCTGCTGGTTTGTTCATTTGGGCATCAACAGCAGTTAAATACATCACTATGACTGCTGATGAAGATAAACAGCTTTCACCTGAAGAAAAATTACAGCAAGTTCTTCTTGGACATGTAAATCAAAGTGTTGAGATTCTCTATAATCAAATACTACAAAATTCTTTTGGTAAATGGACACCAGATAGACAGAAAGTTGTGAGACAGGTGCTAGGAATACTATACATGGCAAAGTCTCCATTGTATAAAGAGGATATTTCTTACTTCATTAACATTGATGGGAATAATGTAGCTGAGGAAATCTCTAGAATACTAAGTTATCTTCTTCCAGTTACATCAATGAAAGATAATCATATAACATTCCATCATTTATCATTTGTTGAATTTTTATTGGGAGAGTATATAGACAAACAATTTAAAATCAACCAATACAAAATTATGAAAACCATGACAAAAGCAATATTTGAGATTCTCAATAGCCAATTAAAATTTAACATTTGCAATATTGAATCATCATATACAATAAATGAAAATATTAAGCCAACAATAGTTACCCAATATATACCATCACATCTTCAATATTGCTGCAAATATTGGAACATGCATTACATTGAAAGGATTGAAAGTGAAAAATATCATTTTATCTCTGTAGCAAAGGAATTTAGAAAGTTCTTATTCACAAAATTTTTATATTGGTTAGAAGTTATGAGCCTCTTAAATATGATACAAACAGCAGAAGAAATATTGAAACAATTAATATTATGTACAAAGGTATGCTACCAGCTAAATTAATACTAGTTAGGTACTGAGCTTTATAAAGATAAACACTACTGAACATAATTTCATTCAAGATGGAATAAAATTTATTATAAATTTTTACATTCCCATTACTAGAAGCATATCTCATATATATATCTCAGCACTAGCATTTGCACCAGAGAACTCATTGATATGGAAGCATTTCTCTCCATTCTATGAAAATATACCATCCATTCTAAAAGGGAGAAATAGAGACTGGGATGAATCTTTTCAATCTATATGCTATACCAGTTCAGCAGTAAAATGTGTGGCATATTCTCCAAATGGAAGACAGGTAGTGTTTAACTCAGATAGAAATACCATCAGAGTATGGAGTATAAAGAATGTAAATCTCACTACTGAACCATTTCAGGACCACAGTAATTTGGTGACATCTGTGGCATTTTCTCCAGATGGAACACAAGTGGTGTCTGGCTCAGAAGATAAAACAATCAGAGTGTGGAATGTGAAGAGTGGAGAAACTATTGCTAGACTATTGGGTAGCCACAGTGATTGGGTGACATCTGTTGCATTCTCTCCAGATGGAACACAAGTGGTGTCTGGCTCAGCTGATACAACAGTCAGGGTGTGGAATGTAAACAGTGGAAAAACTATTGCTGAACCATTTGAAGGCCACAGTAGATCAGTGACATCTGTTGCATTCTCTCCAGATGGAACACAAGTGGTGTCTGGCTCATGTGATCAAACAGTCAGGGTGTGGAATATGAAGAGTGCAAAAATCATTTTTGGACCATTTCAAGGTCACAGTGATTCGGTGACATCTGTTGCATTCTCTCCAGATGGAACACAAGTGGTGTCTGGCTCAGATAATCAAACAATCAGAGTGTGGAATGTGAAGAGTGGAATAACCACTGCTGGGTCACTCTACAGTGACAGCAATTCAGTAACATCTGTTGCATTTTCTCCAGATGGAACACAAGTGGTGTCTGGCTCACATGATAAAACAGTCAGGGTGTGGAATGTGAAGAGTGGAAAAACTATTGCTGGACCATTTGAAGGCCACAGTGATTGGGTGACATCTGTGGCATTTTCTCCAGATGGAACACAAGTGGTGTCTGGCTCACATGATGAAACAGTGAGGGTATGGAATGTAAAGAGTGGAAAAGCCATTGCTGGACCATTTCAAGGCCACTATCATTTTGTAACATCTGTGGCATTTTCCCCAGATGGAACACAAGTGGTGTCTGGCTCAAGTGATCATACAGTCAGAGTGTGGGATGTGAAGAGTGGAAAAACCATTTCTGGACCATTTTATAGTAATTTAGTGATATCTGTGGCATTTTCTCCAGGTGGAACACAAGTGGTGTCTGGCTCATGTGATCAAACAGTCAGGGTGTGGAATGTGAAGACTAGAAGGGCTATTGCTGGGCCATTTCAAGACCACAGTAATTTGGTGACATCTATGGCATTTTCTCCAAATAGAACACAAGTGGTGTCTGGCTCAGAAGATAAAACAATCAGAGTGTGGGATGTGAAGTGTGAAAAAACCATTGCTGGACCATTTCAAGGCCACAGCCACTCAGTGACATCTGTGGCATTTTCTCCAGATGGAACACAAATAGTGTCTGGCTCAAATGATAAAACTGTCAGGGTGTGGAATGTGAAGAGTGGAGAAACTATTGCTGGACCATTTCATGGCCACAGTAATTTGGTGACATCTGTGGCATTTTCTCCAGATGGAACACAAGTGGTGTCTGGCTCAGAAGATCAAACAATCAGAGTGTGGAATGTGAAGAGTAGAGAAACTATTGCTGAACGATTTCATGGCCACAGTGATTCAGTCACATCTGTGGCATTTTCTCCAGATGGATCACAAGTGATTGGCTCAGGTAACCAAACAGTTAAAGTGTGGAACACAAACAATTCTTTGTATCATTTACATGAACTTGACCTATTACATACCAACATTATCTTTTCAACCTGCATTTCAGATGGATGGGTAAGAGATAGTAATAAAAATCTATTGTTTTGGGTTCCTTCCAATTAAGGCTCCAATACTATACTATACTATACCCTATTAATAGGGTATCTACTCTATTCATATACCTATACCTATAGTCATATTTCTTCCAGATCAATATAGAGTATTTAATATGGTATATGGTTTGTATAGAGTTTCAATATTAAAAGTATAACTGTGTTAGATGGACTAGTCTGACTATAATGAATAATGCTATTGACGTTTCCTTATGATGAGTCGATCGTAACCAAAAGAAAATTTTCGATCACTAATCTGAATACTGATTCTGAGTGGTGAGGACCCAAGTCTCAAGCTAGCATCTCGATTCTCATATGGCACCTAAAGTTCCTGAGGACTTCTTCTTTCACGCATTCTCAAACCATGTCTCAACTCTTGAAGGGCTGCAGTCGTCCCTACCTGATAGTGTTCCTGTTGGCACCAGGAACGATCGGGTTGCAACAATTTTTGCAAAATTACCAGTACCTGCAGCAATCAATGAGTATTGGGAGGTATTCAATCGACGAATGGACATTCTGTTTAGTGAAGACCTTACCGATGCTAGCACTGGCCGACTTCCCAACATTCTTAAAGGAGAGTTCGGCATGGAGATGGTGATAGCCTATTTTCAACATACAGTGTCGATGAAACCGGAAGGATTCCCATGGAATGCAGCTATGCCTAAGATTCTACGCCTTGTTAAGGAAATTAAGGCACTCACATAGTATGTCTTCTATTTCCGTCATTATAAGATTGCATTGACAGATTTGATTAGCGCTAGCATTGTACCAGTACCAGCGTCTGGTGACAGCGAGACCTCAAAGAAAAGAACACAGAAGCCCAAGAGGGATCAGCTGAACTCTGAGGATGACAGCGACTATGCTCCTCCCAAGCGTCAGCGACTGGAGAATGACATTGATCTCCCATCAGCTGTCTTTAATTCTGATGGAGAAGAAGTTATCGAAGAGAGTGACCTACGCAAAGAAATTGTGAGTATAGTTGAGCTGCACAGTTACTTGGACTTGTTCACAATCTTACCTTGCAGAATCAAAAGCGTAACGAATGAAAAAGTCAGCAGCCAGGGAACATACCAGTTCTACCTTCCAAAAAGACGAATAGAAATAAAGGAAAGGTGGGAAGAGCAACAGATAAGGCTAAGGTAAGTCTAATATTGCTTAATCAAGTATCGTTTTGACTGAGCACTCATCTATTATTAGAAAGGAGGACCATGTGCAGCTCTTGATGCAGGCGAACAGTCCGATGGAGACACAGCTCTTCTGGGTGTACGAGAAGATGCAGCAAGGCCGAAAGGAGCACGGCGAGGGCCTGCCAATAAGAGCATGCAGCATTATATGGAACCGGTGCCTATTCGGGATGGGAAGGCATTGCGTTGGGAGTTTATGTGTAAACATTGTCCATCGTAAGTTATAACATTCTATTCATCTTATTCTTGTTGATTATCAGTGTAATAGAACACGTACCTTTGCCCATACTGTCCCGGGGAATGACACAAAGTTTGATGATGAGGCGGCTATTCCAGCTGGATTCAACAATCTTGCTGCTCATCTCTCAAAATGTTCTGTATATCAGCGAAAGAAAGCTAAAGCTGAGCTCGAGACAGATATAGAAGATGATGTTCCCCAAGCTACGTACAAGGAGACTAATGCTATAATGGATAGGTTCCTTTTGAAGGGAAAGCTTAATCCAGCCATTATGCACAACAGGGCCGGGTTCCTTCGAATTTTTTCAGCTTGGATACTTGATGATGACTTACCATGGACAACTGGTGAATCCAACATGCTTTCAAACCTTTTTAAATACCTCAAGATCTCCTATACATTGCCTAGCGATACAGCTGTTCGTAACGAGCTGGCAAAAATATTTGCCGAGCTGCATGCAAAGGTAGTTGAAGAACTTTCGGTATGAGTTTCAGCATTATCTTAGAATTGGATATCCTCTAATACACAGTCTATAGAACATTAGATCAAAGGTAGCATTTGCGTCGGACACCTGGACTAACAAGCAGATGATCTACACATTCGCTTGCTCTATTGCTTCCTTTATCGATGATGACTGGGCACTGATTGAGCGTATCATTGATTTTTGTCCTTTGGAAAGTAAAGAGCACGAAGGTATATATGCTGCTCGCTCATTTGTTGATAGTGCACGCAAAGCTGGAGTTTTAAGCAAGATAAGTTCAAGGCTATTAGTACTGCATTCTCTATAAGTCGTAGCTTACTTTGCTTATTCAGTACTTCTCTGCGATCACCATGGACAATGCAAGTGTCAATGATGTACTCTTCCGAAATGTTGTCCGCTCCCTTCTTACACTCTACGATATACCGGAGCATGAAGACCAACAGATTCGGTGCCTTGCACATATCATCAACCTCGTGGCACAGGCTATGCTATCAGCACTTGATGAAGTTGAGGAATGTACTGAAGATGGCGATGATTCAGATCACTTTCTCCAGAACAAGAATGTGCCGATCCACTATGATATTGAAGACAATGTTGAGCTTCAAGAACTCGAAGCAAATAGAGATATCGATGTGAGTTTTAAGGACAAGTCGGGTACGCCAAAAGGTCTACATGAGGTAGCACTTGAGGAGGAGGAAGCAAGTGATGTTGGGAAAAGTGCTTTAAAAGGGTATGTTCCACTATCTCTTTAACAGTTTCGCACTTGTGGCTTAAAGCTTGCTCAGCTCCGGTTCATTTCCAACAAAATTACATCTTCCCCCCAACGGCGACAACGATTCTGGAAGATTTCTTCAGAAATATATGGTGAAACGAAATGTGCAGACGATTCAAATCCAAATGGCAGCCACACTCCACTCTCAAAACTTATGGTTATCCGTGACGTATGCACACGATGGAACTCGACACATGCCATGATAGCACAGGCACTTACTCTTCGTGAGGTAAGCTTCACATAATATGATTATCTTCCGTGTAGCTAGTATTGACTCTACACGACGAGGCGATTAACAGGTGGGTTTTTGAGACCACGGAGTATGAAGACCTTTTGTTGAGTAAGAAGGATTGGGAGCGTCTGGAACAACTATGGAAGCTACTAGATGTATGTGATAGTACGTTACTTGATAGACTTATAAGTCTGACTATGGCATAGCGCTTTACAGTGCATACTCAACAGCTTTCAATGTCGCGGTGCCCTACCATTCCATTTGTGCTTCCAATATACGATTCGCTTGAGAAGCACCTCACCGCTGCATCTGTCAGCTTAGATTTGGCTATGGAACTACGCACGGCTGCTGGTGTTGGGAAAATGAAACTCCTAAAGTACAAACGGAATGCTGTTACAAACCACAACTACATTCTCGGAACTGGTGTGTAGTACAAGAGTGGTCTTATTCCATAAAGTCCAACAGCTTATTATATCCCTAGCACTTCACCCCTTCATGCGCACCGAATGGTTTCGTAAAGTGGCTACTCCTCACTGGGACATAGCCAAGGATACATTGAACAAGGATGAAGAGGTTCTACGAGTACAAATTCTTGTACACTCGGTTGCAGAGCATTACCAGAAAGAAATGGAGAATGAACTTCAACAACCATCTCACATATCCCAAGAGCCGAAGGCTAAAGACACCAGTATGCTACTCTCTGCGTCCAGTAGCTTGGCTAGTCTCTGTGACTTTGACTTCGATGTTCCTACCGCATTCACTCCGACTCTCAGCCAGCAGCTTGACGATGAGTTACGTCGTTACTTTGGTTTTGAAGGTGGACGTGGTGTAGTACACGATCCGCTTTCATGGTGGAAGGTGTGTGACGAGTTGATTATTCGCTGGCCTGAAGTTTGAACTTATTGGTTCCCTCACATTCAGGCTCATGAAACCTTATTCCCGGTGCTCGCAAGAATGGCTAGAGACATTCTTGCGATACCAGCAACAAGTGTTTCTGTTGAACGAACATTTTCAAAATCGCGAAGAATTTGTACGGACTTGCGAAGCTCGCTGCAGGCAGAAACAATCCGCGAGGCGTTGCTAACAAAAGTCTGGATAAGGAGTGAGATTTTTGATCTAGTACAGAAACCAAAACCTGTTGAAAAGCATGGTAGTATTCGCTTATTAAATACTTTGTAGCTGTAGTAAGGATCCAACGTATTTCTCATTCTAGATACATAAAGTATTATATATAACTCCTTGCCAAGATATGTGCTACCACCCAGCTGTGACCACCAACGATACGAGAACAGCTACGACCACGCTATGGCACTCTTCTGCCATGGCCCAACCCCCCCTCATCCCCCAGCAGCACATCCTCAACGACGAGCACGTACACGTCTAGTCCCCCTTCACCCCCAGTACTCCCCCTCTTAGCGATGCTCACGCACACAGGCTCAACCCCCCTCATCCCCCAGCAGTGCACCCCCAACAACAAGTGCATAACGACTACACGTCTAGTCCCCCTTCACCCCCAGCACTCCCCCTCTCAGGCTCAACCCCTCCTCATTCCCCAGCAACGCACCCTCAATGACGAGTGCGTAATGACGAACACATACACGTCTAGCCCCCGTTCACCCCCAGCACTCCCCCTCTCAGGCTCAACCCCCTTCATCCCCCAGCAGCGCACCCCCAACAACAAGCGCATAATGACAACTGCATACACGTCTAGTCCCCCTTCACCCCTAGCATTCCCCCTCTCAGGCTCAACCCCTCCTCATCCCCCAGCAACGCACCCTCAATGACGAGTGCGTAATGACGAACGCATTCCCCCAGCAACGCACCCTCAATGATGAGCATGTAACGGAGTGCGTAATGATGAACGCATACACGTCTAGCCCCCGTTCACCTCCAGCACTCCCCCTCTCAGGCTCAACCGTGCATACATGTCTAGTCCTCCTTCACCCCCAGCACTCCCCCTCTCAGGCTCAACCTCCTCTCATCCCCCAGCAACGCATCCTCAACGATGAGCACGTACATCATCCAATCCCCCTCTCAGTGATAGCACTCCCATTCATAGCCCTTGAGGCTTGATGACGCATGCACCACAACTCCTCCAGCACTACAGATTCTCCCAGCAACGCTATCTCCTCAGAGAATCACGCTCATTGAACCTCCTCCCATGGTGAGCAAAAAAGTGACTCACTGTGATATGTTGACGAAAACCAGTATCAGACATGCCAAGTAATGAGAACAGAGGGTCCAGAGCGTAGTTGGAGCATAGTTTAAGTAGTAGCAGCTGGCACACAGGTAAGACAGAAACAAGAAAAGTGCTTGTTGGGTTATAGGAATAGCTGGTGCCTTGGAAGATACCATTAGTTCGTTGTAACTTGTAGATCGTAATTAGTAACTTATGAAGGATAGTCAAGGGAATGTGGAACCGCTTGATCAGTGATGACGTGTACTTCTCTTGTGTGATATGTGACAATGTCACAAAAATGCTGATTAGTAATGGATCACATGATATTCATGTGATCTAAATAATTAACACTATACAATAAACCCAATAACCCTATTAATCCGATTAATACACTATTTTCACCCTATCCCTATAAATACACCTGTCAGGTGTATAGGGATAGTATATAGTTGGAGCCTTACTTCCAATTATAGAAAAAATCTTTACAGTTTTGAAACTGTACAAATCTTTTCTGATGATGATATGTGTCAAATTGATTTGACACATTTTGACTATGGATATAACTGGTATAAGTGTAAATCTGGGTCTCCTACTCCTCCAAAGGCTTGGTTCAAATGGACAAGTAAAAGATAGTAGTAACAAGAGGTTATTTTGGGTTCCTTTCAATTGTGAAATACCTATGTGTAGTATTGAAATTTTGCATATTTTACCTGATAATGACATGTGTGAAGTTGATTTAGCATATTTCATTCATGGATCTAACTAATACAAGTTTAAAATTATGTTCATGAACAATGCTGAGCATGTTTCACCTTGTTTTCTTTAGTTTTGTCTTGATATTTTTACTTATTTTCCTTCTATTTTTCATGAGTTCTGATATCTCAAGAATGTGTGTTATTCAGACTGTATGACTTGTATTATATTGCATGAAGCTGAAGCATAACTTCAGAACAATTTATTAACTATGCTCCCCCCCTCTTTCACATAAAGTTCACTGAGTGATATGAATTTTATGTGAAATTTTCACCAGGCATTCATATCACTCAGTGAAGTTCATGTGAAGTTTATACAATAGTGGTTCAATTGTATTTCATAGTTTTTTTTACTAGTAATAAAAATAAATATGTAGAATTATATTACCTATTCAAATGTCACAATGATCATTTTATGTCACTGTTACATCTGTGTCTGGAATCCACTATTCTGCACTATCCTGCTATTCCACACTATCCTGCACTTCCTGCACTTCCTGCACTTCTGCATTGGCTGCATTTCTGACCAATCATCAGATATGTCATCATGATTTATCAATTACTCACTCATGCTCATTCACTATGTCATTATTTTGTATTACTCCTCTATTTCAACTCCTATCTGTTTCACTATATTGTATGTAGCCTTTCCTTCCATTCTTCAGCCACTACTCCTCTATGGTGGCTGACTCCACATTTACCTATCCCTGACTATACCCTTATACTTCACTCAAAGTAAACTACTCCATAGTTTACTTAGTATATAAGATCTAGTTTTTGTAAAGTAACTTCAGTTTTTGTATTGACTACAATTACAAATATACCACTATACTCTGTCTTCTTGTCTCTAAGGTTTTGCCCTTAGTTCTGGGTCCCTATTCTGACCTTCCTCTATTCTGACCTTTCTGTATTTCACACTTGACCTTGTTCCTACCTTGCACTTGAAATATGAACCACTGAGAATCACAAGAGGTGCAGCATACAAGCTGAAGCCAAGGTTCACCTTCACACTTTCCAAGTTCTCCACTTCTGAGCTTGAGCTTACATAATACTACCAGTAGCTCTCTCCACACTAAACCCAGTGCCTCCCTTATCATCCCTCTGAGTAGTATGGTATGTAACAGTTATATTCAAAAGGTAATGTAGAAACTCTACATATTACAACTAACTTGTATTCATAGGAATACATCAGGGTTATAGTTACACACAAACTATAACACACACCTTGAACATGAACATGAGCATGCATGCACATGTTTGGGCATGAAGTATAAATATTATTCTTTAAGATTTGACTTCATATCTTGATTAGAAACATCACTCACATTCAAAATATGACATAGCCATACCACACTAGTATGTACATTTGATGTACACTCTTTTTGACCCACAAATGGGCCACTTAGAACTAAAATAAATACCTTGAGCATGGCATGCTCAATCACACTCACTTTTGTGCGTGCCTGGAATTTTCTATGTGCCCCATTATGTGGCACTGAACAATTGGTTGTAATGGTATGGTACTTTCAGACAATCAAAAAAATTGCTTAATTTAGAATTTCTGTAACAGAACTAGTAAGTCATCACTCTAATTGCAAGTATGTGTCTCATGTGGTTCTTTTTATTTTTTTCAGTCTGGAGTGGTTGTTCCTTCTACTGATATTGACTTGTCACCTCTTTCATCCTCATCAATTCCTACCCCAGTTCCACTACCACTTACCTCAGGTCCTAGTAGAAATTACCTGCTATATTCTAATGGAATTGTCTCAGACAATCTCTCTTCTACTACTGACTCAAATAATTATTTCACCAAGCTGTGCAAAAGTTGTCAACCTTCCTTGATTTGTCATAAAATTCCTCTATTGTCAATAGCTACAGTTTGCAACATGTAAAGCCCACAAATTTTTTTAGTGAACTTGAGTGAATTTTTCAGCAACCACAAATAAGTTTTAAGCTCCAATAACCATTGGAACAGCATAGTTACAATGTGTTAATTAAGATTCCATGAGCCAATTTTCAATTTCCAATTTTTTTCATTTTTTGACCCAAAAATTTGGCACTCAGCCATAAAAGTAGTAACATTCATGGAAAATGTATTTTTGGCATCATTTCACCAATAGCAATATGATCCATAAAAATATCTGACCTTAAACCACTGGATTGGGCTCCAAAAAATCATCTTTCCAAACACAATGCTCAAGGGTTGACCTAGGAAAGTAGCTGAAATACCAGTTGACTTCACAATAATCAGTTGGTATACTGTTATTCACCCAATATACACTGGTTGAAGGTCTCTTGAAGCTGACCTGCACCCCTACCCATGGACACCTATACCCATAACTGGTTGACCTGTAAGGGTTGATCTGATCCATGCATTACCATAGTAACATGTCAATTTTTTCATCAAAAAATTTGGCATGCCCATTTTCTTGTGGGAATTTCTCATAAACAATGTTTTTGCATGTATTTTGACTTCCTGAATCTGAATCTGTAATTAATTTTTCCTGAAAAATTCACTTCCCTACTGTAATAAAACCTACCTTGGACCAGTTCCTGAAGAAATACAGGATCTAACTATTGTTTAGCAAGCCATGATAACTCACTGTCATGCTAAATGTCTAATAGTGCAATTGTATCAGCATGATCAATCTCTTGAGCTGCCTACTATGCAAAAGGGCCTAAAAGGTCATGTAATTATCTACCCACTAGGACTGTACACCGTTACCATACAATATGGTTATATGGTAGCCATATATACAGACCTGTAACTGTCCTGTCAAGGCTTCAGACAATTCTTGATATGGTATGGCTACAGTATGGTTTTGACCATAAGGAGACCATATGAATATGGCTGTATTATGGTCATATATGGTCATATGGTCTACCTTAGTGAATTCATCATTAATACTTAATTTTAAAGAACATTTCACACTTAAGTTGATATAATTATGTTTCAACTTTGAATAAGTAGCTGTGCACACTTAGATACAGCTCACTGAAACATAATTCAATGTTGAACTTGTGGAAATTGACTCATAACTGGACTTGAAATGGACACTATTTTTTGTATTAATTACTGTAATTATATGTATAATATCCTTACCATGCAATAATGGAGCTCTAACATGTAAGAAGTAGTCAAATCATTATCATTTCAAACTTCCATGGAGTTGTGGAGTGTCACTGGTACAGTACGAGACAATATCCCTTATGAAAAGAAGTTTAGAATTATCCCTCTACTACACAGGAACATAGTTTCTGTTTGCAATGCAATGCATCTAGTTTGAAAAGGTTTTCAACTAATATTTTAATACTCAGCTGATATCATTGGGGCTGGCACGAACAACTAAAACTTGCATTTCACAAATTGAGCCATATGTGCATCCAGACTCTATCTTCAATACTTCCTATTGGATTGACTCCATAAGTGTAATAATAATTACTTTGATACTGCTTGTAGAAGTTTGGTAGAAGTACACACATCAGCAAAACATGTGCGACCCTCCTGTCCTTTAGTGTCTTTAGAAAGACTAAAAGGACCAAAATATTCATAAGGACTGATAGGGACGGTTGACCAACGATTCCACAACCTTTAAAAGCTAGTTCTATTTGCATTTAAAGTATATTATATCATTTATTAGTCTTTTAATGAAGCTTGGTCTATTCAAATACAGTGAAAGACATCAGAGATTTCTAAAGACAACAATTGGGTGCTATTTATTACAATGTAGACATTGTTCTCTGGTAATAAAAAACAGAAGCAGTAGTGATCTATAAAGTGTACTACTGTAGTATATGCAAATAATTAAAGCTAATGTCAATCTCAAGTCAACCTTTCACTTCTTCAGTGTAAAAGTTGCATCTTCAAGAATTGACATCAAAATGTGAGGCATCAATGGTTATTATAGGCCTTTGCACAGTAATCCTACCAAAAAAATTCAGTTATTCGACTTAACAAAAATAATTCCCACTAACTTTAGTTAGTAGGGTTATGGAGACCGAAATTCAGAAATTTTTGGCAGTAATTTTCTTCGAAGTAATCATACATAGATTCTTCATGGAACAATTCAGTTAAGCATAATTATACTTTGATTATACTTACTTGATTCCAACGTAACTCTTCATGTAATATTTTTTATGTTCATTATATTGAATGCAGCATCATAATTTTTATTTCAATTATACTTACATGGTGACACTGTACTAGTAGTATATACATACACTCCATTCAAGTATTCTTATACTGCATGCAAAAGCAGAACATACATTGAACTTACTATAATTACAAGTATCACTTCATTGTTGAAAATGTGTTTTCATCAGAATACAAATATGAAGTCTTGGCCAGCTCCCAATAACTCAAGGCATGTCTGGAAATGTTGAGCAATAACATCTATGTTGACATCCTCATCTGTCATCCCCCATCCCAGGATTTGTTCGAGTTGGAACTTGAATGTGGGGAAACAATGGCCCCTGGGCATAATTGGACAGTTGAGATTTGAGTCTTGCTTGAGTCTCAATTGAGTCTAGTTGAGTCCACCAGCACTTGCAAGTCATTTTAAACTCTGCTTGGCTCTCGGTACGTTCTATTCCATTGTTCCAAATCCAAGTCATTCCACAACTTCAACCACTTCCATGACAATCCCCCCAGCCCCACTTCCCACTCAATGTTCACTCAGAACTCCTTCCCTCCTATCCCTTGCTGTATTTGCTACTGCTCTTCCAATTAAGACCATTTATCTGTGCTTTCATCATTGTTCAAGATGCTAGCTTTATTTCTCAAAACATGCATTCAGCATCTTCTGATGTCATGTCTCATTCCAGGTGAATCTATTCTACTCATCTCTCATCTTTGAATGCCCTATTAATGCTGTCTTTAGCTTGAGCATAGGGTTGTGGCAGTTGAAATATGATATATTGTATGCAGACTAGAGGTGACTCAGAATACATTGTTTCAGTTGTTGAGATAAGGGTACTGACTAGACCTCTAACAGGTAATATGACTATTTTGCTGCTTGAATGAGGGCAATACTCATTGCTAGCTATCGTACTATTGTTCCAAAGGTGTGTGTTCCCTGCTTTCTATTTGTGTAGCTGCAAAATAGCTGATTAGAATTCACATAGTCCATCAAACTGTCATTATACTGCTGCAGGTAGAGTGGTCGACATATAGCATTGGATATGGGTACAGGATGGTGTATAGTTGGCGTGACGAGAGGGGCTTATAGTAAACATGATGTAGACATTCAGTCCAGGTACAAGTATGGTTGGTAGTCTTGAAGTAGAGTACTAGTGGCATATCCGCTATGTATATAATAATGTTTATATGATTGAATACATTTTGCTCATGTGTTAAAATAAAATCTCTTGATGTCAAATAGGTATAATTTCAGATAGTGTATCTTGAACATGCCATAATTACCACTCATATTGTCCTAATTCTACCATTTTTCACAGAGGACAAGTCCAAATTCAGTAGAGTTTCACCGATTGTACCTATTATCCATGTGATGGGTAATTCTACCAATTATGTTGAATTCATACTAAATTCTCCCTAATTATACAGAATTCTCACATTGTGTTTTTCCTGATGTAGCTACAACTACTACTGAACAACAAAATGTCTTACAACTTATGAATAAAGTGAAAGCCATTACAACCCCTGTCTTTGGATCTAATGCAAGCAAAACTATCATGTGCAATGAAATTCATTCATTAGTGATTGAGAATGCCTTTCTACTTTTTACTTAACCCTAAATCCTGGTGATGTATACAATCCCATTGTCAGTTATTTGGCTGGTGATAACTTACATATTAATGATCTTATAAACAACTCTCAGTCTGTTTATTTTTCTCTTGCATATCTCATTGCTTGAAATCCTGTTCTTGGTGCACAATTCTTCAACATCATGATGAAAGCTTTCATTGTTGAACTTTTAGGTAAAAAACCCAAAAAAGGTGTTAATTTAAGTCCTGGTGCCTTTGGCATTGTCTCTGCTTTCTATAGCTGTGTTGAAGCTCAGAAAAGGGGCTCCCTACATTGTCATATGATAATATGGACAGAAGGTGCAATAAATCTTGAACAGATCAAACAGCAAATCCAACACCTGCCAGACCATGATTTTGAAAATTGATTAATACATTTTCTGGACTCTACTATTTTCAATGTTATTCCACCTGAAATTCAATCTTATACATCTCATTCTTTACTTAATTGTCATCCTTGTTCTTTGTTTAGTTTTGATTCCTCTCACATAAATCTTCCAAACTATGAGGCACTTAACAATCAATATTCCCATCAACTTGTTAAACAATGCCAAACTCATCTTCATTCACCTACATGTTACAAGTACTGTAAGCCTGGAGAGGAAAAGTGTGCTGTTTTGGATTGGGTTCAGGTGAAATTGTTCCAAATGCCTTTTTAAGCAGGGAAACCAGTGAGCTGGTTTTAAAGTGTGAAGATCTGAATGTAAATAATTACAATGACACCATTATAAAGGCACTAGAAATAATATGGATATGAAATTTATTCTTTCAGATCATGCTGATAAAGCCAACTTCAACTACATTTCTTATTACATTTCAAAGTCTCCTTTAAAATTACATATAGCTTTTTCTGCTCTTCAACTGGGCTTGCAAAAGATTTCAGATTGACAGAATGAATTACTAAATGACTATGATAATGAGCTTCTAGACAAAAAAGTGCTTTAGAAATGCTCCTATACAATAATTTCTCATCAAGAATTATCTGCATAGCAAGTCAAGTGGCTACATATTTAATGAATTTTGATGATCATTACACTTCTCACTTTTCATAACCTGTTTTGGATTGTGTTTGAACACCTTATTGATTCACAATTACCTTCACCCAAGTGTTACTATTAACTATCCCAAGGACTTATTACATATATCTGTTTGGTAAGTTGTCAAGCTGTTGAAAGCAATCACTGATATCAAGGGTGCATTCCTTACACTCATCCATTAGCCATGTCACTGGGAAATCTAATCATGGTCCTCACATTAAGCATAATAATATCTTGAGGGAATTAGTAATTTTATAACTGTCTTTTGTAGCCAGACTACTCTGATATTATCCTAGTGTAAGTTATAGTTATTGTAATTAGTGTTTGTAAAATCACTAAATGTTCATCCTGATTAATATAGCCTAGGATGTGTTATTCACTCTATTCTGGCTCATAGGTGGTTCTTCACATATGCCAGTTAGAACTACCAGAGAAAAGTAATGCTCCTTATAAAATATTTCTAATGACTATGAAGTAATTAGATCCTTATAATAAGTAGAACTTTCATAAAACATCCCCTATACTTTATCAACCCATATTAAGCTTATCATTAGGACAAATTTATGTCTGATTTACTCCAATCAAGTTCATGAAATGTTATAGTGAGGGGAAAGCTGGAGCTTTATTTTTAAGGCCAAATTTGTACATTGCAATGGACAGAGACTGCTGCAGCTAACTACAGTATTCAATGAGTGAGGCACACATAACAGTAACAATAGCATGTCAGTTGCTTATAAGCCTACTTATATTTTTAATTGCATTGTTGAAGCATTTGTGAGGTATTTTTACAGAAATGGAGAAAGTGGAAGCATGAGACACTTATCTAGGGACCAGAGGACATGTTGTCAGTATCAAACTTAATTGAATACATCTAATATACCTTACTACTATATACAAATGAAGTCCAACTACTTTAGTTGTCTGCATGCAAGCCACAGCTTCAGTTAACAGTAAGGTTATGTACACAAAAACAGCAAGTTCACTGAATTCATACCTTGCAGATGTGTACACCTGACTACCACTCACTGCATCAAGTTAGATAAATACACCTGAAATTTTCAACAATCATCTTGTAAACCAACTGTAAAATATAGAGTGTGTAGAGATTGCCTGCACAACAAAACTTGCTATTCTTTGAGTTTCATTATCAATACCATGTGACAGTGTTCTAGCATGCAGTTACTAAGTCTATCTATTCAAAACTTCTTCTCTTTTTATTTTTCCATCTTGAACCACTGCTCCCTTACTCTTAGACAGCTTACATCTACATTACAATTTGGAATCTCTTAATTTATATCTGAGAACTGATATGCCTAGTAAAATATAAGGGTTATTTTTCGAAATATAATAGACATCTAGTACCAGTAATACAGTTAGTGAATCAAGTCCAAGAGTCCAAGAGTTGGGGTGAGTCCTGAGCTCCCAACTAAGTAACCAGGTGTCTGCATAACATGGCACATAATATTACTCAGTATAGTGATGTGAAAGGGCTGGATACAGCGAAGCTTGGCTCAGCTATAGGCAGCTAAACCAGTGAATTGGCTAACACCAGCTTGGCTAGTTGGCTAAGCCACAGCTAACTTTACTATTTAGGGAAATGTATATTGGCAGGACTGTGTTACAATGCAAGCTAGGCATACTTCAAGTTTTCTTATGCACATTTGATTTTTAATATCATGCAATGTAATAATTAATAGTATAATATGAGAATGTACAGCTTTTGATAAATACAACATGAATTACATGATTTAAATGATGATTGAGACTCCTTGAGAACACTGCTTAGTACCAGTAAAGTAAACATCATATAATGGTCAGAAAAGAACCCTTTCAATGAAGCAGAGCCATTTTAATGTTTAAAATTTCATATCCAAGCCCTGAACAGTTACATGACTGAGGTTAGTAAGTAATACAAAGATGCAGCTCAAAGTGCACTGGTTTTGTCCAAGATAATCATTAATCACTGGTCTATTTGAAACACTAATTGAAATTCCAACAACTGTGGTACAAATGCATCCATTGACAATATCAAATACAATAAATAATGAAATTTATGTTCAATAATAATGGTATAAGTAAAGGGAGCATGCAGGAATCATGAGGAGCATGAGCAATTCAATCAGAAGTTGCCAGTGAGTGACCAAAGCTGAAGTATTATCCTAATTAGGAAAGCTGTAGGCTAAGACCCTTAGCTGTACAGTTAGCTGCCCTAGCTGTTAGCCATAAACCTGGCTAGGGACTGACACGGATGAGCCTGAACTGGCTATCTGCTATTTTTATCCGAAAATAGCAGATGCGGATTGGTTTCGGATGCCAATCCGCGGTTGTACCCAGTATTTGGATGCATCCGATTGCATCCAATAGCTGTCATGCACTCCTTCCATTTTCTGATAAATAAATCCATTCACTTAAATTGTACCACATCTATATGTACTCTAATATGTATTTAATGGATTTACATACTTATTTCTATGTTTGAAAACAGATTTGTTAATATATACTTAAATTAATGTGTTTTGCGAGACTTCATGAGGCTTTGATGAGGTCCGTGACTGTGTGACATGTCTAGTAGCATGTCACACTCAGTAAAAAGCGAAATCACACAGAGTCGAACATAAGTCAAATATAGTCGAATATGGTCAAACATGGTTGAACAATGGTGTGACTTGGGTGTGACTTTTATTCAACCACATTTGACTTTTGGTCCCCATATTTGACTTGTGATTTCGCTTTTACTGAGCATCACACACCATGACTAAGGCCATCGGTTGTGCCAATAATAAGTAAAAAACATATAGTGACATCAATCCATTTTATTTTTATCTTAAACTTCACATGTATAATGCTTATTATATTACAAGCAATTTTGTGTTTTTATATTACATTAGAAATGCTCAGTAACTCTAGTGTACGAAGGAATAGTTGAAAGCAGCAGCGGTCACAGTGGTACCAAGCAGATGCATCCGAATTTTGCAGATGGCATCTGTCACCCATCCGAATAATGGCCCCATCTGCAGATTTGATCGCGGATGGATCTCGGATCCATCCATGTCAGTCCCTAAACCTGGCTATGGCTATTAGCATAACTGGCTCAGCTCAAGCAGCTGCAGCTCCTCAAGCCAAGCTGCAACAACAGAGGGGTGTCAGCCAATTTGATCATGAGTTGCCCAGGATTTTTGATCACTTGATCAAATGAGCCAGGGCTTTTTTTGATCACCTACTATTATATGTTTACTAATGAATCTATGAGGTACTAGTGAATGTATATGTGATCTTAAGTGATCATAGTGTTTCAAACATGTATTAGCATATTATTGGTACTAATGAGTGTATAGGTGATTATAGGTGATCATTAAGTGTTTTCAGCTGCATATTGATCTATTATTACTACTAATGAATATATAGATGATCATAGGTGATCATTAAGTGTTTCAACTGCACATTGGTCTATTATTACTACTAATAAATATATAGGTGATCATAGGTGATCATTAAGCATTTCAAGGGTGTATTGGCTTATTATTAGTACTAGTGAATGTATAGATGATCATAAGTGATCATTAAACATTTCAAGGGCATATTGGCCTATTATCAGTACTAGTGAATATATAGGTGATCATAGGTGATCATTAAGTGTTTCAAGGGCTCACTGTGAGCTGTCCCCTTCCTCATGCAAGTGTTCTACCAGCTGCCTATATGGAGGACTATGGAGCTACTTATGTGCTTATGTGTCTCTAATGAGGTCATTACACTGACCCACAGTCTCACTGGAGTCCAGTGAGAGTCCAGTGAGAGTCCAGTGAGAGTATGAGAGTGTGGAGAGAGTTTAGTGAGAGTCTAGTGGGAGTATTGAGAGTCTGGAGAGAGTCTAGTGAGAATTTACTGAGAGTCAAGTGAGAAGTCCTACTAAATTAGTGAGACTCTCAGAGAGTCCAATGGGAATCTACTGAGAAAACTCATTGAACTCTCAGCACAAAAATTACATAATCAAGTAATTATTGAGTGATAAAATTAGTACTATTGGATTCACACATAGTCACACTTTTCTCATATGTCATGTACATTACATTTTCTCATATATCATACATGTTACATAGTGCTGAGTGTGACACTGTGTGATGAGTGTAATACTGTGTGCCAAGTGTAACACTGTGCTAAGTGTGACACTGTGTAATGAGTGTGATACTGTGTGATGAGTGTGACATAGTATGTGGAGTGTGACACCATGTGATGAGTGTGACACTGTGTGATGAGTGTGACATTGTGTGATGAGTGTGACATAGTGTGTGGAGTGTGACACCATTTGCTGAGTATGATGAGTGTGAAACTGTGTGATGAGTGTGACATAGCATGTGGAGTGTGATACGTGTGTGGAGTGTGACACTGTGTGCTGAGTGTGATGAGTGTGACATAGTGTGTGGAGTGTGACATCATGCTGAGTGTGACACCATGTGCTAAGTGTGACACTGTGTGCTGAGTATGACACTGTGACACTATGCCGATTGTGACACTGTGTGATGAGTGTGACACTGTGACACTATGCTGATTGTGACACTATGCTGATTGTGACACTATGTAATGATTGTGACACCATGTGCTGAGTATAATACTGTGCGCTGAGTGTGCTACTATATTCTGAGTGTGACGCTGTGACAAGTGTGGCACCATGTGATAAGTGTGATATAGTGTGTAGAGTGTGATGCTGTGTGCTACCATGTGGTGAGTGTGGTGAGTGTGAAGCTGTGTGTTAAGTGTGACACCATGTGGTAAGTGTGCTGAGTGTGATACCATGTGATGAGTGTGATACTATATATCAAGTGCAACACTGTGATGAGTATGATACTTTGTGCAGAGTGTGACACTGTGCTGAGTATGACACTATATACCAAGTGCAACACTGTGTAATGAGTGTAATACTTTGTGTTGAGTGTGATACTATGTAATGAGTGTAACACTGTGTGATGAGTGTGACATAGTGTGTGGAGTGTGATGCTGTGTGCTAAGTATGATGCTGTGTGCTGAGTGTGACACTGTGTGATGAGTGTGATACTGTGTGCTAAGTGTGACACCATGTGGTAAATGTAATACTATGTGGAAAGTGTAATACCATATGATAAGTGTGACACTATGTGCTATGTGTACCACTGTACTATGGATAGTGTGACATTGTGTGCCAGACTCTACCTGGACTCAACCCAATTCTATCTGAACTTGACCTGTACTAAGTAGCTAATTCAGTATCTGAACACTATCTGAACACCACCTGGACTCTATCTGGAGTCACTCTCAACATTCTGTAAAACTGTATGTTGAGTGATGAGTGTGACACTATATCTCAGGTGTGACCTGAGTATTATGTAATATAGTGATACATTGTATTGAGTGTCACTAAGTCATTTGACACACTAAATGTCACCCTACTGAATACACACTGTCACCAAGTAAATCAATACTCAAGCCACACCTAACACAGTTTCACACTCAATACAACATATCACACTAATTACATGGTGTTTGACTAAGCACATAGTGTCACACTGAGCATGATGTCACACTCATCACACTCAGCACATGGTATTACACTCAGCACACAGTATCACACTCCACACACTATGTCACACTCATCACACTCAGCACATGGTGTCACACTTAGCACACAGTGTCACACTCCACACACTATATTACACTCTACACACTATGTCACACTCCACACACAATGTCACACTCATCACACAATATCACACTCTACACACTATGTCACACTCACCACACAGTGTCACACTCATCACACAGTGTCATACTCACCACACATTATCACACTCATCACAGTGTCACACTCACCACATGGTATCACACTCTACATACTATGTCACACTCATCACATGGTGTCACACTCACCACACAGCGTCACACTCATCACACAGTGTCACACTCCACACTATGTTACACTTATCACACAATGTCACACCCATTACACAATGTCACACTCATCACACAGTGTCACACTCCACATACTATGTCACACTCATCACACAATGTTGCACTCATTACATAATGTTACACTCAATATGATGTCACTCTTAGCGCACAGTATCAAATACATCACAGAACATATAGTATCACACTCATCACCCAAGAAATAATGTCACACCCAATACAGTGTCACACTCATCACCCAAGAAATAGTGTCACAGCCAAACATGGTGTTACCAAGTCACTCCACACAACTCTTACTGTACTATCAAGACTTTGGTGGGAGT
The DNA here is from genome assembly GCA_025738555.1 of Cyathus striatus. Classification (NCBI taxonomy): domain Eukaryota; kingdom Fungi; phylum Basidiomycota; class Agaricomycetes; order Agaricales; family Nidulariaceae; genus Cyathus; species Cyathus striatus. The sequence goes on from JAOVFP010000018.1 coordinate 1,225,342, forward strand.
CCAGTGAGAGTCTTGAGACTGTGGTGAGAGTCCAGTGAGAGTCTCACTGTACTATTGAGACTGAGATGAGAGTCCAGTGAGAGTCTTGAGACTGTGGTGAGAGTCCAGTGAGAGTCCAGTGAGAATGTGGGAGAGTGCAATATACTGGTCATGCTCAACACATGGTGTCACACTTAATGCATGGTGTCACACTCAAAGCATCATGTCACACTCAAAGCATCATGTCACACTCAAAGCATCATGTCACACTTGATGGAGTCATAGAAGTTGTGGACTGTACAGCATGTGCCCATGCACAAGCTAGCCATAGTGTAATGGTTATGCACACTATCATGTGAATGAATGTTATGTAATTATTACAACAGTACTGGTTCAAACCAGGGGGGTGCCTTTCAAGCAATCCATGAAAGTAACCTATCCCATCACCCCATGGGAAGTGGCTGTGGCTGCACGTGGAAATGGTCTGTAATCAATTGCTGGAATCTCATGCTTTACTCTACTAAGCAGTAAAGCAGTATGTAGACTTATGAACTGGTGTAAGAACTACAAAATTTGGTGCCACTATGTATTCTGTTATATGGTAGTAATTTGATCATAGAATAGTTACATCCAGATTATGTCTACACATCCCCTTATAATAAATTATATCAGTAATCACAGCTTACAAGTGTATGTAATGTGGTGTGTACCAAGTAAGTATACTAGCTGTGTATAATATCAGAGGCAAAGCATAACATTCATATACCTTTACAATGCATTGATGATTTCATTCCAAGCTTAATTGAAAGATGTACTAAATAGTAGTATATATTACAAGTATGGTTATATGCATAATGTATAATACACAGTACTATGAAAAGTCAGGTCCAAACCAAGTCCAAACAGCCAATACTCATCAGCTCATCCATTTCTGTTTATTATTCTTCTTCTATAAATTTTAGGGCACATTGAAAATGAAATATTACTGTGTGTTAAAAGTCAGTACATGGTAACAACAATTGTCTGAAGCACTAGTAGAATTTGTACACCATAGAAATTCTTATTAACAGATGAATAGTAACTTCATAAAATATAACCAAAACATGGAGTTGAACTTATTTTCACTTGCACCACTTGTAAGTTCAATCACACAACAAAAAAGCACTAGCACAGAAATCAGCCAATGTTAGCAACATATGACACCCAGAAACAACATACTTGTAAATAAACAAATCACTAACAATATAATGATGGAATGAATCAATAGAATACACTTACCTCATGACCAAGAAAGAAGTTAAGTAATATATGTTCCAGTGAGAACAGGGAAGACCAATGAAAGGGTAGCATGTCGAGCTTTTTCTGACAGAGATTTTTAAATATTTGACTGGCAATAAATAAATACATTGAAGAAGAGATGATATTATGCAGGATAGGTCAGGATGGGTCCAGTTGATGAACTGGACCACTTGCCCAGAATATGTCTGCACTAGGTTGCCACTTGGCAATCATTTCTGCATGTGACCACAGCTACTTCCCATGGGGTGATGGGATAGGTTACTTTCACAGATTGCTCAGAAGGCACCCCCTGGTTCAAACTATGCAACTATATCATGCTCTGCTAATTTATTTATAATATAAGTAAGTAAAGTAAGTAATAAACTACTAATTAATACAAGCTACCCAGAATCCATATGGATTCCAGGTGGAATTCAGTATAGCAAATTCCTTCAGAATTCTGGCTGAAGGGTGGAATTTGGCCAATAATCCAGATTCCATGTGGTATTCATCTGGAGAACACCTGGACCAGAAAACTGAAATTTGGCAGGTGTCTCTGCCAAAACAAGTCCACCTGGAGTCTAGATGGAGTCCATGGAATGGCTGGAAATTCTGTGGAAATTCCTCAGACTTTTCAGGGAGTCCATGGATTCTGTCCAGACTCTGAGAGGAATTTAGAGGGGAGTGTAAAGACCTTCTTTATACAGCCATATACCATATACAGTACAGTGTACAGCCCTAATAGGAAGGTCATTGGGTGGAATAAGTATAGATAAGTATGTAATGACTAGCACACTGGGTCAAGACATCTGAAGAGTACAACACTGAAAAAACACAAGGATAAACAAGTGGAACTCAACTTCAAAGGACAGTACATGATCCAAGCAACCAGATGATTCAGTGTGGGACACCCATAAACACATATACTGCACCCTTTCAACCAACTGTTCAATAATGCATTACACAATGCCATGAACTTGAACAAATATACCTATTGTCATGCATCACAGCTCCCCATGAACAGAGGTACAAGGAGATATTCAAAATCATAAAATAAAATTATTGCCTTTTGTGAAAAATTTAGCTGCAAATCATTTAGTGATGAACAGATCCTCAATTTGTCATGCATCACACTGACCCTTGAACAGAGGATCCAACTGTTCATTGCCATCACAGCATAACTTGATGAACATTTGGTCAAAAGGGTGCAGTAGCCACACACACTTAATGGCTAGTCAACTCCAAAGTCCACCAGATCAACTCATTGGCCAACCCAAAATTCTATAGACATAATGTTTCAAGAATTTGAGTCAGGAATTTGTGGGCACAGGTGGGGGGAGGGATGCATAGTAGCAGCTGAATACAAGGAACAAAAGTCCAACATGTTGGCTATGGACAACTGTGGATGCATGATGGGAAATGGCTGATACTGGAACTCCAGATCAAAATTATCTGATCATGTAACTTTAGAGCAGGACAATGGGAATAACTTTTAATCCCCACCTCAGCACTCAGCAGCCACTGTGCATTTTTACAGTGTTCTATTTCTGCTTGAATTCTACCTGTTACCAACCTCATCTCTGTAATCAGTGTGTCATTTATTCTCATTGTGCTGTAGAAGATCCCTTTTGATTGAAGTGGGGATCACCAATCGGGCATGTCACACTCCTGTCACGCAGTCACATGCCCTCCAGCTTTGACCCAGTAGAATAACTTTTCATACACACTATCTACATCTTTCAAATAAATTGCATATTGGACGCTTATATGTGTTCTTTTATGATATGTAATTGAATTATTTTTTACTCCACTATGATTTCCATAAATTGGCATATAGCACCAACTCCCTGCCAAAATAGGCATCAAAACAGTATTTTTGCATCTTTAATTCAGATTTAAACTATCTGGTACTGAATCATTGGTAAAATATGTTGAAAAAAGCAATTGTAACAAATGTATTGACTCGGAATTTCGAAAAAAAAATCAGAAGTATGTAATCTTGCAGTGAACAGTGCCATATCTCACCTTAAAAGTGCGAAATTAAATATTCGGGCTTAAACATTTTGTACTCATATGTGACCTGAGTATTATTTATCACTACAGCTAGATGAAAAAATGTGATTTAGAGAAGCAGATGTAGTTACAAGTTTCGCCCTGCCAAAGAGCGTGGGAAAGTACTACAGTGTTCACCTAATGGGTGAGTTAACTTCGCCATAGACTGCAATTCTCTTTTAAATAACAAGTATTATGCATAATAACACAGTAGATTCAATGAATTGTAACCAGGTCATTTTTAATATGTGTAGATCTTTAGTATAATCATGGTATAATGCAATGATTCTGCATAAAGAGGCATAAAATCAGTATTCCTGCATCTAGTCACCAGTATCTTACTTGTTTGACGAGGTCCCATAACAAAAAATACATAATTAAATATGGGGAACAAAAATATTGACTTATATTCCCCAGAAAACTTTCTTTACATTTGAATCATGCATGTTAGATGTCATTATCTTATGGTATAAGTCACAAAATAAATATTTGGTTTCAATAGGTTCATTCTCCTGTTTTTACTTAATTATTTTTGTCACTGACACCAGCTGTAAAATCGGGATTCTGTGAAGCTACTGAGGATATAATGCCGCTCTGCCAAAGAGCGTGGGAAAATATTGTGGAATGGTGCGAGGTGGCACACATATGATCAATAAGTGTCCGTTTAATGCAATTTCATTGACTATACACTCTTAAATCTTATATATACTATTCTGTAAGGTTTATATGAGAGAAACATAACAATAAAATAGCCTACTCTCATTATTTTTGTCAACAACCCATTATTTCAGCAAACTTCTTGTACATCACTGAGTTTATTGCATATTCCATACTGTTTATGATAACTACCTATAAGTCATATATTTATATAAGAACAAATGTATCAAATAAGATATATGGAAGGGTTTACAGGCTTTGAAACAGAGATGTGATGGATATATGAGCTATGACTATAATGTGACTCAATAAGGTGAGAAAGAATATACATATATATACCTTAATTAACCTTTTATTTCCAACATAAATACTTAAACATAAATGGGACATGTATAATAGTATTACAGAACAAAAATAATGAAGAGAAACACCCAAGATTCTACATTACTGTACCAGTTTTATCTTGGGTCAAGGATTTGGGCGCGTGACGTCACACTGTGTGACGTCACGCTCAACGCCATATAGGGATTGGTGATCCCCAATTGAAGTTCTACAGCCATCAGATAATGTCTCCCAGTCTCCATGGAAGCCCTGGCCCTATATGTATTACTTATTACTAGTTACAGAAGTTGACCTATGATATCTGGGCCCTGGCACTGCTTATCCCAGCTTATCCTGTTTCTGTGTCTTTGGTGTCTCTCCTCTTCACTGTGGGATGTTGACATGCTCTCTCTCATTCAAATTGTGTACCTAGCAACTAGAAATACCCTATCATCAAAATGTCTCACAAGTAATCTGGAAATCAAGCCAAGCCAAGCCTCATCACTGCAAAATCAGCTTATCTTAGACTCAAGATTCCAATTGCATTGACTATGAACCAAGCATGTTCTGCTAACCATACCATGGGCATAGTACTTATCTACCCAACAGCTGCCCTTCATTCAGCAGTAATAGGGCCCTGGATTTACTATTAGAGCAACCCTTCAATGGCCTGACAGCAACATTGATCCAAGGCTTGTTGGGATTTAACTAATATAAATTGGGCTGTATTCATATTTTGTAAACCACTTTGCAATGCATATTGATTTAGTCAGTAACACATTATTTCAGTGCATGCACCTATTGTATAACAGTATGTTAAGATTCATGTATTTATTACATCCAATGCCAATGATACAATACTCAATTACATGGACTACTAAGGTGGCCCTGTATCCCTCAAATAAAGTAAGTAACACATTATTATAACAGTCTGGAGCTTGAGAGTAGTGTAGCCACTTCTGGAAACAGCAGAAGAATTTTTCTGGAGTCATCCCACCTACCATACCATTGTTAAGTAGCTATCTGCCAGAATGAAGCAAAAATAAAGTGGGCTATGATGCATGTTGTATTCAGTACCAAGTTCTCATCTTTGGGTCACTGTGCTATGGTCAATTTACTGCATTACAGTTAATGTCTGTCTCAGGTTCACCGCAAACAAAATTTAAACACTATATAACTCAGCAAGCAGAACTCCCATTTCATACCATGTTCATTCCATTCCTATCAACAACACCTTTCACCTCCTCACCTTCCAGCCAATGAAAATTATTCCAGTGCAAAGGCAGCAGAGGAGGTGGCAGTGGTGGCAGTGGTGGAGGAAGTCATGGTGGAAGTTCAAGTAGCAGTGGGAGCAGTAAAAGTGGGGGAAGCTCTTCATCTGGTGGAAAATCTGCATTTCCTCTCTCTTCTTCTGGGAAATCATTTTCTGTGTCTGCATCTTCGAGTGGGGGTATTCCAAAGAGCTCTATATCTTCCAGGGGATTTGCTGGTCATGAGGTTGGAGGTGGCACTCAAGGTCAAGTTTATGGGCAGCAAGAAAATTCTGGGCATGCACAAAAGTGAGCATGAGTTGAGCATGCATGCACAGGGTCAAATTGCCACACTCACCTATTGAGTGTGAACATTCAACCCTGTGTGTGAATATCCTATATGTGAGCATGAATAAATTTTATATGAGCATGAAAAAACTGGCTGTTATAAATCAACTATTACTATCATGATCATCGGCATGCAAAGTGACATAGTAATGCAAACTCGCATTTTTCGACCCATACCCTTCACACACTTTCCTCAAAAAATCTCGGAATTGGAAGCGATATGTCTCATCTACTAAAATCTGCAAAATACGAGAGGATATTGCAATGTTTCATAAATACAGAATACTACTTATGTCTTACAAAACGCAAAAATTGTACTCTTTAGTTTCTAGCATCTGATATACTTACTCCAAAGAAACATAAGTTGGTAAAAATGTTACTACTATATGATAGATCATATTGTAAAAGACAGAATGTAAATCGAGTAGGAGGAAGTAAAGATATTCTGTTTGAAGATGCAGAGCGTGACATCTGCTCTCGAGACGCATTGAATTCCAATCTCTGCTTGAAGATCCATCACGATCAAAGGGTCTTCGAAGGGACGACCTAACCGGACAATGCCGGGTTTTGCTTACGAATCTCATCGCCGCGCCGTGACATAGCATGACAAAAGTTTGCAACTCCCTGATTTTGGACTAGGCCTCACTTTGCGCTTCATATAATGTCCTCCGGTAGGTTTTTATATATATAATTTGGAAGTAAGAACATTTAGATGTATTCCTATCGATTTGTAAAATTTGAAGTGGATACAAGCAATAATGAGGAAATCCGAAGGGATTTTTAAAAAAGTTTGCAACACCCTGAGCATGATAGTATAGTGGGTACCTGGTGTGCTGGGGTGTGTATTCAATATGATTTGGTATATATTAAGCACTGTGATGTAGTAATCAAAGAAGTATATATATTACAAGCAGAATTGATTGATTAAATTTGGGATCCAGATTATAATAAGGGTGCCATTGATTTGAAATTACTAATACAAGACCAGAATGAGATTGATAGCATGAGCATGAATAAATATAATATTCACACCCATGCTCAAATGAATGAATTATAATTTAGAGTGAGCATGAAGTGAATATGTACATATCCATGCTCATGCTCACTTACAGCATCATGTTGAAATGAATTTTAATAGAGTGAGCATGATCATGAATAATACATATCCACACTCATGCCCACTCTAAGCTAAAAGAAAAATATAAATTGCATACACTTGCAGTAGATATGTGTGAGCATGAATCAATGTCATGTTCATGCTCAAGTTCAAATGAATTTTAACAGAGTAAGCATGATAGTGAATAACACATATCCATGATCATGCTCACTCTAAGTTAAAAGAAATATGTGTGAGCATGAATAGATTTCACATTCAAGCAAATTTAATAGAGAGTGAGCATGAGTATGGCAGTCAAAGTGCACATTTAATAAGGTGTGCAAACATTTCAGGCACTGTTCAGCACACACACTTTTGGTCCCAGTGCAAACATTTTATTTGAGCACAAACATTTTCAGTAGTGCAAATATTTCAGTTCAGGCTGTTCAGTGCATATCTTAGAAGTTCTTATAATTGACAAAACCTTTTATTAGTCAAGTGCAATGTGTTTGTAAGAGTTGGGTTAATGTTTACAGTAGCACATAAGTAGACTTGCTTACATCACCACTCTTTAGTCTTTCTTACCATCATCCCTATGCCTGTGTAGCTAGTATCTCCCTATAGAACTGGTCTCATGCACTTGGGACTGAGGAAGGCTCACCCTGTAGAGGACTACACCTCTACAGTGTTTCAACCACAAAAATTCATATTTTAGTAATAGATGGATACATTTAATTTGTCTAATTACAACTAAGTAGATGAGTAGATGGTATGGGAACCTTACTCCAATTTGCTAGCCTTTCACTTCTTACATGTAAGCTCCCCTCTGCTGCATTACCACTCAAAAATCGTCCCCCCCATTCACTATCCCTCAATGACAATCTAGTATTCATAATAAGTAGTCATGCAGGTGATAGAAGATTTTACCAGAGAAAAGAAACTTACAAGTCACATTGTACCTTGGTCTGCAACCTAGATCAAACCTAGACTGACTTCTTGATGCACTGCAGCACTATTATTCTGCATATCACCACCCTTCAAGCCTACATTCAGTATGTCAGTATGTCCTATATTCACTTACTCATGCCAGGGGAATCAATGCTGGTGCATAGCGTAAGGCTTCAAAAAATACAGCAGTCCAGTTCCAGGTTGTTGTCAAGTTGGGGAAGCATCGGAACAAAAGACAACCAAGATAAACATTGTGAGCTTCTGTGCAATGCCAAAGAGTCTGAGTGTCATGGGGTGTGTTTGCCAGAATTGTTGAGAGCTGCTGCTGATAGATGGTGAACATATGCAATGGCAATAGTCACATAGCACTCATCATATCTGCCAAAAGCTTATCTAACTTAGATAAATGAGTCTGTCAATAAGAATGTAGTAAACAACTTATGCAGCCACAACCCCCACTATACAGTACAACCACCCAACACTGACAAGATTAGCACTACCAAGGTGCCCATGCCAGCTCCACCTCACTACAAGTCCCCAGTATACAGCTACAGAAGAATGGAGGAAGACAAAAATGGGCACAAACTGCGAGGATCACCAACTGTCAAGAGCATAGCAGGAGATACCCTAAGGGGGCAATTGGAACTTGGGTTGTTGGACCAATGGATGTTCCTGGGAATGAGAAGTGGCATTGCACTGGCAACAGATGTTGTTGCCAAACATTACAAACTAATGTGTACATAAAGGCACATGCACATTTTGTTGATATCTCACACTTAAACACATGATTATGTGTGTCACTGTCAATGTTACCTTGTGACTGTCTGGCTGTCAACCATTGCCAAGTCAATCTTCTGACTTGCTTCTGACTCATACTCTCATACTCCCATGTCATTCATTTTCATAGTGTTGTACTGGCCCCTCCCCTATCTTTCAGCTGGAGTATGGCTGCTACAGCACATTATGAAAATTAGCTGTGTGGTGCATACTTTCTTTATCAATGTCTTTTCATGTTTGACATCCAGATATTCCAGTGACCTTTGAACTGTATTATTTCACCCATACACCATCTGCTTACTTTTGAATAGATTCCAATTCTGCTGCAGGCTAAGGGTACCCCTAGTATTCAAGGGGTTATGACAATGAGCAAGCATAGTTGACCTGATATGGGTGAGAGGGTGATGTACTATGAAAATGTACATGTATTTCAAATAAATATTATGGTGGATTTGTTAGATATTCAGGGTTGCACAGCTTCTTTGACAGCTGTCACTTGTCACCTGTCATACTTGACAGATCAGTGATTGACAGATACTTGATTGACAGATATGTGATTGACAGATTGACAGCTGTCAGTTACCTTAGTTACAGGACTTTGGTTGGACTTTGGTAAACACCCTCAGTATATAAACACTCTGCAACTTGATAGTTGTTAACAAGTTTCCTCCTCATCTGGGTCTGTGTCAGTGTTTGTGTTTGAGTTCTTGCTCCTTTACCACTCTCTTTGCTCCATTATTATCCTCTTTGCTCTCAACCACCTTCTTTATTCTTTGTTACTTCTGACAGGATTGACTGTGCTACAGCATCAACTACTCTGTTTACCTGGTGCTGTCAATATACTGTATGTCCAGCCAATAATCCAAGTCTCCATCTTCCTGTGCATTGAGTGCCAGTGAAGGCAGTGCCATTAGTGACTCATGGTACATTCCCCTTTCTTTATAACTACTGGTATAATGCTGATGGGATGGTTATGACAGGTGACTCTATCTGACCTCTATCTTCTTTACCATTGGTGTCATGCCTGAAGATATATGACTAGTATGCTTTTGGCAGTTTGTAAACTTGGATGTGGCTGTGGGGTATGGCTTGACAGGTTGTACCTGGATCAGAATCAGGATGTGGATGGGGTTGATGCTAGCAGCAGAGAACACTGACCATAGCTAGTGAAATCTGCATGTGTGGCTGTTAGCAAATGCAGTGGGGGGAGCTTATGTGTATGAAGTGAAAGGCTAGCAAATTGGAGTAAGGTTCCCATACTATCTACTCATCTACTTGGTCATAATTAGACAAATTAAATGTATCCATCTATTACTAAAATATGAATTTTTTGTGCTTGAGTGTTAGCCAGAATGATCATAAAAGTGTAGTGTTTTATGATTGCAGCAATCATCTATCTCATGATTGCCTGAGGGGTATTAGCCATTTGGATCATAAAAAGCCCAGGTTTTATGAAAAAGTGATCACAAAATCCCTGACTTCCATGATCACTGCTAAAATCTAATGGTATTCATTATTATTAGTGAATGTATGAGTGATCAAAGGTGATCATTGGATGTTATAATAGTGTATGATGGATATTAAAGGGCATATTGACTACTAATGAATACTAATGAATGTGGAAGTGATCATAAGTGATCATGATAGAATATAATGGTGTATTATAGTGTGTAATGACTACTGGTGAATACTAATGGATGTGTAAGTGATCATGGTATGTTGTAATAGCATATTATAGTGCATAATGACTACTGGTGAATACTAATGGATGTGGAAGTGATCATAAGTGATCATGGTATAGTATAATGGTGTATTATAGTGTGTAATAACTACTAGTTAATACTAATGAATGTGGAAGTGATCATATGTGATCATGATATGTTATAATAGTGTTTTATAGTGTGTAATGACTACTGGCAAATACTAATGAATGTAGAAGTGATCATAAGTGATCATGGTATGTTATAATAGCATATTATTGTGCATAATGCCTACTAGTTAATACTAATGAATGTAAAAGTGATCATAAGTGATCATTGTATAAATAATGGCATATTAATTTATAAATGAATATAGAAATATCACATTTTCTCACATGTCACGCCTGTCACGCCTGTCACGCTCGTCACATCCGTCACATATGTCACGAGTGTTTCGAATGTCACGCTCCACATATTTGTCACATATGTCACATATGTAGCATTTGTCATACTTGTCACACTTGTTGTGTATGTTATGTATGTCACACCTGTTATGTACATCACATATGTCACATTTGTCCACCTTTCACATACTATTGCCAATCAGATGTTCGGTTTGATCACTGGTTCATGTTGTTACAGGTGTGACAAGGTGTGACTGTTGGTGAAATTCAAACTCCATTGATTGTGTTGATGGCAATAGGCAGGTCCCTTAGTCAAGCTTTGCCAGGAGTTAAATTTTTGTCCTTTGTCCCTTGAATAGCTGCCTGGGTGTGAATTTCATAATCTGGATCATTGTACACATGGCTCTTACTGCTAGGACCAGCCATAGGAGACACTGAGGACTGAAATTAAATCCCATAACAAACACGACACAGTTCTTAAAGCATTGTCAACATTAACATGCCAAGAACAATAAGTGAATCCATCAATCAACCTGATCAAAACGATCAAAAAGTTCAGAATCTGCTATGCTGATATACGGCCAGTGTGACATCCTTCCAAAAGCATACATTTGAATTTTGAGCAATTCTCCATTAAAAAAAAAGGATATTCATGTATTATACTATAGTTAGATGACATGTTTCAATTTTTGAAGCCAGAGAAGCTCAATAAAAGTGAGATATTTGCCCAACACGAACCAGTGATCAACCCGAACATCTGATTGGCAATAGTATGTCACATCTGTTATGCATAGCACATGTCTCATATATATCACACATGTCACACCTGTCATATTTGTCACATATGTCACATGTCTCATGTATGTCACATATTTATGCATGTCACACCTGTTATGCGTGTCACATTTGTCACACGTGTCACAGTACGAATGTCACACTCCTCATATTTGTCACATCTGTTGTATATGTCATGTATGTAGCATTTGTCACACTTGTCACACTTTATATACATGTCACACCTGTTATGTATGTCACATTTGTCATGCATATCACATTTATCTTACATGTCACACTTGTCAGATTCGTCACACTCGTCACACTCGTCACATATGTCACACATTTTACTACTGGTCATATATATCACACTTATCACTCCCATCTGTCACAAATGTCATGCTTTCCACATCTGTCACCCTTTTTCCTATCTGTTATACCTGTCACACTCTTCAAGCATCATTCATATAACACTTATCATAATTTACACATTTGTCACATTTCTTACATATTTGTCACATTTTCCATGTCTGTTATATCTGTTATACATTTTCTCTCATTTTGTTACACTTTTCTTACATGTCACATTTTTCAGTTATATTACACATCATACTTCTATAAATATTACATACATTACAAATTGAAGATTCTATTTCATTCCCTTACTTCAAACCTGTTTTGGTGAACACATCTTTAGTGTACCAATCCTCAGTATTAAAATAGAAATATATGACTTGCTATAATATATCTGAATACAAAGAACTGCATTGTACACAGCACACAAGTTGAAGTCAAGATTCTTATGTTTCTGATCTTTGTCAAAGCTCACATCAGTATTTAGACATCCATACAGTTACATGTGTAATAATTGTCTCAAGAATCTCATGTCAAATATGACATATATGACACTATGCCATCTGCAATCAGTTTGAAATTGTCAAGATTGATAGCCTTCACTGAGTTATGGGAATTATACATTTTAAGCACTCACATGATTGTTACATTTAGCTACTTGTTATATTTAAGTCTCAGATGAGAGTAAGCTGAGAATCAGTTGAGACATCTGTGAGAATGATACATACAACAGCTGATTATGTAGCAGTTCTTGCTTATGAATAGATAAGTACTAGTAGGACATGAAAACAGTATCATATTGACATCAAGACTTGAGACATTAGAAAGTTATAAGTTTTAACAATAACATGGAACCATAGTAGAATGAGTGACATGAATAAAACAACACAATTGGACTAAACATGAAGTGAGACAAAGAGATAAGAGATGTGATAGTGGGAAGATAGTATACAGTTAGTACTATGTGATATATTGGAAAAGATGTGATGGATGTGGTGAATAGGAAAAGTGTGAAATGTGAAACTTATCACGAAAGTTGCAACAGGTGGCAGGAAAGGTACAATATTAGATATTCTGGGTTGTACAGCCTCTGGTTCAGGCCTTGGTAGGACTTTGGTTGATAACTCTAGTATATAACCCCCTGTAATTTGATAGTTGACCAACATATGTGACAAGCATGACATGTAAGAATGTGATATGCATGATAAATGTGACATACATAACAGGTGTGACATGTATAACAAGTGTGACAAGTGTGACAAATGCTACATATGTGACATATGTGACAAATATGTGGAGCGTGACATTCGAAACACTCATGACATATGTGACGGATGTGACGAGCGTGACAGACGTGACAGGCGTGACATGTGAGAAAATGTGATATTTCTATATTCATTTATAAATTAATATGCTATTATTTATACAATGATCACTTATGATCACTTTTACATTCATTAGTATTAACTAGTAGTTATTACACACTATAATACACTATTATACTATACCATGATCACTTATGATCACTTCCACATCCATTAGTATTCACCAGTAGTCATTACACACTATAATATGCTATTACAACATACCATGATCACTTACACACCCATTAGTATTCACCAGTAGTCATTACACACTGCTGGATCATTTCGACCGATTGTTTGGTCACACATCACACAATGTCTAGAAACAGAACAATTTTGACAAATGTCACGCATCCCCAGGAGCACTGAACAAAGGTTCAGTGAAACAAGAAAAGGCCAAAATTAGATACAAAAAATTGTTTTTTTTCATTATTAACTGTATGCACTGCATTTCTAATGTTCCTCCTAAGCTTCTATAAAATACATAGTGCTTTTAAATTTTTCCTCTCCCCCGCCTAAGTTCTGGAGTTGTGTCAGTTAGTAATGTATCAACCACTTCAACAAGCATGCTCTCTGAATCCGTTGCGAGTTGAAGTCCAAAAAATGAGTCACAACCAGTGGAGTTTTCGATGTGGTCCAATACTGCTGTCTTTAATCTAACTTTAGATGTTATATCTGGTGTTGATTGGATAAAAATGACATACTGTACTCACCTCAAATTCTATAAACAAAGTGTTTGTTTTGTGTATTCTCTACTAGCAATATTTATATAAATCATGGGTAACCCAGCATTGACCTGACTCCACTCAGCATTGCAGTAATAATTACTAAATAAATACTACTCATTGTTACAGTATTGGTATTGGTACTTACTGTTTGTCAATTGTAGAAATACTTACTTGGTTTTGTTCTTAGCAAGTCCCATAGTTCACTCTTGGGGGGTACGAACAAATTTGAATGATGTCACGCACTAAAATAGGCCACGAACAGAACAATGAACTGAAAATTTTGGTCACACAAAATGTCAGCGAACAATCGGTCGAAATGATCCAGTATAATACACCATTATATTCTATCATGATCACTTATGATCACTTCCACATTCATTAGTATTCATTAGTAGTCAATATGCCCTTTAATATCCATCATACACTATTATAACATCCAATGATCACCTTTGATCACTCATACATTCATTAATAATAATGAATACCATTAGATTTTAGCAGTGATCATGGAAGTCAGGGATTTTGTGATCACTTTTTCATAAAACCTGGGCTTTTTATGATCCAAATTGGCTGACACTTATGATTGCCTGTTTCTAATGTAACTACTATATGTCTATTACAATTATAAATGGTGATCATATGCAATCATTGGTTAATTTGTAGTGTATATTACTATTGTAGGCCTATTATAAATGGTGATCATATGCAATCATTGGTTAACTTGAAGTGTATATTACTACTATAGACCTATTATAAGTGGTGATCATATGCAATCATTGGTTAATATGAAGTGTATATTACTATTGTAGGCCTATTATAAATAGTGATCATATGCAATCATTGGTTAGTTTGAAGTGTATATTACTACTGTAGACCTATTATAAATGGTGATTTGTCACATCATTCCTGCACTCCACATACTTCCTGCACACTACATTTGTCACACATCCACACGTGTCACATTTGTCACATCATTCACACGCTCCATATATTTCCTGTGCATCACATGCGTCACACTTGTCACGCTTTAGCGCGTTTGTCACGCTTTAGCGCGTTTGTCACGCTTTAGCGCGTTTGTCACGCTTTAGCGCATTTGTCACGCTTTAGCGTGTTTGCCACGCTTTAGCGCGTTTGTCATGCTTTGGAAGTGCGTCACATGTCACATTTATCACATTTTGCACAAGTGTCACATATGTCATGTTTTTGAGATGCATGATGTGTTTTTCATGTGTGTTGTGTTTGTCAAGCACTTTGCAATTTTTTGCAAATGTCACACTTTCCAATCATATGAGATTTATCTGTCTCTACAACTATTGAAATTGCCATGGAAGTGGAGTAAGTATCTAATGGTACAGAGTGAATTACAAATACAGATGAAACAATATGTACTTGTAGAATTGGAAGACTTAATATGGAAAATGATAATTGGAATGTTGTGGAATTGTGGTAGTAATAAGAAACTAGAATGAAAGATGTAGAGTGTTTATGTAGCTTGAGTCTTACTACTATTGACAGAGCATGAGATATTTGAAAATGAGATGGTATGAGAAGTTTTTAATCAGGTCTAGAGATGTAATGAAATGACATAGTAGAAACTATAATGGTTTGTCTGGATATGAGAGATGATGAGGTTATAAAAGATCTACATATGTATGACAAATGTGAAAGAATGGTGAATATGTAATTTCACATTACATCAAATTCACATGTATCAGTCATTAGATGGTCATAATTCTTGTATCAACTATTGGTTATTCTTATATCTTCAAAACACATTATAGAGTTACATACATGCTTACTCTATATGATTACATGACACTTCTACACTGTCATATGTGTTTCAATTCTCTGACATATGTGATTTTGCTCTTTTAGTATCAGTATGCATTCATACATATGAAAACCACCTCCTGTACTTCTCTACACTTTCTTGTGCTGTGGCCATTACTCAATTTCTTTTCTATTCTTTAGTTTAGTATTCACTGAAGGTCTCTTTGCATTTTTTTCTCTCTTGCCTAAAACAACTCACTGTTACTTCTCCATAGTCATGTGCAGTATTGTTATTGATAGGATCTGTGAAAAGTATACAAACATTTTCATTATAGACTTGCTGGAATTGCATCAACATGTTACAATCATGACACACATGCAAGCATGATGTGCTTGAAATGTATGACACTCCTTATAAATGTGACACATGTGACATATGTGAAGCGCAGGAATGATGTGAAGCATGGGAATGATGTGACAAATGTGATGTGTGGGGATGTGTGACAAATGTAGTGCGCGGGAAGTATGTGGAGTGCAGGAATGATGTGACAAATCACCATTTATAATAGACCTACAGTAGTAATATACACTTCAAACTAACCAATGATTGCATATGATCACCATTTATAATAGGCCTACAATAGCAATATACACTTCAAATTAACCAATGATTGCATATGATCACCATTTATAATAGGCCTACAATAGTAATATACACTTCAAACTAACCAATGATTGCATATGATCACCATTTATAATTGTAATAGGCATATAGTAGTTACATTAGAAACAGGCAATCATGAGATAGATGATTGCTGCAATCATAAAACACTACACTTTTATGATCATTCTGGCTAACACCACTCTTTTGTGGTTGAAACACATTGCATTTGACTAATAAAAGGTTTTGTCAATTATAAGAACTCCTAAGATATGCACTGAACAGCCTGAACTGAAATTTTTGCACTACTGAAAATGTTTGCACTGGGACAGAAAGTGTTTGCACTGGGACAAAAAATGTTTGTGCTGGGACCAAAAGTGTGTACATTGAACAGTGCCCAAAATGTTTGCACTCCATCAAAATGTGTTTGCACAATATATTAAAAGTGCATTTTGACTGCCATAGAATACATATTCACACTCACATGTAAGTATCAATATTTGCACCTACATTGAAGTGTGGCTGTGTCTATTGTATTTAACAATACTTACTTTTCCTCTCACACATAAGTGAAGACAAAATATAAATGCAACACTTAATTTTTAGTGAGCATGAAGTAAAAACCTTGAGCATGAGTTGATAGACCTTGAGCATGAAAACTCAGACCCTGTGCATGAATGGGCAGGCAGAAAATTCTGTGCACACACACACATGAGTGTGAGTTGAGCATGCACACTCAATAGGTGAGTGTGGAAATTCCTGTGTGTGAATATTTTATATATGTGTGTGAATAATTTTTATATGAGTGTGAACAAACTGGGTGTCTCAAAAAAATTACTATACTGAATACATGGTGTAATAAATTGCATATCTAATATAATTTAGTATATATTAAGGCTCAAATGAATGAATTTTAATTGAGAGTGTGCATGAGCATAAAGTGAATACATATTGATGTTCATGCTCACTCTAAGTGTATGAAAAATGTGTGAGCATGAATAGTATATTATTCATGCTCATGGTCACTCTAAGTTAAAAGAGTGATTTATGAATGTGAATTGATTTCACATTCAAACAAGTTTAGTAGGGAGTGAGCATGAGTATGAATATAATACATATCCACACTCATGCTCACATTTAAAAAAAATTAGCAGGGAGTGAAGGTGAGTATGGATATAATACTATCCATACTCATGCTCATGTTCAAGTAAAGTTTAGTACATTGAGCATGAGTGCAAATCAATTTCATGCTCATGCTCACATTCAAATAATGTTAATAGGGTGTGAGCATGAGCATGAATGTAATACATATATACACTCATGCTCACATTCATGCTCACATTCAAACAAAAATTAACAGGGAGTGAGCATGAGCATGGATATAATATATATCCATGCTCATGCTCACATTCAAGCAAATATTAATACAGTGAACATGAGTGTGAATTAATTTCATGCTCACATTCAATAATGTTAATAGGGAGTGAGCATGAGCATGGATATAATATATATCCATGCTTGCACTCATGCTCATGTTCAAACAATGTTAATAGAGAGTGAGTGTGAGCATGAATATAACACATATATACACCCATGCTCATGTTCAAATAAAATTAATAAGGAGTGAGCATGAGCATGAATATATATTATATCCATCCTTACACTCACATTCAAGCAAATTTTAATACAGTGAGCATGAGCATGAAAATAATACATATATACACTCATGTTCATGTTCAAATGAAAATTAATAGGGAATGAGTGTGAGCATGGATATAATAATACATATCCATGCTCACACTCATGTTCAGGTGCATGCTCAGGGTCTGCACATGGAAATTCAACCCTGAGTATGAATATTCTATATGTGAGCATGAAGTAATATGTAAATGAGCATGAAGCAATAGGTTGTTGTAAATCTACTACTATTATAAATACATACTGTACTACTGCATGCATATGGGTGTGAATAGGTATTTCTATTCATGGTCATACATATTTATTTGTATAACTTGTGCATGAGTGTTATATTCACACTTGTACTCGATTAAATTGTGTTTGCACATGAGTGTGATAGGTAATGCTATTCACACTCATGCATGTTCTTTAGAACTCACTCTCAACTTAAAGGAGTTTGACAGTGAGCATGAAGTATTTAGAGTGAGTGTGATGGATATTCCTTTTCACACTGACACATTCTATTTACTGCTTCACACTCACACATATCTCATTTGACTTGAGTGTGAGCACAGTGGTGGATATCCCTATTCATGCACATGCTTATGTCCTATATCTTGGGTTTTTTCAGATCATATCCAGGTCTGAATTGCAACATTTTAGCATGTACTGCTCATTACTGACCATTACATAACCTGTGCATGTGAAATCCATGTGCTTTCATTTTTACAGAGAGTTATGGCAGGAAGTGAATTTCACTTCAGTGGGTTTTTCCCCTATCAGAACTTCATATGCTCAAGGTGTGAGCCTCTGTAAAAACAAAAGCACATGGATTTCACATGCACAGGTCATGTAATGGTCAGTAATGAGCAGTACATGCTAAAATGTTGCAATTCAGACCTGGACATGACCTGAAAAAACCTTTCACACTCATATCTGGGGCATAGTTAGAACATGTAATTCTGTTCTCTTAGCCAATGAGATTGTACCTCTGTTAATAGCATACTGAGAAATACATGACCTGAACATGATCTAGAGATGCCTTGTCATATCAATTACATACTCTGCTAATGCCATTTACATGAAATGGGAATGTTGTTGACATACTCTCACCATGTCCACTACATAATCATAATATATTATATAGACTACAACAAACTAGTAATGCCTACAACAAAATGACAGAATGACACTCATGAGCCCCCAACTTAATACATGACTTATACTATCATGTGCACAACACCTAACCTCCAATCCCAGACAGCCCCCAGACTCCCCTGCTTGCCATGCACTGCAAAAAGCACAGTGTGGCCCCACCCAACCATGTGAGATATTCATCTCAAGAACATTCTACAACTATACCAGGTAGCAAATGTTAGTCACACAATCAAGTGCAATGGTGCAAGGTACTCACCACAAACCCCCAGCCCACACAACACTGACACCCTCTGAGCCTGCAAGATACACATCCTGGGACCACACAACCACACTAGGCAGAAAACATTAGTCACACAACCGAGTGCAATGGCACAATGGACCCACCATGTAACTGAGTGGCTCCCATCCCATGGGCACAAGCAGATTTCACTGATGTTGGTGGGGCACTGGGAAGTAAGAGGAAGGAAGAGTAAGGAAGAAAGGGACATGCATGAAAAAATCTTCAAGCAAACCTGGAGCAGAGATCCATTGTATCACATGATTAATATGTAAGCAATTGGCTGGAAGCATCAACTGGCAAGCACATGCACAGCTGAGCACACTGCTGCATGCCCACCTGGCCCCTCTTTATTTGCTCCTCCTGCTCATCATAGTCACATTAATATTTATGTTGATTTTAGTCATATAATTCTCCATCTCATGTTACATCACTCAGTGTGGTATATATTATAAGTTAGAATAGGTAATTGTCAAGGGATTCAAAGATGTAATAAGTGAATTAGGCCTGTTCATATTGAAATCATCAAATGGTGATGATGAAATTAGTAGCATATATAGTACTTAGTATTGTAAGTCAATTGATGTATAGATAGTACATACATACTACAGTGGTGCTGGAGAAGTAGTGTGAATATTGCATGAGTCCTACATGAGTTACATATATGCTATAAATGCCTTACACATGAGCTACACATATTAGTTCATTTTACACTAGGCACTTTGATTAGTCAAATATTTACACACTGTTGATAGAAGCAGATGGTACAGACAGAAAAGTTGAGTATTGCATGAGTCCAAGATGAGTTATATCTACAGTGTACATGCATTGCACAGGAGTTGCACAGGAGTTGTGTATAAGCTGCACATATGTTCCCTGGATGCTAGGCTCTTTTGGTTAACCATATATGTACAAGCTGCTTCACATGTCTGGTACATATGTTGGCACTACTAATGAATGTCAGGTACATGATCTATGGACTTTTTCGTTTTTGCAGAGCATAACTCCCAGTATATTGCACTGCTCCACGAGATCAGGTGGACTTCAGGTAGACTCTACTGGACTCCAGCTGGACTCTACCTGGACTCTACTATACTAAGTAGTTTAGACATTACTTGGGGTTCACCTGGACTACAGCTGAACTCTACCTGGACTCTACCTGTACTAAGTAGTTGAAACATTACCTGGGGTTTACCTGGACTCCAGCTGGACTATATCTGGACTCTACCTGTACTAAGTAGTTGAAATGTTACCTGGAGTTCACCTGGACTCTACCTGGACTCTATTGTTACAGTTGTAACATGTTTCCTACAGTTATCAAATCATGTGTGAAAGTGTGACATGTCAGAAAATGCTGAAAAAGCGTGACATGCGTGGGAAAAGTGTGACATATGTGACAACCGTGGGAAAAAGTGCGACATGTCATATTCACGCTTTTCAGCATTTTCCAAACATGTCGCAATTTTTCCCACGGTTGTCACATATGTCACACTTTTCCCACGCATGTCACGCTTTTTCAGCATTTTCTGACATGTCACACTTTCACACATGATTTGATAACTGTAGGAAACATGTTACAACTGTAACAATAGAGTCCAGGTAGAGTCCAGGTGAACTCCAGGTAACATTTCAACTACTTAGTACAGGTAGAGTCCAGGTATAGTCCAGCTGGAGTCCAGGTGAACTCCAGGTAATATCTCAACTACTTAGTACAGGTAGAGTTCAGGTAGAGTCCAGGTATATTCCAGCTGGAGTCCAGGTGAACCCCAGGTAATGTCTCAACTACTTAGTACATGTAGAGTTCAGATAGAATCCAGCTGGAGTCCAGGTGAAACCCAGGTAATGTCTAAACTACTTAGTACACATAGAGTCTAGGTAGAGTCCAGGTAGAGTCCAGCTGGAGTTCAGGTGAACCCCAGGTAATGTCTCAACTACTTAGTACACATAGAGTTTAGGTAGAGTCCAGGTAGAGTCCAGCTGGAGTCCAGGTAACCCCAGGTAATGTCTCAACTACTTAGTTCATGTAGAGTCTAGGTAGAGTCCAGCTGGAGTCCTGGTGAACCCCAGGTAATGTTTAAGCTACTTTTTACAGTAGAGTCCAGGTTGAGTCCAGCTGGAGTCCAGGTGAACTCCAGGTAGAGTCTATCTGAAGCCCAGTTGACTAAGTCCAGTGGACTCCAGGTGTATTCCAGTATTTTTCTGGACTCTACCTGAACTTTACCTGGAGTCCAGCTGGAGTCTATCTAAATCCTACAATTTTTCTATATAAAGTTCAGGTAGAGTCCAGGTAGAGTCCAGTAAAGTCCAGGTGGACTTCAGGTGGACTTCAGGTGGACTTCAGGTGGACTTCAGGTGGAATACCTGGACTCCAGGTGGACTCCACCTGATTCCGTGGAGCAGTGTAATGACCTCATAACTCCTGGCAGGCGAAATTCGAATTATTTCACTTTTTTTTACATATCTTACATGGCATAGCATGTTAGTCCTGTGTATTATGTATTTGAAGAATTATAGTAAAGAAAACCATACAAAAAGTGCTCTATAGAGCAGTTTCTCAGGCAATTCTCAGGTGCCTTTTCACCTCTTGCACCCCATCAGACATTTTCCCACGGTCATCGAGGATACAACAACGGCTCGTCAAACGCCCCTCCGAGTCCACATTCATTCTCTGTCGATTTCCCACCAATGCTCAATGCTTCAGCAATATGAAAAAATGACGTAGGAGTGCGCATGATGAGAATTCGGACAACCAATCAGCTGAGCGCTCAACAGTGTGCTATCATGTTTTTTAACATTGGTACTTCAAGATCATCCCCTCTTTGGTCGGTGTTGAAATCTCTACACATGAATCCTCCTTACTACATCCTGACATATTTGTGTTTATTTATTAGCATTTCTGCTGCTTCCCCCGCTCTTAACAGCGCACCAATTCATTCTTGGCACTTGGAGATCTTATCTCCTGTCTCCTGTTGGCAAGTGTGGTGTTGAGGGATTTTGTTAGCAAAGGGTTGGACGGGATGCACAATTTAGGGTACCATTCTCATTGAATATTATTATTTATCCTGTATCTATTAAAATTACTTAATATATTTATTTATTTATATAACTGAAGGAGTGACACTATTGGCTGAGGTATTAGAATCCCAAGGAAATCCTACAGGACCTGCTGTAATCCTGGATATTCTAAAGCTTCCATAGCATACTGCCAAGCCTCCACAGTGTTGTATAGCACTCCATAGCATGCTACCATGTCTCTGTAGTGCTTGATAGTGTGTAGTGATAACTCTGTAGTACTACAGAGTTGAACACCTTTGTTATGGTGCTATGGCATTATACAATGCTCTGTAGCACTACTGTAGCACTGTGTAGTATAATCAGTACTTGCTGATGTATCCTGCTCCTTCTACAGGTTCATGAGGGAAACCTCAACTTTACCGCTATTCAAGCGAGAGTTCCTGAACATTTTACTCATCTACCCCTCGCGCCTATCTTTCCACCTTGATGCTTACATGCAATCACAATCGCAGCTAGGCTCCGTCTGCGAATATCATCGCGCACTCCCTTCCATTGCTTTTGCAGCGGTGACGCGCGTACTAGGATATTATTGGCGAAGATTGTCGTTAAGTCTCTCGGAAGTTTGTTACTCAAGTTGGAGTTGAAGAAAGATCGAGACTCGACGCTTGACAGTCAATGAAGGTTGTAGGCTGGTTTGAGGTGACGTACTGGAAGACGGTTATGCACGTTGCCCATGACGTGGATATTAACGAGGTTCAAGAGTATCATTATCTCACAGGATAACGTTAGATCACGCCACGCTGCATCGGCTTCCGGATGGGTGGAATGCTCCTCTTTGGGTGTGGAGGTACAACTCCTCGTGCAATCGATTCTCTCACTCCGCGTGATACTTATGCCTACACTTGTCTTGTAGCACATATATAACCACGCTTGTCCAATACATGCACCTTATCCAACTACGCCTTACACATACTCAACAAGAAGCCCTTCAAGAGGAGGAAAACCGCTGATGAAGCAGTTAGGTGTTTATGATAGAGTCGGAGCTCTATGACTATACATTGACGATATGCGTAGGATAAGGTTGCCGTATGTACATATGATCCTTTACTCTTGAACAGTTTTGTTCCTTAAATGAGGACGTTCTTGCCATCTCCTAACATTTTCGAGCTCGGAATATTGGAGGGCGCCTCTCATTAGACCAGCCCTCACGTTACTTCTGAACCGCCTTCTCGCAAGATCGGCACAGAGCGCGTTCACGCTACCTGCTTTTCTGGATGTGCTCAGGAGTGTAGGCAGCCATTCGACGCACAAAATCGGCTCTTCGATCCTCATTCCTTTCAGTGGCTATTTTCTTCAACTTTTTGCGAGAGACACCAGCATGTTCCAGAGCTCGAAATATAGTTGTGAAATGAGCAGAAATGAAGCGGTTGGTTCTAAGAAGAGTTCCAAGTTCATCTAGGAACCAATCTGGTCTTTGTTTGATGATTCGGAGCAGATAGTCAATGTCTTCCAGATGAAAAATGCGAGGACGCCCAGGAAGACCAGTAGTATGACAAACCACATCGCCAGTTTCTCTCCACAGCTTGAGAATCCGGTAAAAGGTTCTTCGGCTAATGCGTAAGCAATCGAGTATATCAACCATTTCCAACATATCACGCTCGTATAGCCTAATGGCTGCCCATTTGACATCATTTGATATAGCACGGTAGCCCATGTTACGTGTGCCGGAGATTGGCTAGGGGTGTGTGGTAGGTTTAGGTTAGAGGTTGGTTAGAGGCTCAGAGTAAAGAAATTGGACTGAATGAGTCTCAAAGGCAACCAGAGCACTACAGTCTGACCAAAAGCGGCAGCTCGATCACATTATTATTTAATTACAAATGTGTTTTGTTCACGCGCGCGAGTGTCAGCCTTTTTGCAAACTGCTGTAAGAAAGCAAATACGTAGATGACATCTATAAATCGATAACAACTATCTATATGTGCTTGTCCTATTTATGTATTCGACTAGCCCCTGGGGCCATTTGCACAAATTCGCACACATGAGATCCAAATTTAATCTGACCCGGCTCTATGTATGGATGATGATCGATGATGGATCATCGATAAGTATAACCCAGAAGAATTTGTAGTTAATCGATCCCGCCTCATTACAAACTAAATCGGGTATTCGACAAGTAACTGATAGGACTTCGTCCAGTGATAAATATGCTCATACATACTGGTGGCTATTCTATGAATTGCGTACGATGCACGAGATATAGGACACATATTGACTTACAACCATTCGCACGCTCGAGCCTCGCTTTCACCACATTGTCGACGCGATTCAATTTTAACCTGACACAATGCGTTGGACAATCGATAACACACAGGCAACAGTAGCAGTTCCCGAGGTAATGGCCAATCGATCCCTTCGTAACTTATACCAAACTCAATCAGGCCTTCGATAAGTGACTGAGAGAAGCATGGTACCGGGTCTTCTATATTTCTACAGGACGCGTGGCAATGCGCAAAACATGAGACTTTTCATATATATACGGACAAAACAGAGACGACTTGGGCCTAGCGAACCTATCCGAATCATCATCTACGTACTGCCCTCCTTCGACACCTTCTGGCGTTGCACCGACTTTAAGTCGGAATGGTGGGCCTTTGACTGGGATTGAACCCCCACTGTTCATAATAAGTTGCGAAGCAAGAGAGACCTGCTAAAGATTGAACAACGCACAATCATCTGTTTACTGAAGGCTATCTACTGTCAATTGAAAGTATAAGTGCAACACTTTTGCAGGCGCGGCGTAGGCGACTGAACTTCGCACCTGAGGGCTGGCATAACACTATGGAAAGCCGGACAACCACGCTCGACTACGTCAAAGTTTTTGAGCTCCGCCCTTCGGCTCTACGGCAGTGCGCTTAGATACTCGCTTACGTCCTGGTTCTTCGGGCTGAATTTTGGTTAACGACTAAATCGGAACCCGGTACGTATAGGACTTGCGTACTACTGTAAGACATTAGAATTAAAACAGACTATCGTGACATAGGCTTTCTGTCGTTATTATATGTTTTAATTTCACCATTAAGTTAGAGATGTTTATCAACGATGTAGAATACTTAATTATGCTCTGAGATATTAATTGTATATCGGTTTGATATAACCCAATTATCCATTTCTCCGTGTATTTTGTTAATAGGACTCCGAATTGACACTGACATTGTATTCACGCTCAAAGAATACAAGTTATAATGCTAAAATGCATACTGAAACTTTGAGATTAGAATTTCCACTTGTCTATTAATAAGGGCAAGTTGCAGTGTGGTAGCGTGTTGGTAAGCTTCACTCAGAACGATATCATTAATTGAAGACTAAGAGCAGAATAGGTATTATTTGTCTTTAATACCTCTTCTAACTTTTCACAAATTGCGATATGCTTTCTTTATAATAGCAATTACTTTTAGGCTCATCTATCTCAGTTGTACCGCATGCAAAAGACTTCTATGAGTTTGCATAACAATTTAAGTGTGTACTCATGTGCAGTTAAACCTTAATGTAAGTCATTAAAGAGACAGAACAAAACTAATGTAAGATTGTGGAGTCGTAGATAAATGCAATAATTACATTAGAGACAATATAATCCATGAATATACCAACATATCCCCAATGACGGCTATAGTAAATGTTAAATTGCAACCTTAGTCATTCATATGTATTTTAAATTGAACATAAATGGCAGCTACTTCTCTTATTCTGTAAGGAGTACAGTCACACCTTTTAACGAGTATAACCATAAATCAGTACCTAGCACGGAATATAACAGGCATACTAACTGTATTTGTTTGACCATCCTAGGAAAGTAGGCTTCTTCAATAGATAAGGTTAAGTCAAATACTTCGTATGTGTGCATGAAGTGACACATTAGATCTGCAGTAGATAATCAAGGACATCAGATCTGAAGAGTACTTGCAGACTGTACTGAATACGTACCTTAGCCTATATTACGACTAGGAATTGTACAAGTTGGATTCGACCCGGATGGAGTGCTATATGTAATATACTCCTCTTGTTTCCCTATAATTCACTACGTAATATTGGAACGAATCATCAGACTGAAGATCCATAACACTCTTCTATATTGCTGCGCACTACTATTCTTTGCATTTACACTACTTTCTTTCGTAGCTTAACTCATATAGTGTGCCACCCCATTGTGACTTATTCCAAGTTTATATGAGGCTTCTGGTTTGCGCCACCCACATGCCCATCTAACACCCTCTCAAACACTCCATGCAACTTCAAAGCTAGTGTACATACCTGCTACCACCACTGGGAGTGCGCCAACTGCTTGGACAACATGCAAGGACAAATGGACACATGCTGGGGAAACAATGTGGACAAGGTACATCTGATGCCTAGAATATATGTGCATGGATGGCATGGACTATATGAGGCCCAATGGCATAATGTCTCATGGTTGAATGACTTCCCTGCCATATACTTTCCTCTGGTGTCCTTTCCCTACCGAGTACTCCTGTCGTGCTCCACTAGTTTGTGGCCTCATGTTTGGAGTAGCCTATGGTGTCGACAACATACACACTCTCACCAACATATTTGGGTCTATCTGCAGTGGAGCTTACGCTGTGTTTATATGACGACGCTAGAGTATCTCACTGTTCAGGGAAAGTTCGAGATTCTATTTTATCTCAAGCCAGGACTGGATTATACGGGTTGGGAAAGAAGATAGTAGACTACAATTGCAGGTTCCTGGTACGAGAACACTTACCAGGGTGGTAGAAGGCTATCCTGTACAAACAAGCTGCCCTGTACTTCTGCATAACAATCCAACTGCTGAAACAACAGTTTTTAAATATATGTTAAAATATAGTTGCCAGGAACTTCGCACACAAATGCCGGATACAAGGACTCGTATTCATTGGGATGTAAGTATACAAGGCATAACTTGATTTTTCTGAGAGCTTGGGTCGGATTACAGTGGAATTGTATTCTTAACTATAAGTAGACAAAGGCCGGGAGTAGTGGACCACGCCGCTTGCCGGACCTATTTCTTTATA
Organism: Cyathus striatus; assembly: GCA_025738555.1. Taxonomy (NCBI): domain Eukaryota; kingdom Fungi; phylum Basidiomycota; class Agaricomycetes; order Agaricales; family Nidulariaceae; genus Cyathus; species Cyathus striatus. The sequence goes on from JAOVFP010000018.1 coordinate 1,252,996, forward strand.
TTGTAATCCAAAACTTAATTTTCACAGTGTAATTCGAAGTATTTTACATCGTCGATACATATCAATACATGTATGATAAGGCAACAGGCACGAAGTTGAAATTAGATTTTTAAGATCTTGGTATTGACTAATTGACTCAGGCCCTTGATTATATATTTTCTACCTTGACGATGAAATTATAAACATATAATCATGGCAGAAGGTCTATGTTACGATAGTCTGTATTAATTCTAATGTCTTACATTAGTACTCAGTTAGCACTTAAGTCATAAATGTACCGGGTTCTGATTTAGTCTTTAACCGAAATTCAGCCCGCAGAACCAGGACAGGAGCGAGTATCTAAGCGCGCTGCCGTAGAGCCGAAGGGCGGAGCTCAAAAACTTTGACGTAGTCGAGCATGGTTGTCCGGCTTTCCATATAACACAGCCTTTCACCCCTATGTACACTTCGAATCAACTTATCTTACAACTCGTAACAACAGCCCACTTCGGAAGCGCCTCCCGCATCATTTCAAATGCAGGAATATCTTCTCCCAATTCAACTCACTTCACTTCCCTCGTATCCCAGTCGTACTAGGACCGCTCGCACGCTACGCGGTCCTTGAGTCCAATTCCTAGTGTGCTTCCACCGCGTACTCGTCCTTTCACGAACAGCTGTACAAACGGAGAGCACTAATTTCTCCAGCGGGGATATCGTATCCCGATTGGACCCGTCTCTCGAATGGGATGAACGTGACAAGGTAAGCTCGCATATATGATAGTGGGCCACTGCGGTTGCAACCCCGCATGAGCATGTGTTTACACCGGTGAGATGGACGAGAGCACTGGAAAAACTGAGAGCGATGTCGTTGGACGTCAAAGGAATATTGCCGTCGCCTCTGCTAACGCAGTATGAGACCCTGTCAAGGGCAACAGGTCGCTTTCCCAAAGGCCTGAAGTCCATGTTCTCAAGCTTTATCAAACTTGCAGGTCGCATTCTTCCCCCACATACATGGCAGCTTTTGGACAACACGCCCAACGAGACAAGATAGCACTCCGGCCAGTGCTGTGATAGCCATGATACCTCCTTCAGGCAGCACCTGCACCCGCTGTTGGAAGAATACCCAAGCTTTATCAAACTTGCAGGTCGCATTCTTCCCCCACATACATGGCAGCTTTTGGACAACACGCTTAACGAGATAAGATAGCACTCCGGTCAGTGCTGTGATAGCCTTGATACCTCCTTCAGGCAACACCTGCACCTGCTGTTGGAAGAATACCTTCGTTGGCGTGTCGATGTTGAATGGGAACACGGTGAGGTTGATCATGCGAATGCTAGCAAGGCATATACAGTGACATTCTGATGGCTTTGTGACGCGAAAGGGACTATAGGAAGGATGATAAATGTGGAGAGGAGAGCAGTGGCTGCATAGACTATAGCGAAATATTAGCAATTTCCCGAAGAAATACGTCAAGAAAACGTACTGAAGCCGGGACTATTTCCATCTGTCAACGTCTGCCCAAGCACAGCGACGAACAGAAGAATAATCTGCGTCAACAGAGTTACCAGGACAGGAATCGACACCAGAGGCTGAATTAACAGTCACAGTATCGTTTACCTGTAGTCAACAGCCAAGAAGGGCGTCTCAGCGGCATCCAGCGACCTCCCCTTCTTTTTCCCTTCTTGGTACTTTTAGAGCTGCGAGCAGCTCGAATGACCGCAGAACCTTCATCCCCCTCTTCCCCAGGTACCCAACCACGCACCCCAACCATGCGCAGACTATGCCTTACTAGGACGTCCCGGTTCCCTCGTCCATGCGCTACGATGATGCCAAAGGGATTAAGAACCGAGAAAAACTAGTGGCATAGGACGAAGAAGACTCGAGGCTCGATAGTCGATGATGATTGTAGACTGGTCCGAGGTGCCGTCCGGGACGGCGACGGTTATGCATGTCGTGTTGTGCCTTCTGCACGTTACTCCCGAGTACTCTTGTCGATCCTGGCTTAGGCATTTCTTGCACGATACGGCTGCTTGGAGCATAAGATGCAAGGAAGATTTAGCTGCCATATGACCTCTGGTAGCCGTTTTCCTTTGAAGGAGCCAGGGTGTGAAATGTAGGGCTCCAAGACCAACGCGCACCATGAATCTCGTCACGAAACCTTGCCGTACGACCGTTTTGCATAGGTACTTTCCTTATTTCTGTGCTTCAGTCTCTCCGTTCACAGTACCGCTTCTAGGAGAACTGAGCAGGAGTAAGGCTATGTTATCTCGACTATTGCACACGTCATTTCTAGACAGAGCTTGGTAGAATGTAAACCAGAGGAAGAACCAACCCACTCACTGCGAAAATGCGAAACCTACACATCGTGAGGAGGAGATGAAAGCAGGGAGGTAGATTAATCATTAAGCCCCTTACCAGGCATGTCTTTCTTGGTCAAACATTTTGTACATGCGTTGGATACCCATCACCTCGTGCAGATATCTATTGATATATTCGACTTATTACATTATTCTCTGTATTCAGCGTAACAAGCATATAAGTCGTAGTATAAAAACGACAAAGTTGGCTAGGTTTCGATATACATAAACGATAACACTGAGTGGTTGAGAAACAGGAAATATGACGTGACCGAGGGCTATCTCGCTCTAAAACCGGAATAAGTAGATTGCTTGAAATACCGTGATACAATGTATGGTTAGCTTGAAACTGAAGATGCGCATCAAGATAAGCAGGTAGCGTAGCTCCGACTCTGTCCATAAACATCTAGCTGCTTCATCAGCGGTTTCCCCCCCCCCCGAAGGGTGTCTCGTTGAGTATGCGTAAGGCATAGTTGGACAAGGTGCAGCGTAGGCCCCGGACAAGCGTGGTTATATGTGCGCTGCAAGACAAGTATAGGCGTAAGTATTATACGGAGTGAGAGAATCGATTGCACCAGGAATTGTACCTCCACATCCAAAGAGGCGCATTCCACCCTCCTGAAACATATGCAGCGTGGCAGGATCTAATGTTATCCTACGAGACAATGATACTCTTGAACCTCGTTGATATTCACGTCATGGGCAACGTGCATAATCACCTTCCAGTATGTCACCCAAAAAACAGCCTACAATCTTCATCGACTCTCAAGCGTCGACTCTTGATCCCTGTTCAGCTCCAACTTGAAAAACAAACCGATCACCCCCTGAAAGACTTAACGACAAATCTTCGCCAATAAGATTCTACACGTCACCGCTGCAAGCGCAATGGAAGGGAGTACACGATCCCGTTCATAGTCGGAGCCTACTGTGATTGTAGTTGTATGTAAGTATCAAAGAGGAAAGATAGGCGCGAGGGGTGGACGGTTGGGATGTTCAGGAACTCCCGCTTGAATAGCCGTAACGTTGAGGATTTCCTCACCATGAACCGGTAGAAGGAGCAAGATAGACCGTCGTATACATTGTCCTAAATGGAACCAAGAACTACCCTACGTTGCCGTCGCCCTCGTCTCCGCCTCTCGGGACCGTATAGCTCCCTTCCACTCCAACCAAGACTCGGTACCACCTGCGTAAACTAATGAGTTCCTATCCCTTTAGTCCATTCGGAGGGCTCGTTGTGCACACATAGGGAACAGGGACGTCTTAAAGAATAGGCTGGAGCTGCTGTGTGTTGGGATAGACGTTACGGAGAGTGTAGGGAACGAAACCGGTTTTCTAGTGGATGTGGTGTATACCCATAAGGCCTAACGGGAGAGGTGCAGAACATGTCTCGAATGAGCATAGTTAGGAGTGTGTTATAGAAGAGCGGGGTGCAAGGCGCTGACGTGTAAAGACGTTCGAGAACTTCCGCTTGAACAGACGCAACGTTCAGGTTTGCCTTGTAAACGTGCAAAGAGAGCATCAAAAGCTGCTTGTCATCTTGTAAGACCATAGGACCATACTACATTTCCTTCCGCTTCTTGAGCCTGTTATCCTCCTTCCGTCCCCAACTTGGGCACTAGCAGGATGGACAGAACCACCCGCGTACACAATGATAGATGTGATGAGTCCAATTTGCACAAACAAACTGTCCTTTAGCCCTTCGAAGGTCTCGCCGTAGGCGTACGTGGAGAGGTACCAGAGCCGTAAACGACATCAGATACTTTCTGCCTGTCTTTCGTCGTCGGATCAGGAGGTGCAAATGATAGCTACGGCAGTGGTTGTGTCACTGTGAGTATCAGGGAGGAAGGATACGCGCCAGGGAGTCCGTAAATAACAAAGACGTCCAAGACTCCTGCTTGAATGTGAGGTGCAACCGTGGGGTTCGCCTCATAAACGTGCAGAGACAGCAGGATAAGCTCTTCGTCGTCCTAGATGGACGACGGGACCACTCTACGCCACTCTGCCCTTATCCCCGACTCTCGATTCCGTATCCTGCTCGCCCGCACTACAATCGTAGCGTGCGGTACCGCCGACGCACGCTACTACGGTCCTTTTCCATTATTCTCTTCGAAGGGCCAGTGCCGTAGGCATGCATATGGAACAGAGACGTTCTATGTGAAGGGATAGATGTTGCGAAGGGTGTAGGGGGACGAAACGGTATAGGATTCTCTGGGATAGTGTCCAGCTGATCCATAAGTGATTGTCCTCTATTCGTTGACGTGCCCGCACAAAGGGCGTAACGGAAAAAGAAGCAGTGCACGTCTCTTCATAGCGTAAGATACCACCGACGCGCGCTACTACGGTCCTTACGGTGCAATGGTAAAGCCTGTCCCGTGAACGTGCGTAGAGAGCGAGAAAAGCTATCCGCTGTCCTGGATGGAACACGCGACGACTCTAGAGCCTGTACCCCTGCTCGCTTGCACGCAACCATAGCGTACAGTGCCGCCGGTGCACACTACGGTCTGGAGCAGAGACGTCCTAAACATAGGCTGGAGACGCTCTGCATGAAGGGATAGACGTACGGGGGGTGTAGAGAATGATATCGATATACTGTCGAAAGCTGGGATAGTGTGTAGTGAACCGATGATCCATAAGCGGCTTTCTTCCTCTAGTGGACGTGCTTACACAAGAGACGTAACGGGAAAAGGTGCCGTACGCGTTCCTAACGAGCATGGTTAAGCATGTACTATAAAAGTGCAGGCATCGAGCAAGGCATGATGGGCGCCGGTGAACGAAAAAGACGTTCCAGAACTCCCACTTGAAAGGCGCAGCACGTTCAGGTTTGCTTCGTGAACGTGCAAAAGAGGCGGGAAAAGCTGTCTGCCGTCACGGAATGAACACGGGACCATTTAAATTCGCCCTTGCCTGCGCATCGCGGGCCTGTGTCCCCCCTTCTACTACCACCAGGGCCCAAGGTGCCGCCTGCGTGAATCATCACGGTTATATACCTATGGTGTCTTCGGAGTCTGGTCGTAGGCATACATAGGGAGCGCGTATTGTGCTAGAGAATGGTCTGGGTATAATCTGTGTGAAGAGATAGGCGTCGAGGGGGGCATAGAGGGCGAAAACGTATAGACGTTGGGAGCGTGTGTGGTGAACCTGATACTCCATAGCGGTATTCTCTTGCAATATGCGCAGGCAAAGCGGGGGTACAGTATAGGTGTTGGATAAGCTTGGTTATGCGTGTGCTGCAGGGAAAGTGCAAGCGTGAGTAGTAAGTACTGGGGAGAAGAGAGTAGAACATAATCACACGCACCCGTCGCACCTGTAGCCTTAGAATGCAGCTCAATGCATGCAGACAACTGGACATTGGGATCGGTATGGATATGTGAGGGGATCTGACGACATGCTGTGTATATAGGAAGAGCCAGCAACCTGCTGGTGAAGGAAGCGTCGGTGGGTCAACTGAGTTGAAGTATGAGCTGGGGTGCTTACTGGTGACAAAGAACTAGTGACAAAGAACTTATCCTTCTCCGTCATTGAATGCACATTCCCAATCTCCAATGATAACAACTGCCGACGCTCAACAAGAGGACCCGAAAGTCACCCGGTAGCCCACGACGTCGAACTAGTGTCTTGAGGTCTTCTCGGGGTTCTTAAACGGGAAGTGCGGATCAGTGACTTTGAAATGTCGAATATCTCAGCTTGAAAGTAGGAGTGGGGTGGTGAAATGGTAGGGCTGTGGTGAGAAGGTTGTCGTTGGCATCGTCGACGAATCCGAAAGAGAACGTTGTCATGTGATTCTGTTCTCACGCGAGTACTTACTTTGAGTCACATTTAAGCTTACGACGAATGTTCTATTCGGCGATGATCAAGAAAGCAAATACGTAGATGACATCTATAAATCGATAACAACTATGTGCTTGTCCTACTTATGTATTCGACTAGCCCCTGGGACCATTTGCACAAATTCGCACACATGCGATCCAATTTTAATCTGACCCGGCTCTATGTATTATGGATGATAATGTATCATCGATAACCCAAAAGAATTAGTAGTTAATTGATCCCTCCTCATTCCAAACTAAATCGGGTATTCGACAAGTAACTGATAGGACTTCATGCAGTGATAAATATACTCATACATACTGCTGGTTTTTCTATGAAATGCGTGCGATGCGGGAGATATAGGACACATATTGACTTACAGTCATAGTCGCACGCTCGAGCCTCGCCTTGAGCACGTTGTCGACGCGATTCTATTTTAACCTGACCCAATCCATTGGACAATCGATAACACACAAGCACCTGCTTCCCCCCATCTCGTCACCTCAAACGCCTCACTACCGAAGCACTTAACAACTTTAAAGCTCAAAGTCAAATTTTCTGGCATATATAATGGCTGAAAATCTATCAAATGCTCAAATTTTCACCAATGCGCAGCATGTCAATATTCTTGGCGGGCAGCAGAATGCTGTTGGTCACGATCAAATCAATTATTATAATATGAAAAATGATGAAATCACTGAAAAACTTAAACTATTAAAGCCTGTTGATCATAACTTGTACTGTCCACCTTCATGCATGGAAGGGACTAGGGTTACTATTCTGAATGATATTTACAAATGGCTGAAAGATTTTGGTATGTAGATTTATTGGTATAATTATGACAGAAGATAAATCAATTGTTTTAATAGATGAAACCACTCCAAACATTATGTGGATCACTGGAGGTCCAGGTACAGAAAAATCTGCAATAGCTTCTACCCTGGTTCAATCACTTAATTCAAATGAATGGAAGAGACTGGGTGGCTGCCATTTCTTTAAGAGAGATGATAATACATTAAGTGATGCCACTGTAGTTTGGAGAACAATAGCTGCAGATTTAGCTTCCAAGTCAAAGTATTCGATGTTGAAAGACAAAATTGCAGAACATCTTGATAGCAACTTTCAGCTTGGAAGCATTGGATGGTATTTCAAACACTTGATTGAAGACCCACTTGTTACTAGTCATGAACAACTTAAATGTGACCCACCTGCATTTGTGATTGATGCTCTTGATGAATGCAAATCATCTAATGATTTTATATATCTGAAAAAAACTTTACAAAACTGGGTTGAACTTCCTAAACATTTCAAGCTCATTTTAACTGGGAGGCCTGGTTCCCTACCAGATATAATTGAGAATGAAAATTTATGCAAGATTGTTAAATTGGAAACAGATACTGACCATGATGCAGAAATTGATCATGATATATATATCTTTCTAACAAAAAGTTTGGAATACTATCAGAATGAATTACAACTTCAGTCAATGGACAAAGAATTACATGAGATGACCAAAAAATTGGCTGGTTTGTTCATTTGGGCATCAACAGCAGTTAAATACATCACTATGACTGCAGAAGATGAACAGCTTTCACCTGAAGAAAAATTTCAGCAAGTTCTTCTTGGACATGTAAACCAAAGTGTTGAGATTCTCTATAATCAAATACTGCAAAATTCTTTTGGTAAATGGACACCAGATAGGCAGAATGTTGTGAGACAAGTGCTAGGAATAATATACATGGCAAAGTCTCCATTGCATAAAGAGGACATTTCTTACTTTGTCAATACTTATGGGAATAATGTTGCTGAGGAAATCTCTAGAATTCTAAGATATCTTCTTCCAGTTACATCAATGAAAAATAATCATATAACATTCCATCATTTATCATTTGTTGAATTTTTATTGGGAGGGTTTATAAATGAAGAATTTAAAATCAACCAATACAAAATTATGAAAACCATGACAAAAGCAATATTTGAGATTCTTAATAGTCAACTAAAATTTAATATTTGCAATATTGACTCATCATATACAATGAATGAAAATATTGAGCCAACAATTGTTACTCAATATATACCATCACATCTTCAATATTGCTGCAAATATTGGAACATGCATTACATTGAAATGATTGAAAGTGAAAAATATCATTTTATTTCTTTAGCAAAGGAATTTAGATTGTTCTTATTCACAAAATTTTTATATTGGTTAGAAGTCATGAGCCTCTTAAATGAGATACAAACAGCAGAAGAAATGTTGAAACAACTAATATTATGCACAAAGGTATGCTGCCAGCTAAATTAATACTAGTAAGGTACTGAGCTCTATAAAGATAAACTCTACAGAACATAATTTCATTAAAGATGGAATAAAATTTATTATAAATTTTTACATTCCTATTAGTAGAAATTTATCTCATATATATATCTCAGCACTGGCATTTGCACCAGAAAACTCATTGATTTGGAAGCATTTCTCTCCATTCTATGGAAGGATACCTTCCATTATAAAAGGGAGAAATAGAGACTGGGATAAATATTTTCAGTCTATATGCTACACCAGCTCAGCAGTGACATGTGTGGCATATTCTCCAAATGGGAGACAGGTAGTATTTGGCTTAGATGACAATACCATCAGAGTATGGAGTATATATCTCACTACTGAAGCTACTGAGCCATTTCAGGGCCACAGTGATTGTGTGACATCTGTGGCATTTTCTCCAGATGGAACACAAGTGGTGTCTGGCTCAGATGATAAAACAGTCAGGGTGTGGAATGTAAAGAGTGGAAAAACCATTGGTGGACCATTTCAAGGCCACAGTGATTCAGTGACATCTGTGGCATTTTCTCCAGATGGAGCACAAGTGGTGTCTGGCTCAAATGATGAAACAGTCAGGGTGTGGAATGTGAAGAGTGGAAAAACCATTGCTGGACCATTTCAAGGCCACATTTTTTTAGTGAGATCTGTGGCATTTTCTCCAGATGGAACTCAAGTGGTGTCTGGCTCATCAGATCAAACAGTCAGGGTGTGGAATGTGAAGAGTGGAAAAACCATTGCTAGACCATTTCAAGGCCACAGTGATTGGGTGATATCTGTGGCATTTTCTCCAGATGGAACACAAGTGGTTTCTGGCTCAGATGATAGAACAGTCAGGGTGTGGAATGTGAAGAGTGGAAAGACAATTGCTGGACCATTTCAAGGCCACAGTAATTGGGTGAGATCGGTAGCATTTTCTCCAGATGGAACACAAGTGGTGTCTGGCTCAAATGATAAAACAGTCAGGGTGTGGAATGTGAAGAGTGGAAAAACCTTTGCTGGACTATTTCAAGGCCACAGTGATTGTGTGGCACCTGTGGCATTTTCTCCAGATGGAACTCAAGTGGTGTCTGGCTCAGATGATACAACAGTCAGGGTGTGGAATGTGAAGAGTGGAAAAACCATTGCTGGACCATTTCAAGACCACAGTGATTCAGTGACATCTGTGGCATTTTCTCCTGATGGAACGCAAGTGGTTGGCTCAGGTAATAAAACAGTCAGAGTGTGGAACACAAACAATTCTTCAGATTATTCACATGATATTGACCTATTAGAAGATAACATTATCTTTTCAACCTGCATTTCAGATGGATGGGTAAAAGATAGCAATAAAAACCTATTATTTTGGGTTTCTTCTAATTATAGAGAACATCTCTGCAGTCTTGAAACTGTACAAATCTTTCCTGGTGATGATATGTGTCAAATTGATTTGACACATTTTACCTATGGATATCACTGGTACAAGTGTAAATCTGAGTCTCCTGCTCTTCCAAAGGCTTGGTTCAGATGGACAATTAAAAGATAGTAATAACAAGATATTATTTTGGGTTCCTTTCAATTGTGCAAACCTTGCAAGATAATGACATGTGTGAAGTTGATTTGGCACATTTCATCCATGGATCTAACTGATACAAGTGTAAAGTTATTTACAGGAACAATGATGAGCATGTTGCACCTTGCTTTCTTTAGTTTCCTCTTGATATTTCCACTTACATTCCTTTTTTTTTTTTTCATAAACTCTGGTATCTCCAGTATATGCATCTTATTCAGACTATATTACTTTTATTATATTGCATGAAGCTGGTGCATAGCCTCAGAAAAATTAATTAACCTGTTAATTTTCACTGCTTTGCAATATTACACACATTATATCTGGTTGTTCTGCTCATTCTGTGAGCCTTCAAAAAATCCACTTGAATTCTACTACCACTACTGAGTTTCTATTTGTTGTTGAATGCTATGTATATTAATACAATGTCAGATCACACTTACATACTAAACATTTGATAATGTTTGTACTTATATGGTGGCAGTTTTCAGCTGCTGCCAGTATAACCATAGCTTACCAAGTATTTACAGTAGACTTTTCTTGCCTTGTATCTTCATAGACAGATAACTTACATGGTCTAGTTTACTTTGTATAAGTGTACATATAGCAGTAGGAGATATACACTTTTTCAAATCTTCCAGTTTAATTTGATGCCTATGAATGTACTACCATACAAAACAATCACAAGACAATAGTGACAGTGTGGAACCCAAGTTCTACTTCACCATCAGATAACACCATTCCAACACATCAAAACACCCTTCTATCCTGATATTTCTAGTAATATTGTAATGTAATTTCTTTTTTGAAATATAGTAGTTATTGTACTAGTAATGCAGCATAATGAATCAGGTCCAAGAGTCCATGAGTTGGGGTGAGTCCCAAGCTCCTAACTATAGTATTCTACTAAAATATACTACCAAGGGAAGTGTAAAGCCACACTTACATAACAGTTTTCATGTTGTAGTAGTAAGGTGCTGTACTATAGGAAAATGATTAGTCATCACTCTGAAGCTGTTAGTTCAATTCTGACTGAAGTCATTTTTTAACTATGTACATTCATCCCTATTATTAGTATGCAACACTATGATATACAACTGAAGCTTACTACTATTGTATAAGCTTCACCTGAATTTCTGGTGAATTATACATGAATTTTGGAGTATTTTATCTGAATATCAGGTGAAATTCAGGTGAAATTATTAGCAGTGTTCTCACTGAAATTCACTTGTAAAAGGGGGGGAGTGTAAAGAGCTCAAAACATTGCACCCTTAAACTAACCATAAATCTAACTTGAACTGTCAGTTCTTCATTGGTGGTGTTAATACTACCTAAAGATCATCTAAAAAGTTAGTCTTATCATCTGGATCCCACAATAAGGAAGTGAAGTTGAAAGTCTAAAATTTGGATATAGTATTAAAACAGTAGCAGTGCTTGAAAGAGCAAGAACAGAGACAGTGTGGCAAGTTCTAGTACAAACAAGAATGTTTGTCAGAAACACCACAGAGAGTGGGCAACCTATTCATAGAGAACCCAGAACATATCAAAGCTAGAAATAAAGTCATTACAAAGGCACCAGTAGTTGTGCATTCAGATCAAGAAGTTGAATCACAGTTACTACCAAAGCTATTATTACTCAGTCTTGACATGACAAGTCCAGAACCAACAAAACTTCCATGAGAACTAGAAAGCAATTGTATGACAGCAGTACCAGCCAATCCCTCAGCTACCATAACTAAAGATCTGTCTCTTATGAGTAAGGATAGTCTTAAGTGGAATGGTGATGGTGAGCAAATTAAAGACTGGCTACAAAGCTTAGAAATAACATATGAGTACTTTGGTGCAACAGATGGAAAGAAGCAGATAAAGCATTCCCTTGGGTGTATAGCTAAGACAGATATCTGGGAAGAGGCAAAAATATTCAAGGAAGCAAAAGGAGCCAGCTGGGTGAAGTTCAAGCAACACCTATTGTCTGAATATGGTCCTGAAGAATGAGAGTGTGTTGGATCTATATATAAGTGGATGGATAAATAGGAAAGGAAAAGACTGGGAGGAAAAGCATGAATAAGTAAAAGGATGTAGGGAGGGGGGGATGGGAGAGCACAGATAATAGATGGGAGGAACAAAGGAGCTCAATGAGGGGAGGGCATAAGATCATCAGAATGCTTAGAATGTTTTTTACAATATAATCTCATATAGAGCAGCATAGAAAGATGGACTTATATACTGTAGATAACAATGAAGACTGAGACCATAGCACAAAAGATACTTGAAGATGTCTCAAGGTACTGGAAGATGTTTCAACAGCTATGGATTCATCAGAGAAACAAACTTACAAGTTGTATAGTTGAGATTAAACCTAGCATTCCTATTTCAAATTACTTACATCTTGCCTCTTAAATCTATGCACTTACAGAATCACCAACTGTGGCAGTGTGGCGCCATAAGTCATACTGTCTACTGCACTGTCCAGCCTACACCAAATGCTGCAAATCATTGCTAGTACAATGTGCCAAATGAGGATGCAGAGACATTTCCCTCTGCAAGATCCTCACAGATCCAACAAACCTCTCAGCTCTCACTGAGTATGTCAATGTGACCAGCCAGCTCAAACAGATACTAGGTACCATACCATGATGGAAACCACTGAATGATGATGAGGATTAGGAGTGGAGAGGGGTCAAGAAAGGGGAGGGGGGGGATTTCTATTGTTTTTAGTCACTCAGACATACACATGATGATTCACACCTGGGACAACACAATTCAACACAATGGCCACTGGCCACATCACCAACACTATGGGGCACACATTCTGTGATGCCATCAGCCCAACCCTCCTGGTGTCCTGCCTCTGCACAGACATCCCAAGTTATTAATATTGAGGCCAATGTACAATACATACACTCTCTAGTATTATATTCATCAGCTCTGCACTTTACCTTCTGCTAGGTAAATGCTACACTGTCAAGACATATGGCTTCCCATTACCAACATTAAATACAGGATTTAAAATAAATAAAAAAGTCATACTGTACATACTTCTAACCACAAGGCATGCTGTAAGCAGATTTGTGTGTGCAAGAGGGCATGAGCTGTCATTGTACACTGAAAATACAACACCAGTCTAGAGTCCACATGTTCATTTTTGAGCCATTCAAAATAACCATGCTGAGAAAACAATGTTTTTTTTGATATGATCAGATATAGAATGGCGTAGGTCTAACAAGAGACTCAGGTATTATAACTAACAATGAGAACCAAGACTGCTACTTTCTCTTGAATTTCATGTTTGAATGTGAGGATTCATGATATTAAACAGTATTAAGACTATTATAATTTCCTATTTGCTGTCAACTGCACAAGATATGGGAGAACTGTCAATTATCCATGTCAGTCAAGGATGCTGTTGTTGTGGGCAAGATAAGATCCTGTTTTGATTGGTGGCTATATCCAGACTTTCAGCTCCTTCTGTTGAACCTTTCCCTGACCTTCCAGGTGTAACAGGTAATCACTCAAGCTGAGATAAATATAACAACATACTTCTTCTCCACAAACCACCACCACCACAGTCCTCCTCCTCCTCTCCCTCCTCTCCCTCACCAAAGAATACAAAATGGTATACAATCTCCCCAACCTCAGGCAGATGATGTTCTCCTTCCACCAACCTACCTCCCAAGCCCTCCTAGAGCATGAACAAGGAGACAAGCTCTGAACACTTTTCACACCAGGGTTCAGCTGTGCTTTAAACACACTCCAGAGCCTCTCCCTACATTCACTCAATGTGTGCCACATCTACATCTCTGAAATCTTCCAACTTAAAAAGTGCAAGGGTACCGAGAACAGGCATTACCTGGTAGCTACAGTAAAGTGGCCTATGGCAAGCAGTGGCAAGATGCATATGAAGCATTGGTGTGTGAGTGGCAAAGATGGTCCTGGGTACTTGCACTTGCACAATCCAGGTAGATATATTTGTTTTGCATGATGTTATGCATTTACTGAGGATGGTTGGCCAGGACAGGATACATAGTACAAACTAGGGTGTGGAATGTGAAGAGTGGAAAAACCATTGCTGGACCATTTCAAGGCCACAGTGATTTGGTGACATCTGTGGCATTTTCTCCAGATGGAACACAAGTGGTGTCTGGCTCATGGGATAAAACAGTCAGGGTGTGGAATGTGAAGAGTGGAAAAACCATTGCTGGACCATTTCAAGGCCACAGTTATTCAGTGACATCTGTGGCATTTTCTCCAGATGGGACACAAGTGGTGTCTGGCTCAGATGGGCTGTACATCTTGTCAATGTGCATTGTGGTTCCTTGACTTCTGCTACTGATAGTGAAGTGATTAAATTGTTATCATAGCATGAAGGCTATCAACATTTGCATTTAGAAGCTGTGCACTATGAACAGGTTTCATTGGACAATGCCAGCCTCATGCAGCTTGAAATGCAACTGGATGATGTGGTGTTTGGTGCTGAAGCTACAGTGTTCAAACATGAGGAGGGGTGGGGGGGGTAGTGATCAGTTGTACTGCATGACACCTATGAAGCATTTGTGTATTAGCAGTAAATATGGTGCTGGGTACTTGAAAAAACCAGGTAGATATCTTCTTTCTGCAAGATGTAAAGTACTATGGATGTTGGTCTTTAGGATACATAATGTGAAAGATTGGTAGACCACATCATTGCTTGCTTCTATGTCCTGACGCCAAACTGGCCCAACATGTCAAAACCTCTACACCTATATGATCTCCTTGCCATACATCACAGTATAACCACCTCTGACTTACCTCCTTCATCACTTCAGCCCTTCTCTCTTCACACCACAAGTTCACTCACCCAACTCATTCTAGAATGCTATAACATCACCCCATCAAGAAAGTTGTTCACATTCACTTTGGGGCCTTCAGTCACCTTCCCCCTGCAACAAAGCAGGTTGCAGAAAGTTCTCAGGAGCCATTTTGGCAAATTTTCATCTGAGTAATCTCAGTATTGTTGAGTTGTTGAAGGAGAAGGGAGTGTTGATGTGTGCTTACAGCTCTTTAATGTGTGTTGCCTTCTAGATTTGATGTGTTGATAGCTTATTTACAGCCTTATTGTAACATATTGCCAGCCTAGAAGAGATGACCATGTCCTACTTTGTACAAAACTGTTGCTTGTGCTACCTGATTTCTGGTGCTGGATGGCTACTGTGAAGGTGATGCAGTGAACTAAATGTCAACATAGGTGGGCTGTTCTATCATATTCATTGGGATGAAACCAGCTTAGCTCTCACTGCCTGCCATCATTTTTGATATATACTCTAGTGTGATTGTCTTCTCAACAGTTTTGCTTCTGGAGCCATATGACTCATAAAATCATATTACATGTTGACTTTCACTCACATTCTGCAACACACCCCTTATTGGTGCTTGGTCCATAGTGGATACTTTTAATTTTGTGTTAGTTTGGCATTGGGGGGGACCTCTGAAGTGTGTGGTAGTCTCACATCAGCAAGGTCATGCATTGCTAAAGTATGTGTTCAACAACTAACACAACATTGATCCAGTTAATCACACTTTGTTGAAATGTACACCCATATATTGTGGAGGGAGTAGTTGGTATACTGGTATAACCCAGTACTATATTCCATTTCGAGTTTAATTCATTTTATTCAACTTATATACAATTTTAACTATTTCTACTTATACTAAAACATTATATCTTCATTCCTAAACCTTTACTTTGGTCTTACAATATGCTGTGCAAACAGTGTATTCAGTTTCCTGTATTTTCTTTATATTTGCGTGGACTTAGAGATGCAGCGTGGTCTGACCAAACATAGGGAAGCCATTGCCAAACAGCACATGACTCGCCTGTGCACTGTCATGTTCCACTTGCACTTCAACGTGTCTCGGTTACTCCTACTCCTTACTACTCACTGCTTCTTTCATTCATCTCTGTCTCTAGGCTTGCAGTGTACGTCCTCAAGGTCTTTCAGGACGACGTTCGGACCTTCTTGGCACCATGTGCCCCTCAGACCAAACAATATGCTATGGCTTAGGGTTTCACGCCCTCTCAAGACCCCTCTTTTTCGTCCTCAAGCTACTTGTGTGGTCCTCAAGACCGATGTTTTGTCCATCAAGATATGGTGACCAGGTCTTTACCCTCATTGTGTGACACTCTGATTGGTGGAAGGATAGGGATTTGGGTCGAGGTGCTGGGCTGTTTGTTTTACTGTTTGTTTTTCATTTCAATTTTCTCTCGATCATTCTGTATTTGTTTTATCCATTATTATCACCCTCTTTCTTCAAGTTACCCTTACCTCTAGGCTTTTCCATCATCATTGCCCCTTCTGAATACTCCGACCACAAGTGTCCGATGACAGAGCACTCCGCCACCATCTATGTGTTGTTGAGCTGCAGTCTTGTCCACTGCATGGCTACTTCTGGGGAGAGTAGCCAACCGTCTTCAATGCTCCAACATTGTATTTCGTGGTCACATCAAGCAAGAGTTGCAGTCTTCATTCATTGGTGGCAGGAGTATCTGAGGTGGTAAATTCTCTTACGTTCTTTTTACAATCATGGTCTCTTTCTTTTACTTTACAATGATTATTATACTTTTGGAATGTTCTGTTTCTTTTCAATTTTCATATGGTCTCACATACCTTATCAATTCTGGGCTATGGTGACGTGAGAGCACACATGCATTATCCCATTGTTGTGGTCATCTTTGTATATATCCTAGGTTTTACCTAAGGAAGGAATTTATATCCCTTTTGGCTTAACTCTGCGTGTGCATTACTGAGTCTCTCGAGTCCTGAGCTAACTTTGAAGGTCAACTACAAGTTTACTAGTCTCCCTGAATTGTTAAGTGTTTCCTTTTCATTCTATCATACTGATAATCTATTTTCTAGGGTGAAGCAGTTACTTTGTCATAGTCAGGTAGTGACATTATCCAAGTGAAATTAATCACTCCTCCACAATATCAAGGCAGTGTAATGGCTAATGTTCCTCTTCGATGACAATGCTTGTTGCTCATGTCAAGCCACCTATGTTCACTTATGTGTGATACATTATATTGAGCATATTTAATCAACACTAAGAGCAGTCTTGAGTCCCCTGTTACATCTGAGATCGGATCTTATGATGAGGCTAACCATAAGTAGTAATACATGTGACCCGTCTGCAAGCCAGTTTGAATGGTGTATTGATGCTTTGTAGGCACTTATACGCCAATCCTTCCTGTGCACATTCCATAATGCACAAGCAATTAGTACTGTATACTTGTAGCTAAAAACCTCATTCAGCTATTTTATATAGACCAGTAGTATCCATAATAACATTTATAATGATATGTGAGAGTTGAAGTAACAGTTCTGCCACATTTATTTTTGCATTTATTGCTTTAAACTTCAGAGCATGTATCTTATGTTACATTCTACTAAATTGATTATATGGTGCAGATTTTTCAGTAAGACCATTCTTGTATTTTAATTTACACAAAGATATATTTACATGCCGTGAATTAAAGCTCTGCTAAGCTTTGGGTATGCAAATACATGTTGTCGTTGCAGCGCGCTGCTTGTGTGACTTGAGTTGCCTAAGTGAATATTGCCGGAACATTTGGCTCAATACCTATCTTGTATCGTATTGCGGAAATATATACTGCCTGCATACAATTGTAAGTTTTGCTGCAACTTAGTTAAGATATCACATAATTACTATACATGTTACCTTATGCATACAATATGTATTTTAAAATAAATTCTGGGGTGTCCAACAGATAAATACAATGGTAAAACATATTTTTCTGAAGTACAATTAAATTATATGTATATATTATAGCTTCTACATATTATGTCGAGACACTATGTAGTAAGTGATACAGAAAGGACATATAAGCACTGTCAAAGTGCCACCTTACCACATGAACTGACTTGTGAACCAAGTCACATGCATTGCTACTTATGGTTAGCCCCATTGTAAGATCCAATCTCAGATGTAAGAGGGGACTACAGACTCCACTAAGAGGTCTTTCTTCAGTGAGTAGTCTGGTACATATAAGCTCTTGTACTTCTACATCTTGAAGCTGTATCTTGTATGATTTTTGTATCTATGGGTCATATATATCAGTCTTTTACACTAAAAAACAAGAACTAATATGTTGTAATTCAAAATGTGATATTGAAAGTGTAAGCAGTAAATGGCAACATTAATGCAAATTAAAACTAATTCACAGATGTACTGTACAACATGGACATTGAGTTATTAATGACAGATGCTACATAAGATCATAGGTAGATTCCTCATGATCCTGTATGGTAAGACCAAAGTCAACCCATGTACAAAGTAGTTGCCCTAAAACGTGGAACAACAAACTCTTTATTGCAATAATAGTCCACTGACTCTCTCTTCCACCTTTATTTCTACACTAAGTCTCTCCATGTGCAGGTTTCATTGTCACCGAAAGTGGGTTGGTCCTGGTTAATAATGCAACATACATTGTCTAGAGTACACCAGCACGATGGTCAAGGCAACAGGGCTATTCTCCCGCCCTGTGCTCCAATAAAGCGGTTGCATCATGAACGGAGAGGCTAAAGCATGGAAACTAGGAGAGTACCTGATATGTAATGCAGTCGAACACCAACTAAGACGGATGTAACTACACCTAGAGAGACAACTTTGCAGCTATATGAAGTAGTCCTGCATTTAGAGGTTGAGAAAAAGGAAATATGGTGGAACTCCAAGGGCCATTTTGCTCCAATGAGAATAAGCAAATTGCTTGAGCTGGTGTGATGGAAGACATGGCTGGCTTGAGACTGAGAGATGCACATTGAGAAAAGCAAGTAGCATGGATGTACTCTATGCCAATCTTGCCAGTATGTCATGAAAATCTAGTTTGCCATGCAAAGAATTATGGTGCGTTGTAAGGCCTTAAGGCACCAGAAGCCTTAAATTGAACATGGATCCTTGGGTATAGTTGCGGGTTGTGACTGGATGCCTTATAACACATTATATGTCAAGCTCTGTGCCCTAAAGGCCCTGTAAGATGAACAGTAGAGTATTACAATATATCTACTTTACTTAATGGATTATAAGCTGTTAGCACTGTTTAGGCTTATAAAACGTATTATATCATTTAAGCTTATTATGAAATTGTAACCTCTTGGAGAATGATGCATTATGACATTCATTGCAAGACTATTTATGTACATACAAAGACAGTAAGTACTCATGTCAACAACTTATCAACTTAGCAAGCATATGTTAAATAAGAATACTTACCTTAGTCTAAGTTTCACTTACCTTTACCTGTGCTACTTACCTTTCTTGAAGTAAAAAGCAATGTGAAACCCATCACTCTTTCATACATCTGAGGTGGGTAAATTAGTCAGCACACTTCGGATCTTGCACGGTCTCGGCACATGTTCTGGAATCAACTGCAGCTTCGTCCCGTCCAACTTCCGACTAACCCAGACTCACCTACACTCATCATAACTGCTGCCCATTCATAGTTCTCAACTCTTCATGTTCTCCGAGATTCTAAATTAGTTAATTATAAGTTATTGATTGCTGTACACTTTTTTATGACTACCACTTTATACCAGAGCTGTAGTTTAAAGGCAGTCCATACTAAACCCAACATAAATTAGCCAGACTAAACACCAGTTTACGTTTTGTTTAAAAACAAGTCAAGGTGTTACATGAATAAGATTATATTGTTGTTATCTTGAAACATAGTCATATACATTAAGACCCATTGTGTAGTACCCCACAGTCTTATAAGATTTCACATGATAATCCTTGTCCTATAATGCCTTATGGTAGTATTATAATCATTCTGCTTACACCTTGCAACAAACCTACAATACATTATGATGATATTAAAGGCTTAATGTCTTACAAGATGCTTTCGGTTTTCATGACATAACTGGTCGAAAGCAACATGCAGGTATGTTCTAACGAAAAGTGCCCGAAGGATTCCCGCAGTGAACATGCCTTTCTTCCCAAGCATGTGCTCCAGTAGTCCGACCAAGTTCATAAACAATAGCAGAAGACAGACCCTGTTGATGGCAAGGTCATGGGCTCATTGAAGTAAAAATCTTGTTTAATAGTGCAAGAGACCATATGTACATATGGCAACATTATCCTATGCATATCATCGAAGTATGACCATAGAGCTCTGACCCAATCCATAAACATCTAGCTGTTACATAAGTAGTATTCCTCTTCTAGAAGGGTGAATTGGTGTGTATGCATAAGGCATAGCTGGAGAAGGTGCAGCGTAGGTCTTGGACAAGCATAGTTGTATATGTGCTACAAGACAGGTGTAGGTGTAAGCGTCAGGCGAAATGAGAAAATCCAATGTGAGAACATCCAATGCACTAGTTGTACCTGAACAGCCAGAGACCCATAGCTTCCACCCAACTGTACAAGTAACTGATGCTCCATAATATGATCTAACATTTTCCTGTGAGGCAATGACACCCATGAACATCGTGATTCGTTGGCATTCATGTCACGAGTAACTTGCAGAAAGCACAACACAACATGCACAGCCATATACCTGGACGGCACCCAGGACCAGCCTACAATCATCTTACAAGTGTCGAGTCTCAATCCTTCTTCAGCTTGAGGAACTTAATTACAGCCTTCGCCAATTATGATTCTACATGCGCCAGTGCATGAATAAGCATTGATGATTGCATTGTGAACGATCTGAAGAAGCAGAGAAGGAGAACGCCCAGGGTACACTATGTTGCTGTTGTCTCCACTTCTCTGGCCTGTATCCCTTCTTCCACTACAACCATGGCCTATGGTACTGCTTCCGATGCACACTACTACAGTCCTTCCCCCTTATGCTCTTTGAATGTCTGCTGTAGGTATACATAGGGGCAGAGATGTCCTAAATAATAGGCTAGAAATACTTTGTGTGAAGGGACAGGTATTGAGGAGGATGTAGTAGGCGATGTCGGTATAGGCATCAGAAGCTGGGATAGTGTCCAGCTGATCCTTAAATGGTTTTCCTCGTACGGTGGACGTGCTTACCCAAAAGGCATAATGGGAGAGGGTGCAGTACACGTCTCTTATGAGTATGGGTACACGTGAGGTATAGAAGTGCTGGCATAGTGCAAGGCGTAATCGATGAATGATAAATATGTTTAAGAACTACTGCTTGAATAGGTGCAATGTTCAGGTTTGCCATGTAAACGTACAAAAAGCACAGGAATATTGCCTGTCGTGTTGGAAAACATTGGACTACTCAATATTCCTTTATACCTCTTCAACCTGTATCCCCCTGTCTGACCCAGCTTAAGCACCAGCAAGGTGGACAAAACCATCTGTGTGTGTGATGGTAGAGCACACTACCAAGGTCATATCCTTTCGGCCCTTCAAAGATCTCTTTGAAGACCTACATAGCAAGTAGAGACATGCCAAAGTATATGCTAGAGACCTACTAAGTGACATAGACACTTCGAGGGGCCTTCCAATAGTGCTGATGCATACTCGTGAAGTTTAACAGAGATGCATTAATACAGCTCTTGAACAAGTATAGTTATGTTCGTGCTACAGGGCACGTGCAAGTGTAAGCATCAGAGAGGAGTGAGGGTAGAAGAGAATCTAGTGCACCAGTCACAGCTGCATCTCAGAGGCTTGTCTACTCTAACTCATACTGCTAACTGAGTTTCACTGGTAGCAGCATGAGTGTGTATGGGGATTTGACCATACTGCAAGAAAAGGAAGAGTTAGTGAGGCTTGAATGAAGCATTGCAATTAACTTACCAATGAGCTAGTGATGCCCAATGCATCTTGAACTGTCATCGCATGCTTCCTCTCAACCTTAGCTTCTACAACAAAAGCTGCCATTGTTCAAAAGGCTCAAGTAAGCTGCAAAGCGATCTAGCACTTGTCCTTCACATCAAAATAGTGAATCATTCTGATCTTCTAGGATTTGTTTAACAGTATGTGATTATCAGTAGCTTGGAGATGTCGACTCTTTCAGTTGGGAAATAAGAGTGGGACAGCGAAGTGGTAGGGTTGTAGTAGGTAGATGTTGGGAGATATTGGGAGATGTCATTACAGTTAGCAAAGGGGCATCATCGAGGTGAGAGAAGCTGAATCAAACATTTGCTGAACATTGTCGTCGGAAGTCGGAATGCTCATCATGTGAAATTTATCTTATCTTATCTACTTTCAGCTCCTAGCCCTTGGTGCTACAAGTTAGTAGTCACGAAGTGTTCACGTATCTATTTACTCAAATCATATCTGAGAACAAATTTGACAGTACCAAGAAATCAAACGCAAAGATCAGCTCCATCAATAACAGTGCACTATTAGCTTGGCCTATTTATTCAATGAGCGCCTGTGACCTGAGCTGAACCTTGTGAACATTCACACCAATTCACCCACACGATCCAAATTTGACTGGTCCAATCCACTGGATTATCAATAACTCATGAGAAGCAGTATTCAATCGATCCCATTGTATACCAAACTGCCTGACGAATATGCTTATAAGTGCTGCTGGCTTATCTATGAAATGCATGCGATGCAGGAGATACAATGGGACAGACATGGGACTTTTCATATAAAAGAAAGACATACTGTAAGGCTCTGTTTGGCAAAATAATATGGGGCATATTCTCAGTTTCTGGGAATGTGATCAAAGTCCCAGGCTCCATATTTGGTAATGCACTGCCACTAGTGGCAGCTGCTGATTTGAAGTGGTGGCTGCCAAATTGATAATGAAATGATAGTACGATCAATTATAATTGCTTTCTGCCTATCCAATTCATCCTCTGCTTCATGCCTCCTCTTACACATGCTCAAAAGCACAAGCTTCTAATAGCTAGTGCTTATCTTATAAATGTTATTGGCATTGCTTCACAACTATATGCAGCTCCTTGGTATTGGAGACAGCCATATCATACATCAAAGCTTACTGGTGCAGAATGGGTGAAAGAATTGGTGAATGGACATCATGACTGCATATGGACTGAGCTTGGAATGAGGGTACATGTTTTTCTCACATTCCTACATGAATTGAGAGTTGTAGCTGGTCTGGGAGACTCACAACATGTGACACTTGAAGAACAGGCTGCAATATTTCTATATATGTCTGTTACTGGCCTGAGTATCTGTCATGTTGGTTAGAGGTTTCAATGCTCAAATGAAACCATCTCAAAGTATGTTCAAATTTATTTATTTTCTACTATATTACTTAATAGCTAAACAAACTAAAAGATACTTTTGCAAAATACTCTGTGCTGTCTCATCTGGACCATTTTTTCAAAAATATGTTCATCTCCCATCTATGGATGATCCGGTTGATCCTTTTATCTGATCACAGCCAAAATTTTACCCATACTTTGGCAATGCAATAGGTGCTATGGATGGGACACACATCAACTGTTGTCCCTCAGCTGCAGACCGTCAAGCTGCACACAATAGAAAAGGTGGTGTCTCTCAAAATTGTCTTGCCTGCGTATCATTTGGTATGCAGTTCCAATACATTTTGAGTGGTTGGGAAGGCTCTGTTGCTGATGCTACCATGTACTCACACTCCCAGTTCACTGATCTCCGAATTCCTGAAGGGAAATACTATCTTGCTGATGCAGGATTTGGTATTTGTGATACACTTCTTGTTCCATATTGAGGAGTTCGGTATCATCTTGCAGAATGGGGTCGAGCAAATCAAAGGTTAGCTATTGAATTGATAAATTAATAAATTCTAATAAGTCTCTAGGCCAGCCAACAAGGAGGAACTCTATAATTTATGTCATGCATCTGCACAAAATGTGGTGGAGAGAGTTTTTGGTGTATTGAAGAAGAAATGGGCTATTCTTATATGGCCTCTGCACTTTTTCATGGAGATACAAGCTATGGCTCCTCCTGCCATGTGTGCTTTACACAATTTTATCCTTGATGTTGATCCTCGTGACATTGACAAGTACTTAACTGGAAATGATGAACATGATTTGGACCCAAATCCAGGACAGATACAAGAGCAGGAGATTGATTCTGGAACACTTGCTGCAACAGCAGTAACAGCTGCAGAGAAAGCTCAGGCAATAGCTAACCATGATAGAATTGCCCAACAAATGTGGAATGACTACCAGCAGATTTTACATGAATGAGGTGAAGCTGTTTAAACATTAGGAAAGTTGTATATTGGGTAGTAGAGTAATGACAGGATTGACAGAATGATAGTATTATGAATGTAAAATGAGTGATGTAGTAATTAAAGAAAGTTAAGCAGAAAAGAGACCAAGGCATTTAGCAACCCATGCACGACGAACAAATTCAACATCTTCAACAGCTAAGTATGCATTTGCAGTGCCAACATTATTGCTCAGAATATCTATCAGGGATCCAAGATTCTCAGCAGTGAGCCAAGAAGACTCCAAACACAATGCAGTTCTAATTGCATTAGAGATGTGAGCAGAATCATGAGCAGACTCAGATGGAGTGGCTAGAGCTTCAACGATAGCCTTGCTGAACATATTGACAGAGGCTGCCAACTCAGAAAGAGCAGTGGTACTAGGGTTTGTGTGGGGGCACTTTGTATCATGGGGTGATGTAGATTGTGTATTGTAGGAGTGCTTTAGAGGTGGAGGACTAGAAATAATCTATAAAGATTGTTAGGAAGAAAAACAAAGATGCAAAACAAAAACCCACCTCCCAATCATCCTCTGAAACAGCAGTGTCATCTTCGACAATGGGGGAGAGTCTGGGGTGATCAATATCATTGGTTCTTGAGGCAGGGGGAGGGGTGTTAGAGGGAAGGGGGGTAATGGGATGAAACACATTCAAGCCAACAGCTGGAAAAGGCATCAAAAGCTTGAAATGATGAAGGTGAGGCCATCCCTGGTTGTGAAATGGTTTGGCCTCTGGATGATGAGCAACATAGTCATCCCAGGTTGAAGCAGTCTCCTCAGTAATGGAAGCACCTGTGTCATCTGACCAAGTCCAACCTGAGACTTCCCTAATAGCTGATACAACATGGTAGAGTTTACACATCTGTCAATTGCAATGTAAAGGTTAAAACCATCTAAAATAATTAAAATAATTTACTTACAGCACCATATTTGTTCTGGCACATCTTAGCTGTCTTAACAGCACTGTGCTGATGGAACTGTGCAATGTGGGTGGCAGCAGCTTCAAAGGTTTGCTTCTTGAAGCTCCCATTGTCTCCTGCCTCAGCTATATGGTCCAAGAGGTACTGAATAAATGCAGTTTCTTCAGAAGAGACCCATACTGCAGGAGTAATAGACATATTGAAGGAATGAGTGAGAGGAAAGAAAGGAAAGTGGGGGGGATGTAGAAATTAGCTCGGACTGAGGTATTTTAATTAGATGTGAGCATGGTGGTGTTAGATATTCTGGGTTGCACAGCTTCTTTGACAGCTGTCACTTGTCACCTGTCATACTTGACAGTTCTGTGATTGACAGATATGTGATTGACAGATTGACAGCTGTCAGTTACCTTAGTTACATGGACCTTGGTTGGGACTTTGGTAGATACACTCAGTATATAAACACTCTGTAACTTGATAGTTGAAAACAAGTTTCCTCCATTTTGTGTTTGTGTCTGTCTGTGTCTGTGTTTGAGTTCTTGCTCCTTTACCACTCTCCTTGCTCTCTTATCACTCTCATTCCTTTCAACCACCCTCTCCATTCTTTGTTACTTCTGACAGGTGGGAGCACGGCTGAGGCACAGGACAGACAACAGGCAGAAGCAAGGGGAACATGAGGAGGCCATGCTGAGGGGGCAAAAAGAAAGCAAGAATAACACAGGGGAGGGCACAGACAAATGCCAGGTGGAAGCAGGCAGTTGATTGATGCAGTATCAGTGATCACTAATCAAATCAGCAGCTGCTGCTAGTGGCAGTGCATTACCAAATATGGAGCCTGGGACTTTGATCACATTCCCAGAAACTGAGAATACACCCCATATTATTTTGCCAAACAGAGCCTAAAGAAATGTGGCTGCTCAATAAGATGCACAGGAAAAGTACAACAGTAATAAGTACACAAATCCTGACCACATAGTTACATTCAACCTTGAGTCAATCGTGCACCACGAGGGCATATGCATTTCGAATCGACCCGACATCTGAGCTTAATTTCATAACGGGAGTGCAATCAAATCAGACTCTGCCTTCACCCTGGTGCGTGTAGGAAGCAAGGATGGTAGGGACATTGAAAGAGGCCAAGATAACTGAGTGAATGTGTTGAAAGCAGTTGGTCCTAGACATAATACCACGTCCACGCACAGGAAAATCCTCAATGACATAAGATCACTACAGAAGGTAGCTCTTCCATCTTGCCAAGTGTCCCGGGCTCTCTGTGTGGGCTGTACACACGAGGAATATTCTGGGTAAAGAAAGAGCATAGTGGGGTGTGTCCATGCACAGCTTGGCATATGAATAGGAAGAGGAGAAAACAAGGACACCTTATACAAGAAGATGTAGACGCTTGCAAGAATGTCCTTCATAGAGGCTCTACAACCTTCATTGACCTCCTAGTCTCAATCCCCCTTCCACTCTGACTTAAGTAACAAAACTGACAACTTGAGACAGACACACCAACACCCTTCACGAATTAGATTCTACCTGCACCACCAGATATTCTCTTTTCTGGGTCCCCTTCATGGTCATCATAACACACAGAGGCGAGATAGCATTAATAAGGGCACAGGAGATGACCTGCATGGAGGCTTAGGTGGTGCAGGGGCATACAGAAGAGGGTACCAGGGTCATAAATGAAACCCGAAACATTCTGCATGTTTTCTTCATTGGATCCAGGAGGTGCAAGTGGTAGCCATGGTAGTAGTTGCATTTAAGTATCAATGAGAAAGAACAGGTGCGAAGGGTGTCGGTGAATAACAAAGACGTTCAAGAACTCCTGCTTGATCTGAGGTACAACATTGATGTTTGCCTTGTGAACCTGCAGAGACAGCAGGATAAGATGTCTGTCATCCTGAATCAAACATGGGGACCACTCTATGTCACCCTGCCTTCATCCCCGACTCTCGAGCCTGTATCCCTGCCCCTTTGCACTACAATCATGGCATATGGTACCGCTAACGCTTGCTACTATGGCCCTCCTCCTCCTTCTCTTCGAAGGGCCAGTGCAGTAGGTATAGAAATGGGACATAGATGTCCTAGAGAATTGGCTGGGGATGCATGCTGCAGGGAAAGTGGAAGCATGAATAGTAAGTATTGGAGAGGAGAGTACAAGAGAATCATGCAATAGTGACACCTGCAGCCTTAGAAGTCACTCCAATACATGCAGATAACTGAGTACCATTGGCAGCGTATGACTGAAGGAATCTGACGTTTCCTGTGAAAGGAGGAAGAGCTGCTGGTGAAGGAAGCATTGATGAGCCAACTGAGTAGAAGAACAGGAGTGAGAGAAAGTGCTCACTAGTGACAAAGAGCTAGAGATACCCAACTTATCCTTCTGCACCATCGCCTACACCTTCATAATTTCCAACAACTGTGACATTCAGCATGAGGACCCGAAAGTAATCTGGTAGTCCATGACATCAAATTCATGCATGTCTTCAGGTCTTCTCAGATTTGTTCAACAGGGCGTGTGGATCTGTATCCTGAAAATTTCGAGTCTCCCAGGTGGGAGTAAGAGTGGAGTGGGGAGTTGAAAGGGTAGGGTTGTCATAATGAGGTTGTCATTGATTAGACTGGAAGCCAGTTGGTTACATGCAAGCACATGATATGAACAATTGAATCATGTCGATATACCGACCGGTCCAACTCGTCGAATTTTAGTGTACTAAACCTTACGTCCTTATCCACTTCCTTTTTTGGATTTTCAGAATGGCTCTGTCTCAACATCGTGTCCCAACACTCTTCCCTCACTCCGTCCCCTCCTCTGTCCCCTCCTCTGTCCCTCATCTCTCCATTCTCTTGTCTTATGTTCCTTGTAGTCACTATCATCACTGTTTTCAATCATTATGAACATTGAACCTCAAAACATTACTTTGTCCAATATCCGAGAGCTTGCATGTATAGAAGAAGCAAGATATATGGTTGAGCAAGTTATTCCCTGCGAGCACAGACTCCCAGATGAGTTTTGGATTGGATATGGCGATGAAGAAGTTCTGCTTGGACTAAAGGCCTGTCTTTGCATCTATGTGGTCTCTGCTGGAAGTATTGTACCAAGGGAGTTTCAACTCAAGGCAATGCTTGCTCTATTGACCAGGAAGGACTTGCTAGTGGATGTTGGAACCAGGTATGGCAAAACCCTTTGCTTGATCTTACTGTGTCTGCTCTTCCTGGATGATATAGCCCTCATTATTTCTCCTCTCAAACGCCTGCAAGCTGTACAATTGATGGAATTTGAGAAGTACCAAATCACAGCTGTTTCTATCAATGAGGATACTCCCAGGGATGACTTTCTGTGGAAAGTAAGTGTCAATGATTACCATACTCAAAGCTTACTACATTTTCATTAGAATATAGAGAATGGCGCATATACTGTGTTACTGGTGCAGCCAGAACAACTTTCGATCTTCAACGGTCACTGGCCATGGCTGTCATGGCTTCTGAAGAATAAACAAAAGTTCATCAATCATATCAAGCATGTTCATGTTGACAAGGCACACTTTATCTTTACAGCTGGCCTTCCTCACGATGGATTGCATGCCTTTCACCCAGCTGGGGTAAACTTAGTGAACTTTGCATTCATCTTTCAAACAAAACCACTTTTCAAGTGCTATCAGGAATGCAACCCCCTCATATCAAGAAAGCCATTTCACAAAGCCTGTTATTCAAGCCTTCAAAGCTATCATCCATTGAGATGTCAAGTAATCGTGCAAATATATCATATGCAGTACATGAAATTGTCAATTCGCTGTCTGATCTTCGAAATCTTGGATTCCTGCTTCCTAATCCGTACCCTTCTGGTTTCTCCCCTCGAAAGACAATTATATTTTACGACAGCATGCAGTTGGCGCAAGATGGTAGCAACTATATGAATGAATGTCTTCCACCACACCTTCAGCACAAAGGCATCATGTGACACTATCATAGTGGAATGTCTACTGAATACCTGAAGACTGTGTTTGAAGATTTCACTAACCCAAACAGAACTTGTCGAATCTTGCATGCCACTGAAGGAATATCAACTGTGTGATAGTATAATTATCTTTAATGTTTTCTGAACAATTCTGCAGGGTTTGGATGTACACAATGTCACTGTTGTCATTCAATATGGAACACCCCGAGATATTCCTACATGTCTGCAGAGAGGTGGTCATTGTGGTCATGATGGTACTACTGAGTCAATCTTCCTCCTTCTCCATGAACCTTGGGTGAAAACTATTGATCTATCAATGGCAGCTGGAGTGATAGGAGATTCTTCTGGCATCAATATTACCGATCCAGATAGGCCTCATGTTGGTCTGCTAACTGACAAGTCAACAAAGCATGACCGCACTGGTATTGCTATTCTCAGACTTATTCAAGACTCAGATAAGCATTGCATAAGGTCCTTGTTCACTAAAGCAAATGGAGATGAGTCTCCAGATGGTTATTAAATTAGTTTCATTTCAAATTATCTATTGATCATATTTCAGCATTATTGTTTACAGCTCGATACTGTTGCAACAGTCCAGTACATCATTCAAACAATCAAAAATTCTCATTTGATATATTTTTCCCTAACCAATTTCTTGATACGGACTCTGACAGCCAGCGAGTGGACAATGATAGGCAAGATGATCCACCAGCATCTTGCACTGTTAATCTTAAGCGTAAATGTGGATCATTGTACCGTCCAACTGATCAACGAAAATCTTTGGAGTCATGGCTTGCTAACTGGAGGCAAGAAACATGGCAATGTGATCCTCTTCGCAGTGTTCAGCCACTCTCTTTCATACTCCAGGATAAAGATATTCGGATTCTCGCACAATCACACTCAACTGATATAACTTCACCAAGATCTATTGGTGCATTGCTGGACAGGACAGAAGATTGGGTATCTATGTGGGCTAGTGGTATTTATCAGTGCATTTGCTGCTTTGATGAAGAATTAGCACAATTAACTGAAAGAGTTTGTACCGAGAAGCAGGAACAACAGAAGCATACAAAGGTAGACAATAAGCAGCAGCAAATTGAAGCCAATGACAAGCTCTTTAAGGAAACATCACAAGCTCTTCAGGACCAAATAGATAAGCATCTTCGAAACCTGGACTCAGCAAAACTTCAGGAGCTTCTGTGCAATTTAAATTAGAGAGTGTACATTACTGTAACAGTAGACAATTGTACATATATTCTTAGCATTCTAATGAAACACCTGAAATATCAATCATATCTGCACCATTTCCTAGTGTATCTTGATCAACTGAGATGTCTGTAGTTTGTCCAGCTACAAAGTTTCAGAATCTTGTATTAAAGGTATTCAATGATGACGATCTGAGCTTCTGAGCCCCTTTTTCAATGAGATCTGTGATACCCATGACTCTTTCATTATCTGGTCACTTGCCATTGAATATCTGAAAGGCTTCCTCTTTTGACTTGGCTGCAACCTGCCATACCAATTGGCTTGTATCAACTTCAGAATGATATCTGTTTTGGTGTGATAGCTCTGCAACTTCAGCAATTTTCTTCTTAATCTTGTTGAGCTCAATGATAGAAGCTGATATGTTTCCCAGCATATCCCAAGTCGTTTCTAGACCCTTTGCACCTATCAATTCCTTTTTAAAAATGTATTAGATTGTATTAAAAGCTGCTTATTGAATAAATTATACCTTTACCACTCCAACAGTATGCTCCATATTAAGATCTGTGCCCATCCAATGTCCAGGTAGTCCTGAAACATTCACAAGCAGTGAATCTCTCATTATGTCACTGTGTGATACTTCATAAAAACATATTAATCAAATAAAGGAAGCACTCACGCAAATTTCGGAGTCCAGACATATTTGAGATTAATCAAAAGATGTAAGATTTTGGTGCAATAATTGTTTCCACCAGCAGCCTGAAATATCATTGCTAGTTGCAGAAGAATGTTTTCGACTCTACCAATATTGCCTTCCTGAATTGCTGAGACAGCTTCACGAAGGTAAAGTAGGTCACGCGTCAATAGTCTAATGTTCTGATTTGTTTTATCATCTTCTGGGTTTGGCTGTGTTGGATGAATTGGTGGCGGAATTGAAGAACCTTTTTTGCTCCGAGTCTTCTTATTAGATGTCCCTGAGATGTTCTCTTCACTTGGCTGCATACCATTGTCACCAAAATGATGTGGTAGAGGAGTGGCAAATTTGTTCATAAAGTCTGCAGCTTTCTGTAATAGTTCATTTGGTGAAGGGTTTCTATTTGCGAACAAGGACAATGTTTCACCACTGTGCCAGCAGAGAATTTGAACTCCATTAATAACAAGCCCTTCCAGAATTTGGCTAAGACTCGCAAGGAGTGTGTGGTAGTCTGGCTTTTCACCAGATAGTCTTGACTTTCCAAGAAGAGCGAAGAAGTATTGCAGTGACCCCTTCTGATCTACAGTCCCTTGATGTGTAGCAAGCAACGCCCAAGAAAGGTTTAGACATAAATGAAAAAGTCCAATCCCAACCTGAAACACCAGGCGCTGGTGGTAGGGATTAAGATCTGCTGCACGAAGTATCTGTCCAGATTGAATGTGAGAATTGGTTAGCTGATCATTTACTGTTGGTATGGCAAATTTTGAGAGCTGTTCAGGTGTCTTTTTAAGCAGAGTCAAATACATCTCATCATGATATGAGAGGTTTCCTTGTGTAGATGCTTCTTCTGTTGTTGATACACGAAGAGAGCAAAACTCCGCTGCTTTCTCATTGGAGACAATATGGCATGATTTGTGTTGCAAGGAAGGATGTGTAACATATCAATTGAAAGGCTTGCAGTGTTTGGCAAGTATCTTAATAATATGTATTTGAAATTGAGAAAATGTTGATTGGTACTGGTGTTCCGGAGGTGTAAGGTCTACCTCAAATCTAAGACCATGGATGCTGACATCTTGCATTCAAGCTAGAATCAGAGCGAGTATCATATCTTCTTCAGACACATTGCTAAGCCTATAAACGATTCCTAAGGTTCCAGATGTCACTTTATTCGGCGTGCGAGATCCCCTTTGTTCAACAAAAATTGATGTACTGATATTGACATTATCATAGCAAAATGCATGAGGGCCACTGGAAATTGATATCGCGTGTTCGATACCCCGGTTACCAAGCATTTCAATGCTGTCTAGCACAGACTGATAACATGGACAGAGTCCACAGCGGTGAACTGCCTCAATAGTTTGCCAAGAAGCACCTGTGGCCCGAAGAAAAATACCAAATTCTGCAGCGAAACAAAAGCATTTGTTTGACCATTGATAGAGAAGCTGCCTGATTACGACTTTACAAAGCTATGCAATCATAAGCAAGGATATAACATTTGAACAGTACAAATATGCTTACATGCTCTGGGGATTTGGAAGTGTTCACTTTACGTTGCCATTTGCTCTCTGCAGCAGAACAGAGAAGTTGAAGAGTGAATGGGGCCTTGGCTTCAAAGTCTGTAGTGTCCCTACTATCAATGTACTCCAGATCTATATCAGCCAGCCCTTTCATGCGAGTGAGATCATGAAGTCCATCCATTTCATTTGAAATGATATCAGTAACTGTATTGATTCTGGGACTGCAATGTAACCATGTTTGAAGTTTTCGGTGACCATCCTTGGAGTGAGCAACCGCATTCAAAATGTTGGACAGTCTTTTATCACTTTCATGGAATAAGTGTGACCTGTACATGCTACAGTCAGTATTAGATTCATCCAGAACATATTGGACCAAGTCAAAGGGGCTGATAGACTCTTGCTTCAACATTGACAATACAGATTGCACCTTCTCTGTTGTACTTTGCCTCGGTGCTCATCTTTTTGGTGAATCAGATAGCATAGGTTCAACTGGAACACTAAGCATATTGTCCAGTACAAAGTAAGTAAGTATGGAGGCAACAAACCGGTGTGACACCGCTCGCACATTTAGGCATAAAATTGCGCATTTTTATCATTTTCAGCATTAAAGCTGAACACATTGAGGAAGTCCATATAATAAATAAAGATCCATGGACTGCTATTTAATAGCAAGCACTCAACAAATTGACTTAATATTCATAGTCATATACCATCTACAAATATACTTATACAGTATAAGTGCTCCAATGTCCAACCTACCACTAACCTGGAAATAAAGGAAAGAGAATATAATCATTAAAATGGACCGCTTTAGCATCAGTCACATGACTTGTACAGATGTTTGTTATGTTCTAAGACCGATATAATTGTTTATTTGGCAACAGGAATGATATTAAACAATTAGTCAGACATGATATAATGAAATATTAATAAGGAAATCTATGCATTACTCAGAGTACAAAACTCTACAGAATGTAAATATGGGTCTATGAGTAATACATACCTCTAATGAATGAAATCTATTCTAAAGAACAAGTGTAATATACTGTATCAATGGTAAATTGCAGTAATGGAATAATCAGCATATATTCTGAGGGCATACAGAGGTCAAATCTCCATGAAAATGGATGATCTTGGGCTCGTTCCGAAGCTAGAAAGAAACACATGTTAATCGACCATGATTAGCAATGCAACGGACGGGATTCCGGCCGATATAAGGCTGATAAACCAATCAGATATGTAAATGATGCTTATCTACCAGAAATAGCATTGATAAGGACATCTAAGGTCCTGAAACATAGGAGATTGGTTATGAATGATTAATGCGCGGTGCTTCACAGCCTGGACCTGGGTAATAATATTACCAATAGTAATGAGGATCTGACTAATAGATGAGAGTAGTGTTTCCATATGTTTTCACTGTACATATTTAGTATTTATGATCTGAGAACTTGCTTTGTAATATGTTTTTCAATTCTGTATATAACTAGGTACATTAGAGGGTGGCAAAGGAAGCAGCTTAGCGCCTTTCTTGCCCAGTACATAGGTATAGGGTAGTGGTTTTGGTCTAGGTGTTTCAAAGGAATTTAAAGTGATTTTATCGGAATTGTGTGTTTACTACAAAGTACAAAAGACTGAGATTCCAGTGAGGGTCTAGTATTTGGGATTTTGAGTAAAGCGAAATCAAGGAAAGCAAAGGGTTGCTTTCAACCAGTTCAAAGGATTTAAGTTAGCACAGAGGTGTTAATTAAAGTCTTGCAATTTCGGAGTAGTACAAAGAGTATTACTTCTTTTTCTTACAATAAATCATTATTGTTTCGGTTCATTTGGGATTGAAAAGCGAACTTAAAGATACCTTAACATAAAGAGGAGCACTACCTTACCCGTCACTCGCATTTTCGGAGTTTTTGTACAAGTTGGAAGTGATCTTGCTGTGGAAACATAGCAGAATTTACATCTAGAATACAAGTACCCATTTCACCGGTTCTCGTCATTCAGAGACATACTACCAACCGCCCTCCTTCTGCCTGCAGCTCTTCCAACTTTCCCACCTCCTGTGCATCCTCCCTTCCTTCCATGTCCTTCGTTAGCATGAGCTGAGCTGGCACTGTTACTTGATGAGCCAATATGAAAGAGCTGTGTTGTCTGCCACTGTTCTGGTGGTCTGCTGCACGGCTCAATGTTGAATGGCTGAGTTATGTCATTGAGCACAATTTGCTGCTCATAGAGGGCCAAGTGAGGTCATTTGCGGGATGGGATATGCTGAGATGAGGGTGCAGTATTTTGATCCATAGGCGAGAGAGACTGGAAGAACAGAAAGATGAGGGACAGAGGAGGGGACAGAGGAGGGGACGGAGTGAGGGAAGAGTGTCGGGATGTGATGTTGAGACAGAGCCATTCCGAAAATCCAAAAAAGGAAGTGGATAAGGATGTAAGGTTTAGTATGCTAAAATTCGATGAGTTGGACTGGTCAGTATATCGACATGATTCAATCGTTCATATCACATGCTTGCATGTAACTGACCGGCTTCCAGTCTAGTTGTTGACAATGAATGGTTGAAAATGGTCAAAAATAATCATGTGTGATTACATATTACTACATGAGAATTGAGATTTAGGTCTAGCTAGAGTTTCCATCAGCGCGCCCATTGTCCTCGTCTTCATCTCCCATTATGTTCAATGTCGCTTCCTCTACCTCAGCATTTATGATGAATATCCCTCCTTTCCAGTAATAATCAAGAAAATCTGTAGGATCACCTGAGCCTGGATAACGAAACAAGTCTCCCTATGGAATACTAGTCTTTTTTGATCTGCCAGAAGTTCTTGTCTTATTTGTAGAGCCTGAGAGCACAGATAATGATAATGTAGGATCCTTTGGTGTCTAGTAGCTTATATGTATCCTTATAAGTGCTGGTGGCTTTTCTGTGAAGCAAACACTATGTGCAAGACATGGGACATGTATTTTCATACAGCTATTCGCATGATCCATTTTGACTGATTATCAATAGCACATAAGCAACAGTAGTTCTAGGTAATGCTTTTGACAAGTCATCTGATATCGATCCTGCTAGCTTTCTATGAAATGCAAGCACTGGCAATGCACAACTACATGAGACTTTGGCTACTCGAGAAGATGTACAGGAAAAGTACAACTGTAATATCTGAATCCTGATCACATGTGCAACACATGTGTACGTTCAACCATGAATCAATCGTCCATCATAAATCATTGTGTGAGGACACATGTATTTCGAATCAACCCGACATCTCACACTCCTAATTTCGTAACAGAGTGCAAACAATTCAGACTCTACTTCCATCCTTCTAACAGGTTCCATGGTTAGTGTAGGAAGTGGAGATGGTAAGGACATTGAAAAAGGCCAAGAAAATCAAGTGAATGTGTCGAAAGCAGTTGGTCCTGGACATGATACCACATCCATGCACAGGAGACCCCCGACGTAAGATCACTACCAAACATCTCTTCGATCCTGCCTCGTGTTCTGGACTCTCTGTTTGGGCTCTACACCCAAGGAATATGCTAGGTAAAGAAAGAGCATAGTGGGGTGCATCCATGCACAGCTTGGCATATGAATAGGAAGAAGAGAAAACAAGGACACCTTATACGAGAAGATGTAGACACTGGCAAGAATGCCCCTGCTTCATAGAGCATTAACCGGAACTTAGGAATGCCAGCAGTGGCCCTACAACTGTCATTGACCTCTGAGTCTCAATCTCTTTTCCACTCCGTCTTGAATAACAAAAGTTAAACTGACAACTTTAGAGACATAATAACCAGCACCCTTTGCTAATAAGCTCCTAGCACACACACTACTGGATCTTTTCCTTTCTGGGTCTCCTTTGTAGTATCATATGGTGCACAGCACTTAGTCACCACCAACTTTGTGCAACCAAAATGACATCATGAGAAAATGTCCTATGGCTTATTCTTCTTGCCAAAGTGCTTAGTTTGATGAGGGGAGTAAAATGCCCAGACAGGTTTTTGAAATTTGAAAAACTGATGGAGTTATAATTTTTGATCAACCCAAATTCCGCCGCATTATGTAACAATTTCCAAATCCGTTAATATATTCCCACAATTTATATATTAGTAATCAAAGGCTGCTGCAACCACCTCCGGTATCCTTCTGTGAGAGGTATAGTGCTGCAAAGAAAATTGTTTCACCTTGATTTGACCCTCTTTTGCTCCAAGGCCTTCACAGTAAGCATCCATCCAATATATCATATGAAGTTTCCATTTCTGTATTGTTTCAACTGAAACTGATTCAAGTGCTTTCAGTAAGTTTTCTTGAAGGGCAGAAAATGTGCCATTACAATGCTCCCTGAGGTAACACTTGACTGATCCCCAGAAATACTCAATAAAATTGAGTTCACAATGAAATTTTGGCAAGAAGATGCACAAATGACCAGCTGCCTCAATCACTTCCTGAACAAGTGATTTTTGCTCTCATCTTCACTGTCTGGCATGTTGATGGATTGGATTGCATGATCAGTTGGTGTTGAATTGTCATATAAGCCCAATTTCCGGCAAGCCTTATCTTCTCAAGCTCATGCAGCAGCCATCTTTTGAGCTTTTCATAGTCCACCCATTGATATTAAGCTGTAGATAGAGATAGTTACAGGTATGAAACAGTAATCCTACATTGATTCTACATTCGGACAATTTCAAATTTTTTCGCCAATGGATTCCGCCGCTGCACATAATTAGTGGTGACTAAGCGCCGCGCACCATAGTGTATGAAAGCAAAACGGCGCTAAATGAGAGATGCTATACGTGGAGGCTTAGGCTTTGCAGGGGGTACTGAATGGGGTACCAGAGTCGTAAACGACACCGGATACATTCTGTCTGTTTTTGTCGTTGGAGCCAGGAGGCGCAAGTGGTAAGTAGCTGCGATAGTGGTTGTGTATAAGTATTAAGGAGGTAGGATAGACGAGAGGGGTGTCGGTGAGTGATAAAGACGCTCAAGAACTCTCGCTTGGATATGTGAGATATTGAGGTTTGCCTCGTGAATGTGCAGATGTCCGTCATTCTAGATAGAACACGTGACCGCTCTACATCACTTTGGCTCTGAGTCTCATCTCCGTATCGCTGCCCACTTGCACTACAATCAAAGCGTGTGGTACCGCCGGCGCGCGCAACCATCCTTTCGGTGCAATGGTGAGGTTTGCCTCGTGAATGTGCAGATGCCAGAGAGGGCAGGAAAGGCTGCCGTCCATCGTCCTAGATGGAACATGAGACGACTCTACATCGCCTTGGCCCTCATCTCCGACTCTCAATTCTTTATCCCTGCCCGTTTGCACTACAACCATAGAGTGAGGTACCGCCAAAGCGCGCTACTACGGTCCTTTAGGTGTAGTGGTGAGGTTTGTCTCGTGAACGTGCAGCGAGAAGAAAGGCTGCCGTCCGTCCTCATGGATGGAACACAGGTCCACTCTACATCGCCTTGGCCCTCATCCCCGACTCTCGATTCTATATCCCTGCCCCCTTGCACTACAGTCATAGTGTTACTACGGTCCTCCCCTTATCCTCTTCGAAGAATTATCATAGGCATAAATAGGGGGCAAAGACGAGTCAAAGAACAGGAGATGCTCTGTGTTCGTAAGGGATAGACCTGCGGAGGGTGTATGGGACGAAAACGGTAAAGGTTTCTCGGGGATAGTGTCCAGCTGATCCATGGTTGACTGTCCTTCTTTTCGTTGAGGTGCCCACACAAAATGCGTAACGAGAAAAAGTGCAGTACATCGTCTCTTCATAGCCTAAGGTACCGCCAGCGCGCATTACTACCGTCGTTTCTGTGCAATAGTGAGGTGTGTCCCGTGAACGTGAAGAGAGTGCGGGAAAAGCTGTCCGTGCACCTGGATGGAACACAGGTGGCTCTCATCTTTGAATCTCTAGCCTGTACCCCCGCTCGCTTGCACTACAACCATAGTGTGCGGTACCGCCGACGTGCTACTACGGTGCTTTCCCCCCATGCTCCTCGAAGAATTGTCGTAGGTATACATAGGTGACGTAGACATGTTAAAGAATACGTTGGAGACGCTCTACGTGAAGGGATAGACGTTGCGGAGGGTGTAGGGGACGAAAACGGTAAAGGCTCCTCTGGGATAGTGTCCAGCTGATCCATGGGTAATTGTCCTCTTTTCGTTGACGTGCCCGCGCAAATGGCGTAACGGGAAAAGGTGAGGTACACGTATCTTCATAGTGTAAGGTAACCGCCGACGCGCACTACTCGGTCCTTTCGGTGCAATAGTGAGGGTTGTCTCATGAACGTGCAGAAAGAGCAGGAAAAGCTGTCCGTCCTTCTGGATGGAACATGGGAGGACTCTACATTGCCTTGGTTCTCATCTCCGACTCTCAGGCCTGTATCCCTGCCTGCTTGCACCACAATCATAGCGTGCGGTGCAGCCAACGCGCGCTACTATGGTTCTTTCCTCGTGTTCTCTTCGAAAGATTGCTGTAGGCATACTTATGGAGCAGAGACATCCCAGAAAATCGGCCGGAGACGCTCTGCGTGAGGAGATAGGGAGAGAGGCGCGCGGGGGATGTAGGGACGA
This sequence comes from Cyathus striatus, assembly GCA_025738555.1. NCBI lineage: Eukaryota > Fungi > Basidiomycota > Agaricomycetes > Agaricales > Nidulariaceae > Cyathus > Cyathus striatus. The sequence goes on from JAOVFP010000018.1 coordinate 1,292,012, forward strand.
AACCGGTATAGGCGTCAGAAGCTGGTATAGTGTCCAGCTGATCCGTGAGCGGTTCTCCTCGTATGGTGGACGTGCTTACGCAAAAGGCGTAATGGGAAATGGCGGGGTACATGTTCCTAACGAGCATGGTGGTGCGTGTGCTATGGAAGCGCAGACGTATGCAAGGCGTGGTGGGTGAATGATACAGGCGTTCTAGAGGATTAGAGCTTCCGCTTGAATAGGCGCAGCGTTCAGGTTTGCTTGTGAACGCGCAAAAGGAGCAGGGAAAGCTGCCCGTCATCTTGGAATGAACGGGGAACCACTTGACTTTGCCCTCGTCTCCACTTCTCGGGCTTGTATCTCCCCTCCACTACCACCTGGGCCCAAGGTACCACCCATGCGCACCACCACAGATCTATCCCCTTGATGTCCTCGGAAGTCTTGTCGTAGGCAAACATAGGGAGTGTGCATTGTGCTATAGAGTGGTCCAGGGATGCTCTGCTTGAAGGGATATATTTTGAGGGGGTATAAGGGGCGAAAACGGTATAGGCGCTGGGAACGTGTGCACTGAATCCAATACTATAGTTGTATTTTCTTCCAATATTTGTGGTGCAACCGCATAAGGCGAAGCGGGAGGTGCAGTATAGGTGTTGGATGGGCATGTTTATGCGTGTACTGGGGGGAAAGTGCAAGCGAGAGTAGTAAGTATTGAAGAGAAGAGATAGTAGAAGAGAATCATGGACCAGTGGCACGCGCAGCCTTAGAATTCAGTCCAATACTTGCAGATATCTTAGTAGCATTGGCGGCAGTATGACTGTGTAAAGGGATCTGACGCTATCCTGTGAAAAGAGGAAGAGACAGAAACGTCGATGAGTCAACTGACAGCGCACCCTCGCGGGCCCCCTGACATTTCCAAAAATGAACATCTGATCTCACGGTTTCGGTCATGTGCGTGTGAGAACTAGTGTTGCCGCTGGCTCAGCTCGGAGCCGCTGAGCCGCTAAGCGGAGCTGTCAGCTCACTGAGCTGAGCGGTCGTTATTCGCTCATGGCTCCTGCTGACTAGCTCTGATTCCTGAGCTGAGCTGACAGCTCCGAGCGAGCTTGAGCTAACCGCTCCTGGGCATTTGTGGGAACACAGTTATATAATGTCGGAAATTAAAATGAGACAAAACCCTAACCACATTTCAGTCAGACACTGATAACTCGCTTCAGTTCCAACTTCCATGTGAACGTGTTTTCCCATCAGGGAAAGAGACGATGACACAATCAAATTTTACCCAAGATCATGGAGCCATTACAAATGCTCAAATTCTGCATACGATCTGGGTGTGCACTTAACATTATAGAGGGACTATGTAAGTAAGGAGGAGCAGATGCTTGAATTGGATATGGAAAATGCGAATTAGTTTGCAGCAGCTGAGGATATAGACATTGCTATTCAGTCTCTTCTGGATGAGTAAACACTTAATTCCAGTTTAAATATGTACCAAAATTCATTTGTACTTATCTATTTGTAATATAGGTACCTGAGCGGCCGCTCGAGTAGCTCAGCTCACTGAGCCGAGGAGAGCTGAGCTATTCCATTTTGCTCAGCTCAGCTCTTTATCCTATAGGGACAGTAAGCAGTGCTGAGCTGAGCGGCGGCAACACTAGTGAGAATGCGCTCACATGGCGGGCATTTTGCTGTCATGTTCCGTGCAGTCATGTAACCTGTCATGTAAGTTGTCATGTCCGATCATCAGTAGATCGATGGTGACGAATGTCACAATGAACTGACCTGCAAAAGCGGTTTGCAAGAACAAAGAAATTAGCATGTGGCAGCTGCGAAGTCGGAATATCGGAGGTGAGTTGGACAGGATTATGAGCGCGAGGTCTTGTGTTCGATTTAGCCTCAGCGTAAATTGTTATATGTATTATATTTGACATAGTGAACATTTGGTCTTTGAATATATTTGACTGTATTAATGAAAGGTATAAATTTGAGCCACAGTTTTTCAAAAGACATAATACAGAGAATATTTTCAGGCAGAATAAGTAGTTCATGTCTCACACTTTTTCATTGAAATATACATAACTATTAACTGATGGTAGAGTCAAAATACAATAGTAATAAGCTGACAAAATAAATGGAATATGTTAAATTACATCCTCACAGTATGATATCAGTAGAGTAACACATTTATTGTTAGTTGGGTGAGTAGGTATTAGGAGGTGCACTTCCATCACATTCAAAGTTGTTTGGTCTAATGGTAAAAATGGGATTTTGTTTACGGTCTTTTTGTGTCATGAAAGCGCGCGAGTTCAAATAGGGCTGCTCAATTCTTAGATCGCGAGGTTTTGGGTCGCGCTGCAAATTACTGAATTTGGGCATTCGCTCCATATTTGGAATTGACCGTGGCTATGCACCATTGCCGGATTCAAAGTCCGCGCGGCACATCGTCGCGCACCGCTTCAATTCTACTACAATATCATATTTCTTAGTTCATTATAGTTTTATCAACTTTAATTACCTCTAGTTTTACAAATAAATCTTCTAACTTCATAATAAAATTTGGTATCTTGTTTTTTTTTTATGGAAAATTGAAGTGTATGGGACAGAAGGCCCTGGAAAAGTATGGAATTTATTCCTTCCTTCCTTCAACAATTAAAAAAACATATACATACTTTAAGTACAGTATAAGAGCTACACATAAATGTTAATTTTATAAGTAATGTTCAAACCCATGCATCTATGATGTCTTATTTATAAGGCTTTAACATACAAGAATTTGACAAGAATTGCAATGATCCATTTGCACATTTTCCTATAGAAAAATACTTGCGTGAAAAATTTTCAGTTATTTCTCATTACATTCATTTCAATAATTAGACTGATGGTCGTGCACTTTGGTGCACACAGAAAGTACTTTGGTATCCTGAGTGACTCTCTTGAGATCTAGAAGGGGACAGGCAGTAGCCGTGAGAAGAGCTCAAACTTATTACTAATCAAGGGGTTCCTGCCGTTTCAGCTTCGCTAACAGCCATATCTTTATGTTTAACTTACTCTTTTTCTTCATATATTGTAACAATGTTTAAAAAAGACATATCATTTGACATTTCTAAAAAAAACATGGTGTAATTTGAAGCCGGAACCATTGAAATACTCAATGAAATCGCCTAAGGCTTATTTTCGGTGGTTCAACCATGGTTGATCGCTTCCAACATCCATCAAACATATTCAGACTCAGATTGCTGACACCTAAATCAGGTAACCGTTGCCTAATTTGGTTTGGATGTTGCGCGACCCAAAACCTCGCGATCTAAGAATTGAGCAGCCCTAATGATGACGCGGACGGGTTCCTTTTTTAACCGGTACCAATTAGGAATCTTTCACATTTATAGCATTTGTCTATTATTTATGGTGTGTTTCTTATCAACTTATCTTTATTCTACATATGCTGTACGACATAAAAAATAACGAATACGTAGGTAAAGCATACTACCATTATTTGCGAAGCACAAGGCTATGCAAATGGGAGTGTGGACCGAGGCTGAATCGAACACGCAATCTCGCGCTCTTAAACTTATCGAGAACGCCTTACGTAATCCTATCCAGCTCACCTCCGATATTCCGACTTCGCAGCTGCCGCATGCTAATTTCTTTGTTCTTGCAAATCGCTTTCGCAGGTCAGTTCGTTGTGACATTCATCACCATTGATCTACTGATGATCGGACATGACAGGTTACGTGACTGCACGGAACATGACAGCTAAATGCCCGCCGTGTCAGTTGAACGCATCAACAAACTTCGCTTACCTCTCCTCCCAATCTCCTCTCCACCTATCCTCCTCACACCCATTGTCCGCCCCCCCTTGTTACGCGCCAGCCCCTTTAGAATAAAGCGGGCCAACCCATATTCCGAAAGAAGACCGAGCGTCGGACCAGCGCCATCCACAGCGCAATGCGGCACATCGGCAAATGATCAGCGACGCGTCAAGGCCAACAAAAGCAAGGGCCCAAGGACGGAAGGGAACGGCGGGAAAGGGTAATGGGAGGTACGAGGTGGGAGGTGGGTGGCTTGTGGAGGGACTCGAGAGAAGGGGGTAGGACTCCGGTGGGATGTGGAGTGGCGCGTTGGTGGCGCGTCCACCTGGTGGGTGACCGTGTCGGTCCGCTGCATCCGCGTATGGTAAGTAGAGCGCTTGAAGCCGAGGCAGGGTGCGTTGTAAGTGGGAACGGCCTGTGATGAGTCCCCTGTTAAATCTCACTTGGATCTTCCCACACGCACGTGACTTGGCTCACGGAACTGAATGCGCGTTAGCCAGTGGTTCAGGCGTCTACTCGTGAGCCAGGCATGGGAATCGCGCGTCTCTGCGGACAGCTACACAATATTCAGCATCTTAGGTGTCGTATCGGCCGTTCTTTGGGAGGTTCTACACAACGAGCACATAGCGGTAATTTATTATGGTAGCTATAAAGGTAATACTGATTTATTTCATGTATGTATTTAAATAGCATTGCGGTCACTGATTGCTAACACTAATATTATATCTTCGCTACTATTTATACTGCACAAGTGCCCGTGCTTTATTACTACCTAGTATTAGCAATCTAGTAGGCTAAAGGAATTATTTTAACATATATATAAATGGATTTGTACTGAAGATGAAATTATGTGACATATTCCATGCGGCCTGTACTGTGGATTTAGCTGTTTATACTCTATACCGATGTACCTCTATTATCGCTCACCATCCCTTCTTTAAAAAAAACACTGGCACTCACGCTTTTAAATTGTTTTGTCGATATGTTTATTTGTATTTCAAATCTCTATTAAGGTCTCGTTGTATGGCTAACACAATATGAATGTAATATATACGCAGTGTTCATGAGTGCCTTCTTATGGCTGCTCCTACCCACTGACAAGTATGTATGTGTGAGCTCGTTTGATTGGAACAGAAGTAGCAATTAATAATTGCTGCGCCAGAGATTATTTCATGTTCAGTAAACTCATGTCACACAATAGCAGGTAGCGCAATGAAGAGAGGGATAAAGTGATAATATTTTTAGGAAAAACTTATACAGCTTTATATGCATGCATGATATGTAAGTAGAACTACCTAGACAGTTCTTGATATTCTATTCTACATATTTCTTCAACCTTCTTCAACCTTCCGCCGGCTTCGTGTATATGGCACAATATTTGAGCATCAAATACAATACACACTGCTGTGCTCATCTTAACATCTGTCTTATATGTATCGTGAATTTATTACTACTTGCATTTAAGTTATGGTTGACGTATGATATAATACTTACTCTTTTGCTGCAAGTTGTTACTGTAAGTAGGTAAAATGTTTATCAATTCAATAACTACAAGTCTATATGAGCAAACCAAGAAGCAACACATTATCTCTCCCACAGTGTACTATATATTTAATTACTTACTATGCATGAATGCCGTCGTTAAGGATGTAATTGTAAGGCATTTGAAATGCTCAACTACTTAATGCTGGTTCAGCTGGTTAGTGCGCTTCTGAGCTGGTGTGGAACGACCCTGTTTCGGAACAATCCGTTTCCGCATTTGGTACAGATCCGTAAACGAGATTTAACAGGGGACTACAAACTCGGGAACGGCAGGATGGGCCCTATGGGCCCAGCTCATCTACGCCCACTTACATGCCGTCGATGTTGTTTATGTTCATACATGTGTATATTACAGTAAATTACATAATTTTAAAACAATATTTTACGTGTTTTGTGAATAAAGCAGTCCTAAACTGATAGTTGAGTCCCTTACAATATTTACTTAAGCACTAAAGTACTAAATCTAATAAGTAGTAGTACTATTTGGATGCTATCAAGTATGTAAGTACTTTGTATTTCAAATATGTACTTTAATTCCCACTACCTTTTTAGGTAGTAGGGTTTATGTGGGTCGTTGGAAAACGCACTTTGCAGGCCGATCGCTCGGCATTGCTTCGGATCAGAACCTGCTTTGTATGGTTAAAAATTTACCTTTATTTGCACCCACTTGAATGTTACAGTCTTACAGACATGGCAACGTATATGGGTCTTAATTCGATTCTTCACTTCTGGGTTACACCGTGAAACTGATGAAGAGAAAGGCCGTGAAGCAAGCGCCAACATTTTTCTTTACATCGTTACCATAACGGTCCAAAGTTCTTCATCTTCATTAACCAGGCTATACCGAGTGAGAACCGTGGTCCGCTGGGATGTGACCAACACTGTCGCGCTTTATACCACTTCCAGTCATCTCCATCCCCAAATCACTCATTGTCACCCTCAAAGTCGCGAAGCAACACTATGGAACGGTGGAACCAATCTAGGCATGTCATTCTCGAACCAGAGTAAATAGGTATTGGTGGGGAAAAGGGAAGATGAGGAATTGAGAGTTGTGACGGTGTACAGAGGGGATTTCGTTGTCTGCTATTGTGAGGTAGGAGCGGAAAGGACCAGCGAGAGGATCATCTGCGTAATTTCAGTGTGTTCTAGTAGACAAACGACTCAAAACACGCTTCCTAACATTTCTACGGTCCACAAACTTCTTTACACCTACTGTAAGGGTATGGAGTGGCTTGATACCTACACAAAGAAATAATATGCGAGTTCTCAAACGTCTGTTCGACTGAGGAGTCCTAAAGTATTCGAGGGCTTGATCAGTAACGAGTTGTTGAGGAATAGAATGCAAAAATAGGTGAAAAACTTCGAAATGAAGTTTAAACACGAAGGCTTAACCAAATCACCAAAACGAAACAGTAGAATTCGAGAGGTGATCGATAGCAATAACCTGGAGATGAAAACCAAAACTCAAAACACAGCTCTAAGAGAGGGGAAATTCACTGAGTTGGTTGGAAGTAGATACATAGGTTTTATAGAAAACTAGAATAAAGAAGTTACTTAACACGGAATGGTCGAAGCGGCAGGGGCCATTGGTGTTTGAGATCGTAGATTTTGAATTGAAAATGGTAAAATATGAAACGAAACCAGTAGCGATGAATTAGAAGAAAATTTGTTGAATAAAACTTGGGGAGGGAGATTTGAGGCGATGATGCGGCCGTTGGTAGGACAAGTTGCAGTATTCAGTGGTTCTTGGTAGCTCACATTACCAACAGCCTTGAGTTCCTGATGTGTAGTTACGGCGTTTGGGGAGATGTCGAAGTGCTGGCGTTGGAGGGAATCAGCGGAAGGGGGTGAGTGCGAGGGGAAGAGCAAATGCGAATAGCGCATTGATGCGCGTATGGCTAGATTTGGTAGCGTTATCTTTTGAGATAAGCGTCACGTGACTTGGGCAAACGCAGCTCGCAAAATATGAAATTTTGTAGCGAAACGCCTGCTCTACGCTATTCGTAAACTACTAGTCTGTATCACTAAAGACAAAACTTAATAATAAACGAGTCTGCATTGCAAATACAACCACAAGGGAAGGTAGTGGGCCCTGCCGCTTGCCGGCCTTATTTTCTTATTACAATCTCGCTTGGCTTCACCACATTGATAACAGTTTGATTATCTAACTATTTATCTGAGACCTCCAAACAATACAACATAGCCTGTTTGTACAATGTTTGGCGATGTCAGGGGGGGGAGAGTAAGGGAACTTCCAACTGACGGTAGATGTATGAGCAGGGACGAGAGATAGTGCTTACTTGTAACAAAGGAACCAGCGATACCCAGCTTGTCCTCCTCCACAATCGCCTGCGCCTGTGTACTCTTTAGCAATAACAACTGCCGGTGTTCAACAAGAGAAGCCCAAAGAAATCCAGTAGGAGTCACGGACCACGACGTCGAACTAGTGTCTTGAGATCGGGTTTCTTCAACAGGGAATATGGATCAGTTTCTTTGAAATGTCGAATATCTCAGCTGGAAAATAGAAGTGGGGTGGTGAAATGGTAGGTTGTCGTACGGAGGTTGTCGTTGGCATTGTCGACGTCAGAGTCAACCTAATTTGAACGTTGTCACGTGACACTTGTCTTGGTGAGGGGTTCTCAGGACCCTGGATAATCCCGCTTAAAGTTAGATACTAATTCAGTGGTTTTTGGCCAGTTATAGTGGGACAAAAATTAGAAAAATTTCTCCGAATCTTAGGGGGATAGCGTATCTGGTGCAATATATATCGGGTTTATAGGGGGACACAGTATCTAAGGTGTAGAATACTATGTAGGTTATGTAGGCCATTTATTTGATATCCTCATGGTCCCGGCGCATCATAAGTCGATTTACTCCATTCCAAGAAAGGATTTTCTGCTTAAATATCCCTACATATGTCTCCATAAATACGTTACTGTGCATCTCAGAAATAGAGTTGTTCCGAGGAACAAGCTGAATGGATAAGGCTGAAATTTCACAGAGATATGTAGTAGAGTTCGTATATGATCATACTACAGCAAGTCAAGGTGGGCTCCAGGTCCAAATATACCATAAAAGTGCCAGTGTCCAGGTCGTATCTGCAGCCAGACTTGCATTCTTATATATGAGATAACACTTACATTGTTGTGTTTTCCACCTATCCCTGTGCCTTTCTCATACATTATAATAACCGTAATAAATTATCAGCTATCATAAGCCAATCATAAGCAGTTGCATAACTCAAATCATTTTTTCGAGACAGCAGGTAACGGTACCTATACAATGTCTAAAGTTGAGAGCGCTGATGCAGAAACTAATGCAGCACTTGAAGTGCATGAGGAATATTTTTGCCGGATAAGCTTGTCAGATGCGACATAGCTATCCTGTAAAAATTTCTGCTTGTGGTGGATTGGTTAGAATTTTGTATAGCAATTGTATGTAAGATAATCATGAAGTGATACAAACAATATGAAAATGTGTAGATGTAAAAACATTCTTTGAGACTCAACGAAGCAGACTGACTTTTCATTCAAACTAAGATGTTTATATGAAAAAGCGAGACCAGTTCAGACATTACATTACACAAGAGAGATTGAGACATACGTAAAAAGGCAGTGAGGGTTTGAAGACACTCGCTGAGAGATAAACTAAGGTAGAATATACAATGAATTAAAATTAATTTGAATTTGATAGTGGAAAACACTACCCTGTAGTTTAATGCTGTGAAGAAAGCGAGAGTGAGTAGCAAGTCGCAGTATGTGTGACTTGGATGCTAACTTAAGACTAAGAGACTTGATAGAGAAAATAGGTATGCGAGGTATAGCTATGATAGTCCTTACAGGCAGTTGGAGGGCACACAATGAGAGACATAACTTCAGAAAGCTCAGTAAATTTTTTTGGAGTGTCAAGTGTGGCAGTTCTGTGAGTGTGACCTGAGTGTAATCAGGGGATGCGTATCTAACCCTTTCGGAATACTGCAATTTGTAGGGGGAATGCTTTGCAGGGCGCTTAATTCAACTTCGTGGGAAAATAAAAGGGCTCGATGGGGGGGATACCTGCCAAAGCGTATCCAACCTTTCTGAAATTTCTGGCAGTTTATAGGGGGATACGTATTTAACATTTAGCGGGATTATCCAGGGTCCTGGGTTCTCATGCCTTAAATTTGAGTCGCATTTGCACGCATCCTATTCGGCGATGGTCACGGGAGACATAAAGCTTTTATCGATTTAGATAATAGCTATGCGCTTGTCCTATTTATGTATTCGACCTGCCTGAGTGGAACTGGCTGAACCTTGGGAACATTTGCTCAAATTCACATACACGCGATCCAACTTTTAATCTGACCCGGTCTATGTATGGATTATCAATAACCCACCAGTAGTAGTTATTCGATCCCAAACTCAATCGGGCATTCGACATTGCACAAGTCGCAGATAGAACTTTCCTGATAAGTATCGGAATAACAACTGCTGACATTTCTGTGATGGCATCGATGCGCGAGATATGGGACACACACCATTTACAGCTTTATTTTGGACCATTCGCACACACGTCTTCCACACGTTATCGACGCTACCCGCTTGACCCAATCCATTCGACAATCAATAATACGCAAGCAGCAGGAGCAGTTCCCGCAGTAAGTAATGGCCAACCAATCCCTCCATATAGCGAAATCAGGCCACTGCCCCCTCCGTCATCACCTACACCGCATGGGTAAAGCCGACAATCCCCTCTGCCCCTCCTGCCGCCATAAGCCAAAGACCGTCGATCACTTTCTCTTCCACTGCCGATCCTTCAACACAGCCAGACTTACGCTCGCACACCGATGCAAACTACCTCTACACCGTCTTACACCGCGGGAAATTGCTTCTATAAGCGCGAACATATGATGAACATATGATGAAAATATTTTAAAATCGATAATACCGAGAAGATATGACAAAAATATTTCGATTTCATCATATCTTCTCAATATCATCAAAGGAAATAGAAGCAATTGCCCGCGGTGTTACACTCAAAACTCTACTAGCATCTCCCACCCGACTCGCCGCCCTGCTCCGCTACGTCAACGATACCACCCGCTTCCCACACAGCATCAGCTTCCTACCAGAATGGGACCGTACCACCAAACCTGAACTATTTCAATAACAAGCCCTGCCCCATAATGTAGATAAATTCCTCACTATCAACCGTAGACTAGCCGTGGAGCTCACAAGGGAGCGCCTCCCTAGCTGAGACAAGCCCCTCCCAACCTCCGGACCCCGTGTCCCGAGTCAATTTACGCACAGACCATTCCCTTACCCAATACATAGATAGCAGCCACCGTTATACCACCAATTAAATAGACGTAGCGTAGTCGTGACATCTGGTTTTCCACAACCGACTAATAAACTAGGATTAAAAAGAAAAGAAAAAGAAAAAATAGCGAAATCAAATAGGCCTTTGACAAGTGACTTACTATAGAACCCTGATATCGATTCTGCCACCTTTCTATAAAGCGCATACAATGCACTAGAAGTAGGACTTTTCATTTGCATATGGAACAGATAGCTTAATAAAAAGTTGCTGCTGTTCGACAAGGTGAACAGGATAATGTTACTGTAATAACGAATCCTCGACTTGAAGCATGGCGAACAAAAGGTTTCTAGGAAAGGAGAAGAGACTCATCGCTCACAGTTTTTACAACACGCCCGCCACGTTAGACATCAAGCTGTTTAGCAACTGTAAAGCTGTGGATCTCACTTGCATCTCTATCGGAGATTTGGAATCTGAACAGAGATCGATAGCAATCTGGGTTAGTCCGTCGATATGGAGAAACTGTCAGACAAAGGAACCGCCGAGCTGCGACCATTGCTCTACTGCGCTGCACTCCCATGCCAGGCTGGTAGGAACCATTGAACCATTCACATGTTTGCCAGTGGTTATACTTATCATTTTCATATCGGTTTCATTCTCCAACAGGATTTCCCTCCTCTGCGACTGCCGCTGACTTGATTTCGACGTAATTCCTTCATTCCCTCAATATTATAACTGTATGGATTATTAGGCAACCAACATAATGTATTCAAACAAATTGGGGATACAGGGATCTATTAGTTTCCTTATCGACCCATTCTTAGCGCTACTATTTGGATATACCGGAAATGGTAGTAAACATGTGGTCACACATATATATAGAATGGGAAGGTATATGCTATCGTAGTTGCTTCTTTCCGAATGAGTAGATAACGAATGATTGATCGTTCCGTTGCATTGGCTAGGAGCATGTTATTAACGTGTGATAATTGCATCGCATTGCTTTATATATATATCCTGTCCATGTTAGCTCTCATTCCCCCTGTCTCGTCATCTCAAACGCCTCATTACCCGAGTACTTAACAACTTACAAGTTCAAAGTCAAATTCACTGGAATTTACAATGGCTGAAACTTTATCCAATGCTGAAATGTTTTCTAATGCAAACAATGTCAGTATCAATGGTGGGGAGATGAATACTGTTAGTGGCAATCAAAACAATTACTATTACAATGTTGAAAATGAAGAACTCTCTAAAAAAATGAATCTATTGAAGCCTGCTGACCATAATAAGCATTATACCCCTCCATGCATGGAAGGGACTAGGGTTGCTATTCTGGATGATATTTACAAGTGGCTGAAAGATTTTGGTATGTAGATTTTTTGGTATACTTATGAGAGAATATAAATCAATTGTTTAATAGATGACACCACTCCAAACATTATGTGGATTACTGGGGCTCCAGGTACAGGAAAATCTGCAATAGCTTCCACCCTGATTGAATCTCTTAACTCAAATGAATGGAAGAGACTGGGTGGCTGCCATTTCTTTAAGAGAGATGATGATATCTTAAGTGATGCAACAGTAGTTTGGAGAACTATAGCTGCAGATTTAGCATCCAAGTCAAAGTATTCCTATTTGAAGGAGAAAATTGCAGAATATCTTGATAACAACTTCCAGCTTGGAAGTATTGAATGGCACTTCAAACACCTGATTAAAGATCCACTGGTTACTTGTCATAGACAACTTAAAGATAACCCACCTGCATTTGTTATTGATGCTCTTGATGAATGCAAATCATCTAATCTAATATCATTGAAAAAGACTTTGGAAGATTGGGTTAAACTTCCTAAGCATTATAAGCTCATCTTGACTGGAAGGCCTGGTTCTCTATCAGATATAATTTTGAATAAAAATTTATGCAAAGTTATTGTATTGGAAACTGATTCTCAGCATGACCCATATATCAACCAGGACATATTTATCTTTCTAAAAAAAAGTTTTGAAAACTATCAGAATGAATTACAACTTGAGTCAATGAACAAAGAATTAAATCAGATGACTGAAAGAGCTGCAGGTTTATTTATTTGGGCATCAACAGCAGTTAAGTACATCACAATGACTGGTGATGAAATTGAACAGCCTTCACCTGAAGAAAAAATTGGCCAAGTTCTTTTTGGAGAAGTAGCTCAAGGGGTTCATGTTCTCTATAATCAAATACTGAAAAGTTCCTTTGGTAATTGGACACCACAAAGGCAGGAAATTGTCAGACAAGTACTAGGAACAATATACTTGGCAAAGTCTCCATTGCACAAAGAAGATATTATCTACTTCCTTTATATTGATGCCAATAATGTTGCAAAAGAGGTCTCTAGAATCATATATCATCTTCTTCCAGTTATATCAATAAAAGACAACCATATAACATTCCATCATTTATCATTTAATGAATTTTTATTGGGAGGGTTTATAAATGAAAAATTTAAAATTAATGAAAACAAAATTATGAGGACTATGACAAAAGCAATATTTGAGATTCTCAATAGTCAATTAAAATTTAATATTTGCAATATTGACTCATCATATGAAATAAATAAAAATATTGAGCTAACAAAAATTAATCAATATGTACCAACACATCTTCAATATTGCTGCAAATACTGGAACATGCATTACATTGAAATGATTCATAGTGAAAAGTGTCAATTTATTTCTTTAGTGGTAGATTTAAATATATTTTTGTACAAAAAGTTTTTATACTGGTTAGAAGTTATGAGTCTCTTAAATGAAATACAGACAGCAGAAGAAATGTTGAAAAAACTAATATTATTTACAAAGGTATGCTATCAGCTAAATTAATACTAATTTAGTACTAAGATTTATAAAGATAAGCTCTACAGAGCTTAATTTCATTGAAGATGGAATAAAATATATTATGAATTTTTACATTCCCATTACTAGAAGCATATCTCATATATATATCTCAGCATTAGCATTTGCACCAGAAAACTCATTGATTTGGAAACATTTCTCTCCATTTTATGGAAATATACCTTCAATTAGGAAAGGGAGAAATAGAGACTGGGATACAACTTTTCAATCTGTATGCTATGCTGATTCAGGAGTGTCATGTGTGGCATATTCTCCAAATGGAAGACAGGTGGCATTTGGCTCAATTGATGGTACCATCAGAGTGTGGAGTATAAAAAATGTAAATCTTACTACTGAACCATTTCAAGGCCACAGTGATTCAGTGACATCTGTGGCATTTTCTCCAGATGGAACACAAGTGGTGTCTGGCTCATGGGATCAAACAGTCAGAGTGTGGAATGCAAAGAGTGGAGAAACTACTGCTGGGCCATTTAAAGGCCACAGCAATTGGGTGACATCTGTGGCATTTTCTCCAGATGGAACAACTGTGGTGTCTGGCTCACATGATAAAACAATTAGGGTGTGGAATGTGAAGAGTGGAAAAACTATTACTGAACCATTTCAAGGCCACAGTCATTCAGTGAGATCTGTTGCATTTTCTCCAGATGGAACAAAAGTGGTGTCTGGCTCACATGATAAGACAGTCATAGTGTGGAATGTGAAGAGTGGAGAAACTATTGCTGGACCATTTCGGGACCACAGCAATTCAGTGACATCTGTTGCCTTTTCTCCAGATGGAACACAAGTGGTGTCTGGCTCACATGATAGAACAGTCAGGATGTGGAATGTGGAGGGTGGAAAAACCATTGCCAGACCATTTCAAGGCCACAGTAGCTGGGTGACATCTGTTGCCTTTTCTCCAGATGGAGCATATGTGGTTTCTGGCTCATGTGATCAAACAGTCAGGGTGTGGAATGTGAAGAGTGGAGAAACCATTGCTGGGCCACTCCAAGGCCACAGTAGTTGGGTGACATCTGTGGCATTTTCTCCAGATGGAACACAAGTGGTGTCTGGCTCAAAGGATAGAGTTATCAGGGTGTGGAATGTGAAGAGTGGAAAAACTGTTGCTGGACCATTACAGGGCCACAGTGATATAGTGACATCTGTGGCATTTTCTCCAGATGGAACACAAGTGGTGTCTGGCTCAGATGATAAAATTGTCAGAGTGTGGAATGTGAAGAGTGGAAAAACTATTGCTGTTTCAGGGCCACAGAGATAAAGTGACATTTGTGGAATTTTCTCCAGATGGAACACAAGTGGTTTCTGGCTCATGGGATCAAACCATCAGGGTGTGGAATATGAAGGGTGGAGAAATGATTGCTGCACCATTTCAAGGCCACAGTAGCTGGGTGACATCTGTTGCCTTTTCTCCAGATGGAGCATATGTGGTTTCTGGCTCATGTGATCAAACAGTCAGGGTGTGGAATGTAAAGAGTGGAGAAACCATTGCTGGGCCATTTCAGGGCCACAGTGGTTCAGTGGAATCTGTGGCATTTTCTCCAGATGGAATGCACGTGGTGTCTGGCTCATGGGATCAAACAGTCAGAGTGTGGTATGTGAAGAGTGAAAAAACCATTGCTGAGCCATTTCAAGGCCACCATGGTTGGGTGACATCAGTGGCATTTTCTCCAGATGGAACACAAGTAGTGTCTGGCTCAAATGATAAAACAGTCAGGGTATGGAATGTGAAGAGTGGAGAAACCATTGGTAGGCCATTTCATGGCCACAGTGGTTGTGTGACATCTGTGGCATTTTCTCCAAATGGAACACAAGTAGTGTCTGGCTCACATGATGAAACAGTCAGGGTATGGAATGTGAAGAGTGGAGAAACCATTGGTAGGCCATTTCATGGCCACAGTGGTTGTGTGACATCTGTGGCATTTTCTCCAGATGGAACACAAGTAGTGTCTGGCTCACATGATAAAATTGTCAGAGTGTGGAATGTAAATTATTCTTCAGATGATTCAAGTGAATTTAACTTGTTAAGAGATTGCAATATCCGAACAGCTTGTGGTTCTGACGGATGGGTAAAAGATAGGAATAATAGGATATTATTTTGGGTCCCTTTCAATTATAGAAAACATCTTTGCAGTTTAGAAACTGTACAAGTCTTGCCTGATGATATGTGCCAAGTTGATTTGACACATTTTGTTTATGGATCTAATTGGTACAAGTGTAAAACTGAATCTCCTGCTCTTCCAAAGTATTGTGGTATGTTTGAAGAGTAATTAAAATTTTCTTGCACTCCCAAAGAAGAATAATAAATGTTGAAATGTACTTTTACATGTGCTTATCAAAAGTAATGGTAACTTAACAAAATTCCCACACAAAGTGAGAATGGTTTCTCACATTGTATGACATGTGGTATATTACTAAAGCACCTAGTTTAGTACATTGTAATTTAAGTGTACATATTTATAATAAAACTCACACCACATATGCTCACTAAGAAAGTGCTCAGTGGGTAAAACTTAGATGCAAGCTGGATCTGGGTGAAGTAAGGTAATTAACAAGGTTAAAAACTGACACCCAAGGTAGAACACATAATTAGTGAACACTTTGATGCATATTTGATGCACATTCCTTAATTTTGGCCTTAACTCAGACTTAGAACTTCAACTGTCATTGCACTCTGAATCTCTGAGCTCACACAAATACTAATATGAACTGCTAGATGTTATTTCTTGTGGCACAGGAGACTGCCCCTCTACTACTGAACTCTACCTATTAAATATCATACAAAACTATGGCTAGAGGAACTATATAGTTAATACAAATGCAGTAATTGTGCATTAGCTAAACTGTAAAGTAAAAATTTGGACTAGCTATGAGCATCTTGGATGGACCAAAGTAAATCACAATTTTACAGACATATGAGCATCAAGAACATGTCCATATGGAAAGATAGCAAAGTAAAATAAGCTATTCCTGAAGGTATAATACTCTCATACAAAGGAGTAATGCTGTGCACTTTGATGCATGGAAATGAGAATCACTGAATAAGCCTGCCAGGATTGCTGGGTCTCAGGCCAGATTAGGTACCTATGATACACCTGTCATGTTAGACATCAAACTACCTTTCAACTATAAAGCTATGGATATCATATGGAATGCATCTCATGGTAAAATGGCTTCATGCCTCTGCTATTGGAAGGTGCACTCACATACCCATATCCTGTACCACCTACCTCTGGACACCTAGTCTCTTACTCTGTCTTTCCCTACATTTACTCTGAACTTGATTACATTCTTATTATTACATATTGATTACTGTACATATTGATTACTGTACATATTGATTACTGTACATAGTTTCCTTTTCTCCATTCTACTGAGCTATCACCTCAGTAATTGTAGTATACATTGATATTGAGTCACTTATTGTTCTTAAGTGCATCACTATCAATAATCAGTTTCACTTTACATCACCATATTACCCCTCACTTCTCCATAGTCACCCTTGTGTACTCTGCTGCCAAGTCAGGCTAGGAGCATAGTCATGACAATTTTCACATTGACTTCATTTTTTAATTGGATTATTACATCCTTCATGACTGCTGCTGACTTAAACTCAATGCAATTGCTTCATTCTCTCAATATCAGAGGTGTATGGATTACTGAAAAATCAAAATGACATATTCATATGGACCTGGAGGTACATGGAGAGATAGGTTTTCCCAGTTGACACATTCTAATGGCTACTATTTGTAATGTACCAAAAAAGGCTGCATACTTGTGGTGAGATGGCTGATCATTCCAATGCATTGGCTAGGATATATGATAATTATTGCACTACTTTATATAAAGCCTGCTCATGTTAGCCTGCTACCCCCCTGTCTCATCACCTCAAACACCTTACTACCAAAGCATTTAACAATTTTAAAGCTCAAAGTCAAATTTTCTGGCAATGGCAGGCAGAAGAATGCTGTTGGTTACAATCAAATCAATTATTATAATATGAAAAATGATGAAATTACAGAAAAAATTAAACTATTAAAGCCCATTGATCATAACTTGTACTCCCTCACCAAAGAGCATACAATGGTATACAACCTCCCTAACCTCAAGCAGATGTTCCCCTTCTGCCAACCTACCTCTCAAGCCTTCCTACAACATGAACAGGGGGACAAGCTCTGAGCACTCTTCACACCAGGGTTCAGCTGTACCTTAAACACACCCTGGAACCTCTCCCTACATTCACTTGACATACACCACATATACATCTCTGAGCTTTTCCTGCTTAAAAACCACAAGGGCACCAATAACAAGCATTACCTTGTAGCTACAGTAAAGTGGCCTATGCCAGATGGCAAGACAAGTATGAAGCATTGGTGTGTGTGAACAGCAAAGATGGTCCTGGGTACTTGCATTTACACAATCCAAGTAGATTATCTTTGTTTTGCATGATTTTATGTACCTACTGAGGATGTTTGAACTCAGGATACATAGTACAAACTATTAGGGTAATTCAAAATTGAAGTTACACAATATGCTACAGTGATTTCTGTATTGCTGCCAAGGAGAACAAGCAGTGATCAGTTCAGAGTTCATAATGTTGGGATCATACTTACAAGAATCACTTCCTTTCACCTTAAGAAAATGTATAACCTACTAGATATAATGCTTGAATATATTAATATCTACCCAACTTCCAAAAAATTTAATGAGATTTCAAACTGGAAAAGAGTAAAACATAGAAAACATTAACATTAGAACTCTCCATTTGTATTTTTGATCACATTTTTGGCAAGATTGTAGTGACTGGTCCATGGCAACAGGTAGTAACACTACAAAACAGCCATATTTGAATTCCCCTATTGACAGGCCATTTGGTTCACTCTCCAACCACATTATTGCATGTTTCTGCTTTCCAACACTGAACTAAGTGAGTGCATCGAACCCTCTACATCTACATGACCTTCTCACAATAGGACATATATTAGCCACATTGGATTTGACAACCTCCCTCCTCTCAACACACCATGAACTCACCAGCATCCTCCTCCAACTCATCCTGGAATGATGCAATGTCGCACCATCAAGAAAGTCATTCACATTCACATCCAGCCCATCAGTCACATTCCCACCATGCTGAAATGTCATATGAAAAGTCCTCAGGAGCTATTATTGGCAGATATGCATTGGGCTCCCTAAGAATCTCAGTATCACAGAGATTCTGAAGGATGAGACAGGGGTGTTGATGAGTGCTGTTGAGGAGGCTGTACATCTTGTCAACATGTGTTGCATTTCCTTTTGCCTACTGATAGGAAGTAATTAACTGTTATTATAGCATGAAGGCTTTCAACATCATGGTCCACATTTAGAAGCTGTGTGTTGTGAATGGGTTTCATTGGGCAATACCAGGGTCAAGCAGCTTGAAATGCAACTGGACAATATGGCATTTGGCACTGGGGCTATGGTGTTCAACAAGGAGGAGGGGGTACAGAATGTGCCACTTAAAGCCTGCACTTGATACATATGCTTACAAATTCCTACACCTTTGATTATTGAGCTTATAGTTGTAATAAAGGTAGTGATCAGTTGTACTGCATAACACCTATGAAGCATTTGTGTATTAGTGCTGAAGATGGTGCTGGGTACTTGAAATAACTGGGTAGATATCTTCTTTCTGCACAATGTAAAGTACTAAGGATGTTGGCCTTTAGGATACATAATGTGAATGATCAGTAGACTGCATCATTGCTTGCTTCTACATCCTGATGCCAAACTGGCCCAATGTGTCAAAGCCTCTACACCTTGTTAGATATTCTGAGTTGCACAGCTTCTTTGACAGCTGTCACTTGTCATCTGTCATACTTGACAGTTCTGTGATTGACAGATTGACAGCTGTCTGTTACCTTAGTTACATGGACCTTGGTTGGGACTTTGGTAGACAGCTTTAGTATATATACACTCTGTAACTTGGTAGTTGATAACAAGCTTTCCTCCCCATTTTGTGTCTGTGTCTGTGTCTGTGTCTGTGTCTGTGTTTGAGTTCTTGCTCCTTTATCACTCTCTCTTTGCTCCATATCACCCTCATTCTTCTCAATCACCCTCTCTATCCTTTGTTACTTCTGACACACCTATATGATCTCCTTGCCATATATCATAATATAACCACCTCTGACTTACCTCCTTAATCACTTAAGCCCTTCTCTCTTCACACCACAAGCTCACTCACCCAACTCATTCTAGAGTGCTATAATGTCACCCCATCAAGAAAGTCATTCATGTTCACTTCAGGGCCTTCAGTCACCTTCCCCCTGCAACAAAGCAGGTTGCAGAAAGTCCTCAGGAGCTATTTTGGCAAATTTTCATCCAAGTAATCTCAGTATTGTTGAGTTGTCAAAGGAGAAGGGAGTGTTGATGTGTGCTTACAGCTCTTTAATGTGTGTTGTCTTCTAGATTTGATGTGTTGATAGCTTATTTACAACTTTATTGTAACATATTGCCAGCCTAGAAGGGAAGACCCAGTGAACTGGATGTTAACATAGGAGGGCTGTTCTATCATATTCATTGGGATGAAGCCAGCTTAGCTCTCACTGCCTGCCATTGTTTTTGATACATGCTCTAGTGCCATCATCTTCTCAACAGTTTCACTTCTGGAGCCATATGACTCATAAAATCGAGCTCTTTACACTTAGCCAGGTGTTCTGTACGGATCCGTGTGGATTCCGCAGAATCTGTACTTTTTGAAAATGGCTGGACTATCACTATATTGAATGCGAAATTCCATACAGATTCTGTATGGATTCTGTACGGAATACGCAGAATTCCATAATGAAGACTTTATTGGAATCCGTACGGATCCTTACAGAACTTATTAATTATTTATATTAATTATTTACATGAAAATAAAATGTGCCATGTGTGGTTTGAACCCTCACTGTGCTCAATGATTTGTAATCAAATATATCGCGTGCTAAACCATCTAAGCCAACATATGTTTCTCATCGTCGCATAACCGCCCATAACATGACGCTTGTCCAGCTGTCGTTAACTGGCACATACCCAGGTGACATGTCACTAGCGCTCACTGCTCAGCGCTGTCTCGTCTCGCTCCCACCACCTTCGCTCTCACCACTGTCTTTGCTTCCACCACCTTCGCTCCCCGCCGTCACCTTCATTCCCACCACCATCTTCGCTCCCACCATCTTCACTCCCGCCGCCACCTTCGCTCCCACCACTCCTCATCTCCTTCGACAACCTTCAACCATTCTCCTCCACGCATGAACGTGAAGAAGCCAACTAAGCCGCTGGCAAGGAGCATGCCGTTTCCCCTCCCCCCTCTCGTGTCCTTGTCTCACAAATGACGAGGATGAATCCTCGCACCTCGTCTCGCAAGTGACAAGCGTGTGTTCCTCCTCCCTTCTCGCACCTCGTCTCGCAAACGACGAGGGTGCCGTTTCCCATCCCCCTCTCGTGTCCTCGTCTCGCAAATGACGAGGACGAATCCTTGCACCTTGTCTCGCAAGTGACAAGTGTGCGTTCCTCCTCCCTTCTCGCACCTCGTCTCACAAACGACGATGGTGCCATTTCCCCTTCCCCCTCTCGTGCCCTCATCTCACAAATGACGAGGGTGCCATTTCTCCTCCCCCCTCTCGCGCCATTGTCTCACAAATGACGAGGACGAACCTGCGCACCTCGTCTCGCAAACGACGAGGGTGCTGTTTCCCCTCCTACCTCTCATGTCCTTGTCTCGCAAATGACGAGGACGAACACTCACACCTCATCTCGCAAGTGACGAGGGTGCCGTTCCTCGTCCCCCTCCCCCTCATTCGTATCTCCTCGTCTCGCAAGCGACGAGGAAGAGCCTGCACCTTGTCTCGCAAACGACGAGTGTGCATCCCTCCTCCTCCTCTACACCTTGTCTTGCAAATGACGAGCGTGCTGTTCCCCCCCCTCCCCTACTTCCTTGTCTCGCAAGCGACGAGGAAGATCATCCTTTCCTCTGCCTCCTCGTCTTGGGGGAGGGGAGGGGAGAGCGAGGGAACGGGAGGGGGGAAGAGTGAGGGAAGGAGAGGGATAACAGGGGAAGGGGATAGCGGGGGAAGGGGAGGAGAGGGGAGAGCGACGGAAGGGGAGAGATAGCGGGGGAAGGGGAGGGGAGGGGAGGGGAGGGGAGGGACAGCGGAGGAAGGGAGGGGAGGGAAGGGAAGGGACAGCGGAGGGAGGGGATAACGAGGGAAGGGGAGAGGAGGGGGGAGTGATGGAAGGAGGGATGGCGAAGGAAGTGGAGAGCGAGGGGAGGCAAGGGACAGCGGAGGGAGGGGAGAGCGACGGAAGGGGAAGGGGCGAGGGGAGGGGACACCCACCCTCGATATGCGCTTGCCACCCGTATCCCCACCCTCAACGCCCCCCTCGATGTGCGCCCGCTACCTGTGTATCACCACCATCATCCCTCAATGCGCGCTTCCATGTGTGTACCCCATTTCCACCCCCTTCAACGCCCTCCCCCATCGTCACCCCCCTTCAACCCCCTCCCCCATTGCTACACCCCCCTTCAACACCCACTTGACGTGCACCTGCCACCCACATACCCCACTATCACCCTCAACGCATACATCCACCCGTGCACATGTGTCGTCACCCCCTTTTACTCCCCCCTGTCTGCCGTTTCCAATATTAGTATATGCTAGAGTAGATATTCATGTAGTATTCATGTACACCGTAAATACTAAAATAATATAAACATTTATAACATTCATTCCGATGCATTAAGTACATTCAGAATGATAGAGTAGCAATCTACATCCTATGAATATGCTGCCACAGTAAAACGATCTCACGTTGAACCATGTAATTGCTTGTCTTACATTACAGTATGTTCATTATCACATACAATCTCATGTATCAATAGATTGCCACACCTAAGCGATCTCACATTCAATTGAATTCTGAGCTCAATGACCTTGTGATTGCTTATGCTACACTACAGCATGCTCGATATCATGTCCTATGAATAACTCAACTGGCACCTGATAAATTTGTGATCGCTGCGCTAATCTGTCATACTTATTTATAAATGAGCTGTAAGGTCACAGACACAGGATTAATAATACAGTGTGAACAACACATGTATTTAGATCTCCGCATGCCACATGCACTTTTCTCCTCTCAACCACCATTTTCATTACACATCGCTACACATCACTACAGATCTACACACATTGGCACTTACCAATCCTCTCTACTACACAATATGCCACCTCGCAGATCCACTCGCAACAAATCCACTAGTGATAGTGCTAATAACCCACCAGCCTCAGCAAAGCCTCGCAAGCGTGCTATTTCTTCAACAGATCCTACTATGCAACCAGATAAAAAAAAGGGTAAAAAGGCAAATAAGGTGGATGAAGGACTTGGAGAAGAGACTGATACTACAAAGAAGAGGGGGAAAAAGGGAAAAGGACGGTGTGTAATAACTTACTTATGAAGAAATTTTTAACTCAATTTTTATTTATTAGTAAAACAGCAATGCAGCGCATTGCAGAAGACTTGAAAGCTACTTCACCAGTGACATTGACTAGTGCTGAACAGAACATTATCGAGGATGGCACTTCTGTTGCACCCCCTAAGCGCATCCGTGATGCTGTCATAAGCTTAGTTCCAGCTCCTAAACCTTCAGGTACCACAAGTGGTCATATTCGGCGCCCTGAGCCACACTATATTGAGAGTACTGAGGATGAGGACAGCAATAGTAACTCTAATAAAGAAGATACTAATGAAAGTGACACTGGTGAAAACAATGCCAGTAAAAGTAATGCTGGTGAAAGTAATGCTGATGAAAGTAATGCTGGTGAAAGTGATGCTGGTGAACAAAGTGAACAGGACACTGGCAACCAAAATATTGGAGATAATGCTCATGCAGAGGGCACAGATAATAGCAAAAGTCAGGACCTTGAGAGTATTTGCAACAATAGCAGAAATATTGATCACAATCAGGACAATGAGAATGGTCAGAAACAAAGTGAAGAGCATACTCTTGACAAGAATAGTGGGGATACAGATACTGCTGAAGTACAGACCAGTGAGAACACTCATAATCAGAGAGGAGAGAACCCCCATTCTGAAATAGATGTTCATATGACATCTCCACCAAGGAAAGGAGTTATTTTCAATAAGAGCACTGAGGGTACTACTTGCATCCAAAGCAATGAGAATAATGATGTACATATGAGTAGTGAGATTCAGCAGAGCAAAGGAAATTATATAGGTGATACCCACATGGCATCACCACCAAGAAATGAGGTCTATAATTTACAGGGATCCTCTCATGTTACTGGTAAGTTTTTTTTTCTGTTATAAGGAGAATAATAAATTTTAACATGCTACTAAGGTGGATTTATGCATCATCATGCTCAAGGAAATGTATATAATAATGCTGACTTTGAGAACATTGAGGAGCAGCCAACCTATCTAGAACATATAAAGGGAACTGTATACTTATATATTTCAAATGCTGATCCAACATATCTCCAAGTATCAAACATGAAGTCAATGACATTTATCAAGGTTTCTGTTTCAGTAAATTCTATGCAACCCATTCTGAAAGGGTTGGCTAAGAAATATAGCCCTATTGCTGAATCTGAACAGTGGTTCTTTATTGTTGATAATGATAGTCCAAGTTGGCACCTTTTAGGTAGCTATGATTGTGCTATTGAGGACAATGAAGAGTTTACATGGATTCAGAAAGAACAATATATTTTGCATGTTTTATGTGTAAGTGTATTTTATCTGCATTTATACAATCTTGAACTCATAAATATAATTAGTCTTCATTTCATGTTTCAGCTAGGCATGACTCAATGTCAGCTACAGCTCCATCTCGATCTGTATCACTTTCTATCCAAAGCAGATCTGTGTCTATGGTGCCGTCTATTGTAACAGAAGCAAATGTAGAGTCTCAGACAATTACTGCCAGACTTGGCATTCATTCTGATGATCTTAATCGCACTTATGAGGATGGAGTAAGAGGTCAATACCAGAAGTACATAGTTACTCTTAAGTATTTGGATAAATATAACACAATGATAAAGGACAATGAATGGGAAGGAAAACACCTTAAGAAAAAAGAAATTATAGATATTTTTCTTTCCTATTCATATTTTCAGTCCAATCATACCAAGCTTTTCACTAAGCTCTCTAATTATCCTCTTTTGTTGGAGTGGATGAAAGGAGAGAGTGATGCCCCATCAGACTTGAAGGCATGGGGATATGAAAAGACACAGAGATATACATTTGAGGATCTTAAAACATTTTATGAGAATGGAGGGACACTTGATCCAGATAAAGCAGTAAGAAAGAATGCTAAGGCAAAGGGAAAATATAAAATGGAGAAAAGAGAGAAGTATAATAAAGATGAGGAGGATGAGGATGAGGAGGATTGTGAGGATGATGAGGATGATGAGGATGGTGAGAATGATGAGGAGGAGGAGGAAGACAAGGAAGAGGAGGAAGAGGAGAAAACAGTGAAGAGAAAGAAGAAGAATGATAAAATAAAGGAGAAGGGGAAAGGAAAACAGAGTGAGAAAGAGAAGGGAAAGAGTAAAGGTAAAGGAAAGACTTTAGAAGTTAAGAAGACAAATAAGAAGAAAGCTAAAGAGTAAGTTGATTTAGTTTTGAATGTCTGTTTGGTATACATTTCCAATCTTATCAATGTAGTATAAAATTTGAAATCTCTGTATTATATTTGATATGTCAAATCCTTATGCATTTCCTCCTTCACAAGCAAAGTGTCCTGTATGGTTTTCTAAGTCCAAGTTCCATGCTAATGGAATTTATTCTCATGTTCACCATAATATTGACACTTAATAATTGGATACAATGTGGAAATAAAACTACAAATTTACACATTTGGATTATTTTAATAATGTTGCCAGGAGTTTCAGCAAACATGCAGCCCTTCCCTGATATTCCATTTAAAACTTTCAGCAAATTTATTAGTAGCAATTATAGTTCTGAAATTTCCCTGTCAACAGCTTTGGCAATACTTTTTACAGTCACACATAATTGTGACTTATTAAGTCTTCATGCAAGGCAATTCAATCCTAGGTATCCAGAGGAAAACAATGTACAAATGACTGCTTGGATGCTCACTTTATCTAGAGCATTGCAAGTTCATCTTGGAGAGAGATGTAACAAATTATTTAAAGATGAGCCTAATGATAAAAGGGATACAGTTTTAGCATTGAGCTTAGATAGCTTGATGAAAACTCTAAAACTTAATCCAATTGGATCATCTGGAAGATTTAAAGGAAATTTAAAAGTAGTATCTCATAAAGAGATTTCACCCTCATTTGTTATTTGCCCTGTAACTGCTGTATGTGTAACAAATACATGCCCCTCATTAGCATTGCACTTATCAACAACTGCAAGGGATATACCTTCAGTTACATTAATTCGGGGTACTGAAACTGTAAAAAATGTTCAAGTACTTACTGGAATATGCAACAGATGCAAAACACAATACTCTGCTGACAGAGAGAAGGTTTCAATTCCAAATAAAAAAAATACCAGAGTGTACCTTAATTCTGCAAAGTATGTAAAGATAGGACAGTCACTGTGGGTGGACAGAACATTTTCAAATGCAGCTGTAAATGCAATTTATAGTTTTCATGCATCAGCTGCTGCTTATACAGAATTTTGGAACAATAGGAGGTCATTACACTGCTCCACAGAATCAGGTGGAGTCCACCTGGAGTCCAGGTATTCCACCTGAAGTCCACCTGAAGTCCACCTGAAGTCCACCTGGACTTTACTGGACTCTACCTGGACTCTACCTGAACTTTATATAGAAAAATTGTAGGATTTAGATAGACTCCAGCTGGACTCCAGGTAAAGTTCAGGTAGAGTCCAGAAAAATACTGGAATACACCTGGAGTCCACTGGACTTAGTCAACTGGGCTTCAGATAGACTCTACCTGGAGTTCACCTGGACTCCAGCTGGACTCAACCTGGACTCTACTGTAAAAAGTAGCTTAAACATTACCTGGGGTTCACCAGGACTCCAGCTGGACTCTACCTAGACTCTACATGAACTAAGTAGTTGAGACATTACCTGGGGTTACCTGGACTCCAGCTGGACTCTACCTGGACTCTACCTAAACTCTATGTGTACTAAGTAGTTGAGACATTACCTGGGGTTCACCTGAACTCCAGCTGGACTCTACCTGGACTCTACCTAGACTCTATGTGTACTAAGTAGTTTAGACATTACCTGGGTTTCACCTGGACTCCAGCTGGATTCTATCTGAACTCTACATGTACTAAGTAGTTGAGACATTACCTGGGGTTCACCTGGACTCCAGCTGGAATATACCTGGACTCTACCTGAACTCTACCTGTACTAAGTAGTTGAGATATTACCTGGAGTTCACCTGGACTCCAGCTGGACTATACCTGGACTCTACCTGTACTAAGTAGTTGAAATGTTACCTGGAGTTCACCTGGACTCTACCTGGACTCTATTGTTACAGTTGTAACATGTTTCCTACAGTTATCAAATCATGTGTGAAAGTGTGACATGTCAGAAAATGCTGAAAAAGCGTGACATGCGTGGGAAAAGTGTGACATATGTGACAACCGTGGGAAAAATTGCGACATGTTTGGAAAATGCTGAAAAGCGTGAATATGACATGTCGCACTTTTTCCCACGGTTGTCACATATGTCACACTTTTCCCACGCATGTCACGCTTTTTCAGCATTTTCTGACATGTCACACTTTCACACATGATTTGATAACTGTAGGAAACATGTTACAACTGTAACAATAGAGTCCAGGTAGAGTCCAGGTGAACTCCAGGTAACATTTCAACTACTTAGTACAGGTAGAGTCCAGATATAGTCCAGCTGGAGTCCAGGTAAACCCCAGGTAATGTTTCAACTACTTAGTACAGGTAGAGTCCAGGTAGAGTTCAGCTGTAGTCCAGGTGAACCCCAAGTAATGTCTAAACTACTTAGTATAGTAGAGTCCAGGTAGAGTCCAGCTGGAGTCCAGTAGAGTCTACCTGAAGTCCACCTGATCTCGTGGAGCAGTGCAATATACTGAACAATAGCTTTTCTGATGAACAGAGTATCACTCGCAGACAAATTTGGCAAGCATTTATTCAAGAAACTGTTAGAGCTTTGGCCTCTTCAAGAGACATAAATTTGGAAGTAGAAGATGGTCTCTCAATTGATAATCTTACACATGAAGCATTTTCTTTACTTGGTGATAAAGGAATTATTCGATCTGCAGATAAGCACACATGTTCTGAGTGCACACATGCTTATAGAAGCAAGTCCAATGCAATATCAGATGTTGACTCTGCTGGTGTGGTAGGAGTTGATGAAAACAGAGTAGTTCCTGATCTTGTACAATCTGAAAGTACACAGGAGGATATGAACTCAGTAAACATACAAAGAGCAGTAGAAGATATAGAAAATAATAATGCAACAACAAATGAGAATGAATATGCTCCGGTTAAAATGGTTGTATTAGATGGTATCATGATGGGTCCAACACATTGTGCATTTGAAGGATGTACAAGTGAGTTACATAATGCACATGGAGGAGTTTTCTGTGAAGTACATGAAGCCTTTTATGGTGCATGTTGTCATGTTCAAGAGTGCACTAACATGAAAAAGCAGGGTACTCAGGCATGTAATAATCACCAAGAGGAGTGGAAGAGATTTCAATCAACTCGTAACACTTCTCATCATGCTGGTGTAAGATGAATGCTTCAGCGTCCAGGAGAACAGCTCCCATGGAATACAGTTAGACCAAGAAATGTTCAGCCACATGATGAACAACAGTCACCAAATAATAAAGTAAAGAATTACTTTACTCCAGGTAAATTCTACTGTGTGGAAACAATATGTGCACCTTGTGGTGTTGTTATTGCCTGGACAAAATTTGAGGGAGCAGAATCACCATCCAATATTATGAAATTTTTGGAGGAAGTATTTCCTACTGAAGAGTCCAGGCCAGATTATGTATGCATTGATAAGGCATGTCTGGTACTAAGATATCTTCTTAATGAAGCAAGAAGAGAGCAATGGGAAACCTGGAAAAAAACTACAAGATTTAGTGTAGACAGCTATCATTATACAAATCACAGAGTTAAAGACTTCCTCTGCAGAATATTCTGCAATCCAGCCCCACTAGATGGATCTGCTCCAAATCTGGTTGTAACTGATGTTGACAATAATGGAAATCCATATTTGAAAAGAGCTTTTAATACACAGGTAAGATACATATTATAATTGTTTAAAAATATTTTTAAAACTACTACTTGTTATAGGCATGTGAACAGCTCAATGCTTGGCTTGGTGGCTTTGAATCTACTTTAAAAAAAATGACTCCAAGCAATTTTGATTGGTTTTTACATACCATGTTGTTTTATCACAGTAAGAATGTTATAGATAGGCAAGCAAGAAGAAGAAGACAAGAAGCTAATGGAATGGAAGTGGAAGAAGATGTGGCAGAGAATGATGACTTTCCAGCAGAAGATATTGTTCTCTAAATAACTAAACTCATGTATTTGTAATCACATCTGGTAGCACATACAGTACAGTTATGCTTCAGCTAATATTGTTTGGTTTGTTTAGAAAAGGGTTTGAGGTGTGGTAAAATGTGGTAGTGATGCACCAGAAAAGGTATCAGAAGATGTGGTAAAATAAATTGACATTTGAAGCTGGTAAAGTTCCATAAATGAAGAATTCTTCACAAAATCTGTAAGGAATCCATCCATATTTGAAAAGAGCTTTTAATACACAGGTAAGAGCATATATTATAATGATATAAAATGTTTTAATAACTACTTCTTAATAATAGGCATGTGAACAGCTCAATGCTTGGCTTGGTGGCTTTGAATCCATTTTTAAAAAAATGGCACCACATAACTTTGATTGGTTTCTGCATGCCATGTTATTTTATCATAGCAAACATGTTATACAAAGGCAGAAAAAAAGAAAGAGACAGGAAGTTACTGATATTGAAGTGCAAGGTGATGTAGTAGATGATGATGATAATGATAGTTTTCCAGCTAATGATATTGTTCTTTAAAAAATACATACATAGCTTCACATTTTAGCCAAGTATAGGTAGAAATGATTATGAATTAACAGTTTTGTAGTGTTCATTGAGATTTTAAACAGGAAAATTAAGGTATTAAACAGATCTTACAGATTCTGCATAAATCTACACAGAATCCATGCAGAATATGTATGGAACATGCACAGAATTATCACCTATAATAATAAAAATAGCCACTATATAAATTCTGTAAGGTATCTATACAGGTCTGTACGGGTCTGTATGGATCCGTGCGGATCCGTACAGACCTCTTGGGGGAGTGTAAATTACTGATAAAATCATATTACATGTCAACTTTCACTCACATTCTGCAACACACCCCTTATTGGTGCTTGGTTCATAGTGGATACTTTTAATTTTGTGTTAGTTCGGCATTGGGGGAGGGACCTCTGAAGTATGTGGTAGTCTCGCATCAGCAAGATCATACATTGCTAAAGTATGTGTGCAACAACTAATGTGACATTGATCCAGTTACACTTCTGTCTGGCAACTTTTTTGCTGTTTGCAAAATTCATCCAAATTCAACCTCAATAATTTTAAATATTGACTAAACATTTTGGCTGTCGCAATATTATTACTATTGGCTGATGCAAAATAATAGACAAATAATACATTTTGTATATATTTTGCATGAATACAAATGATTCTTTTTGTTCTAATTTTAGCCTCATCAAATTAAGTGTCAAATGTAACATTGTGAATGTGTTTTGCCCTTACACAAAATTTATCACCTTGCATAACTGCAAAACTGGTGCAAAAGCCAGCATTTTATTCAAGTTTTGCTTAGAAGAAAATGTTTCATTTTCCCAAAAGATTTTGACCATGGGAAAACTTTACTTAAATCTGAAGTTTTAACTCCAGCAAAACTTAGTGCCCACCAGTGAGGAGGCTAATGTCCATTAGCATCCAATGTCAGTGCATGTCAGCATCCATTAGTACATATGTATGGTGTGCTCTTTACACATTACACATACTGTACCAATTCGAATAGTTCATCAGTCATGCATAACGGACCCCTCTGACGAAACAAAATTTCGTACTTTGTAACGTGTCACACAGGCACCTGATGAAAGGTCTGGTGGGTGCGATTTAAAATTTTCTCCGGTTCAGGCTTGAACCAGAAGTTTGATGAATGCAAACACTTTTTTTCTGATTATTTCGATGCTTGCAGTCAACTTACCATTAGAGAATGACATTCTTATATATATTGCATTGACATTTGATGGAATGGGGTACCTATGCTTTACCATGTGCCGAAATTTCTGAAATGTCACGGTCCTTTTTGCAATATGACGAAAGCTCCTGCCATTTGGACCTGTCACGCAGGTCCAAGGGTGACAAACTATTTGAATTAGTACAGTATATGAATTCTACAATGTTCTTAAGGCTCAGCATGAGAGTCAGGGAACTACGGACGAAGAAATCGAAATCGAGCCTGGAGAACTTCCGCTGAGTGAAGGAAAGGCGGCTTCATACTTAGAAGAGCTGGAGAAAAGGTCAGAAAATATTAAGAAGGCATTTTCAAAGCAGAAGGAATGAGCAATGGTACAATTTTATCTCACTCTCACTGTAAATGTAGTGCTAAATTGTTTATATTTATGCAGGGACCCTTTGATCAAGACAAGTTTGAACATTTGCTGGCAAGCTGGGTTGTGGCTTGTGACCAGCCCTTCGAGGAAGCTGAGTGGCTGGAGTTTCGAGAGCCAATTGAATATGTTCACTGCAGTTATCTATTCCTGGTATGTCCAACTCTTACTTTTTTATTATTGCTTGTTCTGACACTGTGATATGTCTGGTATGTCATTATTTAGGATCTGCAGTTGGTGTCGAGAGTGTGTTTTCTGGGGGCCGAGATACTGTTTCACTGCGTCATGTCAGCCTTTTGGCAGAGACTATATGTACTTTGATGTTGGCAAAGTATCGGCTTCGTACTCTTCGTGTCAGCGGAACCAGTGCAGGAAAGTGTTAATGTTATGTTTTTATAATACTTTTTCCACTTTTCTAACTTTTAAATACCGAATCCATATGCCATATAGACTGTATATACCGTATTTGACTGTTTACGGTACCGTACTGTTTTTCCAAGATGTAAAAAATAATCAGATATGGTACGGTTACGGACATACCGTAACCATATTGTGACTGTATTGTGTATGCCTGTATACTGTATATGGTACGGTGTACAGCCCTAGTTCATGGGTGTCATTGCTTCACAGGAAAATGTTAGATCATATTACGGAGCATCAGCTACTTGTATGGTTGGGTGGAAGCTATGGGCTCTGGCTGTTCAGGTACAACTAGTGCATTGGATGTTTTCACATTGGATTTTCTCATTTCGCCTGATGCTTACACCTACACCTGTCTTGTAGCACATATACAACTATGCTTGTCCAAGACCTATGCTGCACCTTCTCCAGCTATGCCTTACACATACACACCAATTCACCCTTCTAGAAGAGGAATACTACTTATGTAACAGCTAGATGTTTATGGATTGGGTCGGAGCTCTATGGTCATACTTCAATGATATGCATAGGATAATGTTGCCATATGTACGTACGGTCCCTTGCACTATTAAACAAGATTTTTACTTCAATGAGCCCACGACCTTGCTGTCAACAGGGTCTGTCTTCTGTTATCATTTATGAACTTGGTTGGACTACTGGAGCACACACTCGGGAAGAAAGGCACGTTCCGGGCACTTTTCATTAGAACCTACCCACATGTTGCTTTCGACCGGTTACTGGCCTGTGCTACTTGCTTTTCTCTATGTGCATCTCTCAGTCTCAAGCCAGCCATGCCTTCTATCACACCAGCTCAAGCAATTTGCTTATTCTGGTTGAAGCAAAATGGCTCTTGGAGTTCTGCCATATTTCCTTGTTTCTCAACCTCTGAATGCAGGACTACTTCTTACAGCTGTGAAGTTGTCTCTCTAGGTGTAGTTACATTTGTCTTAGTTGGTATTCAACTCTATTACATATCAGGTACTCTCCTAGTTTCCATGCTTTAGCCTCTCCATTCAGGATACAGCTGCTTTATTGGAGCACAGGGCGGGAGAATTGCCCTGTTGCCTTGACCATTGTGCTGGTGTACTCTAGACAATGCATGTTACATTATGAACTAGGACCAACCCACTTTCGACAACAATGTAGCCTGCACATGGAGAGACTTAGTGTAGAAATAAAGGTGGAGGAGAAAGCCGGTAAACTGTTATCACATTAAGGAGTTTGTTGTTCTACATTTTAGGGCAACTACTTTGTATGTGGGTTGATTTTGGTCTTACCATACAGGATCATGAGGAATCTAACTATCATCTCATGTAGCAGCTATCATTAATAACTCGATGTTTACATTGTACAGTACATCTGTGAATTAATTTTAATTTGCATTAATGTTGCCATTTACTGCTTACACTTCCAACATCACATTTTGAATTCCAACATATTAGTTCTTTGTTCTTAGTGTAAAAGACTGATATATACAACCCATACATACAAAAATCATACAAGATACAGCTTCAAAATGTGGAAGTACAAGGGTTTATATGTACCAGACTACTCACTGAAGAAAGACCTCTTAGTGCTGATTAAATATGCTTGATATAACATATCACACATAAGTGAATGTAGGTGGCTTGACATGAGCAACAAGCATTGTCATCAAAGAGGAATGTTAGCCATTACACCATCTCGATATATGGGTGTACATTTCAACAAAGTGTGATTAACACTCCTGTCTGGCAACTTTTTTGCTGTTCACAAAATTCATCCAAATTCAACCTCAATAATTTTAAATATTGACTAAACATTTTGGCTGTTGCAATATTATTACTATTGGCTGATGCAAAATCATAGACAAATAATACATTTTGTACATATTTTGCATGAATACAAATGATTCTTTTTGTTCTAATTTTAGCCTCATCAAATTAAGTGTCAAATGTAACATTGTGAATGTGTTTTTCCCTTACACAAAATTTATCATCTTGCGTGACTGCAAAACTGGTGCAAAAGCCAGCATTTTATTCAAGTTTTGCTTAGAAGAAAATGTTTTGTTTTCCCAAAAGATTTTGACCATGGGAAAACTTTACTTAAATCTGAAGTTTTAACTCCAGCAAAACTTAGTGCACACTCAGTGCCTGCTGGTGAGGACCATTAGCATCTGATGTCAGCATGTGTCAGTGTCCATCACTGTGGCATTGGCTTACAAAAACCCTTTGTGCAAAGGCCATTGTGTTTTGCACATGCAGTGCTTCACAGTTCACTAGCACTCATGGTAGTTGAATTTTTGAGGGTAACTTATAAAAAACATGGCACATTTGTTTCATTCTTGTGCTCGTCAAACACTATGTAGGACTAGTCTTGTACTAGAGCCTAAGTAGGATAGTAATTTATACTCCTCCAAGGGGTCCATATGGATCTGCAGACTTTAGGTAGTTCTACATAGTCACTAGTGATAATGCATAATGTTCTTAACTTATATATATCCTACCACATCTTCTGACACCTCTTCTGATACCAACATACTCAAAATCTCAAAAATAAAGCTTTTAATAATAATAAAATATTGCAACTACACTACTATGATACAATTTAACTAAACTAATGTTGCAAACTACTTATACTAATGTAATGAAATAGGGAGGTGGTGTCGTTGTCTTTGTGATGCAGGAAGGGAACCAGAGGAGTGGATGACATGGTGATGGGAATGAGTAAGGGTTGGGGTGGGGAGGGGCTGGGGCTGCATGTGGTGATGTTGGGTGCTATATGCCCCCACCACTGTCCCTCCTGCCACACACCACCCTTGATGTCCTTCCTGGCCTCCTTGTTGTGGCTGTCGGGTGCTGTCCTCTTGCTATGTGCCCGCAACACCCCTCCTGCTGTGCACTACCCTCAATGTCCCTCCTGTCCTCCTCCTCCTTGTTGTGGCTGTTGGGCACTGGGTGCCTTCCACTGTCCACCTTGCTCCCCTTGCTATATGCACTCCACCACTGCTCCTGCCATGCACCACTCTCATCACCCTCCTGGTCCTCCTGGTCTTCATTGTGGGCATTGGCATTGGAGCTGGTGTCATGGTTGTTGTCATGGGCATTGGGTGGTGTGGTCATTGTCATGGGTGTTGGGCACTGTTGTACACATCTTTGTTGCCAGCATAGGTGGGGCTGGGCACTGTGGGTGTTGGTCATTGGGAAATTTCCTCATCTCCTCATCACTGTCTTCATGAAGTGAGGTGAGGAGGGCCAGATGTTGTGGCATTGTCATTGTTACACAGGGGAGGAGGGAAGAGGGAGGCTGGGTGATGTGCCATCGAGCCGACCTTGCCAGAGGCGCCAATGTCTTCGTGAAGCAGGGGGGGGGGGCATGAGTAGTGGTGGTGCAGGAGCAGGAGGAGGGGGGGGGGGGAGGTTGTGATCGCAGGAGAGACTCCAGACAACGCTGAGGGTGTTGGTGTTGTGTTGCTTCAACGACATTGGGAAGATGCTGGCATCATCGTTATCGTCGTGATGCAGGGGGATAATGCATGGCGCCGTTGTTGTTGCGATGGGGAGGGGGAAGAGGAGGGACATAGGGAGGGTACAATGGAGAAGTGGCACTCATCACTTGTGAGATGAGACAGAGGGAGGAAGGTGGCTTGGTGAATGGAAATGGCCATCTATGAGGTGTAGACGATGCTGAGGCCACATGGGGTAGCAGCTGGGGTATATATATATATGTTGTGACTGGAATGAGATCACTTACCTAGCATCAATGGATTTCTTCAGGCCTTGGTGATGTCAACTCATTGATGACCTGTGAGAACTTGAGGACAGATGATCAATGAGGGATGTTGAGGTGGGGAAGTTGGAGTGGGCATGGCAATGTGGCATCAACAACAATTGTCATTGACAGTAGGACCACACAAATTGTGGTTGAGAGGAACATAGAGAAGGGAAGGTGCTGAGGGGGCCTGGATGTCGATAATGTAGCATCAATGCCACTCTTGCTAGCAGCATTTCATTGTCATGATGCACAGAGGGGGAAAGGGGTGGAAGATGAAGTGTTGCTGATGTTGTGTAAATGAAAATCAGCTTCAGTTCTGCGTGGAACAGTGGTGGGGGCTTAGTCTGATTGAAAAGAGTCAGTGAATGGGAGTAATGGCACTAGAGTGTTGCATAGCTGGCAATTTCTTAATCGTGCAAACACTGTAATGGCACAACTATCTCATACACTATATCATTAATATGATGCTAAAAAGATATTCAGAGGACATACCTATCTGAAATTACCATCCCCAATCTGTAGATTACCTATCACACACAGATTATATGTGGCAGCTGGCTGTATGCGCTACCCTTTAGTATCAAGACAGACCTAGAGTGATAGGAAAGTCAGAATTGTGCAGGTGACCATAATAGCACTTAGCTGGGACACTGCATGAAGAAAATGCAAGCCTGGCAGCAAGGAAAGGTAAGAGAATGGGAGAGAGAGAAGGAAGGAAGGGGAGGGAAGTATGAGGAAGGGAGGAAGCTGAGGTGGGGAGAGAGGAGGCTGGGGTGGGAGGAAGGAAGCTGGGGAAAGGAAGCAGGCAGAGAGGCAAATTGTGCACAGACCTTGGATGTGACATTGTGATCTGACTAAGAACTTAAGTTTGAAATTGAAGAACTTTAATTTGAACTTTGAAGCAGTTAGTAATGAGTTAGTGGATTTTTTGCTATAGAAAAATGGAAAGACAAAAGATGTACAATGTACAAAGGTCGAATGACAAAGTCCATAGGTTAGAGTGTGTGTAAAATTGGAATTGAACACAAATGAACAATAGGTAAGATAATGAGTTACTTACTAATGCAAGTTACACACAATTTGACCCCACTCAATTCAGCTTGATTCCCATTCACCAACTTTTCACTGGGGCTGAGCAGCAGTGAAGCAGTGACATGTTGCCTGGGTATCTATTGGTTACTGACAGCCAGATGAGTGTCACTACTAGTACTATGATGTGCTGGCAGCCTGGCACTTACAATTATTGTTCTTAGACTACAATTAGGCTAAGTAATGTATTGGTATTGTGATACTTTGTACTCAGGTAGTAATCAAGACTACAACAATAATGAACTGATGCACTTTCTTAATTGTTCTCTGTAACTTAGCAAGTTTAATGGTGAGATAAGTACTAAGTAGTAGGAACATTGTATTTACTATTATTAATACTTAAGAATAGAACCATGTCCAATGCAATGTGACACAAAAAAGGTCTTTGTGCTGAAATAACACTAATCATCAACAACATCAATGATGTCGACACCATGGGCATCATGTGGTGTGTCCCCCTCCCGCACACTGTCGACTTCACCATCACTTTCCTTAGGTGTCGTGACACCACAATGCACTTCAAGCACATGATGGTGAAGCTTGCCAACACAGCATCACCAAGCACTCAGCACTCAGCACTCAGTGCATATGTCAAAGTCAGGTAAGCCATCTCATTCCTC
The DNA here is from genome assembly GCA_025738555.1 of Cyathus striatus. Lineage (NCBI taxonomy): Eukaryota > Fungi > Basidiomycota > Agaricomycetes > Agaricales > Nidulariaceae > Cyathus > Cyathus striatus. The sequence goes on from JAOVFP010000018.1 coordinate 1,329,112, forward strand.
TGGCCTCAACATCCCCAGCCATCCTCACAGTGACAATGCTATGACACCTTAGCAATTCCAACACACCCACCATTCCCCATCTCAATACCCCCACCACCTCAAGTAACAGCATTGTTGACACCATGTTGCCCACCTCCACACTCTGCCTCTCAATGACCCCCACTTCAAGTCTCTACAGGTCGTTGCCATCACCATGGTCTCAATGCATGGCTCGACATCAGGTGAGGCCCCCTCAGCTCTCCTGAACAATCCCCACTAGCTCATGTCCCCACAGCCTCCTCCAGTTTGTTGTCTTGCTGATGATCTCTTTTCCCACCTAGCCATGTAGGACCTGCCATGTTGTCATGCCCACTATGATGTCTTCTACCTGATCCCCACAGTGTCATCAAGGACCTGCCATGTTGCCACACTCACTGAATATCCCCCACCTCAGTCCTTGATATTTCCCCAGACAGCCACTTCAACTCATCAAGCACCTCTCCTCCACAGTGTGTCATGATGCCAATGCCTGTCCTGCTGGCAAGAATGGCATCGAGGCCATGTCATACAGCTTCCTCATCCATCCATCCTCCTCCACTCCTATATGACAACAACAACAATGATCTCAGTGTCTTTGCAATATCATCAACACCATGCCAACCCACCTCAATGACTGAGTGTCATCTACTCCATGTGGACAGCACATTCTCTCCCCCCTCTCACCCTTCTCCCCTTATGTGTCTCATTCCTACTATCCCTACTGCTGTTGTCTTGTCCCTTCTATACCAGTGTCCATGCTGTCCCCTGCACCAGTGCCAGTGCAAACACCATCTTGGTTTTGTGTCCTCAACTATCACCATCTCATACTCACTCCTCCACCACCACCGCTATCTTGTCCCCACTAGCACAACCACCACCACCACCACCTACTGTCACACCACACACCTCATTGCCCCCCACCACCACTGCTTTGATGTCTCTAACCACCAACTTGTTGTATCCCACCATCACCTCCTTGCTTCTACTCCCACCATCACCACCAGCTGCTTACCATCTCCCACCTCCTGCCATCTACCACCACCACCAACTTGTCTCCCCTAGACACCAGGTAAGCCCCCTCCCTCAGCTCCCCTGAATGACTCCAGCTAGCTCACATCTGAACAGCCTCTTCCAGTACATGGTCCCACCTATGATGGTACCTCTTTCCACCTAGTGGCATAGGACTAACCACATTGCCACTCCCACTGCAATGTCTCCCACCACACTGTCCTCCACCTCAACATCCTATCCCCACAGCATCATCAAGGACTGTCACTGTAACTTCCCCACCACCACTATTGCCATACCCCTCACTGTCTTGTCACCAATAGCATGAATTATTGTATTAGTATATAGATATTGTATTAGTATGTATAAGTACTGTATTAGTTACTTGACAACACTCTCCATTGATTTGAACTATGAATGTCAAATTTTGATGATGGTGAAAGAACTGTGAGCATGATAGGATACTGTACTAATTTGAATAGTTCGTCACCCTTGGACCTGCATGACAGGTCCAAATGGCAGGAGCTTTCGTCATATTGCAAAAAGGACCGTGACATTTCAGAAATTTCGGCACATGGTAAAGTGTAGGTACCCCATTCCATCAAACGTCAATGCAATATATATAAGAATGTCATTCTCTAATGGTAAGTTGACTGCAAGCATCGAAATAATCGGAAAAAAAGTGTTTGCATTCATCAAACTTCTGGTTCAAGCCTGAACCGGAGAAAATTTTAAATCGCACCCACCAGACCTTTCGTCAGGTGCCTGTGTGACGCATTACAAAGTACGAAATTTTGTTTCGTCAGAGGGGTCCGTTATGCATGACTGACGAACTATTCGAATTGGTACAGTATATTAGGTGATGCCATCTTTATATTTCTAGTCAATCATAAACAGCAAGGAAATAAAACGTTAGAAGTAGTTATATAGATTAATAGATAGCCATACCATTTATACAGCAGCGCATAGCCTTGGTTATTGTTAGAATTCGGCGACCACCATGATAGCATTGGTAATGCTTGTCACCAGGCTTGTCGATATCACCTTTACTGTTATGTGTAACTCGCTTATAAAAGTAATAAATCGGGTTCTGGGTTTCCTATTAATGCAATAAGAACTAATCTGACATGATATAAATTCAGTACTTACATTCTTTTTAGAAGGCTTGGTAGCAGCTTGTATAATTTACTACCTGAAGGTGTTACATTTCGGGCAGAAATGTTAGTTACACTGTCTATGTCGTCAGCTCCTTCTACTTCAACACAGCGTCTTTCTTTTTGTTTTCATGAGCCCTTTCCGGTGTCTAGAGCCATTTTAAAAGGTACATAATTAGCTAGCTGAATGAATATTAGTCATTATAAAATGAGGTATGAGCATGTGTTTGATGATAACAAAGCAGATGTAGCAGCATATCTTATCTTAAAAATAAGTGTGCTCATGCGCTAAATCTCATTGCCATGAAGATAAGAAGATATTTCATGATACACCGTAAGCCGTAACAGACCATAATACGTCCGTAAGAGTACGGGTACTGTACTATGATGCTCCGTTTGATCAAAAAATAACCGTGCCATAGTTCGGCTGCCGTAGCAAAGGGGGTGCCGTAGCATTAGACATTTTGTGTTTTTTTCAGCTAATTCTTATGTTTTCAATATTAATATACATTCTATGATATGGTTACACTACTATGACGAAAATATGCCCCTGAGAAATCTCTTTTTCTCGTTGTTTTACATGTAAGATTTATTTTCCCACGCTTATTGACCATGCGAAGACACTTCAATAATACTTGCTGGGCAGCAAAATAGAAGTGATACAGTACTAGGCTCTTTATTACATTAGTACTGATGATATATGAAATAGTGCACAACTTGCTTTTTATGATATTCATGATGTATATGTTACTTATGATACAGGCCTACCAAATATTGTTGAAGTCTCCGCGCATTGCGAAAGCGTGGGAAAACAACATTCATATGCGAAAAAACACGAAAAACGGAGACTTGGAGGGTAATTCAAAGGGTCAAATATTGCTATAAATTTGCAAAATTTTATAATGGCAATAACATAGTCTTAAATTAACGTGAAAGCTATGTTATTTCACAATATGTTTTGTTCAACAGTATTTCCCACACTTACTTGAATAGTCTTACACTGCGCTTGAAGCTTCGGCGGCTGAACGATTGATAAGGCAACGATGTAAGGCATTTCAATTAAGCGTGTGAAATGCTATTGAACAAAACATTCCGTGAAATGACATAGCTTATGGGTCGATTTAAGACCATTCTATTGTTATATTAAAACAAGAGACATTTATAACGATATTGATCTTTTAAATTACCCTCAAAGTCTCCATTTCTCGTGTTGTTTCGCCTATAAACTTCGAAGGTTGCTTTCCCACACTTTCTCAAAGCGCAGGGACTTGTTTTTCGTGTATTTTCGCATATGAATGTTGTTTTCCCACGCTTTCGCAATGCGCGGAGACTTCAACAATATTTGGTAGGCCTGTATCATAAGTAACATATACATCATGAATATCATAAAAAGCAAGTTGTGCACTATTTCATATATCATCAGTACTAATGTAATAAAGAGCCTAGTACTGTATCACTTCTATTTTGCTGCCCAGCAAGTATTATTGAAGTGTCTTCGCATGGTCAATAAGCGTGGGAAAATAAATCTTACATGTAAAACAACGAGAAAAAGAGATTTCTCAGGGGCATATTTTCGTCATAGTAGTGTAACCATATCATAGAATGTATATTAATATTGAAAACATAAGAATTAGCTGAAAAAAACACAAAATGTCTAATGCTACGGCACCCCCTTTGCTACGGCAGCCGAACTACGGCACGGTTATTTTTTGATCAAACGGAGCGTCATACTGTACTATGACGCTCCGTTTGATCAAAAAATAACCGTGCCGTAGTTCGGTTGCCGTAGCAAAGGGGGTGCCGTAGCATTAGACATTTCCTGTTTTTTTCAGCTAATTCTTATGTTTTCGATATGAATATACATTCTATGATATTATTAAGCTATTATAACAAAGATATACGCCTGAAAAGTCTCTTTTCCGGCCGTTTCGCATGTAAAATTTGTTTTCCCACGCTTATTGACCATGCGGAGACTCTTCAGTAATACTTGCTAAGCAGTAAAATAAATGCATGGATGTTATAAAATTGAGTTAGTCTACTTCTATGGTGTACATAAAGACTTATGAAAGTCGAATTTTCAACATATTCCGCCTTCATTAAGCAATTGACCTGGAGGGGTGGCTGGGGCGACAGTATATTGTTTGGCTCGTCGTTAGCATTACCTGTATAAAATATCTGATTTTATAATCGTTACAATGTAATTCATAATTCGCTTTTTATGATATCCAGGAGGTATATTTTACTTATATACAGGCTTAACAAATATTGAAGTCCTGGTACATTGAGCAAGTGTGGGAAAATAGCCTTTGTATGTGAAACAACATGAAACTCGGAGACTTTGAGGGGAATTTGAAGGGTCAATAGTAACTCGCCAGCGTTTGCTAATTACTTCAGTCCTACATTAAATCGAGTTTATAGTGTAGTGTAGTACCAATACTCTACTAAATGAATGACAGAGACGTATTTAAATGTTATGTACTCTATGTAAAGATATAGACATGTGAAAGGGGCAGTTATTAATAACGAGTGGCTAACGAGTGGCTACTAGCGATGCTGATATTAAAGTGGTAGTATACTGTAAAAGGGTTTGTTGCTTTACTAATTGAATGCGACTGAGGAAATGTTCGAGAAATACTATAATTCTGGATCCTGGATCTAGAAATCCTCTACATTAAACGATTCAGACCAAATGTTGCGATAGTATCCATAGCCCCTCTGAATGAAGGAGGGCCCACTGGAAGACAAATCATTGAAGTCTAAAAGTCCATCATTGAGTTGGAAATCAGTGGCCGACGCAGACATGTTACTGTTAAATTAAAATGATTACATATTAGACAACGCCCGTATAAGTTATACTTGAGATAACACTTACACCATAACTGGATCATCGTCAATGGTAATGACATCGGTCTGCATTTCTTCAGAATCTTGATTTAGAGCAGGTGTCGATTCTACATCAAGAAATTTGGCTTAGATAGGAATTTATAAGCACAATGATATTGTAGCACTTACGTTCTGTATCTGTCACCACTGTAGTGGAGTCATTGATTGATGTAGAAGCATGTTCTTCTACTCGATGTTAATGATTCAAATCAAACAAATAGAAATGAGTATATGAACTTACGCTCTGATTCATCTTCAATACGATCTTGTCGTCTTCGTTTCTTGGGGCGCTGGGCTATATAAATTCATTAGTGACAGATATCAAAAAGTCCAATTCTATTTACTTACCAGTAGAGGAGCCTGAAATGGTACGCTTCGAGCCAATGCTCACAATCTCCTTTTGCACACTGATAGATCGACGGTTGGACAGCTTATTCCCTATATAACATGTTAGAACTCGAATTTATGAATGAATAGTGCTCACCTTTTTTCCTAAAAACCTTTGATCGTTGAATACTCTTTGACACTGAGCGTGTTATGGGATGACGGGGTCTGGACAACATGTGATGAGAAGCTGGGGTAAATGATTTAGCTTTCCTGGATACAATGTCTGACGAGATATTATGATCGGTGCTGGATTCATCAGATGAAGAGCTTTTGGAATCAGTTACAGATCCAGAATCTGCATTAGAGCCCAGTCCGACGAACTCCTCCTCCGATTCAGAGCTGCTAATGTTAATGGCATTTGACTCGTCGCCAATATAATCTCTGTATGTAGTAGGATCAATTGCCTCTGAAAAAGCTACAAATAGCACATGTTCAACGTGCCAATATAGTATTAAGCAATAAATACTTACTTATGTATATTTTTGCCTGCTGAACTCGGCACTGATCGGGACCTTTTAGAGTGAGTAAGTCCTTCCCAGAGAAGGTTTGTCGGTCAACAAGAAAAAATTTGGTTCTCTCTCTTCCAAGAACCGTCATATCCAACCCATTCGCATCGGCATATTGAAATACATCTGGAAGTTCTCCTCGCATCCAAGAAACACAACGCTCAGGAGGCCAAAATTTTCCGAAGTAAATCCTCTTCTCTTCAGACTTACAGACCGCTAACCCTTGTGCCTCGTAGTTAATAACTTCACCATTTGATGGAACCTTAATTCTGTTTAAAGTATGTGTGTTCTTAGTACAGTGTTAGCGCCAGCAATGAACAGTATTTCTTTGGACATACCGGGTCGTATCCATCTGGAACACATACCAGAGCACATATTTCAATCATTCCTTGATCTCTAGGCAGTTCCTTAATTCAATGGTTAGTCAATGTGAATAAGCAGTGGCTCAGTTCAGTCTCTTACATTTGAGCGAGAAGTACGATACCCATGATTCGCCTCTGCAAGTGCATCCTTCAAAGTTGCCAATGGTTTTATCCCATCTTCAGTGAGTGATAACTCTAACTTAGCCTTCACAATATCGTCGATCCCTAGAGATGTATGAGTTGTATTTTTAGGTCCTTCGGAGTGACGGGACTGACCAGATGTATGTGATCCACTGGAAGTGCGAGAGTTGTTGGTAGTGCGCTTTGGCTGGGTTTTCAGCATGGTATAAGCAGTGAGTAACAAGAATTAGATAAATATAAATGAGTGGACGAGTATGGTGGTACTTTAAAATGGGAAAAGGATGTTGGCTTTCTGAAGTACCTGCTAGATATTTAAGTCTGTACACTCAGTGAGTCAGAATCTGATGCATGGTTTGTCCGGTAATGCAGTGATTACTAAAGAACGTGCTTCATGACTAAATGCCAATACACAGCTCAGTCATGAGCAACGTAATATTTTGACTATGAATAACATGTGTCTTATTACTGCACAATAGATAGTGTTGGACCACGCTTTCTTAAAGTAGAAAAGTATCTTACAGGGAACACCTGTAACATTCATGTTTACGATCTCTTATTATATATTTCAGGCATTTGATCGCATTTACTGAACCCCAAAGGTTGTGCTGAATTTACCTGTCTACAGTAAATGTAATAATGCTGTGCAGAACAAATATGGACTAAGTACACACTGGTGGTTTCAGAATTGCAATTCCATATTTAAAATTGTATGTTACACATCGTACTATCACATGAAAGTTTGCTTTCATAAAATTATTGTAATCCTATTCGCATTTGAATAGATATCATGGTACTGTATGCCTGACACCAATACAGGGCACGAGGCTTCCATGTTGCTGCAGGCAAGTCAATTTCTGTTTCCTTTCCTCGTACTTTAATTACTTCAGACTCTGGGTAAGCCTCATTAATCCATTCATCATCGCTAATTCGCATGTTTGGTGGAGAACAGCCTTCCTGTCGTACTGAAACAAGAGATGATCAAAATAACTCCTCTATATGACTGGTTGGAAAAGGGCTCCCAGCACTTGGTGGTTTTGCTGCTTGCTGGGTCGCATTCTTGATTTGGTTTTCATGTATGTCGGCAGCTATTTCTTGAATCCCTAGATCATGATTGCTAGTGGGGTTTTGTCGATCAGTTTCCATTTCATTATCATGATCTTGTATGTGTCCAATTGTACCATGGTAGCGTTGGAGGATGTCAGGATGTACACCTGCATACTCATCAATATATACTCCTTCTACAACCTTTCCAAGAAAATACATGTCCTAAAATCATTGAATTAGAGTTTAGTAGCAGAATAATTGTTAGATCATACATTTGGCGTTTGGTTGTTTGCATCTGATCCAGTAACAGGCTTGTTGTTCCATAAGAGCATAAATGTATCACAATCTTCATTGATTTCATCCATGAATATAAAGTGAAGCAGCCATAAGTGGTGTGGATTATCCTTGTGGAATCCATGTAAATGTTCAAGCCAAAGAAAGAATGCTTTCCACTGGCGACAAAATTGTCTTCCTACTTCTACCCATAACCTTTCAATACGGGTATTGTGAGTTGAGCTGCAGAATTAAATTACTACTGCATGCATAACAACATAATGAAACTAAAAGATACATACGATCCCCAGAGAAAAGACCCACGATTTGGGCCTTGTCTCATTATCATGTATACTGAGATTAATATATTCTCTCCACCTCTATCTCCTCGCATTCTTGAAGGACAGCCATAGTTCCTAATTGCATCGAGAAAGAGCTCTAACACTGTTACAGCTTTATTATTATCACTTGCTCTTAATGCTGTCACCTTTATTTTAATGTCAGTGAAAATTTGTAGGTTAACGAGCATATCAACACACACCATCCTTGAATAGCCATCTACTATTCCATGAATGACGATTCCATATTGAATAAGTTTATGGTGACCATCTAAGTGCCATAGACTATTGGGACGCTTTACTGTATACTTTCGTCGTCTTATTTCTCTTCTTCGGCGTAGAATCTGTCCCACTGGATCAATGCGACGAACAGAACTGTATATTCGTCTTCTCTGTACTCGTAAGCCTTGAGTGCGAAGGTATCCTATCAAATAACGAATTCCAATACTGGGATTTGAAGCTTTGAATGTGGAAACAAGCTTGTCTAGGTCACGATCTCTTAATCTGGAAATTTTTCGAGTTATACCATGTATTCCCATATTGCGTCGAAGTGTGTTCCATGAGATTCCAAGTGATTTAGCCAACTTAGAAACAGTTATATTTCATTGTGATGACAATGCCTCTTTCAGGAAATCTGGATTGATAATTTTTCGAGGCCGGCCACGTTTTGTAGTCCTTTCATAAGAAATTGGATTTATAAAACGGATTTTTAAATTTTCTCTATTGATGATAGCTATGCTGTTATTTTCATATAAATTTCATGATAAAACGTTACACACTGCACATCTGACACTCCTTTTGCTTTCATTAATTCCACCACAGCCTCACCCATAATCTCCGCACATTCACGAAGCCATGATTCAGGAAGCGGTGTCATCTGATCGGACTCTAATGCACGCAGCAGTGGCAAGCTATCACGGATAATAAGAGACGTCATTTGCTGTAATTGAATGGGATCAGCTTCATCCTGTTTTAGAAGCTGGGTGGCACGAAAATATGTTGCTTGGAGTGTATTGAATGCACGGTGTGTGTTCTCTGGCCATATTTTACCAGATGGAAGTGCAGGGAGTGGCATGATAGTGGCTGTATTGGTGCGTGAATAATTTTAAATGGGTATCAGTGGTCCATTAATGGTGACATCCATTAAGTACGCTGAAACGGTGAGGCTATTTTTATGGCTTATCTTTCTTACTCACACATTGATATAAATAGACTTCCTTTGCAAATTAGCGAACTGTTCTTTCTCTGTACACAATAGTACTCTGCTCACTGGGGACCATGACCACCGAGGATCAAATTCATCGTCACAGTCGATTTTATTTTGAGTATGGGCATGATATCTACCAAGTTAGCAATTGTATTCTGCTTTGTTTATTTTTATCACTCACACCGTTTTTATCCAGGTTGATAATGTCCTTTATAAGCTGCATCGTGATTGGTTGATAGGGCTTTCAGACGCATTTGAGGGCATGTTCTTACTCCCACAGCCACCTGGAACATCACAAGGCTCTTCGGATGAGAATCCTATTAGGTTGCCAACTATCACATCAACCGAATTTGATCATTTCTTGTACTGGTTATATCCACATCTGTGAGTTATTTATTACCTATTATGTTTTCCATTTTATTAATTAGTAATATTAGAACTAACACCTTGCATAAATGGGATGTCGATCACTGGGTAGCAGTAATGCGTGTTGGTGATCTATATGGCATCACTAAAGCTAAAGATGATGCTCGCGAACATGTCAGAAAAGGTGTTCGATATGGGAATGAAAACCCTGCAGTTGTTCTACAACTTGCTTGCAGATACGGTATAGATGAATGGTTTTCAGATGCATTTCATGCTCTCGCATGCAAGGAAATAAACTCCCTGCCTATAGATGATACTCAAAGAATTGAAACTCGATATCTTTTAGAAATTGCCAAGGTCCAAATCAAAATTCTGAAATATCGACGTCAACTGGCCTTTATTGCACCAGAGGTGACCCACATTCAAACATGTGTAGATAATAGAATTTGTGGCGATGCGCTTGAGGACGACTGGTGGAAACATGCCGGAAGAGCCCTTCTTGATCCAATACTTCCTAAATCAAGCGACTCGATCGAATATGCGCTTGATTCATTTAATATTACAGGAATACATCAAGCCTGTTGGGAGAGGACGAAGACTGTGATGCCTCGTGATGCATTTCGGAGAGAGAGGGCTATTGTAGATCATACTGTATCGCAATTACTTCCTCTCCCTAAGTAGTATAGTCACAGTACAGCTATACCTGTATGAGCTTATTTGAACAATGACTTCACTTATAAATGTCCTTGATTTAATGGCAAGAAGTTAACAAAGGTGAAAAGATTTGAAGTGATTAGCAAACACTGGTGAATCACAAAAGACTTTTGTATATATGAGCAAAACACAAAAGAACGACAGTTTGAGAGCAATTTTAGAGGTAAAGTCTCCGTCATAAGTAAAATATACCTCCTGGATATCATAAAAAGCGAATTATGAATTACATTGTAACGATTATAAAATCAGATATTTTATACAGGTAATGCTAACGACGAGCCAAACAATATACTGTCGCCCCAGCCACCCCTCCAGGTCAATTGCTTAATGAAGGCGGAATATGTTGAAAATTCGACTTTCATAAGTCTTTATGTACACCATAGAAGTAGACTAACTCAATTTTATAACATCCATGCATTTATTTTACTGCTTAGCAAGTATTACTGAAGAGTCTCCGCATGGTCAATAAGCGTGGGAAAACAAATTTTACATGCGAAACGGCCGGAAAAGAGACTTTTCAGGCGTATATCTTTGTTATAATAGCTTAATAATATCATAGAATGTATATTCATATCGAAAACATAAGAATTAGCTGAAAAAAACAGGAAATGTCTAATGCTACGGCACCCCCTTTGCTACGGCAACCGAACTACGGCACGGTTATTTTTTGATCAAACGGAGCGTCATACTGTACAGGTCCAAACCGTACCGTAATTATACCGTATTGAATTTACTTTGTAGCTCATACGGGACGGCTACGGTTACCATACATCCGTATTATACGGATACGGTGTACAGCCCTACCATGAACATCGTGATTCATTGGCGTTCATGTCACGAGTAACTTGCAGAAAGCACAACACAACGTGCACAGCCGTCTACCTGGACGGCACCCAGGACCAGTCTACAATCACTTTTCAAGCATCGAGTCTCGATCCTTCTTCAGCTCGAGGAACTTAACTACAGCCTTCGCCAATTATGATTCTACGCGTGCCAGTGCATGAATAAGCGCCGATGATTACATTGTGAACGATCTGAAGAAGCAGAGAAAGAGAACGTCCAGGGTACGCTACGTTGCTGTCGTCTCCGCTTCTCTGGCCTGTATCCCTTCTTCCACAATAACCATGGCCTATGGTACCGCTTCCGACGTGCGCTACTACGGTCCTTCCCCCTTATGCTCTTCGAACGTCTGCCGTAGGTATACATAGAGGCAGAGATGTCCTAAATAATAGGCTAGAGACACTTTGTGTGAAGGGATAGGTGTTGAGGAGGGTGTAGTAGGCGACATCGGTATAGGCATCGGAAGCTGGGGTGGTGTCCAGCTGATCCTTAAATGGTTTTCCTCGTACGGTGGACGTGCTTACCCAAAAGGCATAACGGGAGAGGGTGCAGTACACGTCTCTTATGAGTATGGGTACGCGCGAGGTATAGAAGTGCTGGCATAGTGCAAGGCGTGATGGATGAATGATAAAGATGTTTAAGAACTACCGCTTGAATAGGCGCAACATTTAGGTTTGCCTTGTAAATGTACAAAAAGCACAGGAAGATTGCCTGTCGTCTTGGAAAACATTGGACCACTCAACATTCCTTTCTGCCTCTTCAGCCCGTATCACCCTGTCCGTCCCAGCTTGAGCACCAGAAAGGTGGACAAAACCACCCGCGTGTGCGATGGTAGAGCGCACTACCAAAGTCCTATCCTTTCGGCCCTTCAAAGATCTCTTTGTAGGCCTACATAGCGAGTGGAGACGTGCCAAAGAATAGGCTAGAGACCTACTAAGCGATATAGACGCTTTGAGGGGCTTTCTAATAGTGCTGATGCGTACTCGCGAAGCTTAACAGAGAAGCACTAATACAGCTCTTGAACAAGTATAGTTATGTTCGTGCTACAGGGCAAGTGCAAGCGTAAGCATCGGAGAGGAGTGAGTGTAGAAGAGAATCTAGCGCACTAGTCGCACCCGCATCTCAGAGGCTTGTCTACTCTGATTCATACTGCTAACTGAGTTCCATTGGTAGCAGCATGAGTGTGCATGGGGATCTGACCATACTGCGAGAAAAGGAAGAGTTAGTGAGGCTTGAGCGAAGCGTTGCAATTAACTTACCAACGAGCTAGTGACGCCCAATGCATCTTGAACTGTCATCGCATGCTTCCTCTCAACCTTAGCTTCTACAAAAAAAGCTGCCGTTGTTCAAAAGGCTCAAGTGAGCCGCAAAGCGATCTAGCACTTGTCCTTCATGTCGAAATAGTGAATCATTCTGATCTTCTAGGATCTGTTTAACAGTACGTGATTATCGGTGGCTTGGGGATGTCGACTCTTTCAGTTGGGAAATAAGAGTGGGATGGGAAGTGGTAGGGTTGTAGTAGGTAGATGTTGGGAGATATTGGGAGATGTCGTTATGGTTAGCAAAGGGGCATCGTTGAGGTGAGAGAAGCTGAATTGAACATTTGCCAAACATTGTCGTTGGAAGTCAGAATGCTCATCACGTGAAAATTATCTTATCTTATCTACTTTCAGCTCCTAGCCCTTGGTGCTACAAGTTAGTAGTCACGAAGCGTTCACGTATCTATTTACTCAAATCACATCTGAGAACAAATTTGACAGTACCAAGAAATCAAACGCGAAGATCAGCTCCATCAATAACAGTGCACTATTAGCTTGGCCTATTTATTCAATGAGCGCCTGCGGCCTGAGCTGAACCTTGTGAATAGTGTTGCTGCGAGATGAGGTGAGGTGTTACCAAGGTGTCGGCTAATTCACCTCGAGGCAGCTTGAGGTGATATCGATTTACCCCCGAGACGATGCACTGTATGCATCTGTTTGGTTGGTATAGCTTCTAATAAACCTATGTAGGTATATACTACACTAAATATTTCAGACAATTGTGTAGTACAAGCTACTAAGTATTGGAAAAATCTATTAGTGATTCAACTGAGTGTCGTGCTGCCCTTTCATTACAATATCCTCCATAACCGACGAGTCGAGATCTATTATGATAGAACACTCATCCTCAGAGGTTATTAAACCTTCCATAAAATTGAGGCATTTAGAACATGTTAGGTATTTGAGAATTTGAAGTCCCTCTATTGTATCCAAGTTGATTGTGATTGACGAAGCATAAGTATCTATCTGTCTCTTTGCTTGATGAGAACGCTCACTCACAAGATACAGCGGAAGCCTGAGCTGGAATAAGTAATATCAACTGCAATACGATAATTAAAGAATGGGGAAATCGAATCATTGGCTCTAAAGGTAAATATAGTGTTAGCAAATGAAGAGGGAACTGAGACTGCATAGAATTTACCTCCTAGAACACAACGAGATCAAACAAACTCTTCGTCGACGGCAGCAATGCCTTGACGTCTGAGTTCTACATTGGAAATATGTCAAGGAAGAACAGGTAGCTGTGAATTTTGGAGGGAACTTGGAAGTCGACGTGCTGACAATTGATAAGAGAGGCTTCTGGAAGAGCTTTCATTCGTGTGTGCCTTCCACTTTGTGCGCGATACCCAAAACCAGGCCTCTTATTCTTTGAAGCATTCAATTAAGTTCCTCATAGACTGGGAGGATGAGTGATAGGGTCTGAAGGCCCATGACGCCTGTGCAATTTTCTTTCAACTTTGCAGTGTTTCCTTTGCCATAAAATAATGCCTATGGCAACAGCTGTTTACGCCAAGTAAATATTTATTACAATATTATAAACAGAGTGAAAAAGAAAGTCTGTTAAGGAGTTTGTAAGGCAGTACGTACAGTGCTGAATACATAGGAGAATAAGTCGGAGGAGCGCGGTGCGTTGACAAGGAAGTAATTAGTACACATTGAAACACGTGAGGGAAAGTAATTGTTCATGTTTGACTCGTTACCTCAAGGTACACCTTGACTCAGCGCTACCAAGGTACCTTCACCTCGGTGACAACTCACCTTGCGGCAACACTAATTCGCACCAATTCGCCCACACGATCCAAATTTGACTGTTCCAATCCACTGGATTATCGATAACCCATGAGAAGCAGTATTCAATCGATCCCGTCGTATACCAAACTGCCTGACGAATATGCTTATAAGCGCTGCTGGCTTATCTATGAAATGCACGCGATGCAGGAGATACAATGGGACAGACATGGGACTTTTCATATAAAAGAAAGACATACTGTAAAGAAATGTGGCCGCTCAATAAGATGCGCAGGAAAAGTACAACAGTAATAAGTACACAAATCCTGACCGCATAGTTACGTTCAACCTTGAGTCAATCGTGCACCGCGAGAGCATATGCATTTCGAATCGACCCGACATCTGAGCTTAATTTCGTAACGGGAGTGCAATCAAATCAGACTCTGCCTTCACCCTGGTGCGTGTAGGAAGCAAGGACGGTAGGGACATTGAAAGAGGCCAAGATAACCGAGTGAATGTGTCGAAAGCAGTTGGTCCTAGACATAATACCACGTCCACGCACAGGAAAATCCTCAACGACGTAAGATCACTACAGAAGGTAGCTCTTCCATCCTGCCAAGCGTCCCGGACTCTCTGTGTGGGCTGTACACACGAGGAATATGCCGGGTAAAGAAAGAGCGTAGTGGGATGCGTCCACGCACAGCTTGGCGTATGAATAGGAGGAGGAGAAAACAAGGACACCTTATACAAGAAGATGTAGACGCTTGCAAGAATGTCCTTACTTCATAGAGGCTCAACAACCTTCATTGACTTCCTAGTCTCAATCCCCCTTCCATTCCGACTTAAATAACAAAACCGACAACTTGAGACAGACACACCAACACCCTTCACGAATAAGATCCTACGTGCGCCACCAGATATTCTCCTTTCTGGGTCCTCTCCGTGGTCATCGTGGCGCACGGAGGCGAGACAGCACTAATATGGGCACAGGAGATGATCTACGTGGAGGCTTAGGAGGTGCAGAGGCATACAGAAGAGGGTATCAGAGTCGTAAACGAAACTCGATACATTCCGCGTGTTTTCTTCATTGGATCCAGGAGGTGCAAGCGGTAGCCACGGTAGTGGTTGCGTTTAAGTATCAAGGAGGAAGGACAGGTGCAAAGGGTGTCGGTGAATAACAAAGACGTTCAAGAACTCCCGCTTGATCTGAGGTACAACGTTGACGATTGCCTCGTGAACATGCAGAGACAGTAGGATAAGATGTCTGTCGTCCTGAATCGAACATGGGGACCACTCTATGTCACCCTGCCTTCATCCCCGACTCTCGAGCCTGTATCCCTGCCCCTTTGCACTACAATCATGGCGTACGGTGCCGCTAACGCTCGCTACTACGGCCCTCCTGCTTCTCTTCGAAGGGCCAGTGCAGTAGGTATAGAAATGGGACATAGACGACCTAGAGAATTGGCTGGGGACGCTCTATCTGAAGGGATAGGTGTTGCGCAGGGTGTAGTGGACGAAAATGGTATATACTTCTCTGGGATAGTGTCTAGTTGATCCATAAGTGATTGTCCTCTTTTCGCTGACGTGCCCACACAAAAGGCGTAACAGGAAAAGGTGCAGGACACATCTCTTCATAACGTAAGGGCACGTTACTACGGTTCTTTCGGTGCAGCGGTGAGGTTTGTCTCGTGAACGTGCAGAGAGAGCAATAATAGCTGTCCGCTGTCCTGGATGGGTACATGGGTCCACTATACATCGTCTTGGCTCTCATCCTCGACTCTCAGGCTTGTATCCCTGCCTGCGTGCGCTACAATCATAGGGTAAGGTATCGCCGACGCGCGCTACTACGGTCCTTTCTCCCCATTCTCTTCGAAGGGCTGCGGTAGGCACACATATGGAACAGAGACATCCTAGAGAATCGGCCGGAGACGCTCTGCGTGAAAAGATAGGCGTGCGGGGGGTGTAGGGGACGAACACGTTATAGCGTCGGAAGCTGGGATAGTGTCTAGCTGATCCGTAAGCGGTTCTCCTCGTATGGTGGACATGCTTACGCAAAAGGCGTAACGGGAAAAGGCGGGGTACATGTTCCTAACGAGCATGGTGATGCGTGTGCTATGGAAGTGCAGACGTATGCAAGGTGTGATGGGTAATGATAAAGACATTCCAGAGCTCCCGCTTGAATAGGCACAACGATCGGGTTTGCTTCGTGAACGTGAAAAAGGAGCAGGAAAGGCTGCCCGGCATCTTGGAACGAACCGGGAACCACTTGACTTCCCCCTCGTCTCCGCCTCTCGGGCCTGCATCCCCCCTTCTACTACCACCAGGGCCCAAGGTACCGCCCGTGCGCACCACCACAGATATATCCCCATGGTGTCTTCGGAGTCTCGTCGTAGGCATACATAAGGAGTGTATGTTGTGCTAGAGAATGGACCAAGGATGCTATGCGTGAAAGGAAGGCGTTACGGGGGGCATAAGGGGCGAAAATGGTGTAGGCTTTGAGAGCGATCAGATCGTTCGTTGTGAACCGCATACTACATAGCTGTATTCCCCTTCCAATATGCGTGGCGCGGACGCGTAAGGTGAAGCGGGAGGTACAGTATATGTGTTGGATGAGTGTGGTTATGCGTGTTCTGCAGGGAAAGTGCAACCGTGAGTAGTAAGCATTGGGAGGAAGTGAATCGCACGCACCGGTGGCACACACAGCCTTAGAAATCAGTCCAATACATGCAGATAACTGAGTACCATTGGCAGCGTATGAATGTATACGGGGATCTGACGTTATCCTGTGAAAGGAGGAAGAGCTGCTGGCGAAGGAAGCGTCGATGAGTCAACTGAGTAGAAGAGCAGGGGTGAGAGAAAGTGCTTACTGGTAACAAAGAACTAGAGATGCCCAACTTATCCTTCTGCACCATCGCTTACGCCTTCGTAATTTCCAACAACTGTGGCGTTCAGCATGAGGACCCGAAAGTAATCCGGTAGTCCACGACGTCGAATAAGTGTGTCTTCAGGTCTTCTCGGGTTTGTTCAACAGGGCGTGCGGATCTGTATCTTGAAAATTTCGAGTCTCTCAGGTGGGAGTAAGAGTGGGGAGTTGAAATGGTAGGGTTGTCGCAGTCTCCTTCCCAGACCCTATAGGATGTCTCGATCTTAGAGCGGTACACAATTTTTAATCCAAGTTCGTTAGGTGATAAGTAAAATATTTAAGTCATTGTAATCAACCAATCATATCGTTTGAATCGATCAATTCCCTTTTTGGAATTGGGTACTTTGAACTTTAATTCGGTGAGACATCCTATAGGGTCTGACATATAACATATACAAACACCACAGCCACCTTGATGGCCAGCTCGCCGACATCATTCTGAGTATGAAAGTAAATGCTCAGGGGGAGTCGCGTCGACGCGTGTCAATTTCATTGCAATCTGTATGACTCCAATCCCTTCAGTTGTCGACATTCGAAGCAAAATATTTGACACATTTGGTATACGGCAGTGTTTCTGGCAAATAAATGTGGTGAGGCTGCCCTCAAAAGTGATAGTGAAGCTATTTCAATCGTTGGAACAAGCCTTGGGAAGATATTGACTTTCTGAGTGCCGCTCATTTTCTGTCCAGAAGAAAATATACTTATTATAATTACAGGGAAGCAACATATAGAATCACTGAGTGAAACAGGAAAGAATGGCATGTTTATTGGGAGAGAGTTGAGACACTGCTACAACTACAAGCTTGTTTGAACTTGGTCAGTACACAAACACAAGTTATAGTGGATACTAATTATACCTTAGGCTACCAAAAACTTTGAATAAAAAATGATCATTGTTAGTCCCGAGACAAATGAGCTCTCACCAAAAGATATACCAATAGCTTGGTAACTACTAACATCTGCAACACTTCTGAGGACCGAAACACATTCTGAATGAAGTCTAAATGAAGTTTGCAATATCCTACAGCCAATCTTGCTTCTATTTGACAGTAGACTCAATGTTCCAACATTTGTTTCAGCATTCAAAAGATATTGAGACCCCTGTCAAAATTCGAGGCCTGGAAATTTGTTCTAAACAATTGGAAAGTTAGAGATCCGCCGCCCCTGCTGAAGTTTCTCGTTGTCTTCAATGATATCAGCGTGTCTATACCTGCTCAGGGCTTTTAAGTTTCACCTGCATATTGGGAAAAATCTCCTGATATTCCTGATGACTTCAAGGAGGACGAAGTACAGGGTTTATTATTTACTGACGGTGCACACTTGTGGAGCAGTGGAACAGTGTATAGTACAGATTTGTTTGGGATGGTCAGTGTCGCAATTGAATAACTAAGTTCATTAAATGTTCTTGTAGTCTATGTTGTCCACCATCATTGTCGTCATGAGTTATGTATGGATCTCTTTAATCGACGCGAGGTGATGCTAAGTAATGCTATCGAAACTCTTGATGCGTCATCTGTTTTTGGAAATGGTCAATTCAAACTCAGAATATAATGGCCTCTGCGGCGGTCAGCTCGACCCTCCTATTTGTATATGTTATATGCCAGACCCTATAGGATGTCTCACCGAATTAAAGTTCAAAGGTACCCATTTCCAAAAAGAGAATGATCAAATAAAGTGATATGATAAAACTACTTAAGAGTTTCCCAAATAACTCATGAACTCGGAATAAAAATTGTGTACCGCTCTAGGATCGAGACATCCTATAGGGTCTGGGAAGGAGACTGGGGTTGTCGTAACGAGGCTGTCGTTGACAATGAATGGTCGAAAATGGTCAAGAATAATCATGTGATTACATATTACTACGTGAGAATCGAGATTGACGCGAGATTTAGGTCTAGCCAGAGTTTCCATCAGCGCGCTCATTGCCCTCGTCTTCACTGTCACCGTCTTCATCTCCCATTAAGTTCAACGTCGCCTCTTCATGAACCTCTACCTCAGCATTTATGATCCATATCCCTCCTTTCCAGTAATAATCAAGAAAATCTGAAGGATCACCAGAGCTTGGATAACGAAACAAGTCTCCCAATGGAATACTAGTCTTTTTTGATCTGCCAGAAGCTCTTGTCTTATTTGCAGAGCCTGAGAGCGCAGAAAATGGTGATGTGGGATCCTTTGGGTGTCATTCTGTGAGATCAGTGGGGGGAAACTGGAAGTTTCAGTGTCTAGTAGCTTATATGTATCCTTATAAGCGCTGGTGGCTTTTCTGTGAAACGTACGCTATGCGCAAGACATGAGACACGTATTTTCATACAGCTATTCGCATCATCCATTTTAACTGAAAATCGATAGCACATAAGAAGTAACAGTAGTTCTGGGTAATGCGTTTGACAAGTCATCTGATATCGATCCTGCTAGCTTTTCTATGAAACCCAAGCATTGGCAATGCGCAACTACATGAGACTTTAGCTACTGGAGAAAATGCACAGGAAAAGTACAACTGTAATATCTGAATCCTGACCGTATGTGCAACGCATGTGTACGTTCAACCACGAATCAATCGTGCATCGTAAATCGTTATGCGAAGACACATGTATTTCGAATCGATCCGACATCTCACGCTCCTAATTTCGTAACAGAGTGCAAACAATTCAGACTCTGCTTCAATCCTTCTAACAGGTTCTATGGTTAGTTGGTTAGTGTAGGAAGTGGAGACGGTAAGGACATTGAAAAAGGCCAAGAAAATCGACTGAATGTGTCGAAAGCAGTTGGTCCTGGACATGATACCACGTCCATGGAGAGGAAACTCTTCGACGTAAGATCACTACCGAACGTACTCCTTTATCCTGCCTCGCGTCCCGGACTCTCGGTGTGGGCTCTACGCCCGAGGAATATGCTGGGTAAAGAAAGAGCGTAGTGGGGTGCGTCCACGCACAACTTGGCGTATGGATAGGAAGAGGAGAAAATAAGGACACCTTATACAAGATGATGTAGACGCTTGCAAGAATACCCTTCCTTCATAGAACATTAACCGGAACTTAGGAACGCCAGCGGCAGCCCTACAACCTTCTCCAAGTCTCAATCCCTTTTCCACTCCATCTTGAATACCAAAATGACAACTTTAGAGACATAACAACCAGCACCCTTCGCCAATAAGCTCCTAGCACACACACCACTGGATCTTCTCTTTTCTGGGCCTCCTTCGTAGTATCATAGTGTATGAAAGCAAAACGGCGTTAAATGGGAGATGCTATACGTGGAGGCCTAGGCCTTGCAGGGGGTACAGAATGGGGTACCAGAGTCGTAAACGACACCGGATACATTCTGTCTGTTTTTGTCGTTGGAGCCAGGAGGCGCATGTGGTAAGTAGCTGCGATAGTGGTTGTGTGTAAGTATCAAGGAGGTAGGATAGACGAGAGGGGTGTCGGTGAACGATGAAGACGCTCAAGAACTCTCGCTTGAATACGTGAAACATTGAGGTTGGCCTCGTGAACGTGCAGAGAGCTGTCCTTCATCCTAGATGGAACACGTAACCACTCTACATCGCCTTGGCCCTCATCTCCGACACTCGAGCCTGTATCGCTGCGCCTTGCACTACAATCATAGGTACCACCGGTGCGCGCTACCATCCTTTCGGTGCAATGGTGAGGTTTGCCTCGTGAATGTGCAGAGAGAGCAGGAAAAGATGCCCGTCGTTCTAGATGGAACACGGGTCCACTCTACATCGCCTTGGCTCCCATCTCCCACTCTTGAGCCTGTATCGCCGTCCTTTGCACTACAATCATAGCGTGCGGTACCACCGGCGCGCGCTACCATCCTTTTGGTGCAATGGTGAAGTTTGCCTAGTGATCGTGCAGAGAGAGCTAAGAGAGCTGTCGTCATCCTAGACGGAACACGGGTCCACTCAACATCGCCTTGGCTCTCATCCCCGACCTCGCACCTGTATCCCTGCTCCCTTCCACTACAATCATAGCGTGCGGTACCACCGCCGCGCGCTACTACGGTCCTCTCCACTCACTCTCCTCGAAGAATTGTCATAGGCATACATAGGGAGCAAAGATGAGTCAAGGAGCAGGTGGAGATGTTCTGTGTTCGGAAGGGATAGACGTTGCGGAGGGTGTAGGGGACGAAGACGGTAAAGGCTTCTCGGGGATAGTGCCCAGCTTATCCATGGGTGACTGTCCTTCTTTTCGTTGACGTGCCCACACAAAACGCGTAACGAGAAAAAGTGCAGTACATCGTCTCTTCATAGCCTAAGGTATCGCCGACGCGCACTACTACCGTCGTTTCTTTGCAATAGTGAGGTGTCTCGCGAACATGCAGAAAGTGCAGGAAAAGCTGTCCGTCCTCCTGGACGGAACACAGGACGGCTCTACATTGCCTTGGCTCTCATCTTTGACTCTCGAGCCTGTATCCCTTCCCCCTTCCACTATAATCATAGCGTGCGGTACCGCCGACGCGTGCTACTACGATCCTCTCCCCTTATTCTCCTCGAAGAATTGTCGTAGGTATACATAGGTAGCGGAGACGTGATAAAGGATACGTTAGAGACGCTCTGCGTGAAAGGATAAGCGTTGCGGAGGGTGTAGGGGACGAAAACGGTTTAGGCTTCTCTGGAATAGTGTCCAGCTGATCCACATATGATTGTTCTCTTTTCGTTGACGTGCCCACAAAAGACGTAACGGGAAGAGGTGCAGTGCACATCTCTTCATAGCGTAGGGTACCGCCGAAGCGCGCTACTACGGTCCTTTAGGTGCAGTGGTGAGGTTTGTCTCGTGAACCTGCAAGAGCCTGTATCCCTGCCCCTTTGCACTACAATCATGGCGTACGGTACCACTAACGCTCGCTACTACGGCCCTCAACCCCCATTCTCTTCGAAGGGCCAGTGCGGTAGGCATATATATGGAACAGAGACGTCCTAGAGAATGGGCTGGAGACGCTTGGCGTGAAGGGATAGACGTACGGGGGATATAAGTGATGAAAACGGTATAGGCGTCGGAAGCTGGGATAGTGTGTGGTGAACCAGCGATCCCTAAGTGATTTCCCTCTTTTAGTGGACGCGCCCACACAAAAGACGTAACGAGAAAAGGTGGGTACATCATAGTTATGGCGAGTACTACGGAAATGCAGGCGTAGCGCAAGGCGCGACGGTTGCCGGTGAACGAAAAAGGCTTTCCAGAGCTCCTGCTTGAATAGGCGCAACGTTCAGGTTTGCTTCATGAAACTACAGAGGGACACGGAATGCTGTCTGTAGCCTTAGAGGGAATACGGAACCACTTGACTTCGCGCTCGTCTGCGCTATTCAAACCTGCACACCCCCGTCAACTACCACCAGGGCCCAAGGTACCGCCCGCGCGCACCACCACAGATATATCCCTATGGTGTCTTCGGAGTCTCGTCGTAGGCATACATAGGGAGTGTGTATTGTGCTAGAGAAAATTCCGGGGACGTTCTACATGAAGTGATAGGCGTTCGGAGAGTATAAAGGGCGAAAATCGTGTAGACCTTCAGAGCGATGGGATAATTCGTTGTGAACCACACACTCCATAGCTGTTTCCCTCTTTTAGTACGTTTGGTGCAACCTCATATGGTGAAGCGGAAGGTGCGGTATAGGTGTTGGATGAAGATGGGTATGCGTGTGCTACAGGGAAAGTACAAGCGTGAGTAGTAGGCATTGGGGAGAGGAGAGCGGAAGAGAATAACACGCACCGGTGGCACTCACAGCCTTAGAATTCAGACCAATACATGCAGACAAGTGGATTACATTGGCTGCGGTATGTCTGTATAAGGGAATCTGACGATATCCTGTGTATAGAGGAAGAGCCAGCAACCTGCTGGCGAAGGATGTATCGATGCGTCAATTGAGTAGAAGTACGAGCAGCCGGGACGAGAGATAGTGCTTACGGGTGGCAAAGAACTAGTGATACCCAACTTTTATCCTTCTCCGACATTGCCTGTGCTTCGCAACCTCCAGCAATAACAACTGCGCCGTTCAGCAGGAGGACCAGTAGTCCACGACGTCGAACTAGTGTCTTGAAGTCTTCTCAGGTTTGTTCGATGGGGCGTGTGTATCAGTATCTTGGTAATGCCGAGTCTCTCAGGTCAAAAGTAAGAGTTGGGTGGTGAAATGGTAGGGTTGTGGTGAGAAGGTTGTCGTTGGCATCGTCGACGAATCCGAAAGAGAACGTTGTCATGTGATTCATGTTCTCACGCGAGTGCTTAGATTCGCATGCAGAACGAAGTTCTATTCGGCGATGATTAAGAAAGCAAATACGTAGATGACATCTATAAATCGATAACAACTATCTATGTGGCCTATTTATGTATTCGACTAGCCCCTGGGGCCATTTCCACAAATTTGCACACATGAGATCCAAATTTAATCTGACCCGGCTCTATGTATGGACGATGATCGATGATGGATCATCGATAAGTATAACCCAGAAGAATTTGTAGTTAATCGATCCCGCCTCATTACAAACTAAATCAGGTATTCGACAAGTAACTGATAGGACTTCGTCCAGTGATAAATATACTCATACATACTGGTGGCTATTCTATGAATTGCGTACGATGCACGAGATATAGGACACATATTGACTTACAACCATTCGCACGCTCGAGCCTCGCTTTCACCACATTGTCGACGCGATTCAAATTTAACCTGACACAATGCGTTGGACAATCGATAACACACAGGCAACAGTAGCAGTTCCCGAGGTAATGGCCAATCGATCCCTTCGTAACTTATACCAAACTCAATCAGGCCTTCGATAAGTGACTGATAGAAGCATGGTACCGATTCTTCCATCTTTCTACAAAACGCGTGGCAATGCGCGAAACATGAGACTTTTCATATATATACGGACAAAACAGAGACGACTTGGACCTAGCGAACCCATCCGAATCATCATCTACGTACTGCCCTCCTTCGACACCTTCTCCTGGCGTTGCACCGACTTTAAGTCGGAATTGTGGGCCTTTGACTGGGATTGAATATTGAACCCCCACTGTTCATAATAAGTTGCGAAGCAAGGGAGACCTGCTAAAGATTGAACAACGCACAATCATCTGTTTACTGAAGGCTATCTACTGTCAATTGAAAGTATAAGTGCAACACTTTTGCAGGCGCGGCGTAGGCGACCGAACTTCGCACCTGAGGGCCGGCATAACACAGCCTTTCACCCCTATGTACACTTCGAATCAACTTATCTTACAACTCGTAACAACAGCCCACTTCGGAAGCGCCTCCCGCATCATTTCAAATGCAGGAATATCTTTTCCCAATTCAACTCACTTCACTCCCCTCGTATCCCATTCGTACTAGGACCGCTCGCGCGCTACGCGGTCCTTGAGTCCAATTCCTAGTGTGCTTCCACCGCGTACTCGTCCTTTCACGAACAGCTGTACAAACGGAGAGCACTAATTTCTCCAGCGAGGATATCATATCCCGATTGGACCCAAGCTCGCATACATGATAGTGGGCCACTGCGGTTGCAACCCCGCATGAGCATGCGTTTACACCGGTGAGATGGACGAGAGCACTGGAAGAACTGAGAGCGATGTCGTTGGACGTTAAAGGAATATTGCCGTCGCCCCTGCTAACGCAGCATGAGACCCTTTCAAGGGCAACAGGTCGCTTTCCCAGAGGCCTGAAGTCCATGTTCTCAAGCTTTATCAAACTTGCAGGTCGCATTCTTCCCCCACATAGATGGCAGCTTTTGCACAACACGCTTAACGAGATAAGATAACACTCTGGTCAGTGCTGTGAAGCCTTGATACCTCCTTCAGGCAACACCTACACCCGCTGTTGGAAGAATACCTTCGTTGGCGTGTCGGTGTTGAATGTGAACACGGTGAGGTTGATCATGCGAATGTTAGCAAGGCATATACAGTGATATTCTGATGGCTTTATGACGCGAAAGGGACTATAGGAAGGATAATAGATGTGGAGAGGAGAGGAGTGGCTGCATAGACTATAGCGAAATATTAGCAACTTCCCGAATAAATACGTCAAGAAAACGTACTGAGGCCGGGACTATTCCATATGTCAACGTCTGCCCAAGCACAGCGACGAACAGAAGAATAATCTGCGTCAAAAGAGTTACCAGGACAGGAATCGACACCAGAGGCTGAATTAACAGTCACAGTATCACTCGTTTACCTGTAGTCAACAGCCAAGAAGGGCGTCTCAGCGGCATCCAGCGACCTCCCCTTCTTTTCCCCTTCTCGGTACTTTTAGGGCTGCGAGCAGCTCGAATGACCGCAGAACCTTCACCCCCCTTGTCCCCAGGTACCCAACCACGCACCCAACCATGCGCAGAAGTGACACGTCACGAGAGGGAAGACATCGCTGACCCCAACTTTGTGCAATGTGTGTGTGCCTATGGCGTTGAGATACGGTGTTCGTCTTTCGCTGCCTAATTGCACTATCCAGAGGAATGCTACTGTGATGAGAAAAACGAGGGTTAATGTGGAGACGAGGATGGAAGGATGGGAGTGGACGATATGTGAATTTTTGAGTGACAGCGACGAGGGGACAATTGGTAGACGTACGTAGGGATTACACTTGAGGATTGCTAAATTCAACAGGGCCTAGGCGAAGAGGTTGAGTAGGAATGATGCCTGTATTTGGCGTATGCTCCGATAATGACATATTTCGCCTCCTGTGGTATATCCTTCACGATAGCCAAAGCACCAATGGCCCAAAAACTATGAACGCAATGCTAAGCCTCAACACAGCCTGCTGCGTCGACACAACGAAGCACTCTCCAGACACTAGGACCCCCCCGTCAGTACTAAGCAATCATTAAGAATACACAGGCGTACCATCGAAATAAACCGGCCTATCCTCAACACCTCCTCATTGGCATCGCAAGCACTGTATCCTTAACCATCCCCAGAGCGATAGCCCAACACACACTCCCTCGTACCGTGCATCATACAGTACCATGAGGCTCTTCAATTCCTATACCATGGCCTAAACCAATGACGCACTGTAGCTGTTCATGTACACTGAAATCTGTCTCCGAGCGCACGATCACACGGAGGAAAGCGTCTGCTGTTACGGATTATGATGCTCCCATGGGGAACGTAGTTGTACATTGGGGAGAGAGAAGTCGAGCAGAAGAGGTGCGGATGGCTGCTGGCCCAGGGGCGTTGGTGGTGAATTCGGGGGTTGGGGTAGAGGTAGCGTACCTTCCTGTGTCAGCACCTTCAAATTTGAGGAATGGGATGAATGGTGTAGAAAGCAAGGTACGTACGGGTAGGCTCTGTTCAGTCCCTTCCTCCGCCGTTGTTAAAGTTGAACGTTGAGTACTGCCTTGCGTTTACACAGTGTGGTGAGGCCTGAGGTACTACTCCACGAACGCAAGGTCTTGACTCCTGGACCCCTAAACGCGGAGTCGAAGTGCGCTGGAATGAGGTGTGTTAAGTCGCATTAAGCTTGCACGAATTTCAGACCAAATATTGAGCGCTCTTCCGGTAGTCTTGGTATGCTGCCTCACGGCGAAGATGAGGATGTAAATCGCGAAAATGACTGACGTTGGTGCATGATGCTGTAGAGAAGTATTGCTACTGCATGCTTTTAAGAACCTCGTTTATGTTTTCATAGTGCTTCAGTTAAAGAATACAGCAATTGCCAGCCCCAGTGTTAGCACTGTCCACAGCTGTACAAAGCAAGATTGGCTCACCTCCTGTATGTTTGCCTTGTTCCTGTGTCCTGCTAGGTGCTATAGGTACATTAACATGGCTTATCTTCAATTCTGTAAAATATTATAGTAAATATGGTGTATGAGAGAGATGGGGGTGGTCATCGTTGAAGACGTTGAGGAAACCTCTTGCTCGCTGTCAACGATGGCGAGAGATAGGTCATGCGGCTGTGGGAAGTTTGTACTTACCATGACTCAGAGTGAGACTAAGACTCCCAGTTACTGACGCCTCTTTTATCTTTATTTCATCCTCCTAGCCTTCTATACCTACAAGTATCACGTACCGAGATACATTTTTGCAAAGGATTCATGGAAGAGGTGTATAGCTAACGCCCCCCTCTGATGGATGGAATATACCTCTCACTCGCTACTAGCTAGTGCGTGATTCATTTCTACTCTCTCGCTTCCATAACACTTACGCCTGTACTTGTATCATAGAATGCGCGTAACCATGTTCGTTAAAGATATGCTCTACACCCTCTCCCGGTACGCTTTACACGTATACACGACGTCAGCTAGAGAGCAGCTCTGATGCCAACACCGTATTTGCCTCATACTCATAGGCCCCTCACAACGCCTATGCTGTCACATGGTATGACTCTAGGCTATTCATTGGCACGTCTCTGATCCCTATGTACGCCTAAGATGAGACCTTCTAAGGGACTGAGGGGTGGAATCTTCGTAGTTCGCGCAGACGGTATGCCTGGTTGGAGTGCATGATGCTGAGACGATGAGGAAGACAGATTTTCATGCTCCTTCTGCACGTTCACGAGGCAAACATCAACATTACGCCTATTCTTTGGCACCTATGTACGCCTTCGAGAAGACCTTTGAAGTGACTATGGGAATAGAACTCAAGTAATTTTCGCAGTCGGTTCCATGGGCCCTGGTTAGAGTGGAAACTAGGATACGGGTTCGAGGGTTCTTTACCTTCACCGCAGCAGTGTTGTTTCCAACTATTGTTCTCCCTCCCATATGGCCAACAACACCTATGCCTTACTAGGACGCCCCGGTTCCCTCTCGTCCATGCGCTACGATGATGCCAAAGGGATTAAGAACCGAGAAAAGCTAGTGGCATAGGACGAAGCAGGATGGAGACTCGAGGCTCGATAGTCGATGATGATTGTAGACTGGTCCGAGGTGCCGCCCTGGACGGCGACGGTTATGCATGTCGTGTTGTGCCTTCTGCACGTTACTCCCGAGTACTCTTGTCGATCCTGGCCTAGGCATTCTTGCACGATACGGCTGCTTAGAGCATAAGGTGCAAGGAAGATTTAGCTGCCATATGACCTCTGGTAGCCGTTTTCCTTTGAAGGAGCCAGGGTGTGAAATGTAGGGCTCCAAGACCGACGCGCACCATGAATCTCGTCACGAAACCTTGCCGTACGACCGTTTTGCATAGGTACTTTCCTTGTTTCTGTGCCTCAGTCTCTCCGTTCACGGTACCGCTTCTAGGAGAACTGAGCAGGAGAAAGGCTATGTTATCTCGACTATTGCACACGTCATTTCTAGACAGAGCTTGGTAGAATGTAAACCAGAGGAAGAACCAACCCACTCACTGCGAAAATGCGAAACCTACATATCGCGAGGAGGGGATAAAAGTAGGGAGGTAGATGAATCATTCCCCCCCCTACCAGGCATGTCTTTCTTGGTCAAATATTTTGTACATGCGTTGGATACCCATCACCTCGTGCAGATATCTATTGATATATTCGACTTATTACATTACTCTTGGTATTCAGCGTAAAAGACTGACGCCTACAGCCCATACAAGCATATAAGTTGTAGTATAAAAACGACAAAGTTGGCTAGGTTTCGGTATACATAAATGATAACACTGAGTGGTTGAGAAACAGGAAATATGACGTGACCGAGGGCCATCTCGCTCCAAAACCAGAATAAGTAGATTGCTTGAAATACTGTGATACAATGTATGGTTAGCTTGAGACTGAAGATGCACATCAAGATAAGCAGGTAGCATAGCTCTGACGCTGTCCGTAAACATCTAGCTGCTTCATCAGCGGTTTTCCTCTTCTTGAAGGGTGTCTCGTTGAGTATGCGTAAGGCATAGTTGGACAAGGTGCAGCGTAGGTCCTGGACAAGCGTGGTTATATGCGCGCTGCAAGACAAGTATAGGCGTAAGTATTATACGGAGTGAGAGAATCGATTGCACCAGGAGTCGTACCTCCACATCCAAAGAGGCGCATTCCACCCTCCTGAAACATATGCAGCGTGGCAGGATCTAATGTTATCCTGCGAGACAATGATACTCTTGAACCTCGTTGATATTCACGTCATGGGCAACGTGCATAATCATCTTCCAGTATGTCACCCAAAAACAGCCTACAATCTTCATCGACTCTCAAGCGTCGACTCTTGATCCCTCTTCAACTCCAACTTGAAAAACAAACCAATCACCCCCTGAGAGACTTAACGACAAATCTTCGCCAATAAGATTCTACACGTCACCGCTGCAAGCGCAATGGAAGGGAGTACACGATCCCATTCATAGTCGGAACCTACTGTGATTGTGGTTGTATGTAAGTATCAAAGAGGAAAGATAGGCGCGAGGGGTGGACGATTAAGACGTTCAGGAACTCCCGCTTGAATAGCCGTAACGTTGAGGTTTCCCTCACCATGAACCTGTAGAAGGAGCAAGATAGACCGTCGTATACATTGTCCTAAATGGAACCAACAACTACCCGACGTTGCCGTCGCCCTCGTCTCCGCCTCTCGGGACCGTATAGCCCCCTCCCACTCCAACCGAGACTCGGTACCACCCGTGTGAACTAATAAGTTCCTATCCCCTTAGTCCATTCGAAGGGCTCGTTGTAGGCACATATAGGGAGCAGAGACATCCTAAAGAATAGACTGGAGCCACTGTGTGCTGAGATAGACATTGCGGAGGGTGTAGGGAACGAAACGGTCGGGTTTCCTTTTCTAGTGGATGTGGTGTACACGCATAAGGCCTAACGGGAGAGGGTGCAGGACATGACTCGAATGAACATAGTTAGGAGTGTGCTATAGAAGTGCGGGCGTGGTGCAACGCGCTGACGTGTAAAGACATTCGAGAACTTCCGCTTGAACAGACACAATGTTCAGGTATGCCTTGTAAACGCGCAAAGAGAGCATCAATAGCTGCCTGTCGTCATGGAAGGCCATGGGACCACTCTACATTCCCTTCCGCCTCTTGAGCCTGTTATCCTCCTTCCGCCCCCAACTTGGGCACTAGCAGGATGGACAGAACCACCCGCGTACGCAATGATAGATGTGATGAGTCCAATTTGCACAAACAAGTTGTTCTTTAGCCCTTCGAAAGTCTCGCCGTAGGTATATGTAGGGAGTGTAGACGTGCCAAAGAATAAGCCATAGACCTGCTAAGTGACGTAGACGTTTCGAGGAGCATGGGGACCGAATACGATATAGCCTGCTCCATATACGATTTCCCTCTTCTAGTTAGGGTGGTGCGTACACGTGAGGCTTAACAGGAGTAGTTACAGTTGTGCTAGAGCGCAAGTGCAAGCGTAAGCATCGGGGAGCGAGAGTAGAGTTCACTCCATCCCATCCAACTAACTCATTTCTATAGGCAGCGGTAGGACTGCGTATGGGAATCTGACCATTCTGTGAGAAGGGTCTTTAACGTCGTAAGATCAGTACCAAAGGTACTTTCCCATCCAACCTCGCTTCTCCGTGTAGGGTTTATACACGAGGACAATGTTGAGTACCAAAAGAGTGCAGCGAAGTACATCCACGCACAGCTTTTCTCCACTTCGTTCTTGTACAAGTGCCTCCGTAGGGGTACGAATGGGAGAGGAGAGAACAAGGAGACATTATACAAGACGCCAATAACATCCTACACGTGCCACCACATCTTCTCCTTTCTGAATGCCCTTCGCAATGTCATAGTGTGGAGGCGAGACGGCGCTAAAATGTGCAGCCGGAGTACAGAAGAGGGTACCAGAGCCGTAAACGACACCAGATACCTTCTGCCTGTCTTTCGTCGTCGGACCAGGAGGTGCAAATGATAGCTACGGTAGTGGTTGTGTTACTGTGAGTATCAGGGAGGAAGGATACGCGCCAGGGAGTCCGTAAATAACAAAGACGTCCAAGACTCCTGCTTGAATCTGAGGTGCAACGTTGGGGTTTGCCTCATGAACGTGCAGAGACAGCAAGATAAGCTATCCGTCGTCCTAGATGGACGATGGGATCACTCTAAGTCACCCTGCCTTCATCACCGACTCTCGAGCCTGTATCCCTGCCCCTTTGCACTACAATCATGGTGTACGATACCGCTAACGCTCGCTACTACGGCCCTCTCCCCCCATTCTCTCCGGGGGGCCAGTGCGGTAGGCATACATATGGGACAGAGACGTCCTAGAGAATCGGCTGGAGACGCTCTATGTGACGGGATAGGCGTTGCGGAGGATGTAGGCAATGAAAACGGTATAGGCTTCTCGGAGATAGCGTCCAGCTGATCAATGGGTGATTGTCTTCTCTTCGTTGACGTACCCGCACAAAAGGCGTAACGGAAAAAGAAGCAGTGCACGTCTCTTCATAGCGTAAGGTACCGCCAAAGCGTGTTACTACGGTCCTTACGGTGCAACGGTGAGGCCTGTCCTGTGAACGTGCGTAGAGAGCGAGAAAAAGCTATCCGCTGTCCTGGATGGAACACGCAACGACTCTAGAGCCTGTATCCCTGCCCGCTTTCACTGCAATCATAGCGTACGGAACCGCCGTCGCGCACTACGGTCTGGAGCAGAGAAGTCCTAAACATAGGCTGGAGACGTTCTGCATAAAGGGAAAGGCTTGCGGGGGGTGTAGGAATAATATCGGTATACTGTCGAAAGCAGGGATAGTGTATGGTGAATCGATGATCTATAAGCGGCTTTCTTCCTCTAGTGGACGTGCTTACACAAGAGGCGTAACAGGAAAAGGTGCCGTACACGTTCCTAACGAGCGTGGTTAAGCGTGTGCTATAAAAGTGCGGGCATCGAGCAAGGCATGATGGGTGCCGGTGAACGAAAAAGACGTTCCAGAGCTCCGGCTTGAAAGGCGCAGTACGTTCAGGTTTGCTTCGTGAACGTGCAAAAGAAGCCGGGAAAGCTGTCCGTCGTCACGGAATGAACACGGGACCATTTAACTTCGCCCTTGCCTCCGCTTCGCGGGCCTGTTTCCCCCTTCTACTACCACCAGGACCCACGGTACCGCCTGCGTGCACCATCACGGTTATATACCCAGTGTCTTTGGAATCTCGTTGTAGGCAAACATAGGGAACGCGTATTGTGCTAGAGAATGGTCTGGGTATAATCTGTGTGAAGAGATAGGTGACGAGGCGGGCATAGAGGGCGAAACCGATATTGGCGTTGGAAGCGTGTGTGGTGAGCCTGATACTCCATAGCTGTATTCTCTTCCAATATGCACGGTGCAACCGCGTAAGGCAAAGCGAGATGTGCAGTATAAGTAGGTGTTGGATAAGTATGGTTATACGTGTGCTGTAGGGAAAGTGCAAGCGTGAGTAGTAAGTATTGGGGAGAGGAGAGTAGAACAAAATCACACGCACCGGTCGCACCCGTAGCCTTAGAATTCAGTCCAATGCATGCAGACAACTGGGCATTGGCGGTTGTATGGCTATGTAAGGGGATCTGACGTCATGCTGTGTATAGAGGAAGAGCTAGCAACCTGCTGGTGAAGGAAGCGTCGGTGGGTCAACTGAGTTGAAGTATGAGCTGGGGTGCTTACTGGTGACAAAGAACCAGTGATATTGAACTTATCCTTCTCCGCCATTCACTGCGCCTTCCCAATCTCCAACAATAATAACTGCCGTTCAACAAGAGGACCCGAAAGTCACCCGGTAGCCCACGACGTCGAATTAGTGTCTTGAGGTCTTCTCGGGTTTCTTAAACGGGGAGTGCAGATCAGTGTCTTTGAAGTGTCGAGTATCTCAGCTTGAAAGTAGGAGTGGGGTGGTGAAATGGTAGGGCTGTGGTGAGAAGGTTGTCGTTGGCATCGTCGACGAATCCGAAAGAGAACGTTGTCATGTGATTCTTGTTCTCACGCGAGTACTGATGTACTTTGAGTCGCATGTAAGACGAAGTTCTATTCGGCGATGATCAAGAAAGCAAATACGTAGATGTCATCTATAAATCGATTGCAACTATGTGCTTGTCCTATTTATGTACTCGACTAGCCCCTGGGACTATTTGCACAAGTTCGCACACATGCGATCCAATTTTAATCTGACCCGGCCCTATCGATAACCTAAAAGAATAAATAGTTAATCGATCCCGCCTCATTCCAAACTAAATCAGGTATTCGACAAGTAACTGATAGGATCCAGGACTTCATGCAGTGATAAATACACTCATACATACTGCTGGCTTTTCTATGAACTGCGTGCGATGCGCGAGATATAAGACATATATTGACTTACAACCATAGTCGCACGCTCGAGCCTCGCCTTCAGCACGTTGTCGACGCAACTCAATTCTTACCTGACCCAATCCATTGGACAATCAATAGCACACAAGTAATAGTAGTAGTTCCCGATTCAGGTAATGGCCAATCGACTCATCCCATCGTAGCTTATACCAAACTCAATCAGGCCTTCAATAAGTGACTGATAGAAGCATGGTACCGATTCTTCCATCTTACTACAAAACGCGTTGCAATACGCAAAACATGAGGCTCTTCATATACATACGGAAGAGATAGTGTAATAATAAGTTGCGGCTGCTCGACAAGGTGAACAGGATGATGTTACTGTAATACACAAATCTCAGGTGTACGTTTACATTTGACCCTGGCATGCGAAAAACATACTTGATGTGCCACGAAAAGAATCATTTTAACCTGTAAATTCGATGCATTAATAACCGATAGCAGGCGAAGCCGATGGAGCATGCCAGACGAAAGGTTGCCGGGAGGAGAGAAGAGACTTTTAATCGCCCACTGTATTACAATACGCCCGTCACATTAGACAAGCTATTTTACAACTATAAAGCTATGGATATAATATGGAACACATCTGATGGTAGAATGGCTTCGTGCCTCCGCTATCGGAAGTTGGACAGAGCTACCTGGGTATCCTCTTGTGCGATTGAGAGCAATCTGGGTTAGTACGTCGGTATGGAGAAGTTGTCAGACAAAGGAACCACCGACCGGCGACCACGCTGCACTCACATGCCAGGAACCACTCACACGTCTGTCAGTGGTTATATTAATTGTTTTCACATTGACTTCATTCTCTAATCGGATTATTCCATCTTCTGCGACTGCCGCCGACTTGAACTCGACGCAATTGCTTCATTCCCTCGATATCAAAGGTGTATGGATTACTGAGAAATCAAAATAACATATTCAAACGGACCTGGATATACATGGATAGATAGGTTTTCCTAATCGACACATTCTAACAGCTACTATTTATAATGTACCGAAAAAGGCTGCACACATGTAGTGAGACAGTTGATCGTTCCGACGCATTGGCTAGGAGCACATTATTAACGTATGATAAGCATCGCATTCCTTTATATATAGCATGCTCATGTTAGCCTGCTTCCCCCCATCTTGTCACCTCAAACGCCTCACTACCGAAGCACATAACAATTTTAAAGCTCAAATTCAAATTTTCTGGCATATATAATGGCTGAAAATCTATCAAATGCTCAAATTTTCACCAATGTGCAACATGTCAATATTCTTGGCGGGCAGCAGAATGCTGTTGGTCACGATCAAATCAATTATTATAATATGAAAAATGATGAAATCACAGAAAAACTTAAACTATTAAAGCCTGTTGATCATAACTTGTACTGTCCACCTTCATGCATGGAAGGGACTAGGGTTACTATTCTGAATGATATTTACAAATGGCTGAAAGATTTTGGTATGTAGATTTATTGGTATAATTATGACAGAAGATAAATCAATTGTTTTAATAGATGAAGCCACTCCAAACATTATGTGGATCACTGGGGGTCCAGGTACAGGAAAATCTGCAATAGCTTCTACCCTGGTTGAATCTCTTAATTCAAATGAATGGAAGAGACTGGGTGGCTGCCATTTCTTTAAGAGAGATGATAATACTTTAAGTGATGCCACTGTAGTTTGGAGAACAATAGCTGCAGATTTAGCTTCCAAGTCAAAGTATTTTATGTTGAAAGACAAAATTGCAGAACATCTTGATAGCAACTTTCAGCTTGGAAGCATTGGATGGCATTTCAAACACTTGATTGAAGACCCACTTGTTACTAGTCATGAACAACTTAAATGTGACCCACCTGCATTTGTGATTGATGCTCTTGATGAATGCAAATCATCTAATGATTTTATATATCTGAAAAAAACTTTACAAAACTGGGTTGAACTTCCTAAACATTTCAAGCTCATTTTAACTGGGAGGCCTGGTTCCCTACCAGATATAATTGAGAATGAAAATTCATGCAAGATTGTTAAATTGGAAACAGATACTAACCATGATGCAGAAATTGATCATGATATATATATCTTTCTAACAAAAAGTTTGGAATACTATCAGAATGAATTACAACTTCAGTCAATAGACAAAGAATTACATGAGATGACCAAAAAATGTGCTGGTCTGTTCATTTGGGCATCAACAGCAGTTAAATATATCACTATGACTGCAGAAGAAAATGAACAGCTTTCACCTGAAAAAAAATTTCAGCAAGTTCTTCTTGGACATGTAAATCAAAGTGTTGAGATTCTCTATAATCAAATACTGCAAAATTCTTTTGGTAAATGGATACCAGATAGGCAGAAAATTGTAAGACAAGTGCTAGGAATAATATACATGGCAAAGTCTCCATTGCATAAAGAGGTCATTTCTTACTTTGTCAATATTGATGGGAATAATGTTGCTGAGGAAATCTCTAGAATTCTAAGTTATCTTCTTCCAGTTACATCAATGAAAAATAATCATATAACATTCCATCATTTATCATTTGTTGAATTTTTATTGGGAGGGTTTATAAATGAAGAATTTAAAATCAACCAATACAAAATTATGAAAACCATGACAAAAGAAATATTTGAGATTCTCAATAGTCAACTAAAATTTAATATTTGCAATATTGACTCATCATATACAATGAATGAAAATATTGAGCCAACAATAGTTACTCAATATATACCATCACATCTTCAATATTGCTGCAAATATTGGAACATGCATTACATTGAAATGATTGAAAGTGAAAAATATCATTTTATTTCTTTAGCAAAGGAATTTAGTTTGTTCTTATTCACAAATTTTTTATATTGGTTAGAAGTCATGAGCCTCTTAAATGAGATACAAACAGCAGAAGAAATGTTGAAACAACTAATATTATGCACAAAGGTATGCTGCCAGCTAATTTAATACCAGTAAGGTACTGAGCTTTATAAAGATAAACTCTACAGAACATAATTTCATTGAAGATGGGATAAAATTTATTATAAATTTTTACATTCCTATTACTAGAAGTTTATCTCATATATATATCTCAGCACTGGCATTTGCACCAGAAAACTCATTGATTTGGAAGCATTTCTCTCCATTCTATGGAAATATACCTTCCATTATAAAAGGGAGAAATAGAGACTGGAATAGATATTTTCAGTCTATATGCTATACCAGTTCAGCAGTGACATGTGTGGCATATTCTCCAAATGGGAGACAGGTAGTGTTTGGCTTAGATGACAATACTATCAGAGTATGGAGTACATATCTCACTACTGAATCTACTGAACCATTTCAGGGCCACAGTGATCATGTGACATCTGTGGCATTTTCTCCAGATGGAACACAAGTGGTGTCTGGCTCAGATGATAGAACAGTCAGGGTGTGGAATGTGAAGAGTGGAAAAACCATTGCTGGACCATTTCAAGGCCACAGTCATGCAGTGACATCTGTGGCATTTTCTCCAGATGGAACACAAGTGGTGTCTGGCTCAGATGATAAAATAGTCAGGGTGTGGAATGTGAAGAGTGGAAAAACTATTGCTGGACCATTTCAAGGCCACAGTCATTCAGTGACATCTGTGGCATTTTCTCCAGATGGAACACAAGTGGTGTCTAGCTCAAATAATCAAACAGTCAGGGTGTGGAACACAAACAATTCTTTTGATCATTCAGATGAACTTGACATATTAGAAGATGACATTATCTTTTCAACCTGCATTTCAGATGGATGGGTAAAAGACAATAATAAAAAGCCATTATTTTGGGTTCCTTCTAATTATAGAGAACATCTCTGCAGTCATGAAACTGTACAAATCTTTCCTAGTGATAATATGTGTCAAATTGATTTGACAAATTTTGCCTATGGATATCAGTGGTACAAGTGTAAATCTGGGCCTTCTGCTATTCCAAAGGCTTGGTTCAGATGGACAAGTAAAAAATAGTAATAACAAGATATTATTTTGGGTTCCTTTCAATTGTGCAAATCTTGCCAGATAATGACATGTGTGAAGTTTATTTGGCACATTTCATTCATGGATCTAACTGCTACAAGTATAAATTTATTTTTAGGAACAATGCTGAGCATGTTGCACCTTGCTTTCTTTAGTTTCCTCTTGGTATTTCCACTTATGTTCCTTTTTTTCATCAACTCTGGTATCTCAAGGATAAGCATGTTATTCAGACTGTATTACTTGTATTATATTGCATGATGTTGGGGCATAACCTCAGAACAATTGATTAACCTGTTAGTTTTTATTGCTTTGCAATATTACACACATCATTTCTGGTTTTTCTCCTCATTCCATGAGCCTTCAGAAATCCAACTGAATTCTACTACCACTACTGAGTTTCTATTTATCATTGAATGCTAAATGTATAAATACAGTGTCAGATCACACTTATGCCTCAGACAGGCCTAAATTGGGTTCATGTAAATATGGTACATCCTGATTTTTGTAACAATTAGAATATGCCATAAAATATGTAATGTGTCAGATGCATTAGAAAATTCTAAATTGGGTAATACATCTGCTTATTGTTCCAATTGTTTCATGCTGATTTTACCTGTGCAACATGAACTGAGCCTCTGAAAATTTTCCAATTGGCCTAGGAACAGATGGGGTTATGGATCTTATTGTAAATATGTTGCATGGATTGGTCAGCTTTCCTATTCTTGCACATATTCTAGATTTGCTCACACATTGGTCAGATAACATATTTTAATAACTATTCTAATTGTTAAGTAAATTGGGTTGTATCATATTTACAGTGATCTGATCCACTCTTGTCTGAGGTGTTACATACTAACACTTGATAATGTTTGTACTTGTATGGTAGCAGTTTTTGGCTGCTGCCAGTATAACCATAGCTTACCAAGTATTTACAGTAGCCTTTTCTGCCCTTGTACCTTCATAGACAGATAACTTATGTGGTCTACTTTACTTTGTGTGAGTATAAGTATAGCATTAGGAGATATATACACTTTTTTAAATCTTCCAGTTTAATTTTATGCCTATGAATGTACTACCATGCAAAACAATCACAAGGCTATTGTTACACACCAATTCTCTTCCTGCTTAGAAGTGGTTGTGAAGGTGCCCAGAGGGCACGGGAAAACTATAATGGAAACCCAAAGTGAGTACAGGTACAGGTACAGGAGTGCAGAAGTGAACTGTGGCTTCAGTATATGTGCTGCACTGCCTGGATATCCCCAGGGAATGGTTTGTGTTTCACAACAGACAATATCCAATGTAAGGAAATGTTCCAGAGTATGCAAGGGGCTTCACCACTACATTAGGCAGTGGGAGAGAAACCCGAAGGAAAACCCAGAGCAGGTTTCGGAACTTAAAGTAGGAAGAAAGTGTACAAAATTGATATGAATACTGAAGACTACCTAGTACATTTGGAAGGCTATTTATATGTACTAGTAAGACATAGGTATGAATCTGGAGACAGAATGCTAAGTGTAAGTAAATGAAATAAAGACTGGGCAAAGAGGAGTAGCAGCACAAATGATGCGCTCAGAATGAACAATAAGAAACTAAACTACATTGACCATAATGAAATGTACAAGTGAGAATGGAAGAGAGGAGTAATGTTATAATGATGCAGTGAGGCCATCATAAGAGAAACTACATATCTGAAGTATCCAATAGAAAACCTGATGGGTTCGGGGTATGAACCTGGGTGGGAATATTGGGAAGTATAAACCCAAAGTGGGTGCGTGCTGGGAATGGACCAGGTATGTTGGAAGGTCACGTGGAGACCTTCAGTAACGTTGGCATGATATAGCCAGGCATGGATATAACAGCTATAGTGACAGTATGAAATCCAAGTTCCACATCAATATCAGATAATGCCATTCCAATACATTAGAACACCCTTCTATCCTGATATGTCTAGTAATATAGTAAGGTGGTTCTTTGAAATATAGTAGCTATTGTACTAGTAATGCAGTGTAGTGAATCAAGTCCAAGAGTCCAAGAGTTGGTGTGAGTCCCAAGCTCCCAACTATAGTATTCTACTAAAATATACTACCAAGATTGTTGATATCAAATGGACATAATGTTTGTATCACTACAAGTGCCAATGTGTGCATACCCCTTTCTCCTTTTCTATCCATTCATCTCATATTACTTACATTCATATCTCTCTTTGTTTCTTTATACTATGACCACTAGTAGATACATATATAACTACTCAGTAGGCATACATTCACCTCAGTTGTTATATTCTACAGTTGGGGCCACATGAACACCACCAGCTTTTTTCAACTTTTTGATTGATTTTTTCCCACACCCTAAATGCTTTCTGACCTCCAAAAACTATTGGAATAGCATATTTCAAGGGTCTGCTTTTGATTTCCATGAGCCAATTTCACTCAAACTGATTTTTTGTATTTTTGACCCAAAAATTTGGTGTACAGCCTAAATAAACAGGTAAAATCTCGGAAAATTCATTTTTGGCATCCTTTCATTAATCTAGTTATGATTCTGTTAAAATAACTCCCACTGGAGTACCCGTTCTAGCACTAAAAAAAGCCTAAGTAGCTGGACATACCTGTAGTATACATTGTGAAAAATGCTCAAAAATCCTATAAAATGTATTAAATCTTGCTCAAATGTTTTCTAGAGTAACACTATAACTACAGCAGCATAAATCTGCAAATTTAGCAGATTTCATGTGATTAATAGTACTATTATACTACACTATTAAGAAGTATTTAACTAATTAGTACTGCATACTAATTACTACAAACTTTAAAGCAATATTAGACAACTATTTAATTCTTGACAAGTCATATATAGCTACATTATAAATACCATACTGCTGAGGACTTTGGAACATTGATAATATTCTGAGCCTTGAGGTGCCTATCAAGAATATTAAAGCAGCAACTAGTGGAGTAGACCAATTGTCAATGCATATATTCCCCTCTGTAGGGGCTCAGTGCACACCAAGCTGATAGCCTTAGTCAGCAGCCTCTGATGTGTCAGCATGGAACCATTTCTTTGTTTGGTGCTTACTTTAAAGAAGAATGCTTGTAATTGGCTTGTAAGTGCATACACTACATATTATGTATGTAGTTTTACATTTGAGTAGATAGGTTTGAGCCATTTTTGAGCTGAAAATTGAGTTTCATGAGACATTTCAGTTCTTTCCTATGCCATGATAGGTTGGTGATAGGGTTCATGTCCTAACTCAGGTAGATTTGGACCCTGTAACATGTCAGTTTTTTGGTCAAAAATTTTGGCACACCTATTCTGTCATGGGAATTTCCTGAAAACATTGTTTTTGGACATTTCTGATGTTGCTGATGTCAGAAGTAACAAAGAATAAAGAGGGGGTAGTTGAGGGAATAGAGGATGATGAGAGAGCAAAGAGGGTGGTAAAGGAGTAAGAACTCAAACACAAACACTGACACAGACACAGATGGGGAGGAAACTTATTAACAACTACTAAGTTACAGAGTGTATATATATTAAGGCTATCTACCAAAGTCCAACCAAGGTCCAGGTAACTAAGGTAACAGACAGCTGTCAATCTGTCAATCACAGAACTGTCAATCACAGAATTGTCAAGTATGACAGATGACAAGTGACAGCTGTCAAAGAAGCTGTGCAACCCAGAATATCTAACAGCTGATTCTGAATCTGAAGTCTGTTTGTGCCCAAAAATTCACATTGTTGAGATATAAAATTGGTGGGGTTTATGTGGCCCCAACTGTACAATAATACTGAGGTGAGACATCTAGCCACTTTTCTATTTATATCTTGTACTAACATTACACATAGATTAGTATTACTTACCATATATATAGGATATTCCATTCTACAAAGGGAAGTGTAAAGCCACACTTATATAAAAGTTTTCATGTTGTAGTGGTAAAGTGCTGTACTATGGGAAACCTATTAGTCATCACTCTAAAGCTGTTGGTTCAATTCTGACTGAGGTCATTATTAACTATGTATGTTTATTTTTATTATTAGTAAGCAACACTATGAAATACAATTGAAGCTTACTACTATTGTATAAGATTCACCTGAATTTCTAGTGAATTATATGTGAATTTTGGAGTATTTTCACTGAACTGGGAAGTGTCAACTGCATTGACAGAAATCTTGCTTGCAATAATTAGGGAAATGAATAAATAATAATATGCAGGGAAGTAAAAAGGGTGCAACAATTGTAAATAATAATTGGGGGAAAAGAAGATGGTGCAATGAAAGAAAAGAGGAGGCTTAATAAGCAGTCTGACAATGTCTGCTTAATGGTAGAGCTATGAGAGAGAGGGGGGGGAGGGAGAAAGTGAGTGTACCATTTTTTTGAAGCCAACATGTAAATTGAGCAAATGCATGCCAGTCCAAATATATAGAGTACTTTTTTCATGGTATCATGTTAAACATATTCTGAATAAGATGAAGGGCATGATGTGATAGTGGTCTGCATAAGTGACAGGAAGAAGAAATGGATTGAGAGGTTACCTTAAGTACAAGGAAGAGTTAAGTAATATGTATAAGTAGTGTAACAACAGCCATGACAAATGACCAAATTCTGAAACATGAATAAAGATATGGAAGACTAAGTATATAAAGCTGGGTGTATGAGAGTCAAATACACAAAACAGTATGACATAGTTACAGTAGGTAGACTAAACAAAATACACCATATGTAACCCAATAGTGAGGAAAGCAATAAGATGCCAATGCCAATAATAGGAAAAAGGTGTTTCCATAGACTATAAATCAGACAACACATACCAAGTGCATTCCCCACATGCATATTACACCATGCACAACCCAGTTTGAATAAAGCATGTAGAAAGCAAGTTCAGTTCACCAATATCACCAATGATTACCTCAAAATCAGTGGGGGGGGAGGGCAGGGGAAGGGAAATGGGAAGGCAAAGTGGGAGGGCAACATTGCACCATGGGATCACCAGTGCATGACAGGGAACAAGAAAATGAAGGTGGTGCATGCGCACAACAAGACCTGACCAAGAAGAAGGGGGTGGGGTTGAAGAGCTGAAAATGCATGATGAAGAGTATTCAGCAAGCAGGTTGGATGGCCAAGAAGCAGAAGCAGGGTCAATGAAAATGGGGCATCTGCATGATTGCTGCCAAGAATTGGGGGGGGATGGTCAACAAAGCAGAAGTGTACAACCAAAAGGATTTAGCAATCAGGTTGGGGCCAACAAATGCCATGGATTGAAC
This sequence comes from Cyathus striatus, assembly GCA_025738555.1. Classification (NCBI taxonomy): domain Eukaryota; kingdom Fungi; phylum Basidiomycota; class Agaricomycetes; order Agaricales; family Nidulariaceae; genus Cyathus; species Cyathus striatus. The sequence goes on from JAOVFP010000018.1 coordinate 1,371,704, forward strand.
AAGAAATTGAAGAAGCATAGAAGAGAAAGGTAATGCAACAACAAGAGCAAACTAGAGAGCAGAGGAAAAGAAGATTAGGAGATTGATGAGAGATAGAACAGCACATGACCATGGAAGAAGTCACATGTGGGTCAAAAGTGCAATCTATTTTCACCTGAGAGAGTACCTTGCAAGCAAAGTGATATCACTGAGTGACATGAGTATCAGGTGAAAAATTCATGTGAAGTTCATGTGAATTCAGGTGAAAATCAAGTGAAATTATTAGTGGTGTTCTCACTGAAATTCAGCCAAAATAATGTTAAAAAGTTCACCTGAATTTCATATGAAATTCACATGTAAAGGGGGGAGCATAAAGAGCTCAAAACATTGCACTCTTGAACTAAACATAAATCTAACTTGAACTTTCAGTTCTTCATTGGTGTCAATACTACTTAAATAAAGATTATCTAAAAAGTTAGTCTTATCATCTGGAGCTTACCACAAGGGGGTGAAGTTGAAGGTCTAGAATTTGGACATAGTATTAAAACAGTAGCAGTGCTTGAAAGAGCAAGAACAGAGGTAGTGTGGTAAGTTTTAGTACAAACAAGAAAGAATGTTTGTCAAAAACACCACAGATAGTGGGCAACCTATTCATAGAGAACCCAGAACATTTTAAAGCTAGAAATAAAGTTCTTAAAAAGGCACTAGTAATTGAATCAGGCAGTAGTAATATGTTATATCCATGTCCAGATATACCTTGCCAATGTTACTGAAGGTTCCCACATGACTGTTGAACATACTTGGTCTGTTCCCAGAACATACCCACTACTGGTTTACACTTTCTGACGTTCCTGCCTGGGAACATACCTGGAACCTGTCAGGTTTTCTATTGGGTATCCCAGATACATAGTTTCTCTTATGATGGCCTCACCACATCATCATTATATTACTCCTCTCTTCCATTCCTACTTATATGTTTCATCATGGCCTTTGTAGATTAGTTCCTTATTCTTCATTCTGAGTGCATCATTTGCACCCCTACTCTGCTTTTCCCAGACTTCATTTCCTACTTACTCCTTTAACTTGTCCTTTGTATTATACTTCTACATTTGTACCTATAGGTTCCTACTTAGTATAAGTAGTCTTCCAGATGTACTAAGTAGCTCTCAGTATTTGTATAAACCTCATACACTTCTTCCTACTTCTAAGTTCCAAAACCTGCTCCAGGTTTTCCTTTGGGTTTCTCTCCCACTGCCTAGTGTAGTGGCAAAGCCTTCTCTTATACTCTGGAACATCTTCCTTTGTTGTATATCATCTTCCTTGAAATATGAACCATTCCCTGGGGATATCCAGGCAGTGCAGCACACAAGCTGAAGCCATGGTTCTTTCTGCACTCCTGCTCTATGTTTCCATACCCATACTCACTTCAGGTTTCCATTACAGTTCTCCCACACCCTCCAGGCGTCTTTGCATTTGTTTCCCAGTAGGAAGGGAATCAGTACATAACATAATATTACACCAGTAATCTCTGAAATTCCTAGTGAACCAGTATTCCCCAGAGCATTCATAGACCTAGTACATGTCACATCCTGTTCTATTCCACTAGGGACAAGAACCTCAGAGGAGATAGTCTAAGTGGTGGAGTAACTTGTAACATGTTAGTAGGGTGTGTGGAGATAGTGAACAAGTACAGGAGTAGTGGAACATTGGCTTCAACTTGTGTGTTGTGCCCCTTGGACTTCCAGTTCCATATTTAAAACAAAGTGGAGTAAGTGGCAAAATAGCAGAGTTGGCTCAAGGCCCAAGTGGGAGAAAAGGTGTAAATGTAGTTGATTCGAAACTGAAGTCTATCTACATTACAGGAGTAGTTTATATAGTAAACTACTTTGTCTGAATGCATACAGAGTAATGCCCATGGGTATATGGCATCCTAGGGGTAAGTAAACTCCATAGAATGTAGACCATAAGTAAACTAGTAGTACACCTCTTGATTATAGTCATAGATAAAATGGCCACAAACAGAGAACAAGGTAGAAATATTAAAGGGAAGGAACAAGTAAACAATTACAAGTAAACATTAGTAAGGAAGAGTTTGATATATAATAAGTATACATAGTCTGGAGGAAACATATAGAAAGCAGAGTAAACCTGGAGTTGGCTCCAATGGATTGGGATGATTGTCATGGATATGACAGTGCATTCAGATTCAGAAGCTGAATTACAGTTATTACCAAAACTATTATCACTCAGCCTTGATGAGACAAGTCCAGAACCAACACCAGTTGTTGAACTGACAGAACTTCCATGAGAACTAGAAAGTAATTGTACATCAACAGCACCAGCCAATCCCCCAGCCATCATAACTAAAGATCTTCTATCCCCTGTGAGTAAGGATAGCTGTAAGTGGAATGGTGATCATAAGTGAGTGAAAGACTGGTTATGAAGCTTAGAAATAACATATGAGCACTTTGGTGCAGCAGATGGAAAGAAGTGGATAAAGCATGCCCTTGGGTGTATAGCTAAGACTCAGTTTGGATACAAGAATATGGGCATATTTTTGTCATATTTTCATTTTGATGGGAATACCATTGGGGACCCTGGCTTTGGTAAGATGCTAATATAAGTAGATCATCATCTGATAATCTGTTGGATTGGCAAGGTTACAGCCTTGACTGGGTTATGGGGGTGTATAATATTGGAGCACTCCTGCCATGGTGATGAGCCTGGTAGCCCACTCAACTGGTTAAGTACCTGTTCTTGCTTGTGTATAGGCAAGGGCTGGTAGCTCGGTTGGAAGAGCACCTAGTCATGAGTACAGGTGGTCACAGGTTCAATTCCTGTCCAGTCCAATAGTTTTAATATAATCTCAGCTGGCTTCCTCTGCACATCCTCCTGCATTTCTCCACACACTCCCTGTGTTCTCCCTGCCCCCTCATTGTATTCTTCATACTTTTCCCCACCTCCTTCTGACATCCTCCCTGTGTCTTCACTCCCTTGCTGTGTGTCTTTATTAATTCCTCTCTGCATCCTTCTGGCATCCTCATGGTGTTTTGCCATATTCCACATTGCAATCTTGATGCCAACATGTGTTTTATGGTGCGCGCGGCTTAGTCACCACAAGTTTTGTACAATGGCAAAATTGATCCGTGAAAAAAATTATATTGATTTTTCACCCATTTTTGACCATTTTCGTTGCCGTTGAGTGCCATCTTAGACCTACATAGTTACTGTTGTATGGCTCCACCCTACATACGTTACACAACCAGACTTGACATCATCAAATAGTTCTAATGGGCCGCCCAAAGAAATCTCGAAAAGCAAAGCAAGAAGCAGCAGCACGAGCACGGCAAGGCAGAGCACATCAGAACCGGGTGCGCCAAATCCAGGGTCACCAACACCAACATGCCAGCAGTAATGTTGATGAAGCTGGCGACATATTCTGCACCTCAGATGCCGAGGAATTGTTCCAACCAATGGAACATGAGTTAACAATAGTGGAGGAGAACGAGTTTGATGAGAACAATTGCACCTCTTGGACTGGAGGTGTGAACCATGTGCTCTCAGAGTCTGAGGATGAATTGGAGGAGTGGATTGAAGATGGAGACGTTGAGGGGGAGGGCTTGGATGCTGATCTGGAGGAGCTTGCACCTGAAGAAGTTCTGGAGAACCTGCAGCGCGAGTGTCAGTTCCAAGCAGATATGGAAGTTTTGAGCAGACCAACACCTTATGAAAAGGTTCTTGCAAATAAGCCCGCAAAGTTTTGGAAAAAAGCGGAGGCACACCGGTACCTTGGATATAATGGACAATCAGACCGAACCAAACGTTACCACGCACAACAGCTTCGTGAAAAAGAGTTGAAGGATGCTATTACAAGGAAAAGGTATGTTAATTACTTATAATTTCATTGACATGTCCAGTCAACTTACCGTTACTTTGACAGTAAAACTGCAGATAAATTTCGTTCTTTTTTTGCAGTGCACTCGCAACAATCTTCGGATATTGAGGATAATGTGGATGATACATTCCATGGATATCTTTCAGACCTTAGCAACAACGAAAATGAAATGGAAGCCTGGATGTCAGATGATGAAGATTCAGCTGAGGAGGTACTCACATGCTCATCAAATGTTATTCCTCCCCCCCCTTCAAAACATCGCAAGCTTTCTGTTTCTGATCGTGATGCCCGAAAACAAAAGAAAGCTCAAAAAATGAAGAAGCTTCAGGAAGGACTCACCGGTATTGAGAAGTTTATTGCTTCCAAACGAAATTTATTTGACACAGGCCACAATGGGTTGCAAGCATATCGAGCATGAGCAATTCAAAGTTGCCTTTTGATGATTTTGAAAGGCAATCGCAAGTTTGTTGAGGCATCAGAAATGGCTGCTGAGAGCCATGGCTTTGCGAAAGTGCATGGTGGTCGTCTTGTAAGAACATGGGTGCATGCATGGATACAATCACGAGAACTTCCTGTGTCAAAGAGGGGGGCACATGGGAAAGTTTTCTCTCTTCTTGATGATCCAGAGGTTTGCACTGAATTGCGTGTGTATCTGCGCACAAACAAGTGGTCAATGGATCCAAAGAAGCTTTCTTTGTTCACACAGAACAAGCTTCTTCCAGAAGAATCAAAAAAATATCTCACCAATGTCATTCGAAATGAAATGCCAAAGGGGTTAGTGCAGTATCTTGAGCTGGAACTCATCCCTCGCATTCACATGAAAGTCACAAAGGGGATCTCGCTAACCACAGCAAGAAGTTGGCTTTCAAAGGAGGGATTCCGGTACACAGCACATAATAAGGCAATTTATTATGATGGCCATGAACGACCTGATGTGATCGATTCACGTCAAAATAAATTCATTCCTGATTTTCGAAAAGTTGAACCTCAACTGATTAAATTTGAAATTGGGAATGTCTTGAAGGAAATTCAACCCAAACTCAGACCTGGAGAGCGTCCCATTGTTCTGGCAGCACAAGATGAGATGACAGCACAGGCAAATGACGGAAATAAAATGTCTTGGATATGGCAAGGCGAGCAGCCTTTGAAAAAGAAGGGTGTGGGAAGGGGATTGCATCAATCAGATGTTATTTGCTCAACAGTTGGCTGGCTTAAAGATGCAAGCCAGACTATTGAATATGGCAAGAATTATGATGGATATTGGAATGGTGAAATGTTTATAAAGCAGGTAATGGATTGCTGTTTATTTCTTGGCTTAAATTTAATTTTGGAATGTACAGATAAAGGAAAAAATTATCCCAGCATTTGAGAAAGCACATCCTCCTGGTTATCAAATGCTGATGATGGTTGATAATTCTCAAGGGCACTCAGCATATGCAGAAGATGCTCTCCTTGTCAACAGAATGAATATGAATCCAGGAGGAAAGCAATCAAAAATGCGAAATGGATGGTTTATCAAAGATGGGGTTAAGATATCCCAGCCTATGGTATTTCCTGACAATCATCCTGAGTTTCCAGGGGAGGCTAAAGGAATGAAGCATGTTCTTATGGAGAGGGGACTGTTTAAAAAAGGCCTCAAAATGCAGTGCAAAAAATCAAATGACGAATCAACAGGAAAATGCGAACGCAATGCAATCAATTGCTGTGCAAAGTGGGTGCTTGAATTACAACCAGATTTTCGACAACAAAAATCACTCATTGTTGAGGTTTTGGAGGCAGCAGGGCATCTCTGTATTGTCCTTCCCAAGTTCCATTGTGAGCTTAATTTTATCGAATTTTTTTGGGGAGCAGTAAAGAGATATCTTCGTGAACATTGCGATTACACCTTTACCACCTTACAGGAGAATATGCCAAAAGCTCTCGCATCTGTGTCGCTGGAAACCATCCGAAAATGGGAGCATCGTGTTCATCGTTGGATATCTGCTTATGAGAGAGGACTCAATGCAAAAGATGCTCAGAGTGAGGTCCGTAACTTCAGTTCTCGAAGGTATACCTCACATCGCAGGATTCCTGAAAGTCTTGCGCGCCAGATGGACGCCCGATCTGATGACTAATCCTTCCATATTTAGTAATACCTTCCCTATATGGTAGTACGGCAAATATCACAGTTTCCTGAAAATATATCTCACTCAGTTTTAAGAATTTTGACAAATGGTCTTGAGAATGTATTCATATCATCAATAGACGCATTTCTACAAGAGCAATAAGAAAAAGGTGCGCTTTTGCGTGAGAAATTTCTATGGCTCCTTCACTTGTACAAAACTTGTGGCGACTAAGCCGCGCGCACCATACATTATTAAAACCTTCCAGACTCAGTCAACCCTCCCAAGCTTCTACATTTTGTATTCCCCCCTCTCTTTTGTTCATCATGGCAAGTATTTCTGCAATATGGGTCTCTGCTGAGAGTTTGCACTCATTCAGTACCTCCATGATCATATTTCTGAGGCTGGAGGCAATGGTAGCTTCAAGAAGCCAACATTTGAGGCAGCTGCCACTGACATTGCACCTTTCCACATGCACAGGGCTGTCAAGACAGTAAAGATGTACCAGAATAAGTATGTTACTGTGAGTGGTTTGTTTTTATCTTTGTTTGTGAATTCTTCTCACCTTTTCACTTCCTAGTTTTGTAAGGTGTACTGTGTTGCCATAGCTATCAAAGTCTCTGGGTGGACCTGGTCTGATAAGACAGGTGCTTCTATCACCACAGAGACTGCCTTGACTTGGGATGACTATGTTACCCAACACTCAGAGGCCAAACCTTTTTGCAGTGAGGTTGATCTTATCTCCATCAATTTGAGACTTTGATACCATCTACCACAGTTGGATTGAACATGTTTCATCCAATGGCATTTACTCCCACTTCCACACCCCCTCCAACCACACTTGCCACACTTTCTGATCCACCTGCTGCTTCAACTGTAGTTGACATGAATGATACTGGCAGTTTAGAAGATAATTGGGAGGTGAGTTTAAGTACTCCTTATATTCTTTCCTACTGATGACAATTTTTATAGATCATTCCCAGTCCTTCATTGTTGAAGCATCATTGTGATACACAGCTCACAGCCATACCTGACCCAAAGTATCCCTGTACAAGCTCAGGAGCTGTAGCTATATCTGAAATGGCAGCTTCTATCAACAAATCCAGTCAAGCCATCATTGAAGCAATAACTACTCCATCTGTCTCACTTCCAGACACTGTTCATCTTTCCAATGCAATCAAGATTGCTATACATTTGGAGTTCTCTTGACTCACAGCTGTTGAACTTGGGACTTTCATTGACATTCTTACTGATAATATTTCCACAAAAAAGAGGTTATACCAGTAGCTTCACTGTAGATTTTTATTCCTCTATACAGAGTCTATAGCTAGTGTTCAACATGTCTCCTATTCCACTAACTATCTAGCTTTTTCAAGAACTTGAAATATGATAAAGCTGTTTGTTGATAGCATGCATTGACTCAATGAGGAAGGGGGTCCTGAGGGAGTGGTAGGTTCAAGATTAGTTGAATCAGTTGCATCACAAAAGCATGACAAGGTCATGGGCCATTGCCTACCTGGCTGTTGAGGACAGTGAAAATGTTTGCTGTGCATGGGTTGGTGGACATCTCAGCTCCACTATCTTTTAACTCTGAATCACATTCATTAATTACTATATCACTCATATTTCAAACTAACACCAATCCTTCATTACTACTGTTATTACTTTACACTTGCATTTAATACACACTTTGGTAATCTTCAGATATCTGCACCATGTTCACATAAGATCGGCTGGTAGTCATTCCACATATGTCTTGCAATGTAATCATGATTAGCCAATGCACAGGCTTTCTCTTCTGCTGTCACTGCAGTTGCATCTAAATGCCTGAAGCTATTCTCCTCCCATACTTGCTAGGGTTTGGATCTAAGTCATATTCATCATTTCCTGTCAAGTAATTGTCAATGCCCTTGGATCAACATCAAGAATGAAGTTGTGTAGAGCACACATCACCAGTGGAGCCATAGCCTGTATCACCATTGAAAAATGCAGAGGGCATACAAGAATACCCCATTTTTTCTTCAATACACCAAATACCCTCTCCACTACATTCCATGCAGATGCATGACTCAAATTATAGAGTTATTCTTTGTTGGCTGGCCTATAATTCAGCATTAAAATCAACCAATAATAATATTAATTTGTTAGCTAACCTTTGGTTTACATGCTCCCATTCTGTAAGATGATATCAAACACCACAATATGGAATAAGAAGTGCATCACAAATACCAAAGCCTGCATCAGCAAGATAGAACTTGCCCTCAGGAATTCCAAGGCCAGTGAACTGGGAGTGTGAATACATTGTAGCATCAGCTACAGATCCTTCCCATCCACTCAAAATGTATTGAAATTTTATCCCAAATGATACATATACAAGACAGGTTTGGGAGACACTGCCTGTAAGGTGGCACCTTACCTACATAACATTGACACACTCATTATGTAATATTGTTTACCTACGGACTGTTTGGCAACACCGTCAGGCGTTGCCTTATATAAATTTACCATTATTTACTTGTAAAAGGAACTTTCACTCGTACACTCGTAGACTACCTATTCACTGGTCTGGTTTACATGGTGCGTGAGTGAGTTAAGTTCAGTAGAGGAGTTGAACCTCTACACTTTTTTAAACCTATCCAGGTTTTCACGACTCTACGAGAACCACGTGGACGATCGCGTGGTGTACGACAAGCGTGGAACGGAGGTACACGCAACACAAAGGACCTTCCTATTAAAGCCGAGAAGTCCCGCATTGCCCCCAACAAGGCAACCCCCATCATCAACCACCTTCCAAACTCGTCACGAAGCATAGCCTTCGTACCCTTATAGACATGACTTCTCCACCCAATTCCTCCCAACGACAACTACCCCCCCATCTGAGTGGGCCGATAGGCCCTCCCGCAGGGGGGTCCAACTCTCCTGCTGCCCCCATGCCCGTACAAGGCAGGGGAACAGGGGAACGAACTCCAATACAAAACCTTGAACAAACAGTAGCGACGATCGCTGTAAGTGAGTACCAACAGGGGGAGAACAACCCCTTGCACATCAGCGACCTCGGACCACCAAGAAATCCAGCACCAACAAGAGAAACGGAGCAAGCAGCGCAACTCGCGGTGCCGCCCCAACAAGCTGGACAACACAACTCAGCGTCGATAAAGACGCCACATCACCAAGGACAAGCCAGGGACAAGAACGGCGAGTTGGACGACGAATCCGTCGATATGAATGAGCTACAAGTAGCTTTGAGTGAAAGGATTGCCACCTTTCATGCCCTACACAATGACATATCCGACAAGCGCATGGAACAACTAGCGTGCAAGGCCATGGATAGAGTTGGGGGGATGGCTTCCTCCTCCAACATAGACCATAATGACGCGAGATTTCTCGATGCCGTAATGATCTACTTGAACAGTCTGGTGCAGGTATACCGCACCGCAAAAAAGAACAAGACAGGGTCGCGTGTAGGTACTCCCATGTCCCAAGTATCACTAGATCCTCGACAGGTCATTGCACCATGGAACGTCAAGCGCGAAAGCACTGTTAGGGGCGTCATCGCCCATGACCCGAACATTGAGTCAGCTATTGCGCAAATAAGCGGTCCACGCCTCCTGAAGGAGGAGGAAGAACAATACCGCATGCGCACATCGACCCAGCAAAGGTTTAGGGCCGTATCGGGGGGATTCCACCCTCACCAGCCCCCATCTGAACCCAGTTCATTCCACCCGGTGGCAGCATCACCGATACAGAACCCACAACTTCACGGGACGAGCTTCATCCCGGAACAAGTGACAACACGACGCCCATGTGTATCACACGAAGGACGCATTCCAAGAGCTCTGGACAAGGACGAACGTATAGCGTTGCAACACATGTGCGACTGAGACCTGAAAGAGCATGGCGGGTCAGACATCAATGACCAACGCATCCGATTCGATCGCGGTGCCGTCGTCGAACTCGACCCGAGAGAACAGGAGCGGACTGTGTTCGGGAATACACAAAACGAGACGCCCGCTCCCACCCAAACCAACAACTATCACTGACCCTCAGTGGCATTTGCAGAGGAATATCAGCAAGATGGGGAGATAATCTCCCCTTCCCAGTACTCGCAACAATCAGGGAACCTAATGGGAAAACCTCCCAATCAAGCTGACCCCATACAGGGTCACATCCTTAGGTACAACAGTCGAGGGATGTCAGTCATCCCACAACGGGTACCAATATGGGGAAGGCAGTTCTCATTACCTCCCCAGGTTAATCTACCATCGGTCAGGCCGGGTGTAGTTGATGCCCAGGAGAACCGCATGCATATCATGCATGAAAAAATCCGTACAATAATCAACAAGTACTTAGCCGTATGGCTAAAGCTACCAGAAGGGTGCCGTGCCCCGAGAAGCGAAAACAAAGTGATAACACGCTTCTCAGGGATCAAAGCATTGTACCACACATTCGAGCAATGGCTGCTCAACTTGTGCGTCCACATGTGGACCCAGCAACTAGGGGGAAACGAACGTGAACAGGAGAGGGTACTCCTCCTCCTAGACTACCTTGAAGGCGAAGCGATTAAATGGTACAGACGCCACGTTATTAGCCCCGCCAGTGCTAAAACCGAATGGAATTTTGAGGAAGTAGTCATAGGACTCTACGATCGATTCGTAGAAGAAGCTATGAACCAGCACGGTCGAGACACTTTCTACAGCGTCAGATACTGCCCGGTAGCAGGGTTACAGGGTCTTCATGACACCATGACCGATCATGCTCAGAGCATGCCTACCCCACTGGACGATTACTCGTTCACGCAGGCGTTTATCAACACCATGCCTGAAGACATGAGAAGGAAACTCATCGAAGACATGCTCCTTACCCCGGAAGTAAACATGGCAGACGACTTCCTAGCGGTAGGAATAACCATGGAAAGAGGGAAGCACAACTACGTCAACACGGAGTGCTACCTCGACAATCACGTCCATCCGCTGGTCACTCGACCAGCATTAGAACAATCACAGTGTCCCAGGGGACCCCCACTGAATGCACCACACCAAAGTGGAGGGCTGAAACCAGCCCCCCAACAAGCTCAGGTCAACCAGGCCACATGGAGACACCCCAGGGCCGTCCCAACACAGCCCAACCAAGACCACACTGCCTTCGCTAAGCAGGGTACACCCAAAGTCGAGCAGAAGGGGTCACTGTGCCCGGCCCAACCACACACGGTGGAAACATGCTTCAACTGCGGGAAAACAGGGCACTTCAAAAAAGATTGCCCTAGAGCACTGCGTGACCAGATACGCACCGCACACTCTGTAATTGAAGGGGAGCAGGAGGAGAACAATGAAGAACTCCCCACCGAGGTACAGGAGCCACAGAGTGCCCCCCAAGAAGATCAACAGGAGGACAACAAAGCCTCCACGTTCGAATTTGATGTAGAAGAAAACCCCTACAGCGAGTACGACACGGGTTCAGACTACGAGAGGGATTACCCTGATTCGATCAGGGCTACAACAATCGGTGCAAAACAATACTGGAGGAAAGAATCTACGGAAATAATCACTGTCCATAGGGTAGTGGTCAAGTCCACCAAGCAGACAATCGACCGCCCAAAGATCCCACTCGAAGAAAAAGAATGCTTAGCATCCTACGTCACCATGGGAGAGGTCAAAGCCTGAACACTATGGGACTCTGGAAGCACAACAACGGGGATTACTCCGTCGTATGCAGAAATAGCCAAGATCCCTGTGAGCCGGTTATCAAAGGAGTATATCCTTCAACTAGGAACAGTAGGGAGCTGATCCATGGTCAAATACAGCACATATCTGACACCGCAACTCCCAGGGCTGAAACAGCCCATTTATGCCGATGTAGCCAATTTCGATCACTACGATATGATCATTGGAACGCCAACCATGCGCGCTAACGACATTATACTTGACTTCAAGCACAATGATATTATCGTTAATGGGGAACGAATCCCAGCAGTGCGGGTTCAGCTCAAGAATACCGACGGACGCCTCCGCCGATACCGCGCAGTAGACAAAAAGGAGAAATGACTCCGCCGGGGTGGACAACCACCCTCCATCGAAGAAGTGCCAGACAATGAGGGAATTGGGGCACTACGACCACTCCCTGAGGATAACCCATCCCTCCTAATGACCGACGAGGAGCTCCGCGAATACGCGAAGCCTAATTCGAAGCCGCAAGCCATGGCTGAATCCAAGCTGCAGCCCCCAGTAACAATAACGAGTTCATTGTACGTAGAACCCGACGTACAATACTGCCAACCCACCTCGTCACAGATCCTGGTAGAGGACCTAGTAACAGACGAAGACGGCACACCCCAACCATGGACACTCATCAACAACCCCACCCCCAAGCCCACTTGGGGATGGATGGCCGACCCACGCATGCCCCCAGAATGGAACATGATGGTGGCAGACATGTACCCAACAATTTGGGCCGTAAAGCCCCCAAAAAGTGAGTTCTTCGGGAAGGCCCAACCCGATGACATATCGGAACGCGTGAAGTTTCACACACTTCCAGGATCCGAAGAGAGACTAGCGAAAGTAACCTTGGCTAGCAGCCCAGACTATGAACGCTCACTGGCAGAACTGAGACAGCGATTCGAACCACCACCAGCGAAACAACGAACTACTGTCCCTCGACGAGACAAGGGCAAGGGGAGAGACAATTTCCCCACCGAACAGGACATACCTACACTTCGGGAAAACTGGTTCAGCTCGTATGCGGACATCCTGAATGGCACCCCCGAACGATTACCACCATTTCATGAAGTCAACCACGAAATCAACCTAATTGACGAGCACAAGCGGTATAAATACCACATGCTGCGATGCCCTAACTCGCTGCATGAAGAATTTTACGACAAACTCAACCGTTACGAGAACGCAGGATGGTGGGAAGCACAGTCTGTTACACAAGCAGCACCCCTCCTCTGCTTGGCAAAAAAGGACAAACGGTTACGCACCGTCATCAATGCATGGCAGCGTAACGATAACACGATCAAGGATGTCACCCCCTTACCGGACCAAGAAGTAATCCGGGAAGACGTCGCCAGAGGAAAATACAGGTCGAAAATCGACCTCACTGACGCCTACAAACAAGTACGCATTAAGCCGGAAGATGTAGGGAAGACGGCATTCGCTACAATCAGCGGTACCTACGTCAGCCACATCATGCAGCAGGGCGATTGCAACGCCCCAGCAACCTTCCAACGGCTGATGACAGCCATATTCTGGGACGCTATAGGACGCTTTATGCATGCCTACATCAACGACATCTTCATGTACTCTGACACCATCGAAGAACACGAGAAACATCTAAAGATCGTATTCGACAGACTACACGCCAATGATCTGTACCTCAAACGTGCCAAATGTGAGTTATATGCAGAGAGCATCGACTGCCTCGGACACACCATCGACGATGGGGGAATACACCCCGACGGGGATAAACTTAGTCGCATAAGAGACTGGAGGACACCTCGCAATTACAATGATGTACAAAAATTCATAGGGCTAGTAAACTATGTCGGACATTTCCTGCCCAATATATCCGCCTACACCAGCCCACTGCTGGCTATGACCCAAAATGGAGCGCCGTTTATATGGCGCCCCCTCCATCAGCGATGTTTCGACATGATAAAACAGACATGTTGTAAAACACCAATACTTCGACCCATTGACCCCCGCACAAACGAGCCGATATGGCTCATCTGCGACACGTCAAAAACTGGAGTAGGCGTGATGTATGGGCAAGGCCCCTCCTGGGAAAAATGCCGCCCAGCAGGCTTCATGTCCAAGAAGTTCACGGCGGCACAACAGAACTATGCCGTCTACGAACTCGAGACTTTGGCCATCCTCGAAGGCCTGATCAAATGGGAAGATAAACTCATGGGCTACGACATTCACATCATCACAGACCACAAAGCCCTTGAGTTTTTCAAAACTCAAGGCAACCTATCCAACCGCCAACGGCGTTGGATGGATTACATGTCCCGCTTCGACTTCGATATCACCTACGTCAAAGGGGAGTACAATAAAGTAGTGGACTGCTTATCCTGCTACTATGAGAGCGACGCCCACGACGACATCCACGACATCAAAGAATATGTATGTGTGGACGTGCGTATTGACCCTACGGGAGAAGATCTCCCCTCAGCACAGTACCACGAACTTCATGACCACGTGGTCGAATTACGGGCCCTAAGGGCCATGGAAATGAGGTGTAGCAAACGCCTTCAAGAACGTCAAGAGCTCTGTGACGTTGAGGCCCAGGAAATGAGGGACGCTGAGGCACAGGAGGCACGGGAAGCCGCAGAACACGACCCAACCCCTACATCCAACAACTTCCCTGTGCCTACTGAGACCATAACCCTTGCAGACATCTTATTCCACAAGGCCAAGTCCCAAATGCCACCAACTACCATGGACGACACATTCCTACATCGCATCAAAGCAGGGTACCCAGAAGACAAGCTTTTCAGCATCATCCTGAATTCTCCGGAATCATACCCCTGCTTCCCGGTACGCAATGGGCTTGTATACGCCCTAAACTTGGCAAAGGAAGAGGTGATTTGTGTACCTCGAGACCGTGCGATTATCACGACCATCATCGAACAAGCCCACCACACCCTGGGCCACTTCGGAGACCAACGAACGGCGGAGTACATCCACCGCTGGTACTGGTGGCCACAAATTGCCAAAGATGTCCGGGAATTCTGCCGGACTTGCGAGGCATGCCAACAGGCCAAGACCTCCAACCAGAAGCCCGCGGGTAAGCTACACCCACTCCCTGTACCTATGAAGCCTTGGGACTCCATCGGGATGGACTTCGTAGGACCATTCCCCGAGACCAAAGGTAGTAACTACCTCTGGGTCATCATCTGCCGCATGACGAGTATGGTACACCTCATACCTGTCCACACCACCATGACGGCTGCAGACCTCTCATGGGTCTACCATAGGGAGATCGTGCACATGCATGGCCTACCCAGCACCATCGTTAGCGACCGCGACCCGAAGTTCACGTCCAGGTGGTGGAAGGAGCTCCACCGCCTCTTGGGGGCCAAACTCCTCATGTCCACATCGTTCCACCCAGAAACAGATGGACAAACGGAATGGATGAACCGGAGTGCGGGGCAGATCTTCCGCACCATGGTACGCCCTGACCAGAAAGACTGGATTGACAAGGTCGATTTAGTGGAATTCGCTATCAACGCTAGCGTATCCAGTACAACAGGATACGCGCCATTCGAACTCAACAGGGGATACCTCCCATCGATGTTGAGAGAAATCAGAAAGGATGGAATCACCCACCACGGTGTGCGCACCTATGCTGAACAGGCGCTCGCAAACCTAGCAGAGGCCCACAACGCAATCATAGCAAACCGCATCTTCCAGGCCTCCTACGCGAACCAGAAGCAAGGGATGGAACCCAAGATTGACAAAGGATCCCTCGTCTACCTCTCCACGGAGAATTTGAACCTCCCCAAGGGCAGAGCGAAGAAACTTTGCCCTAAATTTATAGGCCCATATAAAGTCCTCAAAGCCAACCCAGCCACATCCACTTATACACTAGAGCTGCCACCAGCCCTAATGGCAAGGCGTATTCACCCCGCCTTCCACGCCAAACTGCTTCGGCCTTACAATGTGTCGTTAGACGTGTTGTTTCCCAATCAATCGAAACCCGAACCATACGACTTCGGTGCCAATGTGTCAACCGAATGGTTCGTAGACGAAATATTAGGTCATCGTTGGACGACGGAAGGGCACCTCAAGTATGAGGTATGGTGGAGCCTAGGTGATACCACCTGGGAACCCCACCACCAATGCAAGGACCTCGAAGCCCTCGACCGCTATCTGGAACTACAAGGGGTGCGTCGACACACCCAATTACCTAAAAAACACGTCACACCATAATGCTACATGACACAATTTTGTTTGTTTTACACAGGCAACAAACATTGCCCTATACGCACCCACAAACACTCGCGCGCATCACCAAATTTAGTTTCTCCCCTTTTTCTTTTTCCTTCCTTTCCTCCCTTCCACTCCCATTCACCAACACTGCCATGTCATACCACAACACGAACCCCAACAACGCCAACGTCAACCCCACCAACTCCGCCAACTCCTACGGCCCCAACACCGGGGATGGTGGTGCTGACCACCTCCACCAACCACAACACCCTCTTCAACCCCACCTGACCGGGCACCGGAACGAGAACACGCGAGCGGGTTCTGGTGGGGGGGGATGGGATGTACAGTCCCAATTCCCTTCACTAAACCCCAACCCCGCACCCTCAAGACCGACCTACGCACCCCAACCCAACCCGCCGATGATGTACGGTGGTGGAGTGGATACCCACCGTCGTACCATGGCCATTACCCCACACCACCAGCACAACACAGTGCCTGGGGCCCGGGATGGGCCCCACACCCTGTCCAACAGCAAGCCCCCTACGGGATACCAATACCGCAGGAGGCTATGGAAGTTGACGATCCCCACCGCCAGCCTGAACGAACTGCGACGACAACAGAACAAACAATGCAGCAAGGGAAGGCAAAGAACAAGGGAAAGAAACGAGCAACATCCTGAGAACTGCGGGAGCACGACGAGGAGGATAGACGGGAGAGGAGGCGAGAGCTAAACCGCCTCCTCCGAGACCTGGACAGGGAGGGAGCAACCCTGGAAGACGATGATGATATGACAGAAGGGGTCAAATTCACGGTGATGACTCTGCTCCGTCGAATAGACGAGCTGAACGACGAGGTGGACCAGCTCAGACAGCACAACAAAAAGTTGGAAGAATGGGCTTCCAACGTAGAAGAACAAAACAATGACCTCGAGGCAGAAACAAAACGCCTCAGGTCCAAAAGACCAGCAAGCCGAGAAGGGGACCGTGGGCGGGAGACCCGCCCACCCCCTAGCCGATACGACTTCGACGACAGGACGGAGCAGAGAAGGACAAGGGCTCCAAGGGGGGGAGATGACACAATCCCCTCCACTGCTGCATGGGCAACAAGGAACCTCCCAGCCCGCAGGAACTATCAGACAACATCCAGCGCCGCAGGAGGTGCAATGGCACCTCCCAGTGTGGCCTCATCATCAAACCGGTCTGAGGGGACAAGAGCAGGCCCTTCGACAGAGCAACAAGAATCGCAGGGGACTCGATTGATGGTGCCGGGGCCGATAAAACCTCCCAAAGTAAGGAGGAAGGACCCGGTCCTCACGGACTATGTGGAGCCCACTCTGGAGGACGACGAGGCGGACCCCAACAGCCCACCTCTATCCCCTGATCTCGAAGGGTTGTCAGATCGGCAACAGGAGCACAAAAGGAGGAAACATGAGGTGGCCCTGAAGCAATTCGAGAATGAAAAGAGGAAGCGAGAGCTGAAGGAGAAGGCCATCCCAGGGCGTATACCCGATGCCCTGGGAGTGGTAGAACTGAAGAAGGGCTGAGTCAAGCGAGACAATTGGTTCGCAGGGATGTTCGGCCCATCCGTATACGTCTCGAGGTGGTCGAACCGCGCATTTGCAGGACGCACTGCTGAGAAAGCATCGCATATAGAGCTTAGGGGCTCCCAGGCTTACCAGCCTCGTTCGGCCCTATACAATATCGCACCGAGAGGATTTCCAATGAATCCCCTCCAAGTTGACGCATTGGCCGACATGATCAACAATACCCACTACACAGTAGATGTATGCTTTGAGGCACATGAACTCCTCAGCGTCTTCCGTACCATGGCCGAATGGGTATTCCCCGAACATCAGGACTGGTCAATGCGTTACATCCTCACAGATCCACGCTTCGTGGAGGGGGTACCCCCTCTCGACATTTCCTATAACCCGGGGCTCCCCCACATCGACAGGCCCCAGACCTCGTTCTCACGAAGGTCATCGTCTGCAACCGGCGGAGCAGGGCTGCTAATGCCCCCCTCCGAACAACAGCTGATGGTGGATATCCACTGTCAATACATCGCCCACCATGGCCATCCGGGAAGCAGCAACCCCTTCATTGGGATTGCCATCACGTGAGCCTTCCAGGTGTGCCGTCGTAGTGTCTTCGGATACTTGTTGGGAAGGGCACTGGGCCCAACCTCAAGGGAAGCACGAGTCCCATTCATATGAGAACTCGCCTTCCTGATATCGCAGCCCAACCGGTATCGTGAAGAAATTGAGGCGTGGAACGCCTCCCACCCCAATGAACCATTCGTTCCTCAAAGGGGTCCTGACTTCTGGTGCAGGCGGTTCGACTGTCCTGTCACCTCCACCGCGAACGTAGGGATGACGGACGTCATTGCTACTCTCATTCGAAACAGGGTCCCTATTGCGTGGATTGACCACGCATACCCCTTTGGGCTGAACTACCTGGACGCCCACTTCACCAACTCGTCCTTGAGGAGACCATTGTTCCTCGAAGCTGATGACCGCCGGCTGGCACGCCTCCAACAGCATGGGGTGCCACATGGAATTGCCGAGTGGTCTGGATTCTGGTCTCTGTCTCCCGAGGACTTCGACCGCATACATACATTAATGCGCATCGATCAACTTCACAATGGGATACAAGACCGGGGAGGGAGGTGGTTGCGCTATGCCGAATCTTCCACCTTCCTGTATCTATGGGAGCGTCCACGGTCCAACCTAACGCAGATGCCTAATAGCGCTGGACCGTCTTCGCTCCCCCCAAGTCACCTAGTTACAGGGCCTAATGGCCCCCTAACGAACGATGATGATGCCCCCACAGCCGGACCGATCGTCTTGCTCCCCAAGACTGTTGAGCAAGGTGAGGGAGGGTCTAACAACCCCCCCCTTTCCGTCGAGGATGCGCATGTGGACGGGGGGCCTAACGGCCCTCCCCTCCCAATGGATGGTACTCCCGACATACCATTGGCCATGGATGTGGACGATGGGGTAGCCCCCTATCGTCCCCTGACGCCCCAGCCTCCGGCTCGTTCACCACCTCCATCGGGACCGTCCTCTGCGTGAAGATAGACGAGCCGCATTGCCCTCCCTTCCTCCTGTTGTATAGACCGTGTAGACTCGGTCTCAAGGGGGGGCGTGTAAGGCGGCACCTTACCTATGTAACATTGACACACTCATTATGTAATATTGTTTACCTACGGACTGTTTGGCAATGCCGTCAGGCATTGCCTTATATAAATTTACCATTATTTACTCGTAAAAGGAACTTTCACTCGTACACTCGTAGACTACCTATTCACTGGTCTGGTTTACATGGTGCGTGAGTGAGTTAAGTTCAGTAGAGGAGTTGAACCTCTACACTGCCTTTTCAATTATGTGCAGCTTGATGATCTGCAGCTGAAGGACAACAGTTGATGTGTGTCCCATCCACAGCACCAATTGCATTGCTGAAGTATGGGTTAAATTTTGGTTGTGCTTGAATAAAAGGATCTGCTGGATCATCCACATGAGCAATATAAACATATTTCCAAAAAGAAAGGGCCAGAAGATACTGCATGAAGTATTTGTAAAAGTATCTTCCAAATTCCAACAACAAAATGTGTCTGGTAAGTAATACAATACATAAGAAATGCTTTTAACTTACTTTGAGATTGTTTCATTTGAACATTGAAACCTCTCACCTGCATACCACACACTCAAGCCAGTAACTGACATGTACAAAAATATAGCAGTCTGTTCTTCTAATGTCACATATTTTGAGTCTCCAAGACCAGCAACAACATGCAATTCATGTATGAATGTAAGGAAAACATGCACCCTCATTCCAAGCTCAGACCAAATCCTATCATAGGGCCCATTCACCAACTCTTTTACCCATTGTGCAATAGTGTGTGTTGATGTATAATATGATTGTTTCCAATACCATGGTGCTGTATATAGCTGTGTTGCAATTCCAGCAACATTTACAATGTATGCACTGACAATTAAGAGTCTGTGCTTTTGAGAGTGTGTCAGAGAAAGCATGAAGAGGAACAATGGCTGTTGCAGAGAGGAAGGCTACTGATTATCTGTATCAAGCCTGTGTGGGAACAATCAAGCTCATGGTGCCACTTCACCTCACTGAAAAGGACGTCAGGGTCTTTTATGGTATTCCCATCAAAATGAAAATACAATGAAAATATGCCCATATTCTTGTATCCAAACTGAGCCTAAGGCAGATATCTGAGAGGGGGTGGAAATATTTGAGGAAGCAAAAGGAGCTGGCTGGATGAAGTTCAAGTGATGCCTATTGTCTGAACATGATCCTGAAGGAGAGTATGTTGGATCTATATATGAGTGTAGGGATAAAGAGGAAGGGAAAAGACTGAGAGAAAAGTGTGAATAGGTAAAAGGATGTAAGGAGAGGGAGGGTGGGAGAACATGAATAATGGATGGGAGGAACAAAAGAGCTCAATGAGGGGAGGGCATAAGATCATGAAAATGCTAAGAATGTTTTTTAAAATAGAATCACATATAGAACGGAATAGAACGATGGACTTATATACTGTAATTAACAATGAAGACCGAGACCATAGCGCGAAAGATACTGGAAGATGCTTCAACAGCCATGGATTCAGCGGAGAAAAAACATACAAGCTATATACTTGAGATTAAACCTAACATTCCTATTTCAAATTACTTACAGCTTGCCACTTAAATCTATGCACCTACGGAATCACCAACTGTGGCAATGTGGTACAATAGGTTGTACTGTTCATACTTCCAACCACAAGGCGTGCTGTAAGCGGATTGTGGGTGCAAGAGGGCGCGAGTTGTTATTGTAAGCTGAGAATAGAACGCCAGTCCAGAGTCCGCATTGTTCATTTTTGATCTGTTCAAAATAATCGTGCTGAGAAAGCAATGTCTTTTATGATATGATCAGATATAGAGTGGCGTAGGTCTAACAAGAGACTCGGGTACTATAACCAACGATGAGGACCGAGACTGCTACTTTATTTGAATTTCATGTTTGAACGCCAGGATTCATAATATTAAACAGTATTATAATTTCCTATTTGCTGTCGACTGCGCAAGATACAGGAGAACTGTCAATTATCCATGTCAGCCAAGGAGGGCTGTTGTTGTGGGCGAGATAAGATCCTGTTTTGATCGGCGGCTATATCCGGACTTCCAGCTCCTTCCGTTGGACCTTTCCCTGACCTTCCAGGTGCAACAGGTAAGCGCTCAAGCCGAGATAAATATAACAACACGCCTCTTCTCCGCAAACCACCACCACCACGGTCCTCCTCTCCCTTCCTCCCTCTCCTCTCCTTCCTCTCCCTCACCAAATATCACACAATGGTCTACAACCTTCCCAACCTCAAGCGGATGTTCTCCTTCCGCCAACCAACCTCCCAAGCTCTCCTAGAGCACGAACAAGGAGACAAGCTCCGAGCACTCTTCACACCAGGGTTCAGCTGCGCCTTAGACACACTCTGGCACCTCTCCCTACGTTCACTCGACGTGCAGTACATCTACATCTCCGAAATTTTCCTGCTTAAAAAGCGCAAGGGTACCGAGAGCAGGCATTACCTCGTAGCTACGGTAAAGTGGCCTATGCCAGACGGCAAGACGCGTACGAAGCATTGGTGTGTGAGTGGCGAAGATGGTCCTGGGTACTTGCACTCACGCAATCCGGGTAGATTGTCTTTGTTCCGCGTGATTTTATGTACCTACTGAGGATGTTTGAACTCAGGATACATAGTACGAACGATTGACAGGCCGTTTGATTCCCTTTCCGACCGCGTCGTTGCGTGTTTCCGCTTTCCAACACCGAACCAAGCGAGCGTGTCGAGCCCTCTACGTCTACACGACCTCCTCGCAATAGGACACGCACTAGTCACCTCGGATCTGACAACCTCCCTCCTCTCAACACACCACGAGCTCACCGGCATCCTCCTCCACCTTATCTTGGAGCGATGCAATGTCGCACCATCACGAAAGTCATTCACATTCACGTCCGGGCCATCCGTCACATTCCCACCACGCCGAAACGTCCTACGAAAAGTCCTCAGGAGCTATTATTGGCAAATATGCATTGGGCTCCCTAAGAATCTCGGTATCGCAGAGATTCCGAAGGACGAGATGGGGGTGTTGATGAGTGCTGTTGAGGAGGCTGTACATCTTGTCAACGTGCGTTGCGTTTCCTTTTGCCTACTGATAGGAAGTAATTAACTGTTATCTTAGCGTGAAGGTTGTCAACGTCACGGTCCACGTTTAGAAGCTGTGGGTTATGAACGAGTTTCATTGGGCAATGCCGGCGTCAAGCGGCTTGAAATGCAACTGGACGATATGGCGTTTGACGCTGAAGCTACGGTGTGCGAACACGAGGAAGGGGCGGTACAGAAGGTGCCACTTAAAGAAGCTTGCGCTTGATACGTACACGATATCAGATATCTTTCATTTATGACGTTTATGATTGTAACGAGGGATTTGATGTATGTATTCCTTATACCATTCTACGATGTATGTACAGTAATATGTAAATATAGTTCATGTATGGAATTCGAATATGCCCCCCATGCAATACAGTGTTGATTGCGTTTCTAGTGGATCTGAGGAACGAAGCATAGGATCAACTGAGCATTCGTGCACTGGGCTGGGCTCTGGTCTAGACTTGAGCTCGCGTTGGATACTTGGCGGAGCATCGTCACCGTAACACCGTTACCATTACCATTACCGCTATACCTCCGCGGCGGCGCAAGCGTGGTGCTCCAACCGATCCAAAGGCAACGCGTCATCTTGGTGTAATGCTCCAGATACGTAGCTGAGCGATCATCCACAGTGGATGAAGCAGTTTGCATAAAAGGGCGTCATTCGTTGCTATTTTTCTTTAATATCTTCAGCGACTCTTACACAACTATCAACTACTTCCTCTACCAACTACACATTACTCTCGACAATGAGCGGAATTATGAACAACATTAACAGCTCTATGGGTGGTGGACAGCGCGGTGAACAGAATGAGGGTACGTCGTTTCGGTTTCTTGTTTTAGGACTGAATCTGACGATATTTCTATTGTAGATGCTCTTGACAAAGGTACTTCATAACCTTCCTGACATCCTCGCATGATAACTAACATCTCACAGGCGTCGACATGGCCCAAGAACGCATGGGTCAAGGACCACAGAACAACGAGTCGGCAGTTGAGCAAGCGAAAGACGAGAAAATCTCTGACGGCATTCGTTCGGGGTTTAAGAGCATGACAGGGAGGGATATTCCCATCCAAGACAAGTAAACTCTCGATTCAACGAGGAGAATTCGCTAGAGAGTTGGACCTGGAAAGGAAATATAGTGTAGATGTATTGTTTGTACTATTATAGCACCAATTGGACTTGCTGTACCTTCCGATGTGTGCGCTGTGTTTCAGATTCTTGAGGTTGAGCTAGAGTCGATTAATGAAAGCTTGAAGGAAGGTGTTTGAGCTGAGCGTTGTGTGGGCGCTCAATCTTATCTATGTAGGCGCTTGCTAGTGTTGCCGCCGCTCAGCTCCACTCAGCTACCGCTTGCTCAGGTTAGCTTTTATTACCTGTCAGCTCACGAGCTGAGCTGAGTCAATCCAGGCACGACTCGCTTTTGCAGCTCAGCTCCCTGAGCCAGCTTAGCGGGTGCTCACAGGTACTTAGGCGCCTCAGGTACAACAAGAAACCATAGTAACATATTTTTGGTACCAGTCTAAGCACTGTCAGCGTATATCTACTTGTAATTACTCATCCAGAAGCAGTGGTGTCATGACCAAGGGTCGGACCGAATTTTACAAATTGGTCGATCAAGTTTGTAAATTTGACCAACGTTTGGTTAGAATGGTCGAAAGTGGTCAAGAAGGATCATGTGATTGCATAGTACTACGTGAGAATTGAGATTCTAGAGTTTCCATCAGTGCGCTCATTGCCCTCGTCTTCACTGCCGCCATCTTCATCTCCCAATAAGTTCAATGTTGCCTCTTCATGAACCTCCACCTCAGCATTTATGATCCTTAATCCGGTCTCTCTGGTACTCTCCATCATTATTCAAGTAGTTTATGAAGGCAGCATAGAAATCTGTGCCTGTCAGAGTCTCGTTTGGAAATATACGATGGCATACATTCTTTACAATATCAAAAAGGCCATGCACCATGCATCCCCTGCACCAGACCCAGTCTCGTCGTCAGCGTCAAAGTATGTCCAACCCCAGCTGTTAATTGTAGACATTGTAGAGATCTGAGAATGAGGTTTTTTTTTTAAAAAAAAATCCATAGTTTATTGTCGGTTGTGGCAGGCCATATGTCACGACAGTTCATCGTAGCTCCTAGGTAGCTACTACGTATGTAAGGTATCGAGGGTGTATAGTAACAAATATAGTACGAGAGGTATGAGATTAGTGTCGAGTAGTATTGTGAGGACTCGGGGATACTACTCCCCCGCAGAGGAAGCACCAGGAGGAGAATGAGGTTTATAATGAGATGTTGTCCACCATACTGCACAATGCACGATGAGCTACAATAGCATATAAATTTTCCATTCCTAAGTATCCACTCTGTCATGTCTATGTAAAAGAGCATCCCTAGCATGCTTCATCTATTGAGTTATTTGCTAGTCACCTTATCTTATCTAACTTGATTAGGTACTGAGAATTGCATGACCAATCTCGACCATCGGCGACCGTGTGGGCCATGAAGTTTCTTATGTAATCTTCATGGGCGGCTGACGCCAGCATCCAAAAACTGGGGTGTGTTCGACCCAGTATTCTTTGTGTGTAGACGTCAATTCTATTGCTGGTAAGGCTAGAATTGTCTGGACATCTCGTTACGCAAATCAGGGAGGAAATAGGGTGAGTCGCTCCACTTTTCCCTTTTCCTCCCGTGCTGGTAGGTACTGGCAAAAGAATCCGCTCGTAACTGACCTTGTTCATCCTCCTGCTCCAATTTTGTCTCACAGATCCTCACAGATCGTCTGGCTTGTTTATCTTGCCTATCGTATTTACGCATTACGAACTCTGGACATGTCTGATGGCGACAAACCTGAAGCAGAACAATATGCTGGTCCTTCAGGAACCAGATCTAATCTCGACGAAGGTCCATCTATTACAGAACTCCAGTCGAAAACCATGTCCTCTGGCAGCAAGACTCGAAAGTCCAAGGATTCGGTCAGACGAGCTCCACAGTCAGGGTCGCGAGCACCGCAAGGCACCACGACCTTCACTGCTGGAGAGGATAGGGAGGAGCGCTCACCGGCACCATCCCTCGTCACTCGCCTACAGCCGGATCCAGTGTCTCTGAGTCTGGGGGACGAGTGCTCTCGGGCGCCATCCCCACCGCTATTGGAACACCTTTTTTCGGCAGTTCCTCTGCAGAACCGTCTATCTTTGCAAAAGACCACGCAAACTCATCAAGCTCAGTTGCCTTTACCCCAGTGCCTGGCATCTCAGCGTTCACACCAGTCTCCTCCTTCACAACCACTTCCCCAACCGTTCACCAAGACAAAGATCGGGCTCCCGCTCCTTCAGCAACTCAAACTCAGTCTTCAAGAGCGTCTCGACATCCGATCCAGTCACTCCACCCCTCAGGCTCTGGCTACCTATTCGAATCTGACTTATCCGACAAACTCGACAAACTTGTTGAACGCATCCACAATGGAAAGCTCTCTAAACCCTACGCTTTGGCAGCACTTGGGAAACTCCTCCCAGCTTTCGAACCAGGAGATGACTCGCCTGCCGACCAAGCTTTCGCAGCCTACCTCGCCAAAATCACCAACCATGAAGAGCGACAGTCCTCAGCTGCAGACATCGGAGCCTCCTTCCTTACTCAATCGTTTGGGAAGCCCCCACCTCGACCTCAACCAGACTCTCCCCCTCACTCCTCGCAACCAGCTGCCTACTTCCATGACCAAGAGTCCAATGATGAGGGAGAATTACCAGTCGCCAAAAAACAGCATGTTTCCAAAGAAGACTTCCCATGGTTTAATGAGTATCTCGAGGAGACAAGCAAATTGCATCCCGATGTCATTGAGACACAACGACTCCTCGACAAGTATGCACAGGACATTACGAAAGCGAAACGCTCCGTTATCTGCACATCCAACATCCCACACTTCCCAGAGTGCGAGTGGGACAACATACTACGAGGGAAAGCCATCAACCTTGGAAATATCTCCAGTGGCATTAATGCCACCTCTGCCACCACCAGTCGAACACAACGTATTGGCGAGCTCGAGATTGTTCTCCCAGGAACCTCCTCTGCTAAAAAACTCACCAACAGTGGTGAATGGCACACTGCCTGGCAACTCGCCGTCGAGGCAATGCTCCGAGCATTCCCTCACCGAAGACTGGAACTTGCATTGTATACACGATACATCTCTGGACTCTTCCGAACAGCTACCAATGACATCCTCGTCATCGTGTTTGACCAATCCGCCAGGTTCTATCTCGAAACCAGATGGGATGTTCGTTTCTGCGACTTCAAACATTTCTGACTCATGGAATTCTCCTTCATCTCACCCGGAGGGGCCAATTACAATCTCATCCTCGGCCAAACACACCAAGAGAAAACTAGCACAGGTCGAACGAAATCAAGGGAGATATGTCGAAAATATAATTCATCCACTGGATGTGGGTATTGAGGGAACCGATGCCGATATCAACATAAGTGTAGCAAATGTTTCAAATCGGGGCATGCTGTGGC
Source organism: Cyathus striatus (assembly GCA_025738555.1). Lineage (NCBI taxonomy): Eukaryota > Fungi > Basidiomycota > Agaricomycetes > Agaricales > Nidulariaceae > Cyathus > Cyathus striatus. Next base: position 1,398,313 of record JAOVFP010000018.1, read on the forward strand.
AGACTGCAAGTGAAGATGTTCTTCCTTTTGGGCTTCGTCCCTCTTATCTACGTGAACTGCAAAACTTTTCTCCCTCTTCTTTCTCTCTAACACCTGTACTCTCCTACACCTTGTATGCTCCACCTCTCCCTCGTCCCCCATCTGAAATCTCAAATCACCCCTTCATATGCTCCCTCATTCGCAACAATCCAGATGTATTTAAGATTGTTACTCCACTCAAAGTTGAACAGTTTGAGTTCTACTTGGCTTCTCACCCCAATAAGCCACTAGTTGATTCTTTCTGTCTCAGTTTACGTGAAGGGTTTTGGCCCTTCGCACATCACAGAGATGATTTTCCCCTTACTCACAATGAATCACACAACCGGCCTTCTCAGACTCCTGATGAAGAGGCTTTTCTATACTCTCAACGTGACCAAGAAGTTGCTCTTGGTCGTTTCTCCAATCTCCTTCCACCGGCATTCAAGCAGGGCACTTTCTCAATGCCTATTCACGCTGTTCCAAAATCCGATCCAGCTGAATATCGCATGATTACGAATCACAGTGCTGGGAAATGTGCACTTAACTTACTCATCTCACATGAGGCTATTGCAGGGCGCAGTCCTCTTGACTCCCTTAAACCCCTTGCCAATTCTCTCCTTGCTCTTCACAGACGATATGGTCAACACGAATCACTTGTGCTCTTTAAATCGGATGTTAAAAGTGCTTACCGTCTGGCACCCATGGCGAAAGAATGGCAACGATATCAGTTGGTCACCTTTCCCAATGGAGACAGGCATATTGACCGGTGTAATGTATTTGGTGGGCGTGGTTCTGCACCAACATTTATCCCTATTCTAGCCTTTGCAACTTGGATTGCAGTGTTTATCTTAATGATTGAGATTTTTCAATACTCAGATGACTGTTTTGGGGTCCAGCTCGCATCTGAGAGTCTTTGGTATGCGCCGTATCAGTGTTTTCTTCCGTCCTCGCAAACCAAACTCCTCTGTCTATGGGATGATCTTGGCATTCCCCATGAAGCTCACAAGCAGCTTCATAGTTCTCAACTCACTATCATTGGTTTCCTCGTCAATGCTGATCGCCTTACCATCTCCATGCCACCCGGGAAAAAAGCTGAATTAATTCAGCATATCCAGCTCTTTATTGCACCAGGAACCATTAAGCAGTCCCTTCGCGACTTTCAGCGCCTTTCAGGATGGGTGAACTGGGCTTTAAATGTGTTTCCTCTTCTGCGCCTGGGTCTCTGCGCTTTATATTTGAAAACGACAGGTTGCATTGAGGAGGAAGAGCGACTATATGTCACTAATGATGTCAAGGAAGATCTCTCTTGGCTTCTTAACCACCTCTGTGTTGAAACGGAGATTCTCATTCTTGAAGATATCATTTGGGATCCAGATGTTGTTGACACAACACTCTATGTTGATGCATCACTTGCTGGTATTGGTGTATGGGATAGCTTTCTTCATGTTGGCTATCATTTTTCGTTTCCACCTAATATCAAAGGTCATGACATTTTTCTCTATGAGGTCCTTGCCGTTTTCTCAGCTTTGGATCTTCTTGTCTCCCGAGTTCTCCTCACACGCACAGTGATCATTTTTTCCAATAGTGGAAACACTGTTTCGCTGTTTAACTCCCTTAGAGCTTCCAATTCGATCTTGAATCACCTCTTGAAGCTTTCTGTTGACATTCTACTAAGGGAGAGTTTTCAACTACGTGTCCTTCACATCCCAGGCGATCAAAATCATGTTGCAGATGCTCTTTCACGCCAAAATTTTCAGCGTGCTTTACTCTTTGATCCAGATATATCTTTTCACAAATTTACACCCCCTCAGAATGCGTTGGGGGCATTGTTATCATGATCCATAGTTTTCGTAGGTCTAGGCAACCTCATCGGATGCCTTGGACCTATGAGCGCCTTCTTCGGGAGCGCGCTATCACACTGGGATATACTATTGATCGATCAACGGCACTCAATTACTCGAGTGCTCTAAATTCCTTTCTACATTTTTGCGACTTACATGGTTTCTCTTATGAACCAACTGAAAATTCACTCAGTTTTTATCTTGTCTTCATGGCTTCTTCCGTGTCAACATCCACTCTCACCACCTACCTCTCTGGAATTGTCAAGTTACTCTCACTGTACTTTCCTGACATTATGCGCATCCAAAACTCTGCAATTGTTCGTAATACTCTCCAGGGTTGTCGTCGCCACCATTTTTCTCATCCCAATCGTAAACCACCCCTTCCGCTTCACCTTCTATCCAACGTTTGTCACGTTGTTTTCCCTGTCGCTGACCACGACCTATTACTCTGTTTAGCCATCCTTGTATCAGGCTTCTACACTTTGATGCATCTCGGTGAATTGGTTTTTCCAGATGACCCAGCTCTTAGGGATTATAGGAAACTCACTCCACGATCCTCTGTCAAATTTCACCCCAACCATGTCTATCAATTCACCCTGCCAACCCACAAGGCTGACAAATTTTTCGAAGGGGATGTTATCATAGTCCAGCGGCTGTTTGCTAGGGGACCAGACCCCCACCTTATCTTCACGCGCTATCTCAACTCTCGTGATGAGTGTTTTCCTTTCCACCGGCTCTTATGGCTACGAGCAGATGGGTCACCACCTTCACGTGCCTTTTTTCTCTCTTTCCTTCATCGCTTTGCGGGGCCGGTCTACTCAGGCCATTCGCTGCGTTCAGGAGGGGCAACTGCTCTTGCAGAGCATGGAGTTCCATACTCCTCTATTCAACAGATTGGACGCTGGAACTCCGATGCGTTTCGAATCTACATTCGAAAGCATCCTAGCCTCGTTGCGTCTCTACAATTGCCACGTGAGCTCCGTTAACGCGTTTTTCTCTATCTCTAATCCTTGTATAGTAGTGTATTTCTAGCGTACTTCTCTCACTCTTTCTTACAAAAAAAAAAAAAAAAAAAAAAAAAAGAAAAAGCAATCAAATCAAAAAAAAAAAAAAAAAATTATAACAAACTAAACCTTTATCTCTAATACGTAATAGTCTTTCCATATTTTTACATCTCATTTTGTCTATCTCGTTTATGTTACATCTTTACTTTATCGTCGCGTTCGCTCTACTCGTTACGTGCGCAATGAATCTGCTTTTTATAGCGGTGTCGAGGTGCATCACGGTGCTGATGGATGCAACCTCCCCACAGCTACTCCTTACTCTTCGTATGTGAGAGTGATTTCGATTGGTTGAGGTTCAAGTTTTTTAACTTGCACAAGGCCAATAGATAAACGAGAGTAGTTTCCGTGTGGGCCATGAAGTTTCTTATGTAATCTTCATGGGCGGCTGACGCCAGCGTCCGAAAACTGGGGTGTGTTCGACCCAGTATTCTTTGTGCGTAGACGTCAATTCTATTGCTGGTAAGGCTAGAATTGTCTGGACGTCTCGTTACACAAATCAGGGAGGAAATAGGGTGAGTCGCTCCACTTTTCCCTTTTCCTCCCGTGCTGGTAGGTACTGGCAAAAGAATCCGCTCGTAACTGACCTTGTTCATCCTCCTGCTCCAATTTTGTCTCACAGATCCTCACAGATCGTCTGGCTTGTTTATCTCGCCTATCGTATTTACCCACCCTCCCATCCACAATTTTATAGGCCTTTCCATATTTTTACATCTCATTTTGTCTATCTCGTTTATGTTACATCTTTACTTTATCGTCGCGTTCGCTCTACTCGTTACGTGCGCAATGAATCTGCTTTTTATAGCGGTGTCGAGGTGCATCACGGTGCTGACGGATGCAACCTCCCCACAGCTACTCCTTACTCTTCGTATGTGAGAGTGATTTCGATTGGCCTAGGTCAATTTGATTGGTCATAAATGACCTGACCAAATCGACCCTTGGTCAGCTTGACCACGACACCACTGTCCAGAAGGGACTGGACAAATTCAGAAATATCCTCAATTATATTATAGTCAGCTGCATTCTCCATTTCTAGTTCTCGTAGCTGTTCTTCTTTGCTTAACCCCTGTGTAAAGTCAATACCATTATCTGAGCGAAAATAAAACTTTAGCATTTGTAACGGTTCCATCAGCTCAGGTAGAATCCGACTGCGTCTTGATGTCATAGTCTCTTTCCCTGATGAAAATACATGCTCGCATGGAACAGCTGAGCCCTGTATTGGAAGGAAGTCAAGGGATGCTGAGAAAACAGTGGGGTAGCATAACTGATTCTCCTGTTCATTCATACTGTAAGCATACAACAGAAAAGAAATGTGAATAAACAATTAAATACCTGCCAGAATGTAATCACCGATGTTCCAGTTTGTGGATCTGACAGATAGGCTTCAACTTCATCCTCAAGACTGCGTCGAGTACCAGAGTTATTTATATTCTCGAATCCTAGGAGAATCTTTGCCCAAGATTCCTCCTGCACTTCATGCTGTCTCCCATGAGAACGGTTTGGTGCAGGTGTTTGCATGTTGCGTGACACTTCATAATAAGGACGAAGCTATTAGTCATTAAATTAGCAAATACTAGTGGATGTGATACCATCAACATATTGAAAAATCACCTCGTTAATAAATAATTCTTTAGCCCATTGCACCCGGTGAGGTTCATGTTCTAGGAACTCTCGCAGCTTTACTGAAGGATTGAGAACTACACACACAAGTTAGACTATATGTATTGATTAATTTACTTAACACTTACTCATAGAGACAACGTATGCTGGAACTAAATTGGTGCGATCTCGGTAGATAGAAAGCTTGTCTATACTAGCTTGCACAATAGATGCTGTCTCAGGGTTGTCACGTTGATGTGTTTTCCAAACACGTATCATTGCTTCGAATGATGGAATAGCATCGCCGAGAGTAGGTGTCTTTTCAGATGATAGCAATTGCTGGAATGCATGTGGAACCTATTGAAATATTTAATTTAAATAGATCTATTTAGAAAAGCATACTTACCTTCAGAATATTCCTGAAAGCATCAAGGGCATCCCATTCATCATCACTAAGTGCATGCTCACGGACTTCACTAAAATCCTCATTTTCAAGGAAGATTTTGATAACCTGAGAGTACAAATTAAATGAATCAGTTACTTGAGAAAGTAATTAAAAAAGATCAAAATCAACAAACCTGTCGTAACATAAGAGCCCGCTCAATCATTAGCAATGTCGATGACCACCTAGTATCCACATCACGAAGGAGTTGCAATTCTTTTTCAAATACTGATTTTGATAACTGAGAGAAGACCTTTCTCCTTTGTGGAGATGAGCGCATCTGAGAATATAAATGAGGACCAAACAGCATAGTATTGAATTAAAATCTCACATTACGAATCAGTGTGCGAAGTTTTGCTATTGGGTCAGCTGTCAGCTGATTCATAAAAGAACCATCATTACAATGGAACTCGAAATCACTCCTTGAAATAGCTGTGGTGATTGCTTTACAAGCGAGGTTCACAATGTGAGGAAAACATCTGCATATAAATTCTAATATGAATCAGAAATAGAACTACATCAAATATCTTACCATATTCGACGTTTCACATGGCTAAATATCAATCCTCGAGCTGCAAGTTTCTGACTAAACTTCATGAGAAATGTATCATTATTAGAAGCATTATCTAATGTGATCCATCCGATCTAGAAATAGTCAGGACTCAGGATATTATTATTGTTTGATTACGCACCCGAGAAGTAATTCTTATTCTATCAAGAATATGAAGAAATAATGATGCAAGATGCTCGCCATCATGTCGGCCAGGCAAATGATGAAATCCAATAAGATCTGCGCGCAGCTTTAAAATGTACTGTGGTCCATGTGGTGTTTGGACCCTCTCAGTCTGGATCCAGTGAACGGTAACAGCCATATATGGCACCAAGTTTGGGTCAGTCCAGAGGTCAGTTGTAGATGAAAATTTTCCAAGCGCATCCTTTATCACAACAAATATCAAAATGGAGTGAAAAAAAAATAGTATGCAACTGACCGCCATCTCCCTTTGCAAATGATCAAGATAATCATCCCAAACTTTGCAAATGTGCTCCCGGACTCTGGTACGATGTGGAATATCAAAGTCATTGAGATCGTCCTTCAACATGAGAAAAATAGAACGGAGTTTCGGATTTTCAATGACATTTATGCTCTGACAATTTTTTTTAGAAAGGGGATGACTAAAACAATATATAGTGTGCATACCTGGTCATCAGAGACAATAAACTCAATGATTGCATTGATAAACGCTTCAGGTGAATATGGCCGCCGATTAGCATCGATGCTACATGATTCAGATGGCTGAATATCACCCATACGGGCCTTATAATCACGCAATGCACTCTGTGCAACTTTTGCGGTAATGGAGATACTTAACTTCTCGCATCTGGCAATCCATGGGTCAGCATGAAAACCTGCCAAATGCTTTCTCATTGTTGTTGTACTTGTGGTGGTCTTAAAGCGGGTAGCAATGAGCTGGGGTCGAATGGAATGCTGATGTCTAAAATATATTATTTAAGTCCAATTTATAAGTCAAAAATTCGAAAATCTTCTTACCTGCAAAACAGACAATGATGAAACCCACCCTCTTCAACAAAGAATGTCCAAACATCCACTGCCTCATTGCTACTCTTCTTCGACACCTTTTTGCTACGCCTCAACCGAGCTGGGCTATGAGGGCCAGCACGTGGTGATCCCCGTGGATGCAAAGAAATAGGTGACGCTGTACTACAATTTGAAAATGTCGGAGAAGGAAACACTTCCATTCCAGGACTGCTGGGAACAGGTGGAGTGGTAGGTCGTAAAATATGAGACAGGATGTGATCCCTTGATGTGGTCTCTGCAGGGACAATAAATGGGTTTATATCTGCAGGCGCTACACCTATTGAGTTGGATTATATTAGTGAGATTGAAATTTTGATAAGAATGACACAATACATACGGCAATTACGAGCTGGAGACAGTTCAACTGGTCTATTTAACTCCAAGACAGCAGGAAGTTGACTTTGCCTCTCGTCCTCCTGTGCTTTTGGAGCTGTTGTAGCATTACCCACTGGAGCAGAGCCAGCCATTCGTCGAGCTCGACGAACCAAACGCCGACTTGGTGTTCCCATAACAGTGGGAGGGTTAACTTATACAATAAATATGAGTAAAATAAGCAAGAATACGTGTTTCACAAGTATAATATGCTTACCAGTTGGTTGAAGCACAGTTTCCTGAGGCTTGGTGGGGAGGACTTTAGATTTGCGAGTTGGCATCTCTACTAATAATTACTGCTGGATTGGAGTGGTATATATACTGAGAGAAACATACCTGTACCAACTCTAGCAGCTGCTACTGCAGCATACCTACTGGGGAACACAGAAAAATTTCGAGAATTAAGGTACTGTTGCAAGTACTAAATTGAAAAAAATCAAGATTTTTTTCGGTGTCCTGTGCCACAGGAGTAGAACTCAATAGACATACATGATCCAATCCCAAAGCAGCTTTATGACATTCAGATATTAGTTGCTATCCCATTGTATGTTTTACTAAAACATACAATAGGCCCTGCATGGGCGCGATGGACAGCAGAACTTACATAGTAACATACTGACTGGGCTAGCCAAGTATCGCACAGCTGATGAGGAAATGCATAAATATATTACTGAAAAAACATGGAAAGCAAAGAAAATAGTAGATCATGTAGAAAAGCATCGCTAGGTAGTCACACAAAGGATACTTGGTGAGGTATGAAGCAAGTACGAAGCAGTTGAGAAACATCTGCGACGCCTAACGATTTGTTGATATAACATCTTCCCACGAACTCCTGAGCGGCCGCTTAGCTAGCTCAAAGTTGCCGCTACCGCTCATAATTGTGAGCTGAGCCACTGAAAACGGAGAGCTGATGTAACTGGCTCAGCTCACTGAGTTGACAGCTTCGCTTGGCAGCTTGACAGCTTGGAGCTGCGCTAGCGGCAACACTAGCGCTTGCACACCATCACGTGGATTCGATCAAATGATGACGTCGTCGTTATGCCTCTCGACGACGTAGACGACAGCGATCATTGTCAAGCCTAGGCCTACTCTGTAAAGTAAAACGCGCAACCATTACTCCATCCACATGACAATCCAAGCTTATTGTCGTCATTGCTCCTCACATCTCAGACGCAACGGGTATATAAGCAGCGAGCTTAAGCTAGATTCTAAACGGCGTACAGCATCTTTACTTTGAACCCCCAATTACCCCTATCTTACATCTCACAACATGAACTTTTTCGGTGGAAACGACCAAAACCAGGCTAACAAGGCCGGCACAACTGCACAGACGCAAACATCAGGAGGAGGAGGAGGACTCATGGGGAAGTTAAATGGTGCACTGGGAGGCGGTGCACAAGGAGAGAAAAATGAAGGTATGTTATATGTTTTGGCGTTTTGCATTTGATTTTATAGCACTTTATAACATCTATCACGCGGTACTTAGATTTGTTGGATAAAGGTACTGTATTATTTTGAGCGCGGTTTTTGGCATGGTGTTGTTAAGCCCCTAGACTGACTATACTGCTATATAGGAGTGGATTTTGTGCAAGAGCATGTATTCGGTGCTGGGAAGCAGGATAATGAGTCTGCAATTGAGCAGGCTAAGGATGAGCAGATTTCCGATACTATTAGGAAGCAGTATAAGAATATGACCGGGAAGGAGTTTCCTACCGCCGACAAGTAAAACCGAGCGGATATTTACGGACAAGGATATTGATGGAGTGTAAGAATACTGGAGTACGATGGGAAAGGACTACGGGATATATAATACCGACATGTACGCGGATCGATCGAGATCAATTATGATTTGCATGCAGTGAGTCTGACACAGTGCAGTAAGTATCCTCTGACCGTTCCCGACGGTGGATTTTCCTTTCCTATTTACGCAAAGCAATGTATGTACAGTGTAAAAATCTTCTTGCTGTGGGGCTTCTTTGTATTTTTTCGTATTTATAGAGTCAGCAGGTAGCTCTAGCCCTTCGCGATTCGAAATAAAGGGTCCCTGTCGACCTCCAATTCAAAATACCCACAAATGACGTCAAGCTACGACAACGACGCCGAGTACCTTCTACCATTGTTCGCTACCCCCCTCCCCTGCTCATCCGACCCACTCCATCGCCAGAGAATGCCCGGCAATCGTACATTATACACTCTCCTCAAACAAAACAAAGAACTCTCTCGGATCTGTATTACAAAAAGCAAACTATCGCTCAAAAAGCTCTTTCATGTGAAGACAGGAAAACATAAAGCAAAAGACTCGGACGATCCAGTAGAATGCGGATGCTGCTTCTCACCTTCACCATTCTCGCAAATGGTCCAATGCAGCGAAGGACACCTGTTCTGCAAACCGTGTCTTCGAGCATACGTTACTTCGTGTTTGGAGAATCATAACCCACGGATAACGTGCATGGATTCGAGTTCCGCAGGGTGCCAAGAGGGATTTGGGAGGGGCGAGCTGGGGAAAGCGTTGGATTGTCGATTGTTGGAGGTGTATGATCGTGTGTTGTGCGAGAGGGATGTGTTGGATGCTGGTTTGGAGATGATTGAGTGTTTGTTTTGTGGGCGTAAGGGCGTGTTAGATGATGATCTGGAGTCTGGCCTGAGTACGGTTTTTGTGTGTCCTGAGGGTTCGTGTGGGGTTGTTAGTTGTCGGGAATGTAAGAGGATGGTGCGTGCTTCTTTGGTTTTGTTGTTGGTGATAGAATTGATGGGTACCATGTAGGATCATAGACCGAAGACGTGCGAACAGGCACGGGAGGATGCAGTTGCGAGTGGGAGACAGACGGTTGAAGAGGCTATGAGCGACGCTGTCGTTCGACATTGTCCTAGATGCAAGACTGGTACTGTCTTTTTCTCTTGATTTCTTATCGATTTGAGAAATTGAAGACATTCTGAGTAGCGTTTGTTAAATCTGATGGCGTGAGTTATCTATCTCTCCTTACAGTTAGCATGATACTTATGTTCGAATTAGTGTAACAAGATCACTTGTTATAAATGCGGAACGATGTCGTGTTATATATGTAGGAAGGTCATTTCGGGGTATGGCCACTTTAAGGGAGTACGTTCTCTTCTTCCTCTTCCTCTGTGCGATACTTACGTCTTGCTAGTACTCTGGGAGCAACCCACCAAAGAGCACAGAGAAATTTTGTTACACATTTGATGCGATTGAGGATAGGGAAGACGAGATCGTGAGTACCCTTCAACTTGACGTTTGGGAACGGTAGTAACCTTTCAAATAAGGCGAAAGAAGCGGGTGATGCAGCGCTGAAGAGGTACTTGGAGACAAATCCGGGGGTAGATAAGGAAAAGATAGGGCTAGGACAGAATTTATTACCACTGGTTGCTGGACCGCCGATTGCTGTTTGATTTATACTTACTTATGAGTGCTTTCTTCTTATTTTTTCTTTTATTCGGGCCGTATTCTCTAAATACGTCTTTATTCATTCAAACTTGTACTAACACTTACTCATATCATACGATGCTTTAATCATTCAAAGGAATAGCAATTCCCGACAATCCATCTAAGCATTCAAAGCGGGACGAATAGGTTCCGCAAGGGGAACCCTATCGAAATGCCCACTCATGCTGGAGAACAAACCGTTCCCCTCTCCAGTTCCCTATACCCCAATCAGCTTTATACACGATATTTAGAAATAAGAAAAAGACTGACGATCATCCACCCTGGGAATCCAAGCTCGAAAGGAACAATACTCTCAATATACTTCATTTGTTCCTTGCTAAGTGAAATCTCGAGCGCCTCGATGTTTTCTTTCAAATGCTCGACCTTGCGTCCGCCAATGATAGGGAACACGTATGTAGTCTTTTGCATCACATATGCAATCGCGACTATAATATATCGCCTCAGCATCCACATCACCAAGAAAAGAAAAAGAAAACACACCAGCACCAATACTCTTCGCCCCAACCTCCCCCATGACCTTCTCAAGCGCCCTACACATCTCCTTCTCCTTCTCGCTCCTCTCCCACTTTCGCGTACTCATATCAAGTCTACCTTTCTCACCTGAAGCCTTGCGTCTCTCTTCCTCTGCGTCCGAGCGGATTTTACCAGAGGCTAAAACGCCCCATGGGGCTAATGCCATGCCTTCTGCGCGGGCCATGGGGATGATCTCGCGCTCGAACGAGCGCTCGAGGACGTTCCAGTTTCCTTGGTAGACTACGAAGGGTGTGAGGGCGTGGTCTCGTGCGTATTGGTTTGCGCGGGATACGACCCATGCTGGTGTATCTGATATTCCCTACATCATAATAATCCAATCAGATTTTTATTTTGTATTTGGGAAGGAGAGATGTACCAAGTAAAGCACTTTACGTTGCAGAACGAGCGTATGCAGCGAGCGCATTACTTCTTCAATGCTCGTGTTAAAGTCCCAGAAATGGACATACAGCAAGTCGACGTATGTCGTTCGGAGCTTTTTGAGCGAGGCTTCGATTGCGATGTGCAGTGTTTTGTTGTTGTTCCCTGAGTAGAATATTTTTTGCTTGATGCTTGGGTCGTTTAGTTTGTAGTTGCCCGTGTACTGTTTGTTTTAGTATTGATATAAAACAATGGGAGAGGGGGCGATGTACCTTGGTAGCAATAAAAACCTGATCGCGCACACCACGTTCTTCAGCCCATTCACCGATTACTTTCTCAGATTGCTCGTCCTGACTATACAATCCCTATTATTATCTCTTCCCAAAAATCAATAAGAAGAAACGCACTAATTAGACGAGGTATCGATGAAATTACCACCAAGATCAAAGTACGCGTCCAGAAGCTCGTAGCATGCCGTCTTGTCCATTGCGCCCATACCTAGTAGAGGTCCGAGTTTGTCGCCTAGGCTCATAGCGCCGAGCTGGATCGGGGAGAGGTGCACGCCTGCTGTTGGAGAGAGGAGGCGGTATCGCGCCAGGGGAGATGCGGGGGGTGCTGCTGGTGCATGAGACATTGTTGTTCAACTGGTGAGGTGGGTTGGGTTGGTAAGTTGTGTTGTTGACTTGGGAGATGGGGTTCATTGGGTGAACGGGGAGCGTTTATATACGATTCAAACTGAGCAGTACTTACCTTTGATTTTACTTTCAAGTTGATGCTAAGAAGTCGCATATTCAAGCCGTATCTCCGTCATTCTAGGGACGCTAACGATTCGTATACCACAAACGGATGATATTCGCCGAGGTTAAACGCTTGTTGCAGAAATAGATACGGATGTCATCCGATGATCCCATTGCTTTCCTGTTATGGAAGAAAAGGACCGCACAACGTGATGTGTGTAGTGTAATGGGAGCTATCCGGTTTAGACCTGTGCATACTTGTTTCGCGAGGCCCTTCTCTTTGGATACTGTCTTCTGGTATGTTGAGTTGAATGACAGGACGTGTTGGGTGAATTTGCTCTCAGCCATGAGAATTGAAACGTAAAATCGTGCCGGTCTGTATAGAATCTTTCCAAGTCCTTTTCTTCAAAATTTCCGAACTGATTTTTACCATTGTTTAGATCTCCTGTCTCGTGACAAAACATCGTCTCGGTTAGATATAAGCAAAGGTTTGGAAACAGCACTGAGCAAAGATTCAAGAAACCTCACTTATTTGCATCAAATACCACAGAACAACAACCAAACCACCCAGTTACTGTTTGTTACACTCATCACGCTCAGATCCGAAGTCACATGCCCGGTTTGAATTCGCCCCCCGAGTCCGAGTCCGTAGCCTGTAGGAGCCAGGACCCACCGCCGCGAGGCCTAGTGCTGTCCGGTTTCCTCCTCCTCTCTCCCCCATCCTCCTCCCATCCTGTCATCCTATACGACGTCCAGCGTCGCACAGGGCCCAAGGTGAGCTGTTCGCGCTTTCGAAGTTCGGAAAGAATGACAGCAAACATATACATAGGTTCTGGGAGAAATTAGGGCCGTAGTTGTTCCCACAGCGTCGTTACGCTGCTGCTATCCAGACATTGTGAAACTTGAAGAAAGAAAGAAAGAAAAGCTGTAGTTGAGAGCATCTTGCAAGCGGTACGTCGTTATGTTTTCTCTGTGAGCCGTGGTGAGTAGAGCCTAGAACAAAGGACAAAGACGAAAACATAGAACAAAGGCGGGGGAAAGAATAGTAACGTCTCAGTTGCTGTTCATTGTATATTCTTTATTATCTGCCTTGTTCAATAGGTGAGTTTTAAAGTAAAGTATTGCATCTATCTTGAATTCACTTTTTGAATATATAGGTCTGAGAACATAAGACACTGCGCTGCGATTTTATAGCAGTTGAAACAACACCCCCACCAACATTCAAGCACCCACCACCACCAACATTCAAGCATCCACTCCCACCAACACTCAAGCACGCACCCACCGCACCGTCATCCACTTACACAAAAGCACCCCCACAACCGCGAGCCATCACACACAGCCCCTATCGCAATCCGAAAGTCTACCAAACACCTTGGCACTCTCAGGTGACACACACTTCGCACATCCCACCAGATCCTAGGGATCCACAAGCTTACCGGTCCGCGATACTTGTCCCCCGCTATATCTATCATATCCCCCAGCAATTCTTCAGGCATATCAACGCACCTCCCCCCCTCTCCTCTCCCGGTCTCAGCCTCTCGCCCCTCTGCCGTAACGACAAATGCACGCAGAGCGGGAAATAATAGAACTCACATCGTCCCCTGAAGAACCTCCACGTACTCTTCCCCCCTCCCACTCGCACACGCACGGCTCCCACGCTCCAAGATCGAGACAGAAAGAAAAAACGAAGAGGAAAGAACCGGTTGGAGATGTCATTGAGATCACTGACTCCGAGCCCGACTCTGATTCCGAGTTTGACTTTGACCTTGGCTTTGACTTTGCTGGGGGGGAGAGGGAGGGGAAGAAGCGCAAGATAGGAACCGGAGCGGGAGCCGGGAATGAGCTGCATGTCAACCTCAATCCAGCGGGTCCAAGTACAAGTTCAGGGACATACTCGAACGCCGTAGCTGGCTCTTCGAAGCTCCCTACTCGAACGACCAAGAAGATCCCTCGTCGTTCGTTATCGCACAGACCGCAGAGGAGGGGGAGGGGAAGAGAGAGCTCGGAGGGGAGCATTGAGTGGGTTTTTGATTCGCCTGCTCGTCCTGCTCCTGCTCCCGCTCCTCCTGGTTCCGGCTCTAGTTCTGGTTCAGGTTTAGGAACTGGTTCTGGTTTAAGTTCTGGCTTAGGCTTTGATTTCGGTTCTGCTTCTGCTCCTGCTTCGGGGTCAGGACCAGCTGCGTTTCCTATGTACATGAAGGACGGCGACGGCGACATCGATCTACGCCCCCAAGAACCGCACGATCAGCAAAGACAGCCACCGCTGACGCCTACCCCCACTCCACCAACTCAACCTCACACCCTCAACCCCAACCCGCCTCTCCAACCCCCCACACACCCTATTCAACCACCCAACACCACCGCCCACCCCAACCCCAACCCCGAACCAGACCCCGAGCCACAGCCCGAAACAATAGAACCCCCAGACCCAATAGACACACGCACGAAAGCCCTCGCAGCCATCCTCGAAATCATACCAGACGTGGACCCAGAGCACGCCAGCACCCTCATCGAGCAATACATCGAGCAGTACCAGGATCAAGTTTCGCAGCCTGTTTTGCATGTTCTTTTGGAGGGTGAATATCCTAAGGTGCATAGGAAGGGGAAGGGGAAGAGGAAGAGTGATGTTTTCAATGGGGAGGAGGGGGATGAGGAAGAGGGGAGGGGGAGCAAGAGGGTTAAGAGGGTTGATTATGCTAGTTTGGAGAGGGGGGGTGGGGGGAAGGTGTATTATGAGTTGGCATTGGTATGTTTCTTTTTTCTTTTTTCTTGGTTCTGTTGGTATTGGGTGTTTTCGTTTTCTTGTCTTGTTTCGCTTTCTCTTGCTTCGTTCGGTGCGTGATGGCAGAGCTCCGAACTTGATGGGCTACACGTTCTTTGGAATCCATCCATCCGTTGGCACAACGGCTCAAAGTCGTCTTTTACCACCTTTCCTTTTGCTCCATTCTGTATTTTCCCGAAGGCAGGACTTCTCGGAATACATGGCTGCCGCTGGGCTATACGTTCCACCAAGGAATGTGTATAATACCCATGCATATACACTACGCTAGACTTTGGGGGTTATGTACACCCGCGGTCCCGACGACCTTTCTAGATTCGCATCTCTCGCTCGGTGCGCCGAGCTTCTCATCGTCTCCCGCGCCTACTTCCCTTTTCCCTCCCCGATCTCGAGTTTACAGGGAATAACCTTTTTCTACTCATCTCCTTGGCCTTTCTTGCTTTCTTTCTGCTTTTGCACCTGGTTGCTATTCGAGATGTATTGACGGTAACTCCCGCAGCAACAACTGCAAGTCGACTTCCCCCGCGTACCTAAACCTTACCTACGCGCGAGACTCCAAGCCCACAAAGGGCTCTACGCGCCAACATGGTTAGACATGAAGGAGATGGAGAGGGCGAGTCAGAATGATGGGGTGCCGTTGGAGTATACGCCTAAGACTATTCTATACGCTCCGCCGAAAGGTACGCACGCACACCTCGATTCACCGCACACGCTGACTTGTACAAAGGGAAAGGCAAGGAACTGCACGATGATGAGTTCGAGGAGGAGCTTAGGTGGGTGCAAGCTCTGGAAGCTAAAGAGAAGCTGCAGAGGGATAAGGAATTGGCTGAGAAAGTGGCTGAGGAGGAGTACGAGCGCACTGGAGACGGTATCGAGTGCGGGTGTTGTTTTTCCACTTATCCATTCGTACGTTCCCTTCCCTTCCCTTCCTAGCTGGATACTCACTCACAAGTCCCACAGAACAAGATAACACAGTGCCCCGAAACACATCTATTCTGCAAAGACTGCATCACACGGCACGTCGAGACGAAGCTGGGGGATATGAACCCCGTTATCACTTGCATCGACCAGTCGGGGTGCAAAGCCCCCCTGCCCGACTCAGAGCTCCGGAGCTTTCTCCCTGAGAAGTTGTGGGATTTGTATGAACGCCTGCGTGCGCAAAAGGCAGTGGAGGATGCGAATCTGGAGGGGCTCACCGAGTGCCCGTTTTGTGATTGGAAATGCGTTATTGATTTGCCGTTTGAGCAGGAGCGGCTGTTGCGCTGCGGGAATGAGGAGGGGGGGTGTGGTGTGGTTAGCTGTAGACAGTGTAAGAAGCCTGTATGTGTCCCCCTTTTTTTCGTCTGAGGTTGGTGCTGATGTTGATTTTTAGGATCACCGTCCGAAGAGCTGTAAGGGTATGTGGATCTGTTTGCTGTTTGTAATGGTGTTAACGATGCATTGTTTGTAGAGGCTGAAGAGGACAAGGTGCTCGATGGACAGCATTCGGTGGAGGAAGCTATGAGTGAGATACAATTCTGATAATTGACTGGTGACTCCGCGGTACTGATGTGTTACTACAGCCAAAGCGTTAATGCGCAACTGCCCCAAATGCAAGAAAGGTGGGTTCTTAGCTATACTCCTCACTGCATCGACCCTAAGAGTTTATAGCTTTCATCAAGACCGAAGGCGTACGTGCCTACCTTTCATTGCAACCATTTTGTATCTAAACATCTTCCCTAGTGCAACAAGATGACGTGCCCGTACTGCCACACTTTGTCTTGTTACGTTTGCCGCCAAGAGGTTAAGAACTATGACCATTTCAACCAGGTATGTTCGGTCTTTTCAAATTAAACACTTTACTCATTTGTTCGTATGTTAGGTTCCTGGTGCGAACCGTCCAGGTGCTAGTCGAAGTAATAAGTGCCCGTTGTATGATCAAGTCGAGCAGAGGCACGCTGATGAAGTAAGTGCATCTTTCCCATCGCTCACGCGATCGAGCTGAAATTTTGCTTCCTGCGTCTGTTCGCGTCGGGGATTGCATTCATCTCCTCTGATTTCACGGATACTAACTTGATCTTTGTAGGTTAAAGCGGCAGCTGAGAAGGCACTGGCCGAACTCAAAGCCAAGAGACCCGACATCAACGAGAACGATATCAAGGTCGACATTCCCACTGCTCCTCGACCCGCTGTTCCCGTTCCCCCAGGCTTGCCTCATGCAGGTCACTTCGCTCAAGGGCCGATGTTTAACAACATGGCTCTCAACGTGCCACCCGGAGTCCAGGCCCCAGTACATGGAGGAGGATGGGGGAATTTTGGAGCTGTGCCACGCTTACCACCACCGCCACCCGTCGATCCTCCCAACGTAGCCCGATTGCGCTTCATGCATCAGCGTAATGCGGAGAGAGCGTTAGCGCAGCAACGACAGCAGCAGCAACAACAGCAAATCCAGGAGATGCGGTTCATGCCACCGTTGCCGCAGATGCCAGCCGCGCAACCGAGACCACCGATGGGGCCAATGCATATGATGCAACACGCACAACCCATGCAGCCGATACACGTGCAGCACTTCGGTGCTGGACCCCCTGCCCCGGCTGCCAGAAACGGGTTATTTGGTGGTCAAGTGCAGCCTCCACCTCCGCCTCCTAATCTATTTGCCCCAGCAGAGGACTTGGTTGACCGGCTTATCAGGAACGGGGTAGGTCATCAATTGCAGGTGCAACAGCCTGCCAGGAACGCATTATTTGGTGGTCAAGTGCAGCCTGCTCCCCCGCCTCCTCAAAGATACCCGGCGGCTAACGCGATACAACAGGCTGCCAGGAACGCGTTGTTAGGTCGTCAAATGCAGGTTGCACCTCCACCTCCTCAACCATATGCCCCAGCGGCTGGCATGGCGCAGCAAGTTGTCAGGAATGCGATAGCGGGTCGTCAAATGCAAGCTGCACAGCCACCTCCTCAATCAAATCCTATTTATCCACCACCTTTGTATGCCCGACCGCAGAGTAGGAGGTAATGTAGATCAAATGCTATTATATTATTAAAACGGTTATTAGCATTGGATTTCAGTTCTTTATTACATACTTTAGGATCGCCATAATGTACTGCTAGAACTAGCATATTTTGTTGATATCGCACCAACCATTCACGTTCGATATAGATTAATGACGAATGTTTAAAGTTGTAACGTAAAAATTGTGTAATATACAGTGCGATGAATGATAACAACAAAGTCCCAAAATAAACATAGAATGAGTGGAAAGTGATAAGCCCGCAGTAACAAGAAAAAGATGAAACGACAACTTGGGAAAAAATAAATAAGAATCCTTATGCCATACCTACGAACAATATCCAACCTTCTCCGTTGGGATTTGGTTCCAGACCACGGAACATCGACATTTGTCCAAGATAGTCCACTCTCCTTAAGCCCTCGCCGGTATTTCCTCTGGCGACATAAGCTTGATAAGCTTGCTCTCGCCGAACAGAGTGCCAGCCACTGTACTCGTAGTCCTTCACGTATTGTTGGAAATTTTGGAAGATTGTATTTAGAACATCGCCAACTCTGATACCGTCCAAGTTAGTCACCATTGATGGCCAAGGAAATCTAGGAGTAGCGTCCTCAGCGAGAGCGTTAATATATAAATGAGTGACGAAAGGCCAGGTTGCAGGTTGCGACTTGTCGATGTTGCTCACTGGGATGGATGTATCGTGTCGTGTTCCTCGGTTGAATAAGACGCTATTAGTGGGAGCCAGTCCCATGTTCCAATATAACGGAGCCGGGCCAAATCTCGAGTGTTGAAGCAGAGGATTAACCTGACACTCCCATGGAAATGGTAGCGGTTCACCTGGCTTGGGCAATGTCCATCGTTCAGGGCGTGGAGGAAGAGCGGGATGCTGAATACCGGGAACCCATTTCTCAGGATATTTCCTGCCACCTGGACTCCTGAGAAGATGCCAGACGTCTTCTAGCCTGACAGGCGGAGGATTGGCTCCGATGACGGCTACACATGCATTTCAGAGGTCACCCGCGATGTTTAATAAACGAAAATGAACTTACGAGTGTTCTCCACCGTAACATCGTTTACCCTTGGACGAGAGTAATAGGCATATTCCTTCCATTCGTGAGGTTGTACGATGTCCGGAGGGATTTCCTCCTCTCTCTCCGTTATATTATTATCCTCTTCCTCCCTCAACGAAGCGCCTGTAGAGGATCAAATACATTCAAGCGCTCGGTGTCTGGTTTTGAATCCTTACCTATGCAGGTTCGGAACAAAAACCCGATCTTTCGAAGTACCTTTCTTCTCCGCTTTCTCGACGGAGGCGAAATAGGTTCAGGAGGTTTGTCAACCACCACCAAATATTTAGACTCCCTGCCCCGAACAGTAAACGCTGGAGACACAGTGTGTAGGGTTTCTGGAGTTTCGACATGTGAAGGTGGGGGAGTGGGAACCCATGGAACTGAAAGGTCATCTACACCACGATAGAATCCCCCGTGCTGGAGAAAGGGATAGGAGCGTAAATAATGGGGATCCATGATGACGAAGAAGAGGATAAGGAGGAGCCACTGACAACTTTCATAAGTGGATAGGAAACCACGAGGCTATGTTATGAGGATAGGGTTTCGTTCCCAGATCAAAATAGTGCACACTGCAGGCCTAGTATTCGGACAAGGACAATGGTTTCAATCGCTACCGACAAGCGAGCGGAGTAGCGATAATGAAGTCTTGTATGACGAGACAGACAATGGAAAGATTGGAAACGGTCGTTCAGATGAGAACAAGGTCGAAGGGAAAGTTTAAGAGACGGTAAGAGCGTCCCTGTGCTTCATGAGATGGGTATGGGGAAATTCCGGCTCTGCCGGCATCTACACCAGGTTTTGATCAAACACTGATAATCTTGCCATTTTGCGACATGGACATCTTCTTTCCAGCCCAAATAGCCTCTGATGAGGGCAGCCGCCTCGTGGCCTCAACGTGTGTAGGTAAAACTGGGATATGAAGGCCTATGGATGCGGGGTAGAATTCATGCCTCATGTATCACACACGCAAGATATGAATTGCAAGAAGTATCACCTTGGTGTCAGCAGTTCATGGGCGCTGCTGTAAACGCTATGGACAAGACGTTGACGAAGGATAAACGTTGAAATTAGGGGAGGTGCGTTGAAAGAGTACTGCATTTTCCATTCTGTTTACACGTGTAACATCCCGGAAAGGTCAAAGGCAGCGTTAACGGACGCCCCAAATCCTACAGCTGTCAGGAGGGTAACTCGACGCAGTGTTGGGGGTAGAGTTCAAGGTAAAGTGGTTGACTTTGGTCCATTAAGAGCTACGCGTGGTAGAAGCGCAGTGGCGAGGGTGAGTCATACTCTTTCCTGTTCATATTTAACATGGAGATTACAGTTGCTCTTGCAATCCAACCAGTGTGCTCGCATATTGGACAGACCAAAGGAACCCACCATAAATATATCTTTCTCTTGAGGTGTAACTCTTAGAGTATGGATGCGTGCTTGTGGTTCGTTCACTGGAGAGGAAGTAGAGCATGGTAACTTGGTTGGTCGTTTTTCGAAAGTTGAGACAAACTATATTTGAAAGTGTTTGTTTGTATCTTTAGCTCGACACAAGCAGGTCCACATTCTCACTCAACCTCGTACCTGCGTGAAACCCAGAGTTGACATGCGAGAGACTCTTCGAGCAGAAACAACAATTTGGCATCCGTAGCAGGACATCATAGACATGGAGTGGAAGAAAAATATCAAAGAAAAACTAGCTCTAAGGGCCATCTTCTTGGATAAGATCATCGGTTTCCGCCGAAGTCAGTTAGAAGCGGGTGCACCCAGAACAAAGTCGTAGAAAGGAAACCTCAATAAAAAATCAACTTTGTACAAGGTTCAAAGTGTAGGCGCCTTCTGTTGCATCTGATGATGCCCACTGTCCAGCGGCGCACTAACAACTTCACAGGTCGCCTGTCAATCCAGTACTAAGCGGACATAGAGACATGACGATATCAAGACAAAACGGTACCTCCACATTGAAAAGCTGCAAAAATAACTTGCCTTTCTATAAAAATATCGTCGCCTCGTCGGACTCGTCCTATCGCTGCCGGCGGATCATGCAGCAAAATCCTGGTCTAACCAGCCTAGACGATGTTCGTAGGATTTCCGGAATCTGGAGTGTTTCGTTCAAGCACAGAAACAACGGACATTACAACCCATCTGAGAACGCGAAACAAGAGCTTTGCAACAATATGGCGTAGTCACGGAACTGTGTTGTTGCCAATCATTTCTAGATATGATTGTGGGTACCACCTTCGAGAAGATTTACCTTAAAGCAACCAGAGAACATGATTCAGAAGGAGAAGCCTAAGGTATACAGCTTAACGGCATGAGCATGTGTCTCGTGTGGTAGATATGAACGAAGAACTAGAGCAGCGGAACGAACTTTGTTATTTCCTTTCGACTTGAAGCTATTATGTTCCTAATTTTGTGGGTGCAACGCCTACATATGTCACTTTTCCATTGAAAGGAATAGGTTGTGTGGCTTGCTTGCAATCCGACTCGGAACGCCATCAGCCACAATCATTGAGAGAAGAGTCACTGGGTGCGGGTCAATATTACAGTGCAGCAGAATGAGGATCCGTGGATCATCACAAGAGGAGACTCTAGGAGACTGAGCTCCGGAGCTCGAGAAGACATGAGACCTAACGGAAGGATGAATGAGCTCTGCAGATTCTCGGTGTACGTACATACTTGTAAATTACGATAAGATATGGGTAGCTGATGTGCTTTGCTTGGTACTTACTTCTTCTCCATGTTCATAAAAAGAAAAATGAATAAAAACTTTGTTATGACCTGTGAAAAGTAAGGGAACAGTGAGTCATCCCGCTATGACAAGACCCATTAAAGGAAAGGAGGACTTAATTTGGGACCTATATGGACTCATCGTTCCACGTGTAACAGCGAGCGGGGAAGAGGCGGCTAAGATTAGATGATGGGAAAGATAAGTCCTAATGAAGGTCAGGCGGCGAGTGCCTTGCGGACGAGTGGGAATATCACCGGCGTAATTATCGACAATTAACAAGGAAAAACCACCGAGTCAGGAGAAACGTCGCACCAGAACCTGTATGCGCAGCACAGTGTCAAAAACAAGATAAATCAAAATGTGAACATACCAAAACGAGTACCACACTCAAGCTTTGAGTTTGATTGAGGCGTATGCACGCACATGAAAGGAAGGATCGGACCATGCTTGTGGCTTGCTTCGATGGGGGCGTTGATGGAGGACTGGAGCACCCCCGATTCTGACCTGTTCTGGAGGTATGCAGTAGAGTTATGATTTGTGAATAGAATTCGTTATCTTTGATTGCGATTGTTGAGTCTCCAGCGAAGAGGAACTTCGAAGTGCAATATGAAGCTTCGTAGGTATCTATGCTGGTAGCTGCCAGTCATGCGACCTATAGCGAAGTGTTCTGAATCTTATCTCTCAAATAGCACTTCTATACTCGCACTCCAACGCATTTGCTATTGGTCATCTCAGATTCATATTAGTGGGATATATACCGCGAGAGATACGATACATATGTCAGAAGATCACCCGCCTCCCATAGAATGGAGAGAGAGAAGGGTAACAAATCCATACAAGGGAAAAGAGCCCCAAGATCTGGGGTGAGTACTTGAGTACCGCTTCAGCCACCACCCACCCTTCAATCAAAACTGCGAAAACATGTCAAGTGAACAAGGCATGAGATGCAAGCACAGAGTACTGCATTCTTCGTTCCGCTGGACAGAATACTTCAATTTAGTCGCTGACAGTTCTAAGGCTCTCGGGCTCATTGCCGAGTTCCCTCATCTCATTTTCATCTTTCTTTTGAAGGTGAGTTTCATGTTCCGTTGCTAAGATCCACACAAAAGACGTACCTCGTCAAATGAATTGATTCTTGATTCATACTTTAAACTTGATAGAAACCCCAATATTGAGGGTGTAGATTCGGTTTCTCAATACGAGCAACTTTCTGAACAGTTCATCAGTCAAACATCAGAATACGAAGGCATAGAATGGTGATAAACAGAATAACATTGTATGTGATAGGGTAATGACATCCGTAATAAGTATCAGAACCGAGACAGACTAGAATGGGAGAATCTGAGTAAGTATCATGCGAGAAGAATGTTAGCAAGTCGAGAAATCAATGCTATGATGTATATGATGACGACACACGATATGAGATGCGGTATGATATGAGGAAGGCAGCCGAATAAGTACTTCGAACAGTAACGAGCGTAACGCAAAACGTGGTACTGTAGCGGGCGTAACGTGGGAGGGCAGGTCATCTAGCAGGGAAACGATAAATGATTAGATCATTCATTTCTTCGAAGTTAAGCAAAGTGCTGCTGGCAGCTAGCTGTGCAGCATCGCGGGAGCGGGTTCCAGATTCGTGTTATACAGGTTATGAAACGCTGAGGTGGGAAGAGGAAGCGGAAGCAGTGATTGATAGGCTGAGTAAGTAGGCCGAGAGTGAGTGGAGTGGAGTGGAGTGGACGAGGCAGAAAGTGAGTGTATCGATTAGGGAGGAAACGCAAGACCGAAACGAGGAGACCGAGTGAATGGAGTGATTAGTCGAAGTGAAGACGGGAATGGGACATGATGAACACAGGCCGAATGAATGGAGTAATTAGGCGACGTTGAACGGCCGAGTATGTGACGTTGGAGTGGTGTATACGAGACAGTGATTAAGGACAGACGGAACGCAATGTGGATAAATCATAACTTGGAACGGTGTCTTCAATGAGCACAACCGATGTGAGGTTGATGTGTGGGAGCGGGAGCGGGATAGCCTGGCCTGTACAGAACAAAGAACCCCACTAGGGGAATGAGAATGCACATAGTCGAACGACAAAGCCAGGCACGACAGCCCAACGTGCAAAGATCCTCAAAGACAAAGTCTGACCCGCCAACTATAAAGCTTGAGACAGTCTTAACACCACCAAAAGCAAAAAGGATCGATAAACCCTGTCCACAAACAACACATTAACATCCACCCCACCAAAACGCACAAACCCAACAACCTCCCTCACCTTCAAAGAGCTTCAACAAAACACACACAACGCGCCTAATCGCCCCCAAAAAACCCACCCCGCTGATCCGGATCCATATCAGGAGGCTCATACCCATCCCGCTCAACCAAATCTGCCTCCCACTCTCCCTCAGGACACCTGACCCTCTGCTGAAACGCACTCTGCTCATTATGAATAGCCTCCACGACCATCTCTTTCTTTTTCGGCGTCTCCCGCCAATCAGGCCGGGAGTCCAACGTGCGCCAGTTCTCCGCCTTGTCCCAGATACTCATCCGGCCGAGGATAATGTTGCGCCACTGCATCCTTGGTAACGGGTGGTATGGGATGAGCACGAAACGTTTGTCGTCCACGAAGCGTTTTAGAGAGACACTCCAGTCCGGGTCGGGCGCGGGCCCCGTGTTAAGGCAAAACACGAGGGATTTGAGGGTAGGCGATACAGCCAGCAAGCGCCATAGGAATGCGGTGATTTCATTTATCGTGCTTTGCGGGACACCACGGCGGGCCGTAACGCACAAGTGCGTAAGGTTCGGGAGATCGAGTACAGAGGACTTGTTATGGTGTCCATAAAGCGAGGACGTATACAAATGCGTGACCTGGTTGAATATCGGCTCGTGAAAGTTAAGCAGCGGGGGTCGGCCATGGTGGATGATCATCATGAACCGCGGGCGCAGCGGGTATCGGCGAAGCCAATGCGCATTCGCAAGGAGTTGTTCGCCCGTAATAGCCAGCTTCCGCACGCGGTTAAACATAGGCGCCATGCTGGCCAATGCAAGCTCGATGGACGGAAGCCGCTTGTTGACGACCAGAGTGAGCGATTCGACGTGGTAATCTGAGAGATTGGGTGGCATGCTGATGAACTTCTTCTTGAGGGCGGGGATGAGCACCGGGCGGCGCGGAGCAAGGGAGGATGAGAACCGAGTAATCCGCTCGGTAGTGTTGAATACTACGTCACGGAATAGGTGAGGGACGATGAGCCTGTTCACGTCCTTTGAGATGAATCGCAGTTGGCATGCTTGTCGGGTGCTTATGGATGCGAGGAAAAGTAGAATTTCTTGGATGAGCTCGACTGGGAGGCGGCTCCAGAGCCTAGAAAACAAGGGCGGGCTGCGCAGTATTAGCTGAGTGTGCATCTGAGATTGTTGGCGGGAGACCCACCAGCAAAGGGCAAGGTTCATTAGAATACAAGATGAAGTGAAATGAGAGAGAAAGTGAAAGATTTGGCGTGGGTGGTCGTCGCTAGAAACCAAGAAATGAGAAATGTGGGGAGGGTCGGAGCAAGGACTGATCACAAACGTTCATCGATTGACCAAGCCAAAAGGTGGCCCAGCCAAACACGTTCAAACAATCCACTGCCATTCCACTCAATTCAAGTCACAGCCCCAGCTGAATAATGACCGCAACGTCGTCCTCGTCTTCCTCACCACTACCACCACCAAAAAATTCCTGCAATTCAAAGAAAAGGCAAGCGCAAATATTCCTACCTCAGCCTGCAGGGCACAAATACGAGTCACAAAAAGGCTCACCCAATAATCATGCCTCCCTTCATTCGCTGGTTCTATCCTGCTAAAATCAGAACAAGGCCAGCTCACCAGATAAGTTCCGGATCTCATGATCCCTAGTAGATCGGGATGAAGTATCCGCTCTACCGTGCACCTCCTGCCATTCTGCGCTAGCCAGCCCAACGTGTTGGGCCAGAAGCTCCTTATCTGGGACATCTCACGTATCGGTGGATCAGGTGAGTGTATCATGGGAAGATTATCGAACACCTGAGGATGGTTAGTGACAAGTTAGTGACATGACCATCTCACCTTTGCATCACCCGCGGGAGTAAAAAATTCCATCTGCGGAACGACCCTCGAGGAGGTATACTTGGACATTCGGGAGGACCATAGGGCTCCATAACTAAATCATGTATTTTGCAACTGAGTTCTCATAGCTCGTCAGATAGTTAGATAGCAATGGAAGTGCAAAAAAAAAATAGGACAGTGAGTGGGAAACGCGACCAGTGACCACCGCCCAAGGCAAATATACCGTCCCGGATCGAATGATGTCGAATGGTATCTGATAAAGATAGGCTTTGAAGGTCTTTCGGAGGTAGTAAATATCTAGAGCCGAAATCAGTGACGGAAGCAAATAAAGCTCATATCGCCCAAATATGCCTGCAGGCAACTGCAAAGAACTCTTGGGAGTCGGTTAAGTAAATAGAAAGATAGCGAGCCTGGAATATCATGCTGCATTTTCGTACCGGTGCCAAACGGTACCCAACGAGCGGGATGGACACTTGAATTCCAAAAGGACAGCGTGGAATTTCCACGCATCACGCAACATCCAAAATCTTGCTTCACGTAACGCTCCAAATCCCGGTCCGATATTTCGACTTGGATGCGGCGAATGTATGTACAGTAGGATTCCAATCTAAAATGAAATCAGCAACACGCTCAAAATACACAATTAAAATTATGATTTTATCAGATTAATCCGCCACACATGTCCGGATGTAGCGCAAGAGTAGAACAAAGGGGTGGTCTGATATGGCATATACTCGACATAAGCGACCTGTCCGTCCGGTGTTCAAGCCAAGTGCACGTAGCAGAGGAAAGAAGAGGAAGCAAAATGTCCCTTTGCATCTGGCGACTTCGAGTACGAGCGCGGGAATACACACGATCCCCGGTAAATGCAGCCAGGGACGTCCGTTTCCCTATCCCAGTACAATCTACCATCGAAAACTGTAAATACGGCATAGGAAGTTGAGATCCGAGACCACAAATAACCTTCAGTGAGCTCACTCAGTTGCGAAGGTCAAAAATATCTACACTTACCTTCACGTCTGCAATGCCGTACACGCTTAACCCCGCGTTTCTGTCCGAAAAATGCCCCCCGCCCTTGAATCTACGAAGATAGAAATATCATAGGCGGATTAAGATCCGCTTGTGGCTGGCTGATGTTCCTCCTCACGAGGATGAGCGATCCGTCTCCGCTTGCATATATCATATCAATGCCATACACCATCGGATGAGATGCACATGATGATACGGGAAGTTGACATGGCTCCAGGTCTCGTCCCCGCCGAGATAAGGTGAGTATATGCGGTTCGATGGCGATATCAAAAACATGGTGTGTGTGTTGCGAGATGGAGATGGGGAGAAGAAGGATTGGGATGTCGGTATCAAATTGAAGCACCTTAGAATAGGTAGATTGTGGCGGCGGGTGCATCATGTGCACGGTTCGATATCTGTGTGCATATCATATTGGAAGATAAGTTGAGCGCGCTGAAAGATTTTCAAGTCACCGATGTTATCGTATGTACAAGTTGTGATGAATACACGATATCGTTGAACATGAAGAGAACTATGAGATTTAGCAGAGAGAGACGCCAGCAAAGTTGAGACATTGAAATGACAATGACATCGTTTATTTAGCAAAGGGAAGGCATACAACTATGTCCAAACAACGGAACCAAATAAACCCTTAGCCAAGCACGTTTCGCTTGGTCGACACGGAGAACATGGAAACCGAGGAATGCGTTTGAGACAAAGATAGCTCAGAAACCAAGATGCCCGGTGCAAGAAAACAACATTCTGACTCTTCCAAAATTACCAACTCAGTCACCTTTTCCTGCTCACTTCGAAGCGCGGATCTGTCATATGTTCGTAGCACAGCACCTGACTCGAATCATCCAGTCAACAAGGCGAAATTAGTAGCAACATGTGAGGCTTGCGCCATCCAACGTGGGTCATTATTGGACCGCTAGGTAGTGGCGACGGCGCTCGTGTGTTGTATTGATGGGTCCTCGGGCTCGAGAAGGCACAGGAGGCTCCGAGGAATGGCTTGTGACCTCCGCATGCATTTTGTTGTTCAGTTTTGGTTGTGTTTCCATGTTGCTCAGTTTTAATGTGCCTTTTGAAACCTAGCTTTGCAATATTTCTTCCTACTCCGACAAACCAGAAGCTTGGGTAGTTCATGCATCCATCCGATACGGCAGGTGCCTATTTGTCTCTAGAAAAATCACCCACTGGTAGGAAAGGACATAACCCTTTGGAAGGCACCGAATCGGATGTCTCCATGTCGTTTGTAACTTACGGGATTGCGAAGGAGAAAATGTGGTTAAACAATTCCTAAATTTTAACCAGAGTTGTAAATCCATCCATCCGACCGAGTTAGACGCTTATATGTCTCAATAGAGATTCACCCACCATTAGGAAGGAACACGATCCAATTGGAATACGCTGATGCGGAGGTCCACAACTTGAAAATTTGTAGTTGAACATTTGCTAATTTTCTAAGAACAGTTATGTGTGCATTAATCCGGTTAAGTGAGACGCCTACGTGACGTGTCTCTACAGAGAAACCATCCGCACCATGGAACGCAGTCCTTTTGGAATACACCTATTCAGATGTCTGCTAGTATCGTTTTGACTAGTGTAATTATATCCAAAACGTAGTCAAACCTTTCCTAATTATCAACATCAGCCGTGCCTGAACTTACCCGCATATTTGTCTCAACCCAGAAAACATCCGCAAGACGGAACACAATCTCATTGAAACACGCCGGTTCGGATGTCTGAACATCCTCTATCCCGCGGACTGTAAAGCCAAAAAAAAAAGTAGTAAATGTAACATATTCCCAAATTTTTCACAAGAGCAGCAGCG
Organism: Cyathus striatus; assembly: GCA_025738555.1. Classification (NCBI taxonomy): domain Eukaryota; kingdom Fungi; phylum Basidiomycota; class Agaricomycetes; order Agaricales; family Nidulariaceae; genus Cyathus; species Cyathus striatus. Next base: position 1,426,812 of record JAOVFP010000018.1, read on the forward strand.
GAAAGCGATTTTAAAAACCATTTCACAGGCAGCTGCTCAAAACAAATTAAGATAGGGCGGGCACGATGCGCGGAGTCGTGTATTTTCCCAGACACGACGACGGGATGGTAGGCGGGTCACATTCGGGATAACTTAGGAGGAGCACGAGGCCGAAGCACGGGTTCGGGCACTTCACCACTTTTACAATCTCCCTTGCGAATACCATCTACGTCCTGCGGAACCGTTTCTACGTGAAAGTATCATCACACCATGAATATTCACAACTAAAAACTCCTATCGATATCACTGATGGAATAAAAGTATCAATATTAATTTCCTACCAGGCCTACAAACGCACGGAATGCTTGAAGCTAGATCAAGCTACTCATTTCACAGGTACATGCTCAACATGCTGATGGAAGGAAAAACTTGATCCAGAACCATAACTCAATAATTCCAACCGCTAGACTAGCTAAAGCTAAACCACACCGCAACCTTACGAGTTAGTCACGTAATTCCAATAGCATGAACTTTGTTAATATTATCACAGACGGGGATGGCGGAAGTCTCTTGGTATATGCGGTACATTGTCATGTCGGCGGAAAAACAAGAACATCGATTCAAGTCAACTTACGCATTTCACATGTCTGATTCGATTAAACAAGCAAGCACCATTCTGGCAATATATCTGCATCAGTAAACAGAATTTCGGGATTCATGAGAAGCTAAATCAATACGGAAACCGATGTACATTAGTGCCTCCTAAGTGAATCCCGAGGTCGCCATTGACTGTTCGAATCACTCAGAGGTTCAGAGCTGGAAGAATTACATGTAGAACAGCCCCAGTCAACGCTGAGGAGAGGAAATAGAAACAGGGGCACTACGTGGGTTGAACTCGCCGCGTCGTAGTAGTGGCCTACGAGCTTGTGATTCTTTACAATGATCAACTAGCTAAAAATAAGTGGCCTGCCAGTCTAAGGCGCCGAATCAAATTCTTAGACCATCGGCCGCTGTGCTACAACGGCACGTTTCACATATATTTAGACGCTCGAGCTTGAAAAAGTAACATAACCTGACATAACTGAGGATCTTCCGCCAGTACCTTGATTAATTAAGGACGTCTGGAGGGAGTCTCGGAGGAAGTGATGCCAATGCAGTGAAGTGCTGTAAATGCTGATGAAAAGTTAGCGCAGATGTAAGGGCGCACTTATATCGAAGACGTCACTGCTGTGAAGTCCACCACACACCGGCAACTATCTAATTATGCTAACCGAGAAATCCATCGCAGCAAGGTGCAGCTCTGCACAGCGACAAACTTTCTTCGCCTTCTGCCATCATAGACGCGGAAGAAAAGAGACTTTTGTCAATTTTACGAATTGCAACTAAAAACCAAACCGTGAGATAAAATTGACTTTGAGAGATAAGATCATGATCATCATACCGCAGGCGCTGGGAACTTCGCAATTAAAGAAGACATACCGAGTGTTCTGAGGTTTGCAAAGACTAGAAGCTCTCAAATCTTTCTCGAATGCTGTCTGGTGGCGCATCTGGACATCCGGCATTACTTCATGTGGGAAAAGGAGCTGAACACGTTCCATGGTGCTCGGGGCGGGCGGTAGAGTGGAGAGATAACAATTAAAAATCATTAACGGGCGGAAAGATTGTCTCATCACGAAGAAGAATGCTTGTGGGTCACCATCCCCACGCCGATAGGCTCTAAGTTACGCCCTCAGGGTGGTGTACAATGCGAACTGGCGCCATAAAACGTTTCTTAGCGGACGGAATGGTAACTCACAATAGAAGTGAAGTGGGCGTATAGTAGTTACCATACCTATGATAGATGAAAAGCTCAGCGTGAAACGTTTCTTAGCGGGCGGGGATAACAGCCAGAATAGAAAGTTAAAAGCTTCAAAAACTCACCATAGTGACATTTCTATTCGAACGTTTAGTAAAGACAATAGAGGCAGTGAATGAAAAAATGCTTACTGGGACCCACAATACGGCAGACTCCTGGTCATGAGTATGTACGCCCACCATTGCTGGTGAGCTGTGTGTGAGGGTCGTCACCACAAAACGTTTTTTGATGTCCGCCTTTGACAATGTAAAAGGCTCAAATCTAGATTAAACTCTCAAAATCAATGGGGTACGAAGTGAACATAGTATTTCTAGAAATCACATTATCCGAAAAGATAAATGCGTTCGCGATGCACAGAGCGGCAAGAGAAGCGGCCCCCCCCGCCCACACCTTAATGGGGATGGTTGAATTTGCAAGACGAAAAACGTGCTGTGACTAGCGGGATACTTCAAGAGTGGGGCGCCGGGCCATCTAAGTTCTTTTTTCTGATTCGCATAGTAAAGATGTGATATTAGCACTTTGGCTTAGCACAAATAAAAAAAATCCATACGCTGAAGAAGTGTCCTGCGAGTCGGGCTTCTTTGATGGTGGCGAACAACAACAAAGGAACCCATGGGCCGGCGGACGTTACACGTGTTACAGTGAGTGGCAAGTCTTCAATTTTTGTCATCACATTTAGTCCATATCGGATAACTCCTCGTCGTCGAGAAAGTTTATGATCATAACAGCGCCTACTAAGCATCCCCAAGGACTACCGTTCGTAAGTGGAAAACCGAGCACTCTAAGTAACGATGACGAGATGGTGGCTGATGGCGGCCAACCACAACAGGTCTGAGAGCCTAGGCAGTTTCCCCAGGTGCAAGTAGATCAAGCGGCATCAGAGGGATTTTCTCGGCGCTTGGTGGATGCCGTGCCTGTTCGATAGTACCATTCCCTTTTTTGGAAGTCTTGCAAATTGAAAGATTAGAGCGGACGATATTTGAAATTGGAGACCAACAAGCCTCGCCAGGTATACAAGAGTCGACATAAAGTCCACGGAGGTCCAAGGATGTCCGACAATTAATGGAAGACCAGCCCAGCGGATCATTGTTCAATCCCCCACAAACATTAGCCTATCTTCCGTTGCACCTCTTGTTTGAGGCATTTTACGCATCAGATGTTCGACCCCGACACTACGCACACCTATAATTTCTTATTGAAAAGTCGCTAGGCCGTGAATCGAGATAAGCCTGAGCGAGTCCAGATATCCATCTATTTGTGCTTACAGAATACTGAGGAATCAGGCCCTACGTTCTTTCTAGTCTGTAGGCGAGTAGACAAGTAGGCGTTATGTCTGTAGTATAGAATGGATTGAAGATAAAACATGATAGAAAGCTTTGAAGAGCATTCCAGTACGCCAATGCTATCAAATGGCCTACAATAACCACCGAGACCGGGGACACAGCAATTACGGAGAATTCATTCCTACCAGTGATTAATCATACCCGGTTTAAAAGTAAAATCTCTCCACTCCTATGTTTCTCGGAGGTATTACGAGACAGACAATAGGTAGCGATAAGAGCGTCAGGTATATCAGATACCTTCCCACACGATCTTGCTAGATTTGTTTCGTGAGAGACCGTCGTACGTGGGATGTTTACGGTTAGACCGCTCCAGGCACCAGTCAGATGGCCGGCTAAAGCACAGAGAATAGACAGACAGTTGTTGTCAAGGATAGATGTATCTTCAGTGTCTTTCTGAACAAGAATAGTTATCTGTTCAGCACTCTTGGGTTTGTGTATGGAGCTCATGAGAACGTGATAGGTTTTCAAATGGGACGTTTAACACATGCATCATAAAAGGATCATAGAATGGCTAGAGTGAGCAATGGTGGTGCGTGGTGGTTGAGTTTGGGTTGGGCCCGGGACGTGGCAACGGCGAAACGCGAACAGTCACAATGTGACATGACGCGATCCTTGTCACATTCCGACGGAGTCGCTAGCCATCATGATATCATCCCATATAAGAGGTATCCAGCAACGTTGATAACACGATGCTCCCAAACCGTTTTTGGATTAAAAATTATTGTACAACAGGCATGTAAAGTATTTCAAAAACAATATTACTTCTCGGAATTCGTCGAAAAGTGTCAAGGTTAAATGATGCTCGTAAAGGTCTCAAAAAGGACTCATTCGAATGCTAATTGATAGTTAACATTCATGAAAGCGAAGACATACCTTACTGCTCATAAAGTGAATATCTCCAGTAGCTTTTCGACTTCACCAACCGAGGGCTCACTGATTTTTCCCGATATAGTCTCCAACATTCCGTTGCGCACTGGAAACCTACTTTCTTTAATTCCACTGAACCGCCATGACGTTAACCATTCGTTAACCTATATTTCGCGCCCATAAATCAACTGTTAGTGGTCAAAGTTAGACTAAATCATAAAATCAGTATACTAAGCCTGATAAACGCCTTCACATGCCCGGGATATGAACCTACTTTCTTATCATTGCATTCAATTTCAACACCGGAGCTCAAAAGAGCGCTCGAAAATTTCCACTTGTTCCGTTCTCCGCAAGCTTACCCCGAAGCAGTGTCTGCAGTGGTTGTCGTCGGACTTGCACAGTCCTCTATCCCATTCCGGGGATCCTCGTGTGTTGCCCTGACATCGAGTTAGTACTACTCGGTTACCCCATAGATCATATACATAACTCACGTGTCCAGATTTTCAGACTACATTTCGCGTTAAGACGAAAGTCAAAATCGAAAGCGACCTAGAGGAAACAAACAAACAGCTTCGCGGAAGCAGGAATACTTTCTTGGCTGAAAGTCAAGTCACGTACTTATCCCGCAATTAGCACATAACAAACTACATTTACCCATACTGGCCGGACTGAATTCCTCGGAGACGTGACAGTCGCAATCATCACAGTATCCACATCCATGCGGGAGAATCAAAACTTTGTCGCCGCACTTCTTTACTAGTCCTGCATCCCGAGTCTTGTCGAGTCATTATAGAAAAGCTATGAGAGGGGTTAACAACTAAAATAACACAATCCATTAGAAACGTGTGGTAACTTCATGAGAAATGGGACGCAGCCACCGAGTTCGTTCCTTGACACAACACCGATATCAACAGGATGGAAGGTTTATATCGAGCACGAATCGCAGAAACACCCATTGTCCACAGAACGTGAATCTGCACGAGGTCCATTGTTCCCTCTTTCTGGCAGGGAGAGCTCATGATGAAATGATCAGGGCAGACATCATCGGGGTATATCTATACCACCTCTTTATCAATATGCCGTAGCATGCACACATGCTCTATTTCTATTCTCAAGAATCCTCATCTCATATTAAGGTCTAATATATCCTTAACCCTACAAACTTCCGCGCTCAGTTGGAACTTTGCACTATGTTCCCGCGGTAGGGCGTGAGTAAAAGCGCAATGACTCGACTTGTTCTCCGCGCAAGATCCATCTTAACGTATGTAAAAAGTCGCAAGAAGAATAGCTCAAAAAGACAACTCCTCCCCAATCGCAGTCTTTAACTTCTTATCAGCGACGAACCTAGGTACTTCTTCCACCCTACCCATTGTCCTGTCGAACTGACTAGACTCGTATAAAGCTTACAATTCTCGCGATATGTCTGTTTCGTACGTCGTGTTGAAACTTGGTCGACACATTTCCGTCCCGCGGGGACAAGCAGCCTCTTGAATGCATCCCGCCGGGATGAAGGAGTTATTTGCACAGCCTACATACATACACCTTCTGCTATAGAGTCTTTTCTTGTCTTCTCTTCTTAGATTGATTTCTAAATTACAGATTCTCAACGCTTCTTGTCCATCCGTGCATTGTCCTATGGATCTGATGTCTCAAACACATCCTGAGACGATCACTTGGGCCAGTTTGAGCCCCTGGTAAAATGAATCGAGCCACTGGAGTCATTATTGAAATTGAGATAAATAAAAAAATGGTTCCGTTGTGCATTGGAAATAAAACGTGTATTGAGAAAAAATGAATCGAGGACAACATCAGTAAGTCCTATAATAGTAGCCGTACAATATTGATGATAGTGGGTCCACAACGGGCCCACAAAGCACACCCAAATTGCCGACAAGGAAAAATATCGCGGTAATTCAGGAGGCACAAGCACAGCTCATCGTCAGCAGTTTCAAACCACCAAATCCTCTCCTTCACTCTCCTTCTGAGAATCTCCCCACAGTCGCAGTTAAGCGTCTCTGAGTCACCTAACCCAATTTAGCCGACAATGCAAAACTCTAACCCTAGCTTCAGTCTTCGCGATCGCGATTGTCACCGGTTCACTCTGTGTGATCTCGTCTTACGCGAGGGCTCGAGCAGTTCTCGCCGATGGCATGCACGCTTACAGAATGTGATACCTCGAAGAGTAGATATTGCAAATTGTGATATATGTGATATGTGAAAGTGGTGCTCCCCTCTTCGAAGGTTGGTGCTGGCGCGTTATCTATTCTAAATGGAAACCCTCCGCGTAGTTTGTTAACAACTTACACATGCGCTTTGACGTGCGCTGATGGTGGGATGCAGAAATTGTGCAGAAATAGTTCGGCTATTGCGGCCGATTGTGGCGCGATATTCTAATTAATTCGGTGGAGAGCACGACGAGGATGAGAGGGTTGGGCTGAGGGGAAATTGGAAATACACATGCGGGAATAACAGGTAGGTCTAATTGGCACTCGGTATGTTGGCACGTGCACCGGCGAATCATGGAACTCTGTCAGTGATGTAATTTGGAATTTATGCAAGTAACCGCACTAATGGGATAGTAATTACGATGCTATCACGAGACTGAGCTATTTTCTGTATACGCCCGCGCTCACCGTGATGTTCAGTGAGTGGCACGGAACATGAAATGCAGCGTAGATACGGAGCTAGGAATCAACGTACGGCAGAGATGAAAAAACGCGAAATTAAGAACATCTGGTATGTTCGACGAGAATATAATAAAATGAAATATAAAAATAATAAAGAGGGCGGGAACACAGGCAGGACATACTGACGAAAGGGCGGGAGAGTGTGCACGTACAGAGATCGGTCGACCTAATGAATTGCCATAAGTGGAAACTAACTTTGTCTGAACTTTGCTGTGATACGAACGGACGGGTCCAAATCGCCAAATCGGGAATTCTGAAGGCACTACACCCTTTTGATCAGGATCACCAAACACACGTGGATAATTTTATCACGATCTCATTTGACCAAATCACGCAGCACCGAAGAGGCTGTCGACGTCGTTGGCTCACCGTCATCAGCAAGAGCGATGCTGCATGCCTGGGGGGCACTGCATACCATCATGTTCAGCTTCGACCAAAATCCCGAGACCCCCACCTTCCCGCGATTCCTCCTAAATTATAGATGAGAAGTCATATTTGTCTTCCAAGTGCTGTGAAGTTCGACTTACTCGAGTCATCGGCGGAAAGCGTGGGCGAATAACTCATAATATCAGCTTAATTTCCTGTCCGCGGGGAGAAAAGCCTGAAAAGATATGAGAATTCTCCAATAATTCCAGAAGGGACGATCTTACGTGGGTTCACTGATCAAATGGAGAGGTCAAAGATTACAGATAAGCAAAAGAAAGTGGCTTAGCGGCAACAATAACGAAGGAGAGCTGGGGTAGACATCCGGACCAGTCCTCCGGTAACCCAACAATCTGGCCCACAGTCCACCAAAGACAATAGTAGCATCTCTGAGCTGCATCTCTCCATACTGCTGCAAACATGTCAACACAACTTTCCTTCCTGCCAAATCCGTCTCGCGTTCCTCGAACCCGTCAGATTTGGATCAAACAATGAAGGCGAATCCCAGGTTGACCTTACGAAATGAGGGCTCATGCTTCGGCGGAGCCTTTTCTGGAGGCGTATCTGGACTATTCCTATAAAACTCTCCGCTCGTATTGTTTCGCTTTTGTGCCCCGCTCGCAATTGTTCTCCCTGAACTCAGAGACAAAGAAAAACGGCTAGCACCTCGTGAAGCGACACCCAATTATTCTTTCTTCCCTCCTTGCGCGTAGGAGCTCCCACCCATTGTTTCCTCCACCAACCTTCCTTGAACCTTCCTCACGAACCTACTCCCTCCCCCACAACCCATACGAACAATCAATTATGCCCGCATTACGCACCCGCGATACCCAATCCCGATGTGAGTAGCCATCTATCCGAGGCATCAGCCCGAACTCCCGCAACTGTAGAACGCGTACTCACATCTCTATAGCACTAGAAGTGACAACGGATGCTCCCCAACCCCCAGTCCTCAACATCGTCTCCCCAACACCACGCGCCTTCACCTTCCCTATCTCCCACAACCTATCCGTGCCCGACAGTCCTTACTCTTCTCCCTCTCAATCTCCTTTTGAACCCGACCTGCGGTCGCTCCTTCCGTGTCCCAATGTACAACACCACCTCTCCAACCCGCCTCCTACACACGCACCCTCACACCCGACTCCTCCTTCCGCTCCGCATCCCCAGCATCCATGCACAGGCGTCGCAAGTCTTCATGTAGCAGCGACATCATCGAGCGTCGACCCAAGAAAGGCGATGAGGACTACATCAAGAGACCCGAAAACGCTTTCATCCTATTCCGCCGCAAATGCTGCGAGGAGCGCCACGCCGCGATGGAAGAGGCCGACGGGCCAACAAAGAAGCAGCGCCAGGCTGATTTGTCGAAGACTATCAGCCAGCAATGGAAGGGGTTGTCCCCCGAGGACCGTAAGTACTGGGAGGATCTCGCGAAGGAGAAGAAGAAGGAGCACGAGCAGATGTATCCCAATTACGTGTACCGTCCCCAGCGTGCAAAGGATCGGGATGGCCGTTCGAAGAGCAGGAAGACTACTAAGGGTCTCCCCGACCATGAGACGGAGTCGGAGGGTGTGTCTTTCGTCGTCCCAATGGCTGCACCCCGCCATCATGGTCGTTCTGCTTCTGCACCCACACCGCCACCGTATACGATACAGGTCCCGACGGTCTACATGACCCCCTCCTGCCCCACGTCCCCTTCTCTGCTCCCCATGATCAGCAGACGATCCTCTCATGCTGGGAACCCAGAGGACGCTATGTCCAACTTCGATTTCGTTCCGAATAACAACTACTTGTCGCCAGCCTATGGGCAGGCCGGATCGATGGATTCCAACTTCAATGTATGTGTTCCAATCTTTCCCTTGAGATACGCCACTAACGTGATCATTCTCTTCGCAGCAGTCCGAATTCCTACGAAGCATGTGGGATATACCCTCTCAGCCTTCTGCTCAACGACAGGGACTTCAACCTCTCACCTTGACAGCTAACGAGTCAGGTCTCTTGCCCGCCCATCAGATCATCTCCCCATCCAGTGCCGTCATCTCTCCCTCCTCCTCCATCGCCTCTTCCATCGCGGACGCGTTGACCTCTCCAGAGTCGAGCCCCTACACGCCTTCAACTGGTCATAGTCATAGCTTCATCCTGCCCTCCGGGGATGCCAGTTCTCCCGAGAGCGACCACGACCTCCAGCTCGAGATGCAGATGCAGAACGACTTTGCATCCTACAACTGGCAGAACGCGAACATTTGGAACAACAACTCCGACGGTTTGCTGGGCGACGATTTCGAGCTAGGCGCCATTCCGCCAATCGAGCTCGGCATGCAAAAATATGAGGACATGGGCCTCGGAGAGTCAACTGGTCTCGAGTTTGGCCAGGAGTTCGTGCAGGCTTTGGAGGGCACCCACTTCAACGAAGGTGGCATCCTTAGCTTTGACGACATGATGGCGGGCCAAGGTTTCTGAAGATGCAGGACGTCTATCAGCTTCGTTTGGATATGTGTATGGATATGTGTATTTTTTTGCACACCTTGTTCAGTTTCACCTCCTCCTCTACGAGCTGAACCCGGTGTGAGTGTTGTACGTTTTAAAATCTTCTGTTTTTGTTCTGTTCATCTCGCATTGGACTGTAATCATACTTGTTTCTTGCGTAACCTTCATGACCATCGAGAGGTCGTGTCGTCGAGACGTGCTGGTCACCGCTTCGGCGGCCCTCCTTCACCATGTGCGTCTTGACGACCACCCCTCTTTACCACCCCTCTGTTTTTCAGTTCATGTGCGACACGTTTGGTTAAATTTCACGAACTATTCATGGACCACTATCACATATCCATACTTTCCCCGCTGTATACCCCGTCACTTACCCTTATTATCTATTTCACCTGCCTTGGTAGTCGTTCGCGGCGGCTGAGGTGGGCACTATTATCTCGTGTTCGTTACTATCATCCTCTCCGCTCCGTAGTCATCTCTCCCGCATCACCTACACACTCCGGGCATGTCAGGCAATACAGTATCTTGACACACTTCATTTCACCTGCGAAATTCTACAAAGTCCAAAAAACAATAAGAAAAGGTAAGCGGAGAAACCAACCTATTTCGGATTATCGAAGTCTAATTGGAATCGGCGACAACGCGGCTATTCCGATAACGGGGTGTCTTCTGTCTAATCTTTTTGTTTGTCATCCCAGAGGGTCGTCGTTGATCCAGTGTCCCAAAAAAGAATCATCACAAAAGCCTTTGAACATTCCTAAACCGGTTGCCATGAGAATAAGCGAAAGTAAGATATTATCAGCTCGTGACTCAAACATTTCTCTACCCATCCCACACCCTGCCGGATGTCCAACACGAGGGGTGTTAGCGGGATTAACTTCGCTTTGAATCCATAAGGATAATATTATGAAGAGGCGGGCCGTCTTCAACTATGACCTTGAGAGAGCGAGAGGCTGGACCCGGGTTGGAATAATCTCCAGAACAATAATCATGTCTCCCCAATCTATGAGTATTAAATCTCCAATTAGTGATAGTAGTCGGACGCATCAGAGATTACGAAAAAAAGAAAAATAGAACCCCAATGATAGTACAGCCAGTGGCGCAGGGTTTGCAGCCCCGTCGGTGGGTAGGCCCTCCCGCCCAACAGAGTTTGTACTACGACATTTCCGATACACATGGCCTTGGGAAGCAGAAGCGATAGCGTGGGTAAGCGCAAAGTTACACATTACTGAACTCGACATACCATATTCCGTAGTCCCGTATCATGAGGCACAAAACATACAGAAGGAGCCTTCGGCACTGCGAAAATGTCCGGTTGTCCGTAACGGAAAATGAGGCTTTGGGTTCTAATTTAGCTGCCGACGGTATACAATTGCACGGACCGAGAGAACAATTAGAGCGTCGGCGAGGTATCTTTGAGCTCCAATTGCTCCTCCGACGACAGTGTGAAGTGCCCATTGTCCATGAGGGTCAGTGGTCATTCGACTGACACTAACTCCAATTCAGGATAGACTATCCGCAGTTGTGTGGTGGGGACCATGATACAACCCCGGAGGTAACCAAGCAATCCGTTAAAGAAGCTGTTGATAAAAATAGGTCAGTGTGGTCGATCGAATATAAAAGAGTCTATCATACCCCGCATAGATGTAGAAGACCGTGAACTATAGTGAGAATGAACAAAGCTTCGCGCCGCGCGCATCATGCGTTTTGAGGTTGAGCTGCCCGTGCGTTGTACAACGTCAGCAACGAACGTCGGTCGCTTGAGGATCTGTTCGCTAGGCATCTGTGAATGCGTAGCGAACAAGGAAGCGGAGGATACATTCGTGAATCTTGCTGAATCTAGTAACAGAGTTTGCAATGGACGAAAACGGCCGAGACATCATACTAGATCCCGAAGCCCCAGGAGGCGGAATCCGGGAGGTTCGAAGAACAATACTAGTCCTATGCCAGTTGAAGAATCAGATGTTAGAGGCATCGGTGTATGAGATAGAATGTAAGACGCATCGGTGTAGGAACCAATGGAAGAGGTAGCGGCTATAGAGAGGTAGGAGTAAGAATAAGTGAAGATGCGCTTAAGTACGGTTGATAGACAGGGCTTGGAATTGAATAAAACCCCAAACTTAAATGCCGAGGTCGATCTGGTATAAAGAATAAGTTCTCAATCTTGAGAGGTAGGAATTAAACGGTACCTCACCTGCAGGTACGATGTCTACCAGCAGGGCAACATGATATTAATGAGCGTTTATTAGAGCGTCGAAGGCCAACGTCTCCGGCACGCTAGTCTCTGATGCCAATCAAAAAATGACAACGAAGTGCCTGTAGAAAGGCGGGAGCGAGAACGAGAAGGCATACTTAGGTATCAGTCGATAGACAGGACATATTGCCGTTAGATGAAAGTCATTCATCGAACATGAACGCCGATAGACTAGTATAAAGGAGCATTAGTCGTCGATGCTCAGAGACACAGATCAAATGGTACCTCGCCCGCATCTATATCTTCTACCAACACGTCAAGAAGTCGTACATGAGCATTCAGAAGTAACATAAGTATAACGGAACAGTGAAAATGTCACTGGGGAGGTTCGAGGAGCGAGAACGCGAAGGTGTACTTAAGTATCATGTGTAGCCGTCATCTAAAGGGCCGAGCTACTCATGTAATAAGATTAAGAATGCCGATGAACTAATATAAGGGACGTTAGTCATTGACCCTAAGAGACCAAACGGTATCGCACCTCTAGCTACACAAGTACTATTGAGGTTAGAAAACATTAGTGAACGTTCAGCGAGTAGGGCAGAAGGTACAAGTCACCACGCTAGACAGTAGGAGACACAACTACAGGGTAAGAGCGAGAATACGAAGGAGGTGCTCAGATAGACGCTACATGGAGACGTCATAGCAAGACGCCACTAGTATAAGGGGCGTTATTCTCAGGCATCAGTCGATAGACGCTACATGTAGGCGACATAGCAAGACACCGAGTGCGAACAGTTACCGGGGCTAACATTAGCCCGTGGCGTCTACAAAGGATCGTCAGCCATCAACCATAACAAGAAGCAACACCGCTCACCAAGTATCACAAGCGGAGCGGGGGCGCACGACAACCACGAGCACTCACACAGTAACCTGCGGACAATAGAAAGAGAAAGCCATCGACCCTAAGAAACCAAACGGTACCGCGCCCATAGCTACACAGCTACCATCGAAGTAGAAAGACATTAGTGAGCCTCCAGTCGGTATAGTAGGAGGTAGAAGATCACAAAGCATTACTCGGAGGGGTTCGCAAATCAGCCAGTCAAAGCCCTAGAAAACAGCTGCAAGGTAGCAGTAGAAAGTTATACTCAACCATCAGTCGATAGACACTACATGTAGGTGACATAGCAAGACACCGAGTACGAGCAGTTGCCGGGGCTATCATTAGCCCATGACGTCTACAAAGGATCGTCAGCCATCAGCCGCAACAAGAGGCAACCACCACTCACCAAGTACCACCAGTAAAGCAGGGGGGCGCACAACGACAACCACGAGCACTCACATAGTAACCAGCAGACAATGGAAAAGAAAAAGCACAATATATAACAAAAACGCTCGTAGGTCCAGTGTGGCGCACACCACCAAAAAAGCGAACAATGGAGAGAGAAAAATAAGGAGAAACACAGACATATCTATGATATCCCCACCACCGCGGCCCTCGAGTCATCCAGTCCATCAACTACATGTGGGAACGCGTCGGGTGTCGCACACCGGGATGCGCTAGGTGGCCCCAGGAAAGCAAAAAGGGGTTAACCGCCGGACTCACGCAGAAGCGCCCACGCGTGGATCCGCTGCTTGGCTCCATATTCATTGCCAGGCTGTCGAAGCTGGCTTGACGATGATTGGAATGGAGAGCCTGTAGGAGGGGAGAGAAGGGTATATACGTGAGTACGAGAGAACGCTGATTTGAAAGGAAAGGAGATCAAATGGCCTTCAGGGCCTTTTTTCACTTCAACGCACCGTTTATAACATTCGAGATGTGCTCATCAACATGCTTTTGCAGCGTGTTTGATGTGTGGATGATAGGCGGAGGATATACGCCTGAGGACCTACTGGGACCTACTTACTCGCGGATCCTAGGAGGGTATGAGAGGAGCGAGTGCGCTGGCAATGCCGTTCTATAGGAACGCAATGATCCTTACTACGTGTCATCTGCATAGGAAGATTCATTTAGTACCTCTCCAAGATGAAATGAATTGGCCAGCATTCTTACCCTTCCCTTCTCTTCCCTACTTCGTTGGAGATACCTATAAGTACCTCAAGCACGTCTGCACCCACACTGAAGCCTCGTGGCATCAGTGACACGTCGCTGCGCTTGTTATCTCGACCATCCGAGGTGTTTCACCACTTCACTTCAGTTCGTGGGGCTAGGGATGTCATAAACGTGCACGAGAACGGAAAGCGCGTTTGGTTGAGAGGTTCTGCCACGTTGGTACGGCATGGTGGTGATAGTTGTGGGGAAGACGCGTCGCTAGGAGATGAATAGACATAGATATGGACAGATAACCTGCGCAGCATTGTAGAGGTTGTGGTTATGAAGCAAGCATGCGTCAAACGAAAGTGTTCACCCTATCTTCTCTCCCACACGACTGCTCCACGCTCCTATAGCGTCATCAGCCAGCCCGACGCGTCCATATCGTCGTTCATCGACGCATTTTTTGAGGATTTCAGCCTGGTATTTGAGGAGATGGTAGTGGAAAGAACGAAAGGCAGTAGTGAGTAGGAGGATGGTGGTGGTCCATTTCCAAGGAGACGAAACGAAATGCAAGCGACGGCCGACAAGGGAATATCCTGTTTGGGACTTTGATGGCGCTGACACGCATCACGCGACTTTAGGGCAGGCAGGCGCTTAGTCGGTGGTACTTTGCTTGTTTTGATCCCATCGCTGATGTGCAGTTTTTTCTCAGCGATTTGTTTCTGCTCTACTTTTACTTGTTACCAACACCAGCTCTGCTTTCTAATGTGAACTTGTCTCCTGTCTTCTCGGATATGGACTATATGGGCCTTTCAGCTTTCAGCTTTCCACTGTGGTCAGATGACGAAGTTCTGGTGTATGGAAGCTTGTTTGTCCTACGATATCTGGCAGTTCATTTCTCGATTTCTGCGTCTCGAATGGTTGTCCTCTCTTCAAAGCTTCACTATTGGATCAAATTGGATTCTACTAGATATGCTCTTTTACAATTACTTCTTGGAACTGGATTGCCAGAAACGTCTTATTATCAACACTCCTCTCTCGATCCCATACTTTCCACGCGTTATCAAATAACCTGCCAACACTCGAGTCACTAATACTCACTATCGCCGCCACACGACGGGTGTGAGACTCATTACATCCTCAGTGACACAGTCATACAAACTTCATCTCCATATTCCTAAATCCAGGTATTCCCTTTGCTCCCTCATACAAAGTCCTAAGTAATTTCAAATTTTCGAAGAGCGCATAATAAAACCCATCCACGCATATACGTAATCACCACCCCCCCGCATCACAGTCCACATAAATCCATCTCTTTGTCCTTCCCAAATCCAGCTCACTGAAGAAGTCCAACCTTCAAAGGTGGCGATAATTAACGCTTTGCAACGGTATGAGCTCAACGATTCTTCGCTATGTGATTGCCTATTCCAATCAACCAACACCAAAACCTATTCTTGCAGAGTCAAACTCTAAACCTTCCTCTCCAGACTCACTCGGACGCGGGGTGGGGCGGGGAAGCAATCGGAGAAGTCTGAAGACTGATAGCGGGTATTGACTATCAGTGCCATTAATCAGGTTTTTACTTTCCTCTTTTCCTTTACTTCTTCCTGTGTGAAGAAGTAAGTGGTGAAATCCCCCAACTGTGACTCGATATACCGTGGGTTTCTCCAAGTACGTACATACCCCAGTGAGTCACCCCGCCCCCGCTCCCACCAGGATTTACTTGGTCAAATTGAGATTTGACTCGGATCTCTTTGTTCCAGGGAGTTGCGATATCGTATGGCGTGGATGTTCGGTTGGTTTCGAAAGTATGTCTTGTCCGTGGGGAATTCAAAAGTCCAATTCACAGTTCCGCGGAATTCAGCGAACAGGGTGGTCAGTTATCACTGCGATGATAATACGGTCCTCGAGTCTCCGACGCACACGAAACGCACAACATGCGCCGACATCCGTGCAAGTACGTTTTGTCACTGCTGTGAACTATACCACCTAGACTCTGATTCTCGTTCTACATCAAAGGCTATTGTGATCCAAGGGCGCTGGTTTGATATGAAGTTCAATACTACCGATGAACCGATGACACTTCCAATGCACCCTTCCTCAGAATGCGGAGACCAAGTTTGGAGTCGAGTCACCTATCTGGATTTTCGAAACTATGACTGGAGTACAACTATTATCAGAGCGTCAATAACACGTCCCTCAACGTATGAAATGTTAACATTGATATGCGCATGTTTTGTCAATACTAGTATGATCACTTTCGCTTCCTCGTTCAACGACTTACTATTATTTAAACTTAAAGACCATCACAGAGCGCTCAATTCCGTGGAATGATACTCATACCCCGCAAGCACACTGTTATTTCTTCGAATTTCAGTTAAACTTATACGTTGACCAAGGGCACTGGTTCTGAAGGATTTCACCTAACATCTCGGAGCGCCCGCGTACTGTGAATGTTCAACGCTTCCTTCCAACCTCGTTGTGCTGCATAGCGCTTGCCTAATATCGTCGCGTTAGTAAATTCAGTCATACACGCCAAATGAATCACCTGCATATGTGCGGTATTACTACAAGGCAATTAAGACACGATACGTGATCACTACACTGCACATGACAGTACGTATAGGTAAGGGCATCTACTTAGTGTCTGAATCAATAACTACTAACTATAGCATTGGCCATCCGGATATTTACCGCCGTGCCTTATCGTATGTTGAATTTCCATTCGTCTTATATCCCGTTTTATTTCCAGATGCCTCATGAGTCATGATATACCGCGAATACGTATATTTCCTCTGTGATTCGTCTTCCCAGTTATTACCTTTCTTCATGCACCATGGCAATCATAATTCATCTATGATCTGTTCCGGAGGTCCCCTAATCCGAATATACATCGTTTGCGAGAACTACACGCTCACTGTCAGAAGAAGTATCGTAACACTGCCGGTACGTCTGCCACGATTATCACCTTCCTCTCCTTTTCATCATCTATCTCTCATACAACTCACGATGGCTCTCTTGTTGATCTCTCGGTCAGTGAATTAAAACAATACACCCCACGTAGACTAACAATGGTGAGCGTCTAGAATTCCAATAGATTGCCTTGAACACGATTAAGGCACCGAGGACTAAATATAATATGATCTTATGTCTCCTTTAACTTAAAGCGCTCATCACTAAGCAAGCAATTACATTTCGGAACTTATGCACTAACGATTGCCTGACATTTGATAGATGGCCGATCTAGAACTCCCGAACTTAAGAAGTTAACCATTTAGTCGAACAGCCTCCCTTCCTCGCTCCAACATCCTCTCATGACATTCTTCGTTATCGCAGCAAACTCAACATCTTCATTCACTTTCACATTCCCCTCAATAACTCTCAACAATGGACTCCTCGAGCTCACAGCTCTCACAACGCTCATAGGATCGGGCATTGCCGTATCACTCTGCTTTGGCACAAGAGGCTCAGCAGGCCTCGCATGGGCGCCAATGAGTGCCTTCGGTACCGTTGGTATCATACGTGCTTGTTTTGCTGGTGCGACGCCTGGTTGGTTACGAGAGACATTGAGTTTAAGATCATCTACGTCTGATGGAGCGATTGGAATGGAGTTGGATCTGGGTGTGACTTGGAGTGCGAGGGCGAATAAAGTCAGGAAACATATGGACCGTGCGCTAGGAGTGGTTTGTGATGCTCGAGATAGAGGGGTGGGATATTTCCTGATCATCCCTTGGTTCTAACTTATTTATACTTCTGGTTAGGGAGCGGGAAAGTCATGGAGAGATGTATACGCATTCGATCTGCCTACCGCCGCTATTCTCGGTCGACTCCCTGACATCAAACCCGAGGCGCCTCTCCGAATATTCACTTATGCGAAATACGATTTCCTGCGAAAGCATGATACCAGATTCCATATGTTTACCCTGCTCGCTACCCTCACCAAATTGGCAGAGATATACGTCCTCTGGATGCTTGGTGGCAACTACACCGGTATCATCTCTTCGATTTCCTGGATTTACTTCTTTTTCGTTGCACTATTCATTGAAGGCAACGAATTTGTTTTAAAACGAAGGCCAGAGTCAGAGCCAGGCAATCTCGATATCCTAGCTGGTCAAGTTCCTCGCGTTGGTCAGGAAGGAGGGACGAGGAAAGTTGTATTGGGTGTCACCGAGAACCCAAGACGTTTGCTACCATGGAAGATTATGTGGGGAACAGGAGCATTTATCTGTGCCGGTTCACTTGTTTTCTTATATTTCGTCCTGGGGCAACAACCAAATGAAGTCGTCTTCGCATGGGTCGGGTTTCAACTACTTTGGCTCGTACTCAGGATCCTGGTCTATCACCTCGCAGAACCGGAAGACCCGCTCCTTAATCGCTCGTTCTCTAGCAGGTCTTTCCAAGAAATATCTGATGAGATGAAACTAAGAGTTATTCGCCTTACTCTTGCTCTTTCTAAATATCAAACGCATGGTCATCCTCGCGGAGACTATTCCTACACGGAGGACTGTTTTTCTGAGAAGCAGCTTTTATTATTCAGAGCTGCTTTTCGGTATCCCCACTACCAAATCCCACCGACTACTGCTCCTCCTACATCTTTCAAAGTGAACGTTATGGCTGTAGTTGGAGATACAACATTATCTAGCGCACTCTGGGTTATGGGAAAGTCGAAATTGACGCCGATGGACTTATATGACTGTTGCATACTCCTATTTTCCATGCACGTATCGGCGGTCCCTAACGCTCCACGAAAAACGTTCATGGTTCCTTCTGTGCGCGCACTTTCCGGTCGTTCAGTAATGCCCCCCTCTGATCCAGAAAAGAGCTACCTTCCACACTTCATACCGAAGGGGTCCTCAAACCTCGGTTTCGGGTTAACATGGTATTACTGGATACCGTGTGAAGGAGGGCTGTGGCTCGAGTTGGCGACGGAGGAAGACACCATGAGAATTATTGGAGATCATCAAGTTCAGGTCATGACTGACGAGCAACTAACAGCAAAGTTTGCAGCTGGAACCTTGAATATCGGTTGCACGCATGTAGATGATATCAAACAGATCTTGAAGATATGTCAGGGTGCGACACAGACATTTCTTGAACTTCTGTGTTGAGGTCAATATCGATACTATAGAACAATTTGTCTAAAATCTGTAGAAGAACGTGATTTAATATACATTATAACTGGAACCTTAAGCGACGATATGCTCAGCCTAAGTTTCGTCCTGTTCATATGCTATTCACCCAGAATCTCATGTACATATTCGATGCCAACAACGCCATCTGATCATTTTCGTATGCAGGAGTGTGAGACAGAAATAGGCCCAATTGCCCTCCACCTTTATCAGCAACACTTCAAGCTTCAACAACACACAATCACCGTTGTATCAGTCATACATGATGCATGATACGAAACATTTAAGTTCTAATCCATAAGTTATAGCCCCTAAAATATACACATGGATGGATCTGGTCCTTCACAGCCTCCGCTTTTCCAGACGATATCCAACCACTTTTATACTGTATCTATTTGTAATATGCCTGTTCAAAGTCTAATGTTCGAATCCAGCCAATCTGTCGTCACACCTATATTACTATCGCGTAATGTTTCATGAAGTTCTTGCATATTGGACCATTCTATATATTCCTTCCGGTAGTGTTCTCGATCCATCTTAGTGGAAGTGTTCCTTTATCTGAGTATGATTAGACCATAGATCTTCAAGATTTAAATTTTCATTTCTAACCCGAAGTAATGTAAAAGTAATATCCTATGGTATAAGCGTGTATTGATGAGAATTTGCACCTACATCCATGAAGCTCTCACCCCGCATATTAAAACAGCCATTCTGAAGTGTTCGAAGAAGTGTTGTAGTTTCATCAATCATGGATATGGCACATAAGGTGAGTGAATCATATTCAGCAAAAAGTTGCTTATAATAGTATTGTTTCACACTGCTGTTAATATCAGCAGGTTTTGGCTGCATGTCCATAAAAATAGGTGTTGCAAAAGCTTGCAGGTATAGAGGGCCGACGAAACTGTGTTGCTAGTCAACGATAGAAACCATTTGTTTTGCCCTTCCTTCAAGTGCTTCATTTGATATCATAATATCTCCAGCACAAAATTCAGGGTACCATAGAAGAGGCCTTGTTAGTTTTGGAATTTTTTTAGGATCATATATGGAACTAGCTTGTTGATTATTTCCAACAGCCTTATTTGAGCAGCAGGATCACAAACATCAGCGAGATGACGTTTATAATCATGAGGGGATTCGGGGTTCGCATTCTCTTTTATCCACTGTTTTTGAACTGTAATCCCAGTTTGAAGATATTCTTCAATAGAAGTCCCCACATACATTAAATACTCCAAATCGTATTAAGGAGTTTAAAACTTACATGGACCTCTGAATACACTGATTTGGTCTCGATTTTGCTGATTTAAGGGTAATGGTACTGCCGGTCATAACACATATTTATCATCAATTGGCATATGATGGCGTTTGATACCTTCACGGTTGTAGATACTTCCGAAGCCTGGAATGTATAGGAAGCCATTTTCCGTTGAATTTCATCAATTTCTTCGACAACCTGGTATTTTTTGGAATATGGAAGACCGCCCCAGACCCTAAACAATGGATAGCCCTGAATTTGCTCCATAATGATGTAAACAGAGTATACTTCCTTAGCTTCAGGCTTTGAACGCCATCCTAAAACACGAGGAACCGGTATTACAATTCGAGTGCGAGCAAATTCCATAGTGACCGCTTCGCTTTCAACAACTTGTTCCGTACATCCAACATTACCATATGCAAGGCGAGCCGCAGCAGTATGACAATTATCTGTGGTAAGGGTAAGCATTTTAGTGAACATCCCATCTCCAATCTTGTCAAAATATGTAA
This sequence comes from Cyathus striatus, assembly GCA_025738555.1. Lineage (NCBI taxonomy): Eukaryota > Fungi > Basidiomycota > Agaricomycetes > Agaricales > Nidulariaceae > Cyathus > Cyathus striatus. The sequence continues at coordinate 1,447,563 of JAOVFP010000018.1, forward strand.
TAGCTGCGGCTCCTCCACTGCATCGACTACGGCCTTTTTCAAAGCTGGAACGTTGAACTTTAGGTAACGCTGTTGTATTTCGTGTTGTTCGTTGTGAAAACAACGGCTTGATGTATAATGATAGAAATCGTCGTCTTCATAATTTGGACTGCAGGGGATTGAGCCTGTTTTTTTGATTTTATGAATTTGCCGGTGATAGTATGATGTTTGTATATTATTATAGTTGCAGCGGAGAATAGAGTGACTGAAAACACCTTTCACAAGAGCCGACATTGCTTCGAAAGTGCTCCTTGGCTTAAAAAGGAGAAAAATGGGGTTTAAGTAAACCAGATAACCAACAGATAAAATTCAGTTAAACTCCTTTTTGTGATTCATGGGGCCGCCCGATCGATTTAGATGATCAGTATACTCGTTGTATGGAATGAATTGTAATTCACGTCTAACTGAGTTCGAAAGATCGGCATATTGAGTGTGTAAATTCAATAGTTGATGTTGATGCGAGTATCTGGATGTTCACTTCCATGTTACTTGAACTCCTTCAGCCTCGTTACCCCACTGCTACATTAGTTAATAGTCATTCTTAGAATGTTCTAAGCAGGCGCCCGGCGCACAGACTAATTGTGTAGCCACGTGACATATCGGCAATAGCTCGGCTTCCGGATTAAGTCGCAACTCGCGTTCACGTCTCTCGATCAAACACTCCTCGTTACTCGTATGATTACTTCAAACCATACTGTATACCGTCCGTACTTCTTCAATTGAATGACAAGATGATATGCTGGGTGACGTAAGCCGTACCATATACCATATAAACGGTACGATGTCCTGCCCAGTTATCGAAAACTTGCCAACGTCGGTTGAACGTCGGACAAGATGTTTGTTTGTATATATTCAACTACTTCTCAGAGACACACCTGTAAACACAACCAGAAGTATAATGACTCTAGTAATTGAGCAGGCATCCGCAAACGAGGATGTCCAAAGTTCAAGTTATTGGTGGGTTGCGGAGAACTCAATGAAGTCCGAAACAACATTCATTTTTGACAATCGATGTCGGGTGCGTTGGAATCATTAACTGTTTTGATTCACCTTTTCCATAGCTTCCTACTTATTCTCTTTTTCGAGTTAGTTGTGATGAGCCAATGGACCTCATTTCCGCTTTATCCACTTTAGTCCTTGATATAGAATCGTTTGAAGACTTGAAGTCCGCGGTTTTCTTCACTGCACCCAAGCTGCACCCAAGTTCTATTCTCAACTTCAACCATCTCACGCCGCTTCAAACATGACACTCGGTATGGATTGACGCCACTGTGCCAAAATACTCTACGCTTGTGGTCAGACGGACAAGGCAGTCTTCTTCTTCACACCGATCCAGGGACTTACTTGAGAAGCGTGGTCATTAGTATAAAAAGGACAGAGCTATGCCCCACTACAACTATGGCTTCTTCGCTTTATTACTTTGCCCTCGCTTTCGTAGGATTCTACTTGATATGGGCTCGACTACGAAGAAACTGGCCCCAATATCCTCCTGGACCACCAGCAGAGCCAATCTTAGGTCATCTGCGTGTGATGCCCATTACAGATCAAGAAGCCACATTTCGTGAATGGTCAAAGACATACGGTGTGTTCCTTATTTTTTCTTTGGTATAACCGATTCCGATGGGCGTTAGGGGACATTATATGCCTTCATATCCCGGGGCGCTCATACTTAGTCGTGAACACGTTGAAGGCCGCAACAGAACTCCTGGACAAGAGGAGTAGCGTTTATAGCGATAGGATGAAGTTAATATTATACGAATTGTAAGTATTATTGGCTCGACATATCGAGAACAATTGTGGCTCATTACAGCATCATGTTCAGGATGGGGTGGTTCCCAATAGTCACTTTCCTACCCTACGGGAAACAATTTCAAAGGCGTAGACGGATTCTCCAAGAATATCTTCACCAGAAGCAATGCTTATCATATCATTCACTACAAACTCAATATGCACGGCGGCTTCTAGTAAATCTTTCAGACGATCCAAACAAGTGTATAAAACATCTTCAAAGGTAAGCATATAGTGTTTTATGTAACGGTAATCACTGATGTAGATATAGGTTCGCTGAGGCTCTTATTGTTAAAGTCACTTATGGGAGGGATATTCGTTCAGACGATGATCCATATCTAAAATTTTCTGGTGAGGCGCTTGACTCGTTGGTCTCTTGCGGTTCGCCAGGAAGCACTCCTATTGACTTCATGCCATTCCGTGCGTACGAACTCGTAGCTATCAGTATCCTGATATGAGCTAATCATATATCTGTAGTGAGATTTCTACCCTCTTGGTTCCCTGGGACATATTACGCTTTCAAAGCAAGAGAATTTTACTCTGTCGCCCGAAAGATGCAAGAATATCCATTTGAAGTTGTGAAGCGCCAGTTGGTTTGTCGTTCTTATCCCCTTATAACGCTGTAATACTTACAGTTACTGCCACCTGAAGAAAGAAGGAACTGCACAACCATCGTTCCTGTCACATTTCCTTGATAAACTTCAGGGGAATTATAATAACAAGGAGCACATGGAAGATTTACAAGGGTGTGCAAGCGGAATGTTTGCTGGGGGAGCAGAGACGGTAGGTTGCTGGATGTACAGCATGCTGTGGTTACATCTATTAAACTCTTATATTCTAGACATATTCTGCACTTTCTCATTTTATCCTTGAAATGGTTTTATTCCCCGAATGTCAAAGAAAGGGCCAGCAAGAAATTGATCGTGTAATTGGTAGAAATCGACTCCCTGAGCTGAGCGACCGTAGTTCTCTGCCATATGTCGAGGCTATAGTACAGGAAGTACTTAGGTGTGTAATCAATGTCCCCACCTCACATACTACTCACATGCCATATAATTGTTGTACCATTCAGATGGAATACAGTGGTTCCATCCGGTTCGTATCATGGCCGGCATTTCCGAGTTTGTTACCGAATACAATACATTAAGGTATACCCCATCGTACTATCGCAGATGACGTTTACAACGGAATGTTTATCCCTGAAGGAACAATTGTAATCGCAAATGCTTAGTATGTCATCGAGTGTTTTGATATTCGTGCACTGAGTTCACTATTGTGTTTAACAGTGCAATTCTACGAGATGAATCCATATATACCAACCCGGACTCCTTTAATCCAAGTAGATATCTACCTAAGCCGGATGGAAATGGGGAGCCGTATCCAATTGGTCATTTCGGTTTCGGTCGCAGGTGGGTCATCAAGCTGTAATACTAGTTGCCGAACGCTATATTGTGGCTGCACGTCAGGATATGCCCTGGACAATACTTCGCAGATGCGAGCTTATGGATTGCGGTGTGTTCCATTTTAGCAACTCTTGATATTGGCAGGGCGCTAGATAATGAAGGAAACGAAATAATACCTGAGGTCAAACTGGATATAGGTCTAACAAGGTATGCCTCTTATTAAGTTCTCTTTGAATTATATCTTGTTCAATGACTTCTAGTCATCCTAAACCGTTCGCGTGTACGATAAAGCCGCGGGATCAGATTTCAGAGAGTATGATCAGGCAAGCCCAGTTATGGGATGAGAATCAGTATGAATGATAAAGTGTCTGCTGAACTATGTATGGACCGGTCTCACTTCGCACACAACTCTCTTTGTCAGACAAGTTGAATTACAAAAGATTGCTAAATAAACTTCCAATTTAATGGACTAAACATTAATATTAAAAGTCTCTGTTAACCAACACGAAACTTTGTGCATTCCCACACACAAGTTACATAAAAGCCTTGCAATCTGCACTTAAAGTACTGCAATATGGCTCAGAGGTTTGATCGAGCCTACATATGCTGTCTGACGTCAATAGCATTGGTTCGATCCTGTATATGCGATCTTGCAGGTACAAATTACTGGATGACACAATATTTTTCTTTTTACTGTCCGCATCTATGAAGAATATGCATATATATCTCAGTCTATTGAATTTGTAACTATGAACATCCAGCATTATGTTCTCGCGAGTACTTAAATTAGTTGTCAGTCTGGTTACCCTCACTGTGAACCCCACTCTGGTTGGTAATCAACCTGACAATTGCTGAAAATCAGTTTTCAACCTGGCCCTGGTTGAATTTCGGTTGAATTAGGAACAACCTAAATTATAGGTTGTGCACTATCCTATTCGTACTAGCCTACTGTAGGTTGAAAATGAAAGTGGGGTAACGATTTCACAACTACAACAATGACGAAATAGCTCCACTAAGCCTCTCACATGCATACTTGGTGAAGACACCACACACCGCTAACTTGGAATGAACGGTCATCATCCCCTGCCGCTCAACTGCCCGAAAGCTACTCTATCTCAGAACATGTCGAGTCTCTGTACAAGAGTTAGAAAGGACCTTATCCACATCAAGTTCCCAGGTATGTCCAACAATCTACTAAGTTATCGGTCTACTACTGGCGCTTTGGTGCTACGCAAAGAACATGGTCGTGAGCTCGGTGGAGGTGGAATGTGATATTGCGGTTGCTAGCGAGGTCGTGGTGCTCGGAGCGGTGCGTATTATTTGATATTCCAGAGCTGCTGATACTCACTGTTTGTTACGGTATTAGGGAATTCCGGTGCAGTAGAGCCTGACACGAACATTCAAGAGAGGAAGATGAGAAGGCAGTCATAGAATCTGTCGCTGTCATTATGGAAAACGGGAGAGACGAGGTATCAACAGATATTGACGTGGACGAGTTGAAACTAACTGGTAAGAGGTTTCTGCAGTGTTATGTATGATCGATATTGTCGAGCTTCTACTTTTTGTACATTATGTCGCATCTGAATAATATCATCTTTAATTTCATTCAGCGGAGCAAGAAATATAGGAAAAACAAGTTACAATGGTAATCAGCCTAGTCAAGGTTGAATCCCACCTGCAGCGGGACAGGAATGTGTAGGTTGAAATTTCACGCTTATGGTCGGTAACCAATCTATGAATACATCCTACGTTACTTGCTGACCCCCATCCAGCGGTTGCTTAAAAACAACCTATCTTAATATCATATTCAACCTAATAAAGGTTGAATTCATTGGTTGACGATCAACCAGATCGACGTTCACAGAGCCTTGCTCTAAAATGTGCCCTCGTAAGTATTGGCTGTTTTATGCTTGATATCGTATCGTAGGCGGAAGAATCGACCATATTTACCTTGCTCTCCAGCAAAGATTATCTTAGGACACCTGCATGTCATGCTCTCGAGTAACTAAGAATACATTTTCTATGAATGACTTTTTAAAACTGTTATTTACTCTCTTTTGATCGATATCGTTTTCGAAAGAGCTCATAAAATTTGCATCCTCTAACAATTAACTAATTAACCTTCATAGCTTCATAGCTTGGTCTCACACTAGCGCTTGCCTCAGAGGAGCTTATGCTGTAATGTGTCGCGAGTCGTTTATCATATATCATTAATGGAGTGAATAGATTTCGCGTGACTCAATTCAAGCATTTATTGTAGCTGGAATATCCTAGTTAACTAAGCAACGGTATATATCCGTGAGCAAGGGTGCTCGCTTCCACGTTCCATAGCCTCCTTCGACGAGTTGTTACCCGGTTAAAATTATTCTGAATTCATTTACTAAGGGCAGTGGTTTTAGTAAAGTACTTCTCATGACGACAACTCGGAGCGCCCGACTACCGAGAACTCGTTTAGCCTCTTTGCACTACCCGTTGTTGGTATGTCAACAAACGCCTTTACTACACTATGTAAATTAGCGAATTCAACGCACTAACAAAATGAGCTCTAGTCTGCATTATGCATGTCGGTTGCTCTGACGGAGTGCAATCTGTCGCGCCGTAATTTCGATGCGGACGCACAGACCAGTTTATAACAGCGTGACATCTCGGAAATCCAAATTCGGTCTACTTCCGTCTCCCACTAATTAGTTGAACTACCTCCGTTCTCAAAACCTTCAGAAATACACTCTCAAAGCCTAAGAGCTACGGTGTGATATAGCTATGGAATTATTGTTTATTATTTCCGTTACTATTTGAGTTATATATTACAAAGGATTAGGAATACTCCGAACTCCGAAGCAAATGCCCCTCTCCACGCTTCGCACACATCTTCATTAGACAGACAGGTTGAATTAAAATTGCTAAACAAACTTGCAACATTAACTAATAGTCCACACGAAACTTTGTGCACCCCCACACAAGTTACATAAAAGCCTTGCAATCTGCACTTAAAGTACCGCATTATGGTCCAGCGGTTTGACGGAGCCTATGCTACCTGACGTCAATAGTATTGGTTCGATCCTGTATGTGCCACCTTGTGGGCTATTTTCTCGTCATGAACTGTTTTACCTAAAGCTAGCCTAAAGTTAGTTTTCAGTCATTTTGCATACACTTACGGTAAGTATGTACATACTAAAGTGAAGGTGTAAGCTGTCACAGACTCGTAATTACCGCAATTTCTAAGCGGGCGCACAGACCAATACCTAACCACGTGACATTTCTAAAATCCAAATTCGACCGATTCGGGTCTTTCACAGTTTCGCTTCCATCCTCGAAAATTTCAACCACAATCTTGAATCCGTCCCACTCACCGCCTCCCCAACTCAATATACATTGGCAGCATCGCGGTACCGCTATGGCTATACACGTCGAGAATTCTCAGCTTCTGATCTCCCGCCGTTGCTAAGCACCCACAAATGATTACTTCACCTGTCAAGCTGAGCTGCATCTCCTCGCACAGTGCACCTAGGGACGCAAAACGGATCGGATACTCAAATGAATCCTATATAACCAACTCCCAACCAGAACATTCTTGCACAAACCATGTACATCCCCTTCCTCTCACCCCCTACCTCCCTACGCCTCTCCAGGCGTAAAGGCGGTGGAGGCGGTGGCCGCGGCGGGGGAGGAGGAACACGTGGCGGCAGCTCAAGCTCAGGCTCCAACGGAGGCGTTAGTGGAAGTCGAGGAACAACAGGTGGAGGAAGCGCCTGGTTAACCTCATTCGGTGTGAAATCGAAGTATACCATCTCGTCCTCTGGCCAATCGTACTCTGCGTCTTCGTCTGGTTCTGGTATACCAAAATCGTCGATTTCGTCTGGGGCGTTTGCGGGGAGGGATGTAGGTGGTGGGACGAAGGATGGTATTTATGGGTCTTCGTACGTGCAATACTTGATCAAGTTATGCTTCAGTATTATTAACACTCTACATTGTTCGACAGTGTATACGGTAGTGGATATCCTGAAACCTCAAGCCGAGGAGTCTCAAACCGCGGTTTTCCATTCGTGTTCTTCCCTATCGTATTCCCTCAATCGTCTGGCCCATCCTACCTATACGCCGAACAAGAGGTCAGTCACTTATCCATCTCCCAATCCCCCCTCTAACTCGTACAAACCCGGATAGTACGGCAAAGCCAACGATTCAACCCGTCCAGGCGGCCCACTAACCCAACTCGCCCTCACAACCCCATCCTACACACTCCGAATAACATCAGACGAAACAACCATAACCTCTCTCTCCAACACCCTCTCTTCATCCCTCTCCTCTCCCCTCTCCCCATGCGCCTCCGAGTCAGCAAATCTAACACTCACCGATCCCATCCCACTCAACTCTTCTACAGAAGCCCATCCGAAACCAGAAGAAGCCATACAATATTATCGCGCAAGCAGCGTCGTACTTTCTCTCGATGGGTTTAATAATAGTATTGCGTATAGCAAGAATATAAGTACGTTCCTTTATGCGAATGTTCCGGAAGATGCGGTGGATGGGAATGTGGTGTCGTGTGTTAATCGGACTGTGGGGGAGAATGTGTTGTTGCCGAATGCGGGGGTAGGGAGTGGTGGGATGTATTCGATGGTTGTGGGGTTAGTTTGGTTTGTTGGTTTTTGTCGTGTTGTTTTCTAATGCTGTCGGACATGGTCTCTTTTTCTCATTCACAATTCGTTCTTACACGTTTTTACCCTTTTCGTTCATTACCTGCTTGATGGATTCAATCGCATACCTGTCTTTACTTCATATCAATAGTTTCATATATCCGCTTATTCTTACTATAACTACATAGTTGAATATATCCTCCATAGACTGGCGGTCAAAATTGCTTACCAACTACTATAATCAAATAAGTGCAATCCTATGCTCTATATCACATGAGAATAGGCACTTCTGCTGTTTTTATACCAGTTTACTAACTGTTCCCCATTTTCTTTCAAATTCCTCTTCATGCTTTGTTTCTCTCTAATAATACCTCGTATAAATAACCCATTTAATTTGCAGTAGTGCGCACATAGATATACCCAAGCATACATACTATATAGTAAAAACACCAAGCCCAAAGTGATCAATCGGAAATGAATACTCAAAATAATCCTCATGATCATAAACATGCCTGACCACATCTTCCTTCGTGACATTCTCAATTTCATGCCTAAAAACCCAACGTCAATATCAACGTTAAAAAGAATTTTACACTAAAGACGTACTCGTCCAAAAGATGTTTCTTCACATTAGATGCGATATCATGGAAATGACACCGGGTACACACATAAGACACATCGAATGAGCGAATCTTAATTGTTCCGTCCTCGTCTCGGGAACGGTTTTCATGAAATCGCTTCTCCTCAATGAATGCTTCGTACCGATGATACTTTATAATATTAGGACAGCGTAAGGGGACCCGTATCAAACCTTTGGCGGGATTATCAAAGGTCCTGCACAAACCAATCCGCAGCCACGTGACTCTCGGCAATGGTTCACAGCGTCTCTCGATCAAACGTCTTTACATTCATATGATTACTCCAAACCGTACTGTATACCGTCCGTACCTCTTCAAATGACAAGAGTATACCGTATTTAAGCGACGAATCCCATACGATATACCGTATAAACGGTTACAGTGCCCTACTCTATCACCGAAAAACTTGCCAACGACAACTTGACGATATTTGTTTGTATACATTCGACTACCACTCAGGGATACACCAGTAAGCAACTAGAAGGATAAAGAGTCTAGTAATCGAGCAGGCCTTGATATAGAATCGTTTGAAGACTTGACGTCCGCGGTTTTCTTCACTGCACCCAAGCTGCACCCAAGTTCTATTCTCAACTTCAACCATCTCACGCCGCTTCAAACATGACACTCGGTATGGATTGACTCCACTGTGCAAAAATACTTTACACTTGTGGTCAGACGGACAAGGCAGTCTTCTTCACACCGATCCAAGGGCTTACTTGAAAAGTGTGGTCGTTGGTATAAAAGAAGAACAAAGTCATGCCCCACTACAACTATGGCTTCTTTGCTTTATTACCTTGTACTTGCCTTCGTAGGATTCTACTTGATATGGGCTCGACTATGAAGAAACTGGCCCCAATACCCTCCTGGACCACCAGCAGAGCCAATCTTAGGACATCTGCGCGTGATGCCCACTAACGATCAAGAAGCCACATTTCGTGAATGGTCAAAGACATACGGTATATTCTTCCTCTTTTATCTGGTATAATTGATTCCGATAGGCATTAGGTGACATTATATACCTTCACATCCCGGGGCGCTCATACTTGGTCGTTAACACGCTGAAGGCCGCAACAGAGCTCCTGGACAAGAGGAGTGGCGTTTATAGCGATAGGATGAGGTTGATATTATACGAATTGTAAGTATTATTGGCTCGATATGCTGAGAACATCGAGGCTCATTACAGCGTCTTGTTCAGGATGGGGTGGTTCCCGATAGTCACTTTCCTACCCTACGGGAAACAATTTCAAAGGCATAGACGGATTCTCCAAGAATATCTTCACCAGAAGCAATGCTTATCATATCATTCACTACAAACTCAATATGCACGGCGGCTTCTAGTAAATCTTTCAGACGATCCAAACAAGTGTATAAAACATCTTCAAAGGTAAGCATATAGTGTTTTATGTAACGGTAATCACTGATGTAGATATATGTTCGCTGCGGCTCTTATTGTTAAAGTTACTTATGGGAGGGATATTCGTTCAGACGATGATCCATATCTAAAAAATTCTAGTGAGGCGCTTGATTCGTTAGTCTCTTTCGGATCTCCAGGAAGCACTCCTATTGACTTTATGCTATTCCGTGCGTATTACGAACTCATAGGTATAAATATTACTAACTAATCCTGGATCCGTAGTGAGATATTTACCCTCTTGGTTCCCTGGGACATATTATGCTTTCAAAGCAAGAGAATTATACTCCGTCGCCCGAAAGATGCAAGAATATCCATTTGAAGTTGTGAAGCGCCAATTAGTGTGTCGCTCATATTCCCTTATAACGCTGTAATACTTATATTTACTGCATGAAGAATGAAGGAACTGCACACCCATCATTCCTGTCGCATTACCTTGATAAACTTCAGGGGAATTATAATAGCAAGGAGCACATGGAAGATTTACAGGGGTGTGCAAGTGGAATGTTTGCTGGGGGAGCAGAGACGGTAGGTTGCTGGATCTACAACATGTTGTGGTTACATCTATTTATACTCTTTTATTCTAGACATATTCTGCTCTTTCTCATTTTATCCTTGAAATGGTTTTATTCCCCGAATTTCAAAGAAAGGGACAGCAAGAAATTGATCGTGTAATCGGTAGAAGTCGACTCCCTGAGCTGAACGACCGTAGCTCTCTGCCATATGTCGAAGCTATAGTACAGGAAGTACTTAGGTGTGTGATCAATGTCCCCACCCTACATACTACTCACATGCCATACTATTGTTGTACCATTGAGATGGAATACAGCGGTTCCATCCGGTTCGTATCATAACCGGAATTTTCGAGATGTTCGTTGCTGAATACTACAATACACTAAGGTATACCCCATCGTACTATCGCAGATGACGTTTACAACGGAATGTTTATTCCTAAAGGAACAGTTGTAATTGCAAATGCTTAGTATGTCATCGAGTGTTTTGATATTGTGCACTGAGTTTATTTTATTTTTGAAAGTGCAATTCTACGGGATGAATCTATCTATACCAACCCGGACTCCTTTAATCCAAATAGATATCTGCCGAAACCGGATGGAAATGGAGAGCCGTATCCAATTGGTCATTTTGGTTTCGGTCGCAGGTGGGTATTCAAGTTGTACTAGTTGCCGAGTGCTATATCGTAACTGCACGTTAGGATATGCTCTGGACAGTACTTTGCAGATGCGAGCTTATGGATTGCGGTGTGCTCCATTTTAGCAACTCTCGATATTGGCAGGGCGCTAGACGATAAAGGAAACGAAATTATTCCCGAGGTCGAACTGGTTATAGGTCTAACAAGGTATGTCTCTTGTTATGTGCTCTTTGAATTCTATCTTTGAATAAGATCATTAGTCATCCTAAACCGTTCTCGTGTACGATAAAATCGCGGGATCAGACTTCAGAGAGTATGATCAGGCAAGCACAGTTATGGGATGAGCTTCAGTATGAATGATAAAGTGTCCGCTGAACTATGTATGGACCGGTCTCACCCCGCACACAATCCTCTCTATCAGACAAGTTGAATTAAAACTGCTAAATAAACTTCCAATCTAATGGACTAAACATTAATTAATAGTCTCCGGTAGCCCACACGAAACTTTGTTCAATCCCACGTAAGTTACATAAAAGCCTTGCAATCTGCACTTCAACTACTGCATTATGGTCCAGCAGTTTTGATCGAGCCTATGCTACCTGACGTCAATAGCATTGGTTCGATCCTGTATGTGCCATCTTGCGGGTAGATACGAAATAATTGTCGTGGAAATGATATTTTTCTTTTTACTGTCTGCATCTTAGTCTACGAAGAATATCTCAGTCTAACCATGAACATCTTCCTTCCATTTGTTGCAAACTCAATACAAATATACAGCATTTGCATTATTATTTGTCCGTGGTTAACAAGGCTTGTTGTACATAAGGAATGAGTGCCCTCATACTGGCTGCTTTCTGCTTGATATTGTATTGTAGGCCGAAGAATCGACTTCCATAGTATTTATCTTCCCTCTGGCGGAGCCGGTCTTAGGAGACCTGCATGTCATGCTGTCGATTAACCAAGAACCCATTTTCCGTGAATCGTTTTACAAAAGAAATCAGCCTAAAGTTAGCCTGTGGTCATTCTGAACATACTTACGGTAGATATGTACATACTAAAGATACTAAAGTTAACGTCAACCTACAATCCAACCGCAATCTGTCGCGCTAAATGCTACCAGTACCAAACCCAAAGTGATCTATCGGAAATGAATACTCAAAATAATCCTCATGATCATCAATATGCCTGACAACATCATCCTTCGCGACACTCCCAACCTCATGCCTAAAAAACCCAACGTCAATATGAATGGTAAAAAGAATTTTCACTAAAAACGTACTCGTCCAAAAGATGTGTCTTCACATTAGATGCGATATCATGGAATCGACACCGGGTACACACATAAGACACATCGAATGAGCAAATCTTAATTGTTCCGTCCTCGTCTCGGTAACAGTTTTCATGAAATCGTTTCTCCTCAATGAACACTTCGTACCGACGATGCTTTATAGCTCGGGACATCGTCTCGTCTGCGAGTTCACAAGTCTCCACTACTGTGAGAGGAAAACTGAAATGGTGAACGAACTTGTCAATCTAAAATATCGGGTTATTGTTGTATACTAATAATCATAGGTGATCACATACCACTGCCCTCCACGTTACAAAATTCCGTTTAGTCTCCGGATAACCATGATGATGCTGAAAAATAGGATCGACATCATCCATATCTTTTACGCTCACTACAGCCGGATCAAGGCCACACGTAGTGATAACCAGCGATGCAGCTTTATTATAATACCTATGGTACTCAATTATAGCGTTATCTGAGTCAACACTCGCAAAACTACCACATGCGAGCCTATCAAATGCCGAGCGTAAATGCAACGGGAACCGCGGGTCCAATCCAAACGCATACGGATGCATGGCATGTTTGTGTACCAGAATTCTAGGGTAGTGGATCGACCCCTTGGAGCACAGTTGGCAGTTGAATGCAGTCGTTGCGCGTGTTAGGATGGTTTCTGCATTTAATAAATCCGTTTGGCTTACTGGTCCACCGAGGACCATACGAACCAGTTCATTGTCCTTTTCTTTTTTCCATTCTAGGAAAAAGGTGTCAAGTCCCTCTTGTACGTTCTCGAAATCCTTGGCTGTGAGATCGGATGAGATGGGCGTATCGAGGATGAGGCGACGGAAGGGCTCGAAGATGAATAGGTGTGCCGGGGGCGGGATGATTGCATTGATAGGTTTGATTTTGGTGAGTTGCTCGTGGAATTCTAGGAGAGCACTGCGATGCATTAAAAATCTCTCAAGCTCAAGCTGGTTAATGCGTTTTTGCTTCTCGTCCTCGAGGAAGGTGATGAGCTGTGGCCTGATATTTTGCCAATCTATCTGGATATCAGTGTGAATTGGATGCAAGTAAGTAGATGAAGTGACGTACTTCGGTCGGTGAGCTCCTTCTGGGGGCGTACAAGAGGATGAAGTTCAAGTCGGCTCTTTTCAGGTAAATTGTTTATTTCATCTGCCCACCCTAAAGCACCGAGTCGATTCTTAATCCTGGTGAATCTATTTTAGTGGATTTGTTATGGCAATATGTAAGCACGTACTCTTGAATCCGCCTGGCGCGAAGGTCATTGCGCATATCTAAACGCTGTTCCTTACGAGCTTCAACCCACCTTTGACATTGTTTCCCGTGCTAGTTAAACCTAATGTAAGTACCCATACTTGAATGAACTTCAAGCAACTTGCCTCTCGAATCATTTCTAACTTTTTAGTTGCAGAAACCTGCCACTTCTTCTTTCCAGCTTCGTCCAACTGGCTGTATTGCTTCTGGCTCTTTTTCAACCAGGATTCATAGTACAATTCTTGTTCCCTTCGATCTCCTGTGTTCATAATATATATTTAGAACTGAATAACAAGAAACATGTAAATATATACGTTTTGCGCCATACTCTATAACCATTTTTGGGCTTAAACGGTGTACATTGTAATCGTAACCTTGTATACCATATCTTTTAGGTCGGATGAATCTGGTGTTGTATTGTAAGCAATGAGAAGTATTATAGTTAATAGCTGAAATACGAACCTGTCGTCCTCCAAAATGCACTTCGTGCACCACCTAGCACGAAGCTCCCAGCAGTATAAGATATTGTGCCTTGACGACTGGCACCCGATGCAGTGGGTCTCGAAGAGAAAAGCAGCATAAGCCGGCTCGCTCAGGTCTTCTGGACATTCAGGAATACCATCCATATTAGAACGAGCCTGCCTCCATATGAACAGAGTAGACTTTTCCAAAAGGATCTTGCGTAAGGCTTTAGAGGTGCGCGTTAACTGGACTAAGTCCAATGGTTCTAACTGCCCGAGAATCTGCGTGATACTTTAGTTACTAGTTCAACGAAGCACTCATATACTAGTCCTCACCTCGTAAAGGATATCCAATGGCATCTCAGGGAGCTGCTTCAATGCACCCCGTTTTCCTCGAACTTTCTTCGCCACAACAGTACTCTTTCCTGGCTGTCTATCTTGCTCGAGAGGCGTGGTAACCTTTTGCCTCTTGCGCGGCGGCTTTACGACCACCTCATCGCCAGAGTCGGTTTCAAAGTCATGTTTTGGTTCTTTTGTTGGCAGCGAAGGCTTAAGGCGCGATGATCTGCGTGCCATGGTAGGAGGAAGAAAGCGGGAAATGATGTAGGCGCGCATATAAGTTCTCGAGTCATTAATCACGTGTTCGCGAATCAGTGATGCAACCATGTCCATATGATGCCCTATTGTGGATGAAATACCGTATTAGTGTTGTTTATATTGGGACTTACCTATTGTACACTCGTTACTTCTTGGAATATGGACGTATACCCGTTTATGTGTAACAATGGGCAGGTCTCAAATTTTGGAAACTTCATCACACCCATGTAAACTGGATATTATTCCACTTCCGTTTATATCTCAGGAGCTGGAAGACAGTCTTAAACTACGAGTAGTATCTTTCTGTACACGTATACTACAGCTTAAAGAGAACTACCTGAAAAAACTCCATCCACCCATGTATAAGGCTTTTAAAGCGTGAAGTCAGTGAAGAGACAAGGCAGGCAGACGCAAAAGACAAACTTGAAGCGATAACGCGAGTCAAACATGTTGTGACGTGGTTTAGTATGATATAAATCCGTTTTTCCTCATGACATTGCACCTCTGAGGAGCAGAACGACTGGTTCTTGTGACAATATTGATATCTGAAGCGAGCAGCTTCTCAGTCGAAAAGACTTGTTGAAGGGCCTGAGATGGAGGCAGTGGATGAAAGAGAGTGGTAGAGCTCGTGAACGTAGTGACCATCGTGTGGTGTGGAACAACGATGAGGAGGTTCAAGTGAGATAGCGGAAAGAGGCCCCCGGGGAGCAGATGGATTGTTCTGCTAGAGTGACGAGGTATAGAACAAAAGGCTGTTTCTCTCCTCGCTTGGGCTTGAATGAGCCTCGTGTAATACCTGAGTCCAAAACCAAATAAACCAACCTCACCCCCACGTCGACACTGGCGCCGGTGCCCAACATCAACCAGTGGAACATCATTGCTGTACCGGCGTATCATTCAACCACCCTAACCACTCTGCGAATCGTTGATGCTATACCATTCATCGTAAGCGCAACGCTGCGACACTCTCTGCTCAGGTTTTGGGAGCATAAAATTCCCGGTGAATGGCCCTATTGAAGATGTAGAAGATGAGTGGAAGAAAAGAGCGGGAGAGGCGCAATTATGTATGGAGATTATGAGGGAACCGAATGACTGTGTTGTCTGAAAAGAGGCCGAGGGTGCGGTGAGAGGAGAGCAGTCCACCAAGGCTAGCTGCGAGACTTGTGTTGCACAGTGGTTTGCCATACTACTGTAAAATGGCATGTGGATCGAAAAGGAGGGGTGAAGGAGGAGAATGAGAGGGTGAATAAGGTGGGATGGGATGCAGTGGAAACGGAGAAGTGACATGAGGAGGCATGAGAGACGAACGTTCGCTAGAGGACCCACAAGGACCCACGCAAGCGGCTTAAACATGATACATTGATGCATGAGCGCTTGAAACTTATTGTACGACTCATGGTTAGCGTTCGTTCGACTCAGACTTGATCTCGGCGATGCCAATGGTGTCATGTGATCACAAATATCACTATCATTTACATATCACGACAAAATACAAAGCATAGATAGATAGTACTTATAAATCAGGGAAGTTGAATAAATCCGTCGAGTATATTCCATGTAAGAGATTCCACCGTTCGAGATCAGAAGCCGTAAAGCTCGAATATGACCTCATGATTACCTCATGTAAATAACAAGATCCTCCGCTAGGTCCAAACCGGGCGGCTGATTGTAGAGCATGCATTCTGCCTGCATGGTAAAAATGCGGTTTTCATCTCCGTTACCTCACTCCCACATACTGTCATTTACTCATCATTACCTCGTGTCGCTTACCTACATAAATGTCGTATGTACGCTTTGTGAATGTTAGCTTCGCATTCCCCCCTTTTCTCTCTCTAATGCACGCTCACTGGATCTGAAGGGATGGACGGATGTGCCTCCCACTCGCATATTTCTTTGTCGAGAGGATACCGCCAAGCAAATATCCTCCTCCACATGATAGAAACGGAGGCTTTCCACCCGAATATGAAGCCTGGCATTGGCCACGGCGCAGAGTGCCCAAACCGTCCTAGACAGCACATGGTCAGTAAAAATAGCTTGGTGCGATAGCGTGGAACTCACGATAATAAGATAAAAAACGTTGTGGACTGCAATTAAAGAGATTAATAGTTGGTAAATACAGATTATGAGTAACTCACATCTCCGAGTAGCGACATCAATAGGTTTGACAGGCGTAAAGCTGTTTAGCAATATATATTAGATATCAAGTGTGAATATGAGTACAGTTGGGGTCATGCAAACACCACCAACTTCATTATCTCAGCAACGCGAATTTTCTGGCACAAACTAATTACAGATTCGGATTCAGAAGCCTCAAAAACGTCAAAAAACACTGTTTTCGGAAAGTTCCCACGAGTAAATTGGTGCGCCAAATTTTTTGGCAAAAAAATTGACATGTTACAGGGTCAAATTTAATTCAAAAGAGCTTCGATCGCATACATGGCACGGTTTGACACCTGACGGTGTTGCCGTTGCTTCCGAACGGCCCATTCCGCTGCTTCCCCTGTCAATCCACGTTGGTAAGCACTCATGAATCGCCAAGTACGGTTGATAAACCGTTGAATTACTTCCAGTGGACATGCATCAAGGTATTTGACCACAGAATTCTTTGCATGTTGAAATGTTCATTTTTCTTCTTCACGGTAGCGGTATTTTACCCATCCCCAGTACTAAACAAATGTATTAGAAATGGTATGATATTGTAGATGGATAAATATTACTTACCATTTCTATTGGGTTAAGTTCACAGTGAAATTTTGGCAAAAACATACATATATGTCCAGCCTCTGTAATCTTTATTTCAAGCATAGACTTTTGATCAATAAAGTCATCCTGTTGGCTAAGCAATCTTGCCATACAACAGTTCTGACTTTCAAAAGGACAGACTGGAGAGCACTTTGCACAAAGTTTTGAAACATCAAATCCTCGTTCTTCCAAAACTGTTTTTAGCCCTTTTGGTTGTCCATCATCCAATGTCATTTTCTGAGGCTTTCCTCGATGTTCAGGAAAAGGATTTGTTTCAGGAATGATTGTATCACGCTGAGTATGTTGTTTTCCTCCATCACTTTTATTCATTTCAAATGCTTTGAGTGCATCTGGAGGAAGTGAGGCATGTGCAGAAGACTGATCAAAAATAAATAATGCTTTTTTCATGGGGTGAGCTTCTTCAAAGATAGATATTGCATCTTCCATTTGCTTTAGTAGCTGTGAACAGTCCCACCAGGCATCTCCATTAGCACCAGGATAAATTATTTTGCAAGCATTTCATTTAATGTTTCCATTTTCATCTTTGACCACCAATTGATCAGTCTCTGGAGTTATAAAACTTGAGACATGAATAATGCGACCCCTTCCTTTTTGATGAAGTAGAGTCTGCTTCTTTTCAAGCCTATATTTCCAGG
Source organism: Cyathus striatus (assembly GCA_025738555.1). NCBI lineage: Eukaryota > Fungi > Basidiomycota > Agaricomycetes > Agaricales > Nidulariaceae > Cyathus > Cyathus striatus. The sequence goes on from JAOVFP010000018.1 coordinate 1,465,639, forward strand.
TGTGAATGAAAGAAAATCAATAAATATTCATGAACATACCAAGCCTTAGTTGGTGCATCATTATGATGAAAGGAACCTTCATCATGAAACACAGGAATCATTCCTTTTTCTCCTTCCTTTAGTTGAGGCTCAACTTGAGTTAATTCAGGGCCTTCATAATGTGCCATTTGTCGTTCATATTCTTCCATCTTGGGTAGATATTCATTGTCTCTGTACTTTTCCACATCTGGCCATGAATGGCCATCTTTGTAAACACCCTTTTTCACTGTAGAGTGACGCCAGCCCAATTCATGTAGCCAGCGACAAATTGTTCGTACACTAATTGGATTAGCTGGTGTAATACAGAGATCAGGAAATATCTGTTCATTGATTGCCTTTTGAAAATTCTTAGGGGTGAACAGTGCCAGGCTTCTGACTGTGAAGATAATTCAGTGATAATGATTTAACATTTTCATCACTGAGGTATGAATGTGCATTTTTTTTCCCACCTCATTTCTCTTCTGGAAGCTGCTCAAATATCTGATAGTGTCGTGCTAGTGACTGGACCCATCGTGCAAACCATGTTTGTCCTTTGCCAACCCGCCACAATTTAGCAATAGATTCACTTGCTTCTATGCGAGTCATTCCATTCAAACGTGCAGTAGCAAAATTTGATAGAATCATAAGCTGATTTATTTTTGAAAGTGGAAGGGTCTTCTTGTGATGCTTTAAGTCATTCTTAATTTGTGTGCAAAGCAAATCCCATCCCTTTATATCAAAATCTGCAGATTGAAGATTCATTTCCAGCTCTTCATCCAAGAGTTCATCTTCATCAGTGATACCAAAGTCATTGGATAATGGATTCTGTGTAAACACTGAAGATTCTCTAGATTCCTGAATTGGAGGTGATGAAGTCTCTCTAGACTCCTGAATTGGAGAACCAATACTTTTGTCAGAATCCACATGATCTTCTGAGCCAGTACTGGACTCAATTTCTGCTGCTGAACGTTTAAGAGTTCCAGAATTTATCTTGACAAAATTATCAAGTGTGGATTGAGATTTCCAAGCCTTTTGGTAACGTTGTCTGGTCTGAGTGGACTTATTCATAACATCTGGCCCCTTTACATATATTTTAGAACATTCTGAGTGTTATTTAATTCATTAGAAACATATTTAGTATCAAAAGAAACTTATTGATACCTTTTTTCTTAAGGTTTGAGCACTTTAACTTGGGTGGAATCCAGTCTTCATCACCTGGGTCATCCTCCAAAGCCATATCTGCAAGTTTTCTACCAAACTCCTCATCCTCCATATCATCCCAATTAAACTCTGATACTGTATCCTCTGAATCCTCATCATCACTCAAGTCCTCATCTGAGAGTGAGTCCAAAATAATTTCACCATCATCAGTGTAATGATAAGGCATGGATGAATTTGCTGATGGGGTACTGATAGTGGCACTGTCATTAACAATGTGCTCCAGGGATGACAGGGAAGCAATAGATGGTGAATTGGAATGCTGGGGAGCATTATTTTTTCGATTATTGCGAAGTCCAGTGGTATTACGAGCCTTCTTCTTAGGGCGACCTCTGGCCATGGTGGTTAAAGAAATCGATTTTTGGCGCCCAACGAGGCGATTCATAAGTCTATTTTTTACGGGATCATATGCAGATCGATGAAAGGAAGCTAAAAATGAAATTTCCGAGATTTTATCTATTTTTTTCGGCCGAACGCCAAATTTTTGGGTCTAAAAATAAAAAACTCGGAATTTCAAAAATCGGCTCGTGGAAATTCAAACTACAACCCAAAAGGAAGCTATTCCGAGGGTTTTCGGAGGTCAGCAGTGATCTGGGGTGTGGGAATAAATCAATGAAAAAGTTGGTGGTGTTTGTGTGACCCCAACTGTAGTGAAAAACTTACGGAACAATGCCTTTGGTAAATGGAAGCAGAGTTATTAAAACAAGTAATAATGATGTTAGGTAACCGTACCAAAAAGATGCGAAATCCATCGCGTTGAAGCTGATGGATCACCCTCACATGAACTGCACGCGGTTGGTGAAGTACATTAACCGTGACCATGACCAGTATAAACAAATCGAAAAGGGACTACGGACAAACATCCGTCAGATTCTGAAGGACATTTGAATGAAATAGACTGAACTTCTTACCGTTGAGCCCAATGCGATAGGCAAGGCCTTTGGTACGTAATCATTCCCCACTGCACATGAATGCAAGACTGGATTGAAGTGCATATGGGCTAAATAAATCATATATTAGTATATTGAGGTTATAAAAGCGCTAGTAATGCTCACGTTGCAGATCATGCGCTGTTAGGATTGTGAACACGGTGGTGATAGATATACAAACCCCAAATGCTGCCACCAAGATGTATGCTATGTTCTTACGCTTATCCCACAGCGTGTATATGCGCAAAATGATAAAAACTGAAAATAAACGGAATTAGTAATATTCGCGCTAGCCTGATCATATTGATATACTTACAGTTGGAAATGGTGACGAAAATTGCCGAGAAAGTCGCGAAGAACCACGTAAAGATCCGACAGCTACACCGGAATAAATGGAAGTCGTCACAATAATCAACATAGAGCACACCTCTGAGAGAATTCAAGATTAAGTAACTTAATTTGTTTAAAATGTATGCAACAGACTCACCGAATCAGACATTATGAGCCCGCCAGATCCACTGAAAGCTGTATACTTTACTGTTACCCTGGTTCTCAATTAATAGAGACAACTTACCATACGCCATGTAAACAATCATAATATCGGAGGCATACCTATTAATGACGAATAGTAGCTTCGACCGTGGACGAATGGAGCGGTTAAGCCAGATGAACTGGACTTCATCACCGAATGTGATGATGTGGTCCCATATTATAATGGATGCAGCCATAGCTAAAACATATCTCAGTAGAATGCACATAAAGTCAAGTATGTGGCCACCGGTTACCTGGGAGATACCGTGCAGCAAAAATTGAGGAGATAGGGAGTTTGGTAGTTGCAGTGGAAGCCATGACTTCGAATGAAGAGTTTGAGATAACATGTAAATTATTTATATTGTCCAGATAATCCCTCACAGTCGGCTTGGGTACTGCTCTTGTGAGCCTTCAAAACACGACTATCCTACTGTGGGCCTTTGTGAGCGTATTCCATTCTTTCTTTTGTTCGTGGGTGTACTACTAATCATTTTCTCAGCGGTTCCAGATGAGATGATGTCCGTACGTACGTTCAAAAATCCGTCTTATACCAATGAGAGAGTTCATATTTTTATTCATTTGAGATGTTGTGGGCTACATCGAAGTTATGCAGCACATGCAAGTATTGATATGATGTTCAAGGCTATACTCTGAACCATTTGCCAACAATCGTGGAGTCTGATGGGCACACTCATCGCTGAATCGCCTTACCCGGCTTCTTGACCAAGAGGGGTTATGCATTTGTGTATTGTCGGTCATTCATACCAAGAAAGGATGGCTCTCAGTAAGAGACGCATAGATGGTAACCATCGAGGGCTCTTGTAAAATCCCGATCACCTCTATCTTCAAAATAGGGGGCATGAAAAACATGTTTCATTGATTCTGGGATTGATTACAGCACTTAGGAAGTTTTTATGCCGAGGAGCATAGTCGAACAAAATTCAAGATGTATTATATCACTGAACACCTTATAAAAAACTATCGTTTAACAGTAGTAAGCTCTTGTAATGGTTTCTCAACATCAACTTCGGGATTATTGTCAACACCCCATTCCTCATTAACTGAACTGTGGAGTGGGAGATGTTGCATTCCGAAGCTGACAATGAGCCCGAAGCCGCTAATACCAATGAGTACCTCCCATATCCTAGACAATCCTCCTGCGAATGCTGCTCGAACTGCAGCTGCGGTTGCTGGTGAGAGAGATGAAATTACGGGAATGGCAGAGTAAGCCACTGGTGATCCTTCCGGAAAGTTCTTTACAAAGTCAGCTGGAAGGTGATTCGATAAGTAATTCTGAAGAGCGGCAGCACCGATTGTCAACCCCCAGACCTAGAGAGGTAGTTAGTGCATAATTCTTGTACCAATTAAGGTTCCGCGTTTGAACGGACAGGCTACTTACTTGCCCAAAGCTCCTGGCGAACGTGAAAAATGCTAAAGCATGAGCATTTTCGGAAGTCGGTAAAGGTGCCAAGACAGGGAAGTAAGTAGCGGTGGTCATTATTCCTAACCCAATCGCTACTATGGCTTCAAAACCAATCGATGCAGCCTTTGGGGTATCCACGTGGAGAGTGCTTAATAATCCGAGGCCCACCATCATTATAGCCCAACCAAGCCATATCTGTGGCCGGTATCGTTGCGCTTTCGCTATCGATATTCCGGCAACGATGTTACACGGCGCAATCACAAATCCAAGGCCGAATATGTCAACTCCTGACCTGACAGGTGAGGATCCTTTGCAGGCCTGGAAATATACGGGAAGATAATCTGCACGTAATTTTAATGCCAACAAGTAGAAAATTGCGTGTAATCTGCTTACAGACGCTACAAACCAGTACTATGGCGGCGAGGAATGTTTGTACATATCTAGATGATTTCAAATAGTCAGAAATACTTGAATATAAATACCTGAGAGAGACCTGACCCGCTCAATCCTGTCCTCGTTGACATCAATGAGAACGGTATCTATATCAGCTCATAGTTAAGTAAGAGATATCAACAGTGAATATATATATGATTCTTACAATGGGATGTTTGGAGAACAAGGCCTCGTAAAAGAAAGACAAAACGAGACCAACTAGACCGACCACTAGGGGGACCAGCACTCTTGCAGAGTTCCACGGGAAAACAACCCCTCCCCATGTCAAGGCGATTATACATGCACTTGACGAGGATATGATAAGAATATTTCCACTTTTATAGTACAATATTAATGCAACGCTCAGTATGCAGAGATTTAATCGCTTACATCCAATCCATCTTTCCTAGTTTCTCTTTAATAGTACCTTCTGGTGCCTTTAGACGCAAAAATATTACGACTAGGATTGCAGAGAGAGCTGAAGTGAAAAGATTAAGATCTAAGAAGGTAGGTCAGACGACAATTTAGTAGTTACCGCTAGATGGGCTTACAGAAGAGCCATCTCCATGCACCTCGACCTGCAAGACCTCCGCCTATCACTGGTCCAGTAAAGGATGCTACAGCCCACGCGCTAATGGTATCGTCAATTTTTTTTTTTTTTTTTTTTTTTTTTTTTTTTGTGATCCGTATTTATTGTCGGTTGTGGCAGGCCATATGTCACGACAGCTCGGGGGCAGCTCAGGGGCGGTAGCTACCTACTGAGGGGTATGGTAATGTATAGTAAATGTATCGTAAAGAGAAAAATCGAAATTCGGCAGCGGGTTTATGGGTGTGGACTCGGGGTTACCACCCCCACAGGGGGGCACCAGGAGGTAAAAATAGAAGGGACCCTGCGATGCAGGTGTGAACCCTTGTGGTATGTAGGCAAGGCCTAGGCCAGTGGCTCGAGTATGTGCAGGGAGTGGGTGGTCTCTGTGCGTAGGTTCTATCATTGACTTTACAATCCATCTAATCTGGTAATCCAACATCATCTCTACTCCTCCGGCGGATGCCAAGGGGGAATGGTACCAAAGACTTGAGCAAGGCGGCCTGTGGTATTAACATAATCGATGAGAGCAGGAATGTGCTCCACATTGGAAAGAATCCGATTAAGGGATAGTCGTTGTCCGCGGGAGGCGCATACAGCTGCAAGGGATCGGCGTTGGGTGGCGAAGGCTGGGCATCGGAGGAGAAAGTGGTCAACTGTCTCGCGAGCCTGTAGTCTACACCTCTTGCATAGTGGGGAGTCAGACTTCCCAATCCGGTGGAGGTGCTGATGAAGGGAGATATGTCCAATAACAAGCTGTGTGAGGAGACTGGTTAGCTTGCGGGGAACAATGAGCAAAAGGGAGGAGAAATATTTAGCCGGTTTGGAGGGGATGTTACGACTAATTCGAGCATGACTGGGTGAAGCTTTCCAAACAGTGCGGGCAGCTTCACGGAGGCGCCGTCTATGCACTGCGCGAAGTGCAGACTTGGTTGCAGGGAGTGTATGTTGTAGGAAGCGGAAGTTAGCAGTGCGAGGGTCAGAACCGTCCTCTGCCGCTGCCTTTGCCTCCTTGTCGGCTGCTTCATTTCCCGCAACATCACAGTGACCAGGTATCCACCGGAGGGTAATTCGCACGTCCTTCAGTGATTTCTTTGAGAGTGCTTGTACGAATTCATCTGTGATATACTGTCCTGAGTGGGAGTAGCGGCTTGTCGTTGCCTGTAGGGAGGACTGAGCATCAGCAGCAAATGTAACACTAGAAAAGCGGCGTTGGAGAGAAAGGAGCTGTGTGCCCAGTACGAGGCCGAGACTTTCCGCGTTGTAAACTGCATAAGCAGAGTCACGACCTAGTTGATACCGCAAGCTATCCACCCTACGACCCCTGCGGTAGAGGACTGCGGATGCTCCAATTTTATTTTTAAAACCCGATCCATCAGTATATATAATAATGTCAGATGCATCAATAGCATCCTGTGCAATGGCGGACTGGCTATCCTGTGCGATCTGGACAGTGAAGGGAGGAGACCAAGACGGAGCATAGCGAGCCACCGTAATCGTCTCAATGTCCTTAGGACAGAGAGGGAAGGCCTCAAAAAGCAGATGTAGAGGCGAGTTATGAGTTCGTAATCTTTGGTGGCTAGATGCCTGCCGGATAAAGAGGGAGAGGGGGTGCGTGTCTGGGAGCGTGCAATAGCGTAGCAGAGCCTGCTGCTGTACCCTCGACACAAGGAGATGAAATGGTAGTAAATCAGCTAGTAAATCTAGCGCATCAATAGGAGAAGAGCGGAGGCCACCCGTAATAAGAAGAGCAGCCTTCCGCTGGATAGAGCGAAGTGGCATATATTGTGCTGGCACCTTATCCGGATTATGGAGGTCAGGTGGGGACAGAAAGAGTTCTGCCCCATACAGTATACGTGGTACTGCCTGGGACATATAGAGGCGGCGGATACAGGATGCTGCTACCCCCTTAGCTGGTTTTGTGAGGCGAGAAACTCGCTGAAGCCACACTTGTCCTTTTGCAAGGGCAGCTGCCCTCTGGGGTCCCCAACGGAGCTCGTTATCCAGGATAATACCTAGGAATCGAACTGTAGGCTGTGATGGAATGGTTTTGCCATTCAGGCGAAGAGGTGGGCGTGAGATAGGCACTGTACGGTTGCGCCAACGTGCAGTGGGAGCATAGTAACGGAGGAGAGAAGGATCACGCATGCGACGTCGTGTAAAATCACAGAGCTGGAACTTATCCACCCCAAATTCACAGTTGTGTTCTGCCGCCCAATCAAAAACACCTCCAGGACGTGTCATAATCATAGCCGCAGCATGGTGGGTCTCCTGGAGGGAGGATCCCAGAATCAGCATAGCAGAGTCATCAAGGTAAAGCAGGGAGAGATCAGCATCGGCTGATACCTCAAGGAGGCCAGAGTTGTAGAGAATATAGAGAATAGGCGAAAAGGGGTTGCCTTGATCAAGGCCACCCAGAAGATGGAAAAGCTCAGAAATATGATCATCGAATGAAAGAGAAGTGTAACGTCCCTCAAGGACCATGCGTAACCATTCAACAAGAATAATCGGGACGCCTAGGCGACGAAGCTCATGGAACAAGCATTCCAGCGCAACACTGGGGAAGGCCCCTTTCACATCCAAACTCAAAAGTGTTGCCACTTCTCGCCGGCGCCATGCTGCCTTGATGGTAGAGACTAGCAGTTGAAGAGAATCGGAGGTGCTCCGTCCAGGACGGCCCCCAAAGTGATGGGGTGGAAGAAGATTGCAACGCTCACTCATGATGGTGAGCTCATCAGCCACACAACTGTTAAGTAACCGGGCAAACCCATGTGAGAGCACAATAGGCCGCCATGCTGATGGGTTAGAATAGTCAGGCTTTCCTGGTTTTCGGAGCACCAGAGTCTCTGTGCGAGCCCAATCTGCTGGGTAACACTTAAACGAGAATGTGGCACGGAACAGAGAACCGAGATGAGGGGTTAAGATGTCCTTACACTCCTTGATAACCCGGTTAGGGACAGAATCTGATCTTGTAGCTTTGTCTGGATTGATCCTTTCAATAGCCTGCGCAACCTGTTCATTCGAAATATTAGTAAACTGCCATGCAGAAGGTGGGTACTCAGCGTCGCCATGGATAGCAGCAGACTCCCGCTGTGGGGGGAAGAAGGTGCTGTAGAGCAGCTCACTCTTCTCCTCATTGGTGCGAGCCACTAGCTGAATTTCTTGTGTATCTGGGTTTCGCACAGTCAGTTCAGGAATGCGTGTGCGTCCGCCATCTGACCCGGACCCAGAGAGGACCCCGTCGATATCCCATATTGTAGAGTCTGTGAATTTCTCCAAATACTCAGTCCACTTTTCCACCCGGGCCTCCTGCATACGCTCAGCATAGACATTGCGAGCCTGGCGATATTCCTCATGAGAGGGGTGGCCCGGGAGGTGATTATAGCGATGTGACATCCGCCCCAGCCGAACCTTTTCTTTCCGCAAACGTGCCAGTTCCGAGTTCCACCACCGCTTTGTATGTGGCGATATGCGAGCCATGGGGACTGTGTCGGCAATAGTTGACATTACTGCTCCAGTCACCACACCCAGGGAGTGGTCAAAGTCTTCTCGAGATGTGCATTCATGTGCAGGAGTAGACTCCTGTAGTCTATCGGATAGTGTGTCCCGGAACTTCTTCCAGTCCACCGCTTTGAAGTTGCGCCGAAGACACACTGTAGCATCAGTAGTATATGTCATGAGTTTAGTAAAAACTGGGAAATGATCCACTTTGGGAGGGCTCAGAGCTGGGATAGTGGTGCAAACAATTAGGTCATCAATCAGCGAGTCACTGAGGAACACATTATCCACTCTCGTGAGATTTTTGGACCGAAAAGCACATAAAGTAGGGATGTCCTTGGGCAAAGCCATGGACATCCTATAACGAGACAGTAGAGAAAGCAAAGGCTCTGCCAATCGCAAAGCAGCAGAAGTGAATAAGTGATGGTTACGCTCTTCATCCCACATAGGGTGATGTCGATTGAAGTCCCCCATCCACATATAGTGAAAGGACTCCCCAGGCGGCGGTAGCTTAGCTCGGAGCTCACGCATTGTGGATGCCAGCACCTCAAGGCAATGATTGTGTAAACAGTCCACATAGAGATTGAAAATAAAAATAGAGCGTCCCCCAGCAACCCGAAGGCAGATTGCCGTAATATCAGAAGAGGAGACAGGGATCTGAGACCACGCATTGGTAGAAATAGAGGAGTTAACTAAGAGAAGGGAGCGAGGAGCCCGGCCAGCGGGTGCCGCAATGGAGGGGTATACCGCAGTCCAATGGCGGTTGGACCTGGATTTGCCATTATGATCCACATATGGCTCTTGAACTGCGCAGATATCATAGTCTCGTTTACCTAAGGTGACCAGCATATCATGATGCCCATCAAGGGATGCATTGACATTCTGTTGCCAAAAGCGGAGCTCACGCTGTGTAGGTATTGGTTGTACTGGCATTAACAAAAGTCCCTAGTGAAAGACTGGGACTGTGGGAGAACCTCCCCCTCTGCGAGAGGGAGGTCCGAGTATTGACTAGCCTGGGAGGCTGTCCTCGCAACAGTAACATAGCCATCTAATGTACCTCCACGACGATCCTTAGTCAGTCCAGAGAGGACGTCCCGGGAAGAGCCTGGCTCACGACCCAGAAAGGAGGTAGGAGGCGGGGGCTGTTTGCCCTTGCCTTTTGCAGACCCCTGTGAAGGCCTCAAAGTGCCTTGAGCACTGGCGGGCAGTAGCATCCGCGGTGGTGCCATAACCTCTGTCGTGTCAGTAGGCATAGGCTGAGAGAGAGGGAAATCAGATAATACGGGAGAGCCCTGTAAAAGAGGAGAAGGAGGCATAGGAAGAGGGGCCCGGACAGAGAACGGCTTTGCAGCAGCTGCCCATAGCGCAGGGGGAACCCCCCATGGCACTGACTTCTCTCGAAGTCGCCATGTTGAGGGGTCCTCGGATGGGAAGCCAACATATTTAGCTGCATTGGATTTGTTATGCAGGAGCCAGAGTTTGCGAAGGAAAGCAGGACACGTCCTGGACGCCGCACCATGGCCGTCAGCCAGGCAGTTAGCGCACTTTTGAGCAGATCTTTCACCCTCTAGTCCATCACAATCCTGAGTCGAGTGAGCACCAGAGCACCGTGCACACACAGGTCCTGAAGATTTGCACTCTCGTGCTAAATGCCCCAGCTTCTGGCAGCGGAAACATCGGGAAGGTTCTGGCAGGAACTTGCGCATGCGTATCCGTGCACCTTCAATAATTAGACCCGTTTCCAACACACGATTGGCACACGATTGGTCATGTAGACATACCACATAGTGGGCCAAGCGCTGGCCCACCTTCCAAAGACTAGGGTGGCGAGCTGGCTTAATACTCACAATAGACCCCGCAGGCAGGTCATTGACATGCTCCAAGTCCATATACACCGTCAATGGACCTGGTTGGTAGGAAGTGGGAACAAACTCTGCCATGAGCTTGAAAGAGGAGGGCAGCAGAATCGAGGTACTATCAAAATTATCCCCAAATAAACGGAGGATGCGATGCTGTTTGAGCCACTGTGCCGCATTCGCAGTATTAATCTCCAAGTGGATGAATATCCCAGAGCGGCGAGCAGCAATAATTATAGCCCCGTCAGGGCGATCTGCCTCATCCATCGCAATTTTATCCAAAGCCAGATTGGCTTTTGTCACCAATTCACGGGGGGAAAGATTTCCCAAGCTGTGTGGATCTTTATCATCTGGACGTGCAAGTTTGATACTCACCTGGCAACTCTTCCGGACAGAGTCAGCGATAGCCTTCACATGTGGAGCTGCAGCCACCGATGCATAAGAATGTTGAGAGCCTGCCCCTTCAAGAGGGGGGAGTGACTGAAGCCCAGTAGCGTCCAGCCTGGGGAGGGTGTCCAGCTTACGGATTGCAGCGTCGAGTTTTAGTTGTGTGGATTCTAGGCGTATCGTTGTAGAATCCATCTTCTCAAGCACCGGGGATAAATGGCCCTGTATGACAGAGGTGAGGTGGCCATTGTCCACCTCATTAAGCAGAACCGCGACTGCACGAAAAACATTGCCACACTTAGCTTTTGATGAGGCTGGTAGGATCTCAATGGCTTGCTGGAGAATGAGGGCTGCTGTCTTAGTACTGAAGACACTGCCCTCAGGGAGGTAGGGTCCTTGCGCTAGGACTTCCCGTGCTTGCGCAGTTGTCATTTTTGCTGGTAGCTGAGAGCCAGGGTCCTGTGGTAGCTTCGACCGGGTAGTCAGCGCTGGAGTCGTATTAGGAGAGCTCTGTATGTGAGTTCCCATAGGGGGGAGCCGTGCAGGAGGCGCAGTGGGACGAGACGTGCGAGAGGACGAAGGCGTAGGGGCAGGTGGCTGCCCCCCCGAGGCATGTCTGGGTGGGGGTGCCGGCATACCGGTGTCAAAAGAAAGCTATCGATGAGGAGAAGACGAAAATAGAGGAAAAAAGGGGGATGAGGGGAAGGTAGAGGCGCCGTCGACGTTGTCGATAGCGTCGAAGCAAATTTTTACCGTGGGAAAGTAGTTGATGATGGTGGTTTCTGGTTCAGCTCGTATGGTATCGTCAATTATATGACCTTAAAACATTAACATATACATACAGTGCTATAAAAGCGTTGAATGTCCCTCGTTCTTTAAGAGTGGTCATGTCCGATAAAATGATTTGGGTTAGAGAAGTAATTGCCCCTGCACCCAGGCCTTGAATGGCTGAAATATGTGAATCAACGCGCTTGTATTATTCGATTATTTTTCATGTACGTACTTCTTGCGGCTATCAAAAAATTCATTGTCGGGGCAGCTCCACACATTGCACTACCCAAAGCAAAAAGAAATAGTCCAGCGAGCATTACCAATTTCCTTCCAAAGACCTATAGGCATATAAATTTTAGCAAGGCACATATTCATTCGGTACTGACAAACCTGAGCAAGGCCTCCACTAGTTGGGAGAAATGCTGTAGATGAAAGCGCATAGGCAGATGGGACCCATATGAATTGAGAACCATGCAGTTCATTCGCTATCACAGGGAGAGCGGTGGAAACTGCCGTCTACTTGAAGTTAGAGTCAACTCATAATCTGGTTCGATAAGCTTACTAGATCAAGGGCGGAAGTGAATGCAGCGACGGTAATTGCGATGAACACTCCCCAGAACCTGACGCCGCGTTTGGGATGGACCTGTTCAACAGGCTGAATAGTGACGCTACTCATGATTGTGTAAAGTGCTATGTGGGGGTAGGGGCAGGAAGCTGAGGAAGGAATGAAGGCGAGTCCGACCTACATATTCGCATGCAGCTTCCCTCAGACATTTTGTTTGTCCTTGATGACAAACGCCCACAGCGGAGGATATGTACTCCGTTTTTGAACATCTCCGTTCTGATTCACATATGCCCGAGCCGCTGATACATCATGCATCATGCATCATGATTGAGAAGGCTGACTAGATGATTTAGATTAAGTCAGATACAAGTAACATTGCGCTCACCATATGCTACGTGCGCTGGTGTGGTGCTCTAGGATGGTCCACCGCATGTGTGAGAACTGCGTTGGTTTTCATGAAGAATTGTGGGCGTGATCATGTGTGGTGCGAACTCAGTTGACTGCAACTCGGGTATTGGTGTAAGTAGGTCCAGTGGAGCTGATCCGTGCGAAGAAGAGAAGCTTTGAATTTGTGCAAACATGTCGTAATTGGCGGTTTATCTGTCGTGAATGATACTAGAAGATCATCCAACGTACTGTAAATTTGCGTTCGATTTGAAGTCTTATTGCAGACAACTCATGGATACATGTATGTAGGTGTCAGTGACTCAGAGTCGTTGTGTGAGGGCGAGTGAAAGTTGGTACTAGTTGGGGCTGTTATCCAACCATCACTGGCTAGTAGTCACAGTGTATACTTGTGTTATAGTTTGTAGGCGTTGTTTGAATAGTTCGTGGAGATTGTGAGCCTGTGAGGTTTGACTGTTGTCACATGTCACCGTTTGTAGGCGTACTCTATGAACAGGAGGACGAAATGCGACACATTACACATCTTACGACGCACATACACATTAGATAATTACACTTACACATTTATTTTTACACATGCACATGGATTTCTACACTTTTGAAATAAACGACATATCAACGATGATGACGTTACATTTGGCCTTAAAGCATGCAAGGGGAGAAAGCTAGAGGCAAATGGATAAGTAGTTAGAGTACATAGTAGACTACTTAAATGCATAAAAAGCAGCAGCACATTGTCTGTAAAATACATAATAAGTATAGTGAAATATCTAAAAGCATATGTGGAGGTGGTGGGCGCTGATGATCATGAAGACATTTGATTAGCAATATATTTCGACATACACAAACACATTTATTTTCACGCATACACATTAGTTTCTGCACATACACATCCCTGTTTTACACATATGGCATATTTTTTAGACTGTTAACTGCCTGCATGCACATATAATTTATATGCATTGTTGTAATAACTAAAAGTAAATTGTATTTATTTATTTAATTTTAGATGTAATCACAAAGGTAACACCAGGTTAGGTAGGGATGTGTGAGCTCAAGTGGCTAGAGTGAGTAGACTCCCCCTTTGTTGTAGTGAGTCATCAGCAAAATCATATTCACCAGTGTTTCACACACACCAAGATTCTCCTCAGGCACCCACAATTGTGGAGGACACTTCCCATGTGGTGCAGAGCACCATTATGCAGATGTACACTCTCCTTTCTTGCCACTGATGTGCATATATTTCCCTTAGTAAGATGACAACTATGACTTCTTTGAGGATGGTTATGGCATTTAGTGTTTGCAGGGTTGAGAGGATGAGTCACCAGCTAGTATCAGTATTGCTGCAAGTAAGTACTACATGTCATTAACAATGTTTTCATGAAAGGAGGTATAAACATACAATCAAGGTACACTGCTCCAGTAGCCAGCACCTCACTTCTCCCAGAATCAGCCTATGCACCAGAAGCATCCAGGGTAGCCTGAAGCTTACCTCACAGATGCCTTTCCCTCTTCCTTATACACAACCAAATCATACTTGTATGGTACCTTCCATATAACTTCTCCCTTTCTAAAATGCCAAATCAATTCCTTACATTATATGCTCTGCATAAATGTTGAAGTCTGTCCTGGAGATGGGTATGCTGTGCACAAAGGCAGTTGAAGGAGAGAATATTAGCATGGGGATGTGGGTCATGAGAGGGCTTAAATGTGTTGTGGGGTGCAAGTAGGTTGTACAGAAGAGGAGGGGGCATCTTTGAGCTTGAGCAGTGTACTGGGAACTTCCTAGGCTATGACAACAACTGTGAATAGGATTATGGAGAGCTCTGGCCATTGGTGGCAAACATAGCAGTGGGGCAGTTGGGCATTGGGGTCCTGGGAGGTCAGGACAAGTCATACTAGAAATTTTGTAGGGACATGTATGAAGTGCAGGAATATAGTGTGCCCACCCAAGATCCCTTAAGTTACTGATGTGCTGAATTTGTGATTCATAGTTAAATAACACTAATATATTTCATAATACTCAACTAATCATCCCAAATCACAGGCTGTAAGCTCAGGGGAGAGATAACACAGATTATGTATAAACTAGTATAAAGGTAGTAAACTTATAGATCAAATACTCTCAAATATGAAATTACTCAGTTCAAATACTGTTCAGATTTATTTCTATTCCAATGTACTACACTCTTAGAGTGAAAGAAACCTAGGATTTCCCCCAGGGTGCTTCTTCTTTCTTCCTCATTCCTGTTCTCCTTATATACTGTTTTACAAATATAGCTGTACACTACCTATATATGGAAGGAACTACTCTAGACTACTCTATATGACAACACAACATCATTTCAGATGCATAAATCATGCAGGAGCAACAATACGTGTGGAATTCCATGTGGTACAGCAAACAGTGGGATATTCTCAGAGTACAGGTACAAAGTCACATGACATGTTTCAGATGAGGCAATCAATGGAATTGGTTGCAGTCTATGTCAGCAGAGTGAATTTCAATTCTATTTTGCACTCCTAAGTCTATAGCTTAGGGGGCATGCTACTCTCCTGTACTCTCTTGTTAGTGTTTCCTTTAAGTATTCTACTTTTTATGATTTCTTTCTCTTGTGTTCTCTTCTTGATCTCACAAATAGCTCAATAGGTACTTATTTCTTTATCATGTTCTCTTCTCAATCTCACAGATAGCTTGATAGTCTTTGACTTTTGAGCTTTGCTTTTCCCCACCCTTCCACTTACCCTGTTTTACTTTTTATATTTCATTCATTATTTTATCTCAGTTATTTACAGTCATGTATCTTTTGCATAGTTTTTCACCTTTGCTGGCTTGAGCTTTGGCCCCCTTCTTTATTGAAAGCCCATGTGAGAGAGCTTGGGCAACTGAATCTATTCTTTTGCATGCAAAAATTTCTCCAGAGTTTGATTCTCACACTCACAGCACAAGTAGCTGTCATGTCTTAGGATATTTGCTTTCCTTTCTTCACGAACATACTGTAGACTATGCATAACTACAGTAACTGATTCAGAGATAACAGCTCTAACACCTCATGTTTGATCATGCAACAAGAACATGCAGAACACATTCCCTTAGCTAAGGTTCAATCAAGTACTGGGTGCATGTATATAGTCCTTTGGACTCTAGTAATTAAATATCACACATCTGGTATTATTTCCTTAGTATATATCAAATAGATATTTCTGCTGGTAGCACAGGACTCAACCCCAGCTCTCAGATGTCCCATTCCCTTAGTAATGTATTCAAAATAGAACACTTTGATTGGCAGCTTAGGACTTGCCCCAACCCTTGTACTTATGATATGCAATACTTAATATTGAGTTCTAATATTATATGACAAATAGAGATATTTAACCATTAAATATTTTAAGGTGTATCAAAGGTGATCTTGCTCATTATATCAGTGTCCTGAAATATTGAATAATTTGTGTTTTGCAGCACAGGCAGTTTTCCTGCTCTACAGTACTGGGGACTGAATGGGATGAGGGAAGTAGGCTGATTAGGTGGTCTAAGATTCAGAGAGGAAGAAATGAGAGACAACAGGCAGATAAACCAGTGCATATCATATTTGAATCAATTAGCATGCTATGCTGTTCTCTGTTTACATATTTCTGAGAGGCTAATAATACAACTTGTATTTTTTTGCTGAATTGACTCTAATGGGTCAGTGTTGGTACAAGTTGTCATCATTACCTTGCTATTATTAATATTAGTACTATCAACCCCAAACTTCAGCTGCCAAGGGATTCTTTACAGAGTGCAGAGTGAGGAAACTCGATTGAGCAACACTTGTAAGTTGTGATAAACACTCATAATGGTCAATGAGAGTGTTAGTATACTTATCCTAGAGTGGTGTTGCCATGGCTCAGCTCAGCTTGGCTACAGCTTGGCTTCTATCAGCTAATGGCTTTTGTATCTTGGCTTGAAGCTGAAATGAACAGCTACAGCTTGGCTTCATTGGCTTTGGCTAGCTAATCAGCTAAGCTGGTGGCTAACACCGAGTGCACAGCTACATAATGTATTGTCAATTACAGAAGTTTTATGGTAAAGATGCAAAAATTATGATAAAGGTGCACTTCTTTTACCATTCTGTTCCATAATAGGTGAATTATTACATAACTGTGCACCTGGTGTAAGCTACCTATTTCTCTTTAGTTTCTAAACAAATGTCATAATAATAGAAAATGTAAGTATTCTACTCAAAATACACTGCAAAAATGTATGCATATAGAGAATTAAATATTTACTACAACTGAATATTTGGCATTAGTGACATTGTAGCTCAAAATACTTGGAAACGACAAAGCTTGAGGTGGAGGATTAAGTAGTTGCAGTGCTGTGAACCTGAACTTAATTAAAGTCACACTAGATCACAGCATTGTTACATGTTGCACATCATTATGCATTAAGTCAATGTTAAGTAGAAAGTTTGGAAGTAGTTTGCCCACATAACTGAACATATTTCAATATAATGACATTTTCCAACATTTACAGCTGTATATACTTACAAATAACCAAAATGTGCTGACAAAATCACACAACATATAAAATGTGAGAAATAGGTAGATAAGCTGCTAGCTTAGCCAGCTTTTAGCTGCAGCAAGCTGCTAAATTCTTAGCCATCCCTCAAATGAGCCCTGAAGCCATGAAATCAGCTTGGCTCAGCTTATTTTTGACTTGGCTTAAACAGCTAGCAGCTTTCAGCTGAGCCATGGCAACACTATCCTAGAGTCTGCTATGCAGTTCAAATGATGCAGTCTCACACCCAATAATTACACTGGGTACACATGATGATATTTTGATGTGAAATATGTTTGAAATATTTTTGAAATATCTTTAAGTAATATTCACAAAAAAAGTGAAATAAAATGATTTGCTTATGTTATTTCAAAAATATTTTGGGATGAGATATCAACATGTGCATGCATTGTAAGAAATATGAATAAAAAACACTTTACATTGAAATTGATCTACATACATACTTACAAGCATTACTGCTGCTGATCTAGATCCTGGTCACATGTGTGTGCTGAATTGTGTATCTACCATAGATTCAATCACACTTCAAATCAGAATTTTTGAGGTTCTCTTTAATGTGCTATGAATATTTTTATTCTGAAGACTCCTGGCTATTTTGGTACCCAGAACCTGGTCAGTGCATATATGGCCCTGGCAGGGTCTTGGCTAGTACCAATTACTAAGCTTAGAAGTCATTGATGTCACTAACAGGTATGTTGTTTTCAGTCTCACATAATTTATTGTCATTGCATAATGTTTCCATTGAAGCTACAGCTTTCGTGCATACTTGCTACAATATGTAAGAAATGTATACATCCTATTTACATTGAATGATGTACTTTATTTTGTCTGTAACTTGAAATTCTCCTTAAATAGACCCTAAAGAATGAAAAAGTCATGCATATCATATCTATGCATACCACTGCAAATAAAATTGCAAAAAAACTGATTTATCATGTTATATGATGATTCATGTATATATATCATTTTACAGAAGTCTCTGTCTCTTTAGACATGTTGTTCAAATGGTGTATTGATTTTCATATATATGCTCTAAATTGTTATTCTGCTACTACTATACAGGAAACTATCATTATATCCTAAGCTATACATCAATTGTCACATCACAAGATGCTCCATTGAATAGAGGGCACTTGAAAATAGCTACACAGCATTATGTTGTATAAGGATGGTAAGAGGTTAGAGATGTTTACAACAGGGTGATAGTAGCTATATTATGTAATAATAACTACTTACTCCTAAAACAATGTAACAGGGTGGTGAGTTTGGAGGGAATTTCACAGAAGATCAGTTTTAAGGATGCTTCTGGGCAAAAGGGGGTAGAAGGGGGATGTATAGGAAGGTGGGAGAATAACTAAGTAGTGTTAATGTAATGTCTCTGGCTATGTACAATGTAACACACAATTCTCTATGAGTTTGCAGTTTCTCTTACTAGACTCAAATCAAATCACTTAATCAATAATCTTGGAAAGTTCACTTTATTTCACTACACTATGTCAAGGTACTTTATAATGGAAGCTGCACAGGGGATAGCTTGGGTCTACATGGCAAAACTTGTCTACTTTATATACTGCTGGAAATAAGGTGGCTGATGGTACTGTATAGGTGCTGGATAGGTACATTCAGGGTACTAGGGCTCATAAACTACATCACTGACAAGGGAAAGCCATATGCTCACAGAGCATGCTGGATAGGGGGTCATGCATCTGTCATAGGAGGTTGTGCAACAGGGGATATGGTGCTGCATGTGTTCCTTCAGTTGGGATGGGATTGGCTATACACAGATGTGCTAAGAATAGCGCAAAGCTCTATCAGGGCTCAGGGCTTATTAAACACACATTGCTTCACCAGTTACTCCAAGAGAAGTTGATCAGTTGGCTCAGGGTTCTGGGGTTTGCTGAGGCATCTAGTGAGGCGCTTTGCCATCACTCACTTCTCTTGGGTAGTGATTGTGTTCGATCATGTGACCTTTGTGCATTGTTTAGACATGTTCTGGCTGTTATCCATTTAGTTGCTGAGTTTAGTGCCACTGCTTTATCTGTCTCTTCTGCATGTAGTACTACCTTAGGCTCTGTCATATTCACACCCTTGGTAAGTGTACTTCTTAGTACTTTTAACTGGCAGCTTGGGTCTCACTCCAATTCTGTAACTAACCCATGTTTGTTACTATTTGGTGAGTACTAATTACATGTATAGAAAAAGCTAAAATCCATGACTATAGGTAGTGTATGCCTATCAGGCATCTCAATGGGGATGGAAAATGCAGAAAAAACACCTTCAAGAGAGCGTGTGAGAATCTGCATGCTAAGTTTAGCCAACTTTGATCAGAATCACATATTCATTGCAACATTTCTCAGTATTTAGACATGCTCTCACCATGAAACATGAGTATTATGTTACTATGATAGCTAACTACAAATATGTACCAAAAACTGAGCAGAAAGTGATTGTGAAAGCGACAAGATGAGGATTGACCAGGTTCTGGGTATGTCCAGGTTCCGGGTAGCCAACAGTACTACTAGTGTGGACTCCAACACAGCAGCCAAGTAATTTATTGCGAGCTGAACCAAAGCTGAACAGTTGACTACGATGTATTGTTCGGCAGCATCCTATGGCTTCTGACTGATTGTCTTTACTGAGGGTAATAAAACTATGAACAAATTACACATCAATGAAAGTTGCAATCAGTTGACCTGTTACACAATATCTATCTTGTCTCTTTCTTCTTAGTGCTCTCATTTCCTTCAGCCCTTCTACAACCATGAGCGGCAACAGCTTCCCTTCCTCTGCTGAAGAAATCAAACCAAAGCGCGATATCAAGTTCTGGGGAGTATTTGTCGCAATTACCGTATCTGCATTCACGTCTGCCCTCAACCTGGTACGTGAAATTCTTCAATTATCAAATCAAGAAAAATCTGAACCCATCCAGACTGCAGTATCAACTGCACTTCTGAAGATAACCAATGACCTCCATGGGTCCAATTTCATATGGGTACCATCAGCATATGCACTTTCATCCACTGCATTCCTTCCTACCAGTGGTGGGCTAGCTCAGGTTAGTCTTCCTATGTTGTTGTTAAGCTATCGAACTTTTAATCATGACAATACTTAGGTATTTGGTAGAAGAGTTGTCATGCTTATGGGGGTATTTCTCTTCATGCTCGGAAGTGCAATGTGTGGGACAGCACCTTCTATGAATTTTTTGATTGCGGCAAGGAGTACGTTTCTCTCAACTATAGTAATAAAAGTAATCATTTACCTCTCACAGCCATTCAAGGGTTGGGCGCTGGTGCAGTGACATCTCTCACCCAAATCATTCTATCTGACATGACTACTCTCCATGAATGAGGGACCTTTAATGGGCTCATAGCCTTGTGTGTATATGTCATAGCTTGTGTATGAATACCAAGATCCTGACATTATTTTAGAGCGTGGGCCGTGGCTTCATTTATTGGTCCTGTAATTGGTGGAGCACTGGCTGAGGGTGGTGCATGGAGGTGGCTCTTTTGTAAGGCTCAAGCAGTTCATAGGATAGGGTTTTTTACTTCTTTTCATAGACCTTAATCTATTCACATCTGCACTCTCTGCTATTCTCGTCGTAATATTCTTATGACTCAAGACTCCCAAAGGTACCATAAAAGAGAAGCTGAAAAAAATGGACTGGATGTAAGCATCCCACCCTTTATACCATTTATGGCTTCATTTACAATCAATCAATAGCGGAAATATCCTCATTATTGCGTCTTCGAGTGCATGCATTATTGGATTGACCTGGGGAGGTGTCGTCTATCCGTGGAGATCAGCACGAGTCTTGGTTCCCCTCATTCTGGGAATAATCGGCTTAATCGTTTCATTCTGTTATGAGGCACTAGTAGTCGAACATCCAATCGTTTGTCCTAGCCTCTTTGAGTACATAACGACTAATTATCTCACACTGTAACAAAATTATATAAAGAATAGGGCCGCAAGCAGCAAAGCCCACTACCCTGTTGGTCAACTCTTGGTTATATCATTGTAACTCAGTTTGAACGACATAACTGTTATATATATTGATACGCTGGCCTGAAAGTTGATACATGACTTACAGGTATAGTACATGTTGGGTTATATAGTATTAAGAAGTAATATTGTAAATATGAAGTCCAGAAAAGAATCAGGTAGTGAGAAACATTAGAGAATGAAGTGTACAATAATGAAGAGTGCACTCGCGAGCAAAGGACACATACCTTGAATCACCTAACCTTCCTTAGCCTCGCCCTCTACCTACACATGAGCCTTCCATGGCTTCTAAGCACCTAGCAACATATCCTTTACCCCTGATCTTTCTCTCAATTGTGCCCCCTTCCTTCTGCTATGTGGCTATGAGAGCGATGTACTGTTTGCCTTCGTGTTGTGTGTGTGTCACGAAAGTCCGATTTACCTTGGAAGGCATTAAGCCTTTACTCTCGTAATAATGCACCGTAAGATAATTATAAGATAGTACTGAAAACAAAAATGAGACTGCAATTCATTGTAAGGTATGGGCTTTCCTATAGTAAATTGTAAGGCTACCGGTACTATACAAGAGATCTTAAGGTATCTCTAAGATTACGGCATAATTTCAAGGTAACAGCAATATTACCCTACCCCCATATTCCATTGCAACATGCCTAATATATACATATTACAGGAGTGTATTTATTGACTCTAAAGGAGCCTTTTAATACATTGGTGATATCAGTTTACTTGTCTACCTTACCATTACCCAGAACGAAAATAATTTTCTATGAATGGTGAAATATAATTCCATTACTATGATGGGTATATTGTATAAGGTTTGTGACACAGATTTACATTGTGAAGCGGCAGCAGGTAAAACTAGATAGAGTTATGGACAAGCCTAGAGCATCTAAGCCTAACAGGACACAGCCCGGAACTTAGAGCCGAGACTATGCAAGATCCGGTTGAGTGCTGACTAAAGCACTTACCTAAGACATATAAAAGGGCGACACTAGCAAGGGCATTATGCTCGTCAAGTCTTTATGAGTTGACTGAAGAACTATAGCCAGTAGGTAGGTTACATAATTTAAAGGTAAGCAATAAGATAATCTGGTAAGTACTCTTCTTAGTGTGATGTGTGTACTAATCTGTATTACTTATCTCCCTAAGTAGACAGTAGTACTAGTTGTATCATATGTACGTAGCAAGAAGAAATTAGGACATTTTATTTAATATTCAATGAAAATTTTCGCATATGCTGGAAAGTTATTTGAACGTTTATTTTACATTTTTGGATCATTCTTATACAAGCCTAAAAGTCATTGAATGACATTGACTTTATTGTAAGACTCAGTACTGGGCTTTACAAGTTATCACATTTGTTAAAATGCGTTATGGGGCTCTCCACAAGTCTCCAATGCCATCTAAGATTTCTTTCTCTTGGGGGGCAGGAAATGCCTTAAGGCATTAACATGCACTGTAAAGTGTTGGGTGGAAAACTAGGTTTTTGTGACATGGGATAGTGATAACAACTAACAACACCACCTCTGTCTACTTTTCTAGTAGGTAAAAATACGAGCATAATGAGCTATAATAGTGGTGAATTTCACATAAACTTGTGGGTAATGAGAACACGATATAGCCGTGGTTCCGGAACTTGTATGGTAAGAGCCACAGACTGTTCACGTTAAATTATGCAAAGTACCGGCTCTCAGAGATGCCCATGATGTGAATACGACCTCAGGAGTCGTCATGTTATTGCAAGTAGAACAGACCTACTACGGCAACAGAAGTCATGGATGGTGACAATGTGCACCTGCAGAGAATGCTCTCTGCAATGTCATACGATGGGCGACATGAATACTTTTCAAATTCTTTATTTGAAGGTTCATACTTTATCTCAAGATCCCATCGACGTGTTTTGCTATAGTCTAGATAGACCTACACCATAACCGAAGATATTAGCCTCAGCAATACATCATTGGGACAAGAATGGAGGAAGCTTACATCACTGAAGACCACGTAGACGTAAAGGAGTCTACACGAAGTGCACTATATCACAAATAGGGCTCTTAACTGGCACATACTTACTACATCTGTTACTATTACAAAGCTTAAAGAGCCCTGAATTAGCTGCGTAGTTTGGTGTTCTGTGTAAGCAAGATGTTCAGACTGAGAGCAATAATACCATATCCACATAGGGGGTTCTATGGGAATTGCACCTCGTCACATAGTACCGGCTCGATGGCACTTAAACGTACAATACTGACAAGTCAGTGAAAAGGCATTAGTGCCGAATCGAGAACATAAGTCTACCTGAGCGCACTTGAATATGACGTATGCGAGCTGGTATTATAGTCCAGTGTGGGTCCAAGGGGAGCGGTTTTGCATTGGTCATATTAGAGGAGGCTCGTACAAGTGTAGATGTAGAAGTGGGTAGGAGTGGAAAATTTCAGCGCTGGACAAGGGGGGGAAAGGTTGGATAGACTATAGTGGTATCACTGATAACTGGAAAAGTGGTAGAGACAAATCAAGAGAGCATACATGTTATCTAAGCCGTGGTATTAAGTGAGAAATACAAACAGGTACTTAAAGGTATTGTAGTGTACATACCATTCGTTGGACACAATCAAACCTGTCTCCAATCTTTCCCCAAGCCCCATTCTTGCGAGCTGCTGCTCAAGTGCTCAAACTACAACATCAAACGAACAATCTCCTAAGAATTCTTTACAGGACGAAGAGATCGGTTTTTGCTGTGCGTTGAGGCAATGTTAACAGGCTGGGGTTGAGGCAGGTGTGATAGAACGAGAGGTGAGTTCATGGTGCCAGGAACTAATGGTCACAAGCGTCACAAGAATTCAGAAACGACTCCAGCCAATCAGGTTGAGATCTTATCCAAGATCCTCAAATTACTATATCCGGTGGCCCAAAGGTCCCTAATACCCAACTACCTTAAAAGGTAGTGGGAATAGGTCCCCTTTTCACTCATGTCCACCTTGACAGGCCTAAGTGGGTAAGTCGAACGGACAACAGATCTTCACGTCGCTTACTGACCACAACCACAAGATATCTGCAAACCTTCCTTACTGCTGTTGTACTTGTCGGTGTGGTCTGTAAGAGAATTAATCCAACGTATTACCATTTTCCGATAAAGTTAACACCCTGCATAGTTTACCTTCCAGTCTATTTCCAAGCTTGCGAGGGATTGTCGCCCGTTCGATCAGCAGTAACCGGCTTCGGCCTAGGCTTTGTGCTTACTCCGTGCAATATCATTGCTGGCATAACAATTGCGAAGACGCAACATTACCGACCGCAGATATGGCTTGGATGGGCACTCATTATGATTGGCTTCGGTTTGATGAGCAGTCTTCAGGCAGACAGCCGAAGAGCCGCGGCTATTGGCTTTGAAGCGATAGTAGGCGTCGGGTTGGGGATTATGACTACTGCCACATATTTCCCCGTATTAGCCCCTCTACCGCCTTCGGAGAATGCACATGCATTAGCATTCTTCGCGTTCTCGCGAAGCTTTGGACAAGTGAGTATTATATATGACATTCAAGCTATTATAACACTCATCATTTTTCTAGGTCTGGGGATTAACCATTAGCGCCGCTGCACTCCAGAACTATCTTACCAACCACCTTCCTGCCGATTTTCAAAAGATACTGCCAGGGGGAATTCCAGAGGCATACTCCATTATTCCTGTTATTTCAACGCTTGATCCATCAACTGCAGCAGCGGTCCGTGTGGCGCTTGCAGGGGGAGTTTCGAGGATATGGGAAGTCCTCGTAGGAGTCGCTGGCCTAGGCCTTCTTGTCAGCTTTGGAATGAGGCACCTTCCTCTTCATAAAGCCGTCGATAAGAAGTGGGGCGTAGATGAAGGGAATAAACGCGAGGCTGAGAAACCTTTGCGAGATGTCGCTGCATCAGACCATTCTTGAACCGAAATATAATGGAATTTTTATCTGACACCTCGCGTTTTCTCAACAATTACAATTGCCCATACAAGGGAAATAATGCAGTCAATGCGTCGATATTTCCAATGTTTCGTGTATCGCATATAGTATCGGGCCACAACATCTCCATGGGGCTACGCTTCACTCTAATTATCACTACATTATAACGACTTGGTTAACTTTCTAATACTGGTGGACCTACTCTCAGTATAATCAATTTAAAGTAAAACATGACTCGAGTTGGTAAACTACGAGTCGCGCGTATCATGTTCTCTGGTACAGAAACAACCTAAGGCCCTCAGTTCCTCCATCTACTGCTTCCGCTTCCCCATACAACTCCTACAGCATCGAATACTACAGTCTAAGCGCCAACACGTTCTGCCCAGTGAATTGTGCTCATTCAATTCTGACATTATAGTCAACTAGCAATCCACACCGACTCTAACAATCATCTTTACCCTCAACCTCACTCAAACCCTTAAACACACAGCAAATACAAAAATAGATGGTAAACAACCATACCATCGAAAAAAAAACAAGATCAAAATTACATGTTCCAATCCAGTAACCGAAATACAACAACTAGCGTAAGGATAAGATACATGACACGACCAAGATATAAGCGTATATGTAAAAATGAACCAAATGTTAGACACGAAATGGTACGGTGAGATGTGAACGGGGGAGGAAGAAAGGGTGAGGTAGGCCGTAGGGTCGTACTGAACTCCGGAAGGAAGAGATGAAGTCTAGAGGTAAAGTTTATCGAGGATGGGTAATCATGAGAAGACGTGTGGAGAGTTGAAACTCGAGTGACGAGTGGAGTAGTGGATCGAAGTAGTGCCCGAAGCGAAGGCGTATCGTATCAAAGGAATAGATTGAAATGGCATGTATGGTGGATGTCGAGCGTGGAAGACGCGTTGAAGTAGTCTTGAAGTAATGGATTGAAATGGCACGTTGATGTGGTGAGTCGTGAGTCGACGATAATGTCAATGACGAGGTGGAAGTGGGTAGGGTAGAAAGGTAGAAGTAGTGAATCAAAGTCGAAGTGGTGAATATCGATTGTCGAATGTCGAAGTAGTGTATTTGTGATGTGGCGTCGAGGTCATAGTGCCTATACTTGAAATGGTATCAAAATTAGACTGCCCTAGACTCCACCTCCAAACATACCCGCCTACAAAACACCCAAAACCACCCACATAACCCAAACTAACCCAACAATACCTCCCATCGACGTCCGCATACCCCCAATCGCTCCATCAACCAAAGGCACACTAGTCCCAATCGTATCATTCAAACACCCTAACAAGTTCGTATCAACCCACGAAGGCAAGGGCGTATCACTCCCCCCTCCACTGCTCAACGCAGCAGTATCATTATACCCATCCAGTGTCAACGCGACACTACTAGCTCGATAATACTGTACCGTCTGTTCCGGCTGCGGCAAATTCGAGTTATCGGTGTATGCTTGGGGCACTATTGAAGATGAATTGAGGAGGAACGAGGTACAGTTACTTTGGATTGTGCTTATGAGGGTTGTGACTGTAGTATTATCGGATAGAAGACGGAACGTGCTGTTTCCGTTGTTGGATGAGGAGGGGAATGTGGCGGTGAAGAGGGGTCCGCCGGGGCGTGTTGTGTTGTCTGGTTTTCCGTACTGTTTTTTTTCTATTTGTGAGTATGAGGAAAAGAGGGAGGGGAGAGAGAGGTACCTCGGTACTATGTAAATAAGCAGCTCCTCCGGCACCTGCTATACCGCCCCACGCAAGGGGCCAAAATACAAATGGAAATCCGAGACCTGAAACACCACGGGATGCAATTCCAGGATATCCACTCCCGTACACCCTATTCCCTCATCAGCCCTCCGTGTCTCGCTAACAGAAGAAGAAAAAGACGCACTGGGTACCATACACCTCATTCCTCGTTCCCCCTCCGGACTGTCTCCCAGCGAAAGGCTGGCCTGCGGGAATGGTAGCCGCTTTCCCGCCCCCGCTGGATGTGGATGATGCCGAGCGCGATGTGCCTGCTGATGAAATTGTGCTTCCTGTTCCTGCACTACTGCTACTTCCCGAGCTCCCACTAGTACCGCCTTTACTACCTCCAGACGAACTACCTCCTTTTCCGGCCCCTCCTCCGCCCTTTCGCCTATATAGCTTTTTCTTCGGTGAGGATACGAGTGGGAAGTACATCTTTGAGTTTTTTTTCGTTAGATTGCTTTAGTAGAGGTCGTTATGGGGTATAAGATTGAAGGGAGAGCAAGTATAAATACGATGAGGGATGGAGTCACAGACTGGAGCAGTACGCAACCCGCGGCGTAGAGTAAGTGCGGGGCGTGGAGATGATTCATGTTGGCTTTATAAAAAATTGGACCCACGGTGATATATTTGGTAACACACCGCCTTCGGACCGGCGTTTGAATATCCGCTTAGGCGAAGTAAGGAAAGACTTGGCAACTATCCTCGATGTGTCCTCGATGCTTGCTATACTTGTTACGCTATACTTGCATGGTGTAGTGGGGACGATACTTGGGCTCGGGAGAGCGGAAATGTAAGGCTTGAGTGGGGTGCTTGTTCAATGTGGTTCTATTTGCGTATGTATAATCTACATCTATGAAAGTTCTATCGCTAAGATATCTTCATTAGAGTCTTCACAGCACTCAGAAGACCCACACCGCAGAAAATAACCATCAACAGAACTATATCCAGAATAGAAAATAGACATAGTAAAGTGGGTCCGAGTTAATGACAAACGTGCTTGCAATGTGGGTGTTTTCTTAGAAGTTAGATATGATGGCCTAACAGAAGATCCAAATCACGAACACATACACATCAAACCTATATCCAGAATAAAAGAATAGACATACCGCAGTGGGTCAACGGCAAACACACTTGCAATTTATGTGCTTTCTTCGATTCAGAAGTTAGATCGAATGATGACCGATGTCGATGACTTATCCCGCCGGATGGCCGTTTACAGCACTTCCCCAATCGTCCTCTTCCGGTGCCGTAACCATACAATGTATTCAGGTCCACTTGCTTCTATTTATTCTTCCTTTGGAAACTTAAATCGACAGCTGTATTTATAGATTCGGAATATGATTCAGCGCATGTTCGCGCGATTTGGTCAATGGTATGCTATGTATAATTTAAATTTTCACTTTAAAAGACACGCTGTATCGTACAGCAGATGAGGACGAGTCAACGATGAAACGCGCGCGTAGTATGGTTCTCCTTCTCCTTGTATACCGGAACCAGACTCGAATTATACACCAAATCAACGCGCCCACAATTGGAACTTTATGGTCCCATGGTGCATTATCCACACATGCACCGCCTCAGACTTAAGATTGTGCCTTGCTCTCGGAATTATGTCGACTGCAGACTACTTATGTACTGCATATAATTCCTTTCGTCCTTCGTATCATTTATCTTACAAATGGTGCTCTTTACAGCACCATAATGCGAATAAAAAGCGATAAGCAGTTAAATGATAATATTATTCATGTAATGATATTCCAATGCGAATTGTTATTTTTGACATATGCAAAAACATCATTCAAAACAAAAACAAAAATTGAAACAAAAATACGATATATGACATAAAACATATTGTTTACTTGTTTATGATATGATATATATCTTGGATGTAGTCCCGTTTCCTAGAAACACTAACGGGAGGTTAACAGCAATCGCCCGGAGTAATGATAAACATGTTAGACGACCCGGTAACTCCGGATTTTAGTGCATTAAATCATTCAGATATATAACATCGTATACATAACATACTTATATGAAACATGCTGTGAATAAGAAGGTTATTTGATATCCTCCGTGTTAGCTGGATGGAATTCATAATCAGTTAAAGGTATCGCCGTAGACGTTATACAATTTGACAGCTTTGAACTAAAGGTAGTATTTAGACTAGCTGAAATAGCTAGTGGTATATTAATAGTATTTCTATTCGAGTCATGATGCATGATGGTGTAAGCGACGTATGTTGTTCGTTACACCACTGTTACATCATCGTGCATCATCGTGTGCTGTTTGAAAATAAATCACAAAAGTCCCATATTTGATTGACATGGCGTACATATAATTGTATAAAGACAAACCAAAGACATTGCGAGAGTACAGCAAACGAAAATGTTTCACGCTACTAACGCACGTCACAGAAACACAACGTCCCAAAGCACAAACACCGAATTAACACCCGACCCTTCCACAGCAGAAGGCAAAAAAACCATCTCACCAACAGTCCTATTAACACATCCAACAGCAGAAGCATTGACACCACTCGGAAGAAGCATACTATACATCACCACACTATCACCCTGTTTAAGCGCAACACTATTATTGAATCCGTCAAGAGAAAGCACAACAGAGCTAGATCGGTAATATTGTACCGCTTCTTCTGGTTTGTGATGCTCATAAGAGGAAGAGTTGAGCGTTATAGGAGTGGGCATTGTCAGCTCGTATGTGGATGTACAGTTTGAGAGGTCCGTGTAGAGGGAGAAGATGGTTACATTGTCAGATGTGATTTTGAATGTGTTGTTGACTTTTCCAGCTAGAGAAAGTTGTCTTAAGATTCCTCCGGGGCGGGTTGTATTGTCGACTTTACCATACTGAAAAAACGTTAGAGACGGGGGGAAAAGAAGACCGTGGGAACAATACGAACCTCACCATCGCGGGACAAGTACGAAGGTCCTGGACCCACGGGGTACACAATGGGATAGAACCCATACAGTATACAACCATCAAACGTGACAGAAAAAACATGATGTCATCATAACTCTTTGTTCCCTCTTCCAATTTTTACAAATGATGTATAGGCAGATAGCGTAGTACTTCATTAACTCTACTGTAAAATATTTAATGCATTGGATGAAGGGAAGTTGGTCAAATATACAAAATGGTGGATGGGAATGGATTTTGATCGGCACCACATGGCGTGACAGTCAATTATTTATTACGAAACCATTCAAAATTAGTAGTGCCGAAGTCCCGGATCAGTTTATAAATAAAGTTTTGATGTCTTGCAAGACAGTGAATATCACAGAATCTGTAATTCTATAAAGATATGACACACACAGCTCGATAAGAATAGTAGAAAATGTAGATTAGTGCTTTTCCTCAACAACTATATACTACAAGAGTGATTATTCCTGATTTTTCACAACAATACAGGCCACAGAATTTTTGAAATTCACTAAATTATCCAAACTCCCCATTTTGTTTTGCATATAATTCTTTGGAATGTAAATATTTTGAATAGCTACTTCCTGTAACATTTTAATAGTATGATATTCCTTGCGATTCAAAAAGAATTGGTGTAATTGGTGTAGATTTGGGATCAGGATAAGCAAAATGAGAAAAGTTGTCACGCGAAGCGATAGTGTCACGTTTGATGGTTGTATACTGTATGGAAATCTACGATTTGAAACACCGCGCATTGGGAAATCAGGGTATCCACTCCCGTGCACTCTATCATAAACAAAGCACTCAGATTAACAATAATTAAACAATGGAGGGTTTAACATCATCAAAGTGTAGCCAAGTCGTTAAAGTGTGGCGAGAACCAGAATAGCATAGCCCCGTCGATATGTTGTGGCGTAAGAGGTCATGATAGGCTGAACATTTGAAGTTGCTGCTGCTTGGTGAATTGTCGAGAAAGCGTGAGATTAAGGCTTGTTCGGCTTATATCAAAGCCATTATGTTTCTGTGGCGTATGGGCGCTGTATTGGGCCACGGTCGAAGCGTTTTCATTGGCTGCGCATCGATTGTAGTCTTTCCACGACCTGATTATAATGTTATTCTTTTATATCAGAAAACATTTAATGTCTTAACTATACAGCGAACGATAGGTATTCTGACTTTACTACGTAAAATTTCAACAGTGACAACGAGAATGCAAGCAGTGTAAGTGCTCCAAAATCCAGATATTTTCTCTCTTCAATCACGAATCTCTTAGTTTACTCCACGTGCCAAATCGACGGACTCTAATTCATACTCAATCTGTGGTGCAATTCTTTTGTATATCGTGGGAAGTAAGCTCCTCAACCACGAACAAACCTCTCCCAAGAGACCCTTTCATTTTCATAGTTAATATCACTGGCCCAGGTGGGAAAAGAAAGATGTAATGTTGCAATGTTCCCAAGCATGCCTAGAATACCGGGAAGTGTTGGTTCGCTATGAATATTTGTTTCTTTATACTGATCAAACATATGAAATTTGCGAATATGGCGTGCTAGTTCCGGCGATGAGCTCAACGCACTAGCAATCTTTGAATATCTGGCCAATGCATCTCCTCGAGAGTGGATGCTGATAGTGACTGTGCTGAACATATGGTGACGTGATCGTTCCAAAAACGTTTTAGATGTCAGAGCGCAGGCTTTGAGAGAGGTATATTGTACGTGTCGAGGAGAGCCACTTCATCGATGATGAGCTCAATGATATCCTGTGGGATTTCAAACGGAGACGACATGTTGTTGAGTGGATTTCAGTGACAACTATTAGATTTGACCGATGTTTTCAGTCTCTTCACAGCGAAATTGGGAGGAGTATCCGTGTTGAGTGGTTTGGAATGTTGTGTTTAGGGCTAGGTTGCCTAGCGCTGAAAGGATCGATAACGCGAAATTAAAATGCATGGGATATTGCATGAAGTTTACTCACGAACATTTACATGCACACGCTGTCAATTGCCAGTGTGTGTGCGACTGAAGTGTACTGTGTGATTACATCAGGATTACATTCATATTCTTGAGTCTTGTGACGTGTTGACGCGTTGCGCTTATCGTGGGAACTTTAAGTGCCCGGCGCTCCGTTGAACCCAAGTTCTAACCCCCCGCATGGTTCTTAATCTTTCTACTAGGGGCATACCCAGACATATAAATACTACTTAAAACATTCCTAGGACCTGACAACCGAATCCAGGAGTCAGATCTTTAGAGATCGACTTGGATCTTGTCTGCTACATACTCAGTAGAAGTTGGAAAAACCCCGGTTGATGCTCTCTAGAGCTCCATTTGTAAGTCAGTTGTATGTATTCTTGGCAGAAGAGTTTTATAGCATGACAATTTTTTACAGTGCTTTAAGACCAGTGCAATTCCCTTTCATTGAGGCGTAAAAGGGCGAGGCATTGTCACTGCCAACTGGATGCTCGGATCCTTTGTCACTTTTCGCGTCTTGCCTGATTATGTGTGCATAGCCGTTGCCAGTGTGGTCGTATATTTACATACCAATAATGTACGTTTTCTGTTTTCTTCCTCTTTCTTCTACTCAACCTCGTCAAGTTAAAGTAATACCTTTGTTTCCTAACTGAGACCTTTCACACTGTTGCGCCCGAGAACAGTGGCTTCTACTTTGTTTGAATCGTCATAGGCCCAAGTTTTATCGTTACGCAAAGCGTTATCCAATGCATTAAGATCAATATCCTCAAAGCTCTACAGCTTTTCAACAGTTGTCACGTACCTCGCACACAATTTTATGAAAAGGCAGCAACAAAGGAGACGAGAACGGCAATCACAGCAAAAGGTGCATTGTATTCTTATTTACGATCAAATTACTTACAATGTACTTGAATCCGGTAAGTACAAAGGTCGCGCCTAGTAATGATCACGTGTCGAATATCGTATAAAAACGAAGCAACATTACTTCGTCTCGCCCATATCATACAAGTTCCTCACCCCGTCGAGTACCAAATCATCCTACGCTACTGCTCCTATGACCAACGACCGCAATAAACCTTCAATGCGCGCACCCAGAAGATATAAAATCAAGAAAGAGGAAGATTCAGATGGAGAGGAATATCGACAGCTGACATGGGATATCAAATTGAACGTCGTCGATATATCACTGCTGGATATTAAAAATTGCATGAAGTGCATAAAGGAGGAACGAAGAAATCATGAAGAAGATGAATTTTTGACATCGCGCCTATGGGCGCTGAAGTTGCTCAGGCTACGTTTAAGACGCTACACCTCCTGTATAATTCCTGCAGCCGCTGACCTCTTTGACTATCAGCCATTTAGGGAGCTTTTACTAGATTTACCGTATATCAAATTATATCATTTCAACGACGCCATCGCCGACTTCGAGGTATTTATGAACCAATGGCGAAAAGATAAAGACCGAGAACTCTTACGAATTATGGGAGCTATAACTCCTGAGGACGATTCGGATTGCGATTGTTCACCTTTACGTTTGGCCACCACTATTTTCAAGTGTAACGATAGTCTGCATGGTAATAATGAATGCTTAATGGTCTCATATCCTCGTGTATTGCTTCACGATGGTTCTTACACATATAGGAAGTTAAACGTCAACGATTGGTCGTCGAAGTTAGAAGAATGGAAATGGAATTCTAATGGACAAGTCATGTTTAACGCCAAGGCCCATGAAATAGCAAAAGACATTGTTACCCTTACTGGTTTGAATCCTGCTACTACAACGAGCGAGGATATGGACTATATCGATCCTATTTTTTCATGCAATCACATTCTATGTAATTTCAATCTTAAAAAATGCTACATGCGGTGGAAAGATGCGGTGAATATTTTCTATGTTCTCATGTTCCAGATATCTCCATCTAATCATTTGTGGTTATAGATCTATCACGCACTATCTCTGTCTCACACTTATACTGCCGAGAGTGGTCGACATGCATTCACGTTGGTAACAGATTTTGAGACGCAAGTATATGTCAAAGTACTCCTAAATATGATAAGGCGATGTTCGCAACCGAAACTGGTGTGCGCTCATTGTGGAGAGAAAGGCACTTATCAGGAATGGATTAGGCATTCAACTAAAGGGTATGTTCTATTCTATATACGATGACAAACTGTTGGCTAAATGATCAACACTAGTCCTGTTCTCACTAACAGTGATTTTAGGAATTATCTCTTCTATGATGGAAACGTTGATCTATGTAGTGAATTTATGGATGATCTAGATGTTGACCCATGTGGTGAATTTGTGGTTGCGTAACTTGGAATTGATATATCTGCAGTCATGAATATATTGAATATCGGGTACTATAACTTGAAGGTCAACTTTTCCGTATAAGTAACCATCTTTTCTGCGTTTCTCGCCTCCGAGTCGTTGGGCGTTGCCCTGAGTTGTTTTAAGTCGTTCGAGTCTGATTTAAATTAAATCTGTTATCATCCCGACAGGTCTCCCTCTCGCACAATCTCCATATTTCCCACACGTAAACTAGTTTCGGCATACAGAATTATGTTTTCCTTTCTTACTAAACATGCGATGTCGCTTTTGTCTACTGAACGGAACGTAACCTTCACTACTCACCTCAGACAAGGGTGGATCGGATCACTGTAAATATGGTACAACCCGATTTACTTCCTGTCTGAGGTGACTTCACCTTTGTATTTAAGTAACCGGATCGTCACACAGTCACCTAGCAACGTTGTTGAAGTTTGGTCGTATTTGCTTGAGGTTTATATTAAAACTCTTAGGAAACACACACCAACTTACCCAATAAGTAACTTGAAGCCGGCCATGTAGTTTGCGGGCCGTACTAGGTCCGCATTTTCCTCAGCGACGTAAAATTATCCGGAGTGCAAAATCTTATAGGGGCCGTAAGGGAATTTGGGTACATGTTATCAGATATAAAAATATAGCTGTACATGCACTGTCTTTCCCCTTACTCCTATTGATCTCCTGTATTCACGAATCACTACATGTCAGGTGGCTTGGGAGATTAATTTACCAGTCTTCTGGTATGCAGAGGACCCAGGGGAATGAGGGAATCATAAGGCTGTCCAACCATCAGTATTTTAATGATACCAACGCAAAGATAGATAGCTATGGAAAGCCGCATTTCACCCCACTTGAAAGTAGTGAGATATATTACGCTGTGCGCAGATGATATTATAAATACCATCATCTAGTGAACCCAAGGACCAAATGGAGCAGAAGTGGAGTACCCATATAACTAATATGTTCACCGATCCAATAACTCGGCAAATAATTGATGC
Organism: Cyathus striatus; assembly: GCA_025738555.1. NCBI lineage: Eukaryota > Fungi > Basidiomycota > Agaricomycetes > Agaricales > Nidulariaceae > Cyathus > Cyathus striatus. The sequence goes on from JAOVFP010000018.1 coordinate 1,500,738, forward strand.
ATCATACTGGACTGGAACCCATGCTGGTAGTTTGCTTAATTCATTCAGTCTTGGTCACTTATTTTTCATCTTCTTTAATAAGCTTAATGATCGTCACTGCTACCTACACGTTCTGTGTGAATGAGTCCCATGGTGTAAAATCGACAAAATTCTGTACATCAAAAGCGGTAAATGCTTCATTTTATTAATAGTTGTATGGGGTATACCTTTTGGACTTCAAGTTCAGCTACACAATTACTTATCCAATGTAAACTCCATTGATATACGGATTTTATTTATTTTTTGTTATTATTTCTTGGTCCAATCCATGAATAGAACGGTGATACGACTTTCGCCTTGAGAGCGACCGAGACGTGCGAAATGTCGGACATATCGCTGGCACGAATGGGGGGGGATGCCAAGAGGGATCTGTGAGATCGTATAAAGAACTTAAAGACGATGCTCAAGCTCATTGATGTAAAGGAGCGTCATACTCCGACCTAGTGACCATGAATGTTGGGAAAGTGGTCAGACTTGGGTCAGACAATCCACTGTGTACAAAATTAGCAGTATCGCTGAACGGCAGGTGACAGGTCCCTTGCAAACATTTGATAACGAACTGGTCAGGCGCATGGAAGATAGTCTTCTATTGATTGAGCGCACTGTAATGTGGACAACCATCATGTTTTATAGTAAACAGTTTATGTCCGAGGAAGAATGAATTTGAAGGCTGCGGCCCTTGATTCAAATGTCGTTTGAATTGCGTATGACTGGATCGTCTGCCTTCAAACGGAACATGAACCTGGCTGTCTTAGATGTCAAATATACTAATGATAGGTCGAGCTACTAGATATGCAGATGCAATATACGTGACAGGTGGACCAAACAACGCACTCGGCAAGCCTGGCTGCCCGAAGGTAGATTGTCGATGCTCTGCATAATGCTCCTTAACACATCATCATCATCATCCGAACCCATTTCTCCTTTCCTCCATAAGTTCTTACCATGTTTGTTCACGGATGAAAGTATCTCCAAATGGGTAGTTCCTGTGGAGACTTGCATCCGCGATGGGATATAAACTGTGCAATGGAGTGCTAACTCTTCTTTCCTACCGCTCCTAAGCTTTTAGCTTTTGTGCACTGATTATCCACTCGCCTTTTGTTTTACGTTTAATAACCATTTTCACTCGGACATAAATAGTGCGCTCTACATCCTTCGCGCTGCCTTCCATCTCACAACATGAGCCCTGCATCCGTTGCAAATACAAACTTGGAAATCGTTTCTGACGCTGTAGACGAAGGTACTATGATGCTATTTTAAACTTGTTTTACTACTGTTAATCTGGCATATTTTTAGTTAATGCTCTGAAAGGAGTGCTCTGGAATTCAGAGTCTAACTTCGACAAAGGGAAGGATAAAACTCAATTTCGTCGCTATGAAGATGCATGTGACAGGGTCCAAAACTTTTACAAAGAGCAGCATTGTGAGTAAAAGCCATTCAATTTCAACGATATAAAATGATAAAGGTATTCAGCAAAACAAACTGTCGAGTTCAACATCAACGCCCGTGTCAACTTTCGTAAAAATGTTCGTGCTAGGATGGGTGCGCAGTATCATTCACTTATTATCCACTATTTCGGTTTTAACGTAAATTTATAACTTTAGGTATATGGGAGGCTATGGAGAAACTGAATGCCCTTGTTGACGACTCGGATCCTGACGTATGCATTATTTCTTTCTATTTGTGAATGTCATATCTTACCGTTGTACTGGACTCATAGACGGATGTTTCGCAAATCGAACACCTGTTACAGACTGCAGAAGCTCTCCGACGCGATGGAAAGCCAGAATGGATGCAAGTTGTAGGCCTTGTTCACGACCTTGGTAAACTTCTATACTTGTTCGGTTCTGAGTAAGTTATTTGTTCCGTATCGGATTGAAAATAGTTATTGATTATCGCCACCATCAGAGGGCAGTGGGACGTGGTCGGTGTAAGTGGCGATTCCTTTTTAAATATCGGGGCTGGATCTCACCTTGTGCTCCTTCCGGAATAATATAGGATACGTTTGGTAAGTCTAAATCTGTTCAGATCCAACACTAGTGTAAAACTAATTACCGACGTAGTTGTCGGATGCAAATTTTCGGAGAAGTGTATCTTTCCGGAGACATTTGATGCGAACCCAGATTCAAAAGATGAGATATATTCGACAGAGTACGGCGTTTACCATCCTCATTGTGGTCTTTCGAATGTCATGATTTCTTGGGGGCATGATGAGGTAAGTCCTAAATTATATATTATACGCGTTTTCTACTAACACCTTAATCAGTATCTCTATCTTGTTCTGAAGGACCAATCAATTCTTCCTGAAGAAGGTCTGGCAATCATACGTTACCATAGCTTTTATCCGTCAGTCCACGGCATTTTATTTAGTTACCTACTCACTGACTTCTGAAACGTTTCGGCCTTACATAGGTGGCACAGAGAAGGGGCATACGGGCATCTAACAAACGCCACCGATGAGAAAGCCTTATCCGCAGTGCAGGCTTTTAATCCCTATGATCTATATAGCAAAACCGATGAGCCAGTCAACCCAGAAGAGTTAAAACCTTACTACATGAAATTGATCAACAAATTCTTTCCAGAGGTCATCGAATGGTAAACGAGATATTGATAACTAAAATGATTCATGTTACAAATATATTTATATAATACTTTTATTTCTGTTGTAGCTATGATCTTGTTTCCGACTTATATTGTAAATAATTGTGATCAACTATTCGATCTGCTATGCCTGAAGCAGTGAGCACCATTATAACTATGATAGCGAGCTTACGACGTCAACGAATGGATCAGTTCCGAACGTTAGCTTTCTTAGTAAATCGAGGCTTTTCAATCTCTTAGACGGTAAGCACATATGCCACGTATGTCAGAAACTAGTGTTCTATTTAGTGCATACTTGGCATACAATTTATCTAATTTATCTAGACGGTAATTTGATGTTAGGTTGGGGTAGTTATTCGTTATGCGAGCTGCCAATCAACTTCCTCGTAAGTGCCAAGCGTCTAAATCCGATGATCAACCTCCACGAATTCATGCGGGGTGAGCTCCACAGCCTAACAGAACTTTAACAGCACTCATTTCGCTAAGTTCGAACCTGAGAGCTAGATATAGATGGGATAAGAACCCAAAGCCGTAGAGATCCCATGATAAGAATGTCGTCATTAGGTAGTTGCATTTGGTTGTAGCACTAACTTCATTGCTTCGGGTCGGCCTCCACTTTGTCGTAACAGCCGTATTTGCGGTTCTGCAACTCTTTCGATGGTCCATGGAAAGCGTCATCATCATTCTCAAGAGTATAAGTACTAATTGTTTGATTGTTCAATGTTGCCAGCAGCTTCGGGTTCAACAAATTTACGTAGTGTACGTACATATCTCGTGTTTCCTAATTTTGAACTGCCTCATAGCTTTTGTTTGCCGAGCTCCATTCGGCAAGTGAAAATCTCACTGGCAAGAGAAAATCGATGGAATCCACTGTCTTCTTTTCGCAACGTGGTGGGTCACATGCATTTTCTTGTATAGCTCTTCACCGCATTGCAGGGCTATATGGTAAGCCAAATATAATAAGATGTTACTTGTATTTCTATAAGTTTCATCCAAAGTCTCCACACTCACCCTCACTTCTTTCTCCTCTACCATCATCCCCCTCTACCATTGCTCTTGTCCTCTTGTCTACTATAAGCAAGTCCCCACATTTCAACATGCTACAATCCAAGGACAAAAAAATCCATCGTCTCGAGTCTGTTCATTTAATCACGACTGTCTTAACCAATCTTATCGGGCAGCAAGAAAATTCCGGGCACGCACAAAAGTGAGCGTGAGTTGAGCGTGCACGCTCACCTATTGAGCGTGAAAATTCGACCCTGTGCATGAATATTCTATATGTGAGCATGAATAATCCTTATATGAGTGTGAGCCAACTGGCTGTCTTATATCAACTACATAGTGAATAATTGGCATAGTAAAGCATGTTTTTAATACAATTTGGTATATACTAAGCACTGTAATGTAATAATTGAAGAACACCAGTGGGTTTTATATATATTTCATTGTTATTGTCTTCTTTATGAGTGTATATTGATTTAAAATGTATACCAATGATCAAGAGTGTTTAGATATGACTTAGAGTGTATATAAATGATTCAGAGAGTGTACATATGATCTACAAGTTGAAAAAATGACTCAGAGAGTGTAGCAGTAATTCAGACTAACAGTTAAAAATTTATAGAGCTAGAGAATGGTATATATTGAACAGTAGAAACAGGGGAAGTTTATAATGAAGCAGGGGGCTCAGAAAATTACAGGAAGCTTTACAATGAAGCAGGAAAATTCAGAACAAGGCAGGGGGATTCACAGTGAACCAGAGACCTTGGGAAATTCAAAACAAAGGATGGGGCTTTACAGTGAAGTAGGGAACTTCAGAACAAGGAAGGGGGCTTAATAATGAAGCAGGGAAATTCACAACGAAGCAGGGAGAAATACAGGATAGATTACTACCTATCACACATATTTGCATAGTATAACTGCATGTCAGTATTATATTTACACTCATGCTCAATGCCCTTTGATATGAGCATGAGCATGATAGGTATTCTATCACATTTATAATACTTATTTACACTTGCACTCAATGTCCTTTAACTTGAGTGTGAGCATAATTGGCATTTTTACTCATGCTCACAAATATTACACTTATATTTCACTTGAGCATGAGCGTGATTGGTATTCCTATTCATGCTCACAAGTATTACACTCACAGTCAATGTCCTTTAACTTGAGCATGAGTGTGGTATTCCTATTCACACTCACAAGTATTACTGGATCATTTCGACCAATCATTCGGTCACGCATCACACAGAGCTTCTGAACAGAACAATTTTGAAAATTGTCATGCGTCCACAAGTGCATCGAACAAAGGTTCAGGGAAACTATAAAAGAGCGAAATTTCAGCGAAAAAATGGTGAATTTGTGTGATAATTGTAGGTACAATATTGTAATGTACATTTTAATGCTCCTCCCAAGCCGTTGTAGAATACATAGTGTTTTTGAATTTTTTCCTAAGCCCACGCCTAACTTCTGGAGTTGCATTGGTAAACATACTATCAATGACTTCAACTAAGGTGCTCTCTGCATCTGTAGCAAGCTGAAGACCAGAAAATGAATTATGATCTGTAGACTCTTGCAAATGCTCGATCACAACTTCTACTGGTACTGCAGAATCAGATGATAGAGTCTCATTTGAGACGAACTCTCTGTTTTTCACTATCAACTCGCTGTCATCAGAATCAGCTGTAATTATATCTTGAAGTGTAAACTGTGGTTCTTCAGCTGATCTAGACTGCTTTAGTTCTTTAAAAAACTCAGGATCATCAACATGAAGGCTACACAGGATGTCACGGGCTTCTTTGCTAGTGAGACTTTCCCAGGAAAGATTGAAATCACCAGCACGACAGCACTTCCATGCCTTTGTGATATGTTAGTCAATTAGAAATAGAATGTGATTAATGCAACGTACATTTAAAACTATTTCAGGTTTATTGAGCTTCTCAAAGGCAGTGACAAGCCAGCCAACTGTGCGGTCTCTCAATACCTTTAATTGAGTATTAATAACTATCCTGTCACTTGTAATCCCATCCTTTAGTTGCATAAGAACCTCTTCAACAAGATCATGGTGTGCAGCTTGCTTTATGATGTGCTTGAATGTGTAATTAATCCCAACATCACAAGGCTGGAAGAGACCAGTTAAGCCTGCAGGAATAAATATAACAATGATTGAGGGGTGAAAAGTGTGCATCCAGTTTAGAAACTCTTTTGACTGATGTACTGACCAGCAATCAATCAACCAAATAACCATTTGATTAAGAGAAAGCCCAAGTTTAGCACAAACATTTGCAAAGTATGGTGCGAGTATTGTGGTTACAAAATGGCACATAGTTTCTTGTGTTGACCAGTATGTATCTGTCTTCGACTCTTCAAAAAGAAATCCAAGGCTATTTGCTTCATCCATATATCTAGCAGTTGCAGATGGAAGAGACCGTTTTGTTGCACCTTGATATATTGATTGTAAAGGAAGCATGCATCCATCGGCAGAAACATTAACAAATGTTGTGAATGCACGCTTGTCTTCAGTTCCAATTGTAGCTACTTGATTGGAACCTGTAGGTGCATATGTTAGACTGCTCCCTGGTGAAAGAACAACCTGTGTCTGATCTCCATTAACTATGAGTGCAGGAGATGTTATATCATAATCTTTAATGGTGTGGGCAATACGCAAAAATGCTTTTAGCAAAATTTCATCCACATTTTTTGGTATTTTTCTCCCAGCTCGAGTTGATCGTCGGAGAGACCATCCTAGAGACCGATGAAGAAACTTCAAAATGAAACTTTCTGAGCAAGTAAATAGCGAGCCATCTTGAGAAGGAGTCTTGAAAATTTTGGAGCCAAGTGGTTGAGCTGAGCAATAACAATGCTCCGAATTGATAACAATGTGAGTGGAATAGATGATTGTCGCAGATCACTCAGGTACCTCAATATTTCCAGTGTAGCCTCAGGATATTGAACCTATACAGTTAGGTTTAGCATTAAGTACAACTTGGAAAGTATTGAAACACATACCAGAACTCCTACTCGTGTTGTCAAGCCACCTGGCTTGTTACCTTTAGCAACTCATAATAGGGTGTCATCATTCCATCGAGCCCTGTCACCTCCACGTTCTATCCACCATCCAACAACTTGGGTTGTAAGTTTGTTGAAGAGTGCAACATGTGTTTTCTGGAGTTCCTTTACAATAGCTGCTGGGCTCATTGCATATCCAACCTTTCTAGCAGCTTCTTCAATGTGAATCCAAACTAATGGATTCATCCAGTTTGTATATTTCGCTACTTTATATGCATATTCAAATTTTCTAGGTCAACCAACAGTTTTTTTGGTTTCACTGTGAAAATCTTCTTTAAATGCTCTTAAAGGTCTCGATGCTTCAGCAATATTGACACTCGTCTCGAAACTAGGTTGGGATAGCAACACATTGTGTTTCTTAGAGTTGAGGTTAGCCAATCCAATCCTTTTGATACATATGCAATATTGACTCACAGGTACTACATGTCCCAAAATATTTCTTTTACCAGATCTAATCTCATCCTCAAGCTTTTGCAAACATTCATGTCATTTTCTCTCTGCTCCTAGCTCACGTTTGTGCTGGAGAGATGATTTTTTTGCAGCTTCTTTCTGGGCTTTCCACTTCAAGTTATTTGCAGATGATTCTTCTCACATTCACTTGAGATCAGCCTTGATTCTGTCTTCACTTGGGTTCTGAATAAAGTATTTGCGTATATCACTTGACCCAAAACTGCTTTCCTCCTGCTTGCGTTTACCTAATATTGATGGGACGAAACATTCCAGTAGTGGTACACTGGGACTTGGGCTTGATGCCAGCCTTGGACTTGATGGACCTGGACTCGATGACACACCTAACAATGGCAACAGCAAATCTGAGTTGGCAAGATCTGCAACCAAGGTTGGTTTGGGTGATAGTTTCTCTGCGGATAACCAGTGCACATCCATTTCTTTGTCTGTTTCTTCTTGCCACTAATATATATGATGAGAATCGAATTTAAACAGAATAAATTCTACTCACATTGTCCATGTGTCATTTCACCATCTGTATAAACATTCGTATTCGTTCTGTAATAGCCTCACTCCTTTGGAGAAGGTTAACATCTGGTAGTACAAAAGCACAAGCAGCATTGAGTGCAAAGACTCCGCAGGAAAAATCATCATTCTGTTGAGTTATGGGCATCTTGAAGAAGTCAAATGTAGTATTGGTGTGTATTTTCATCCACCACTTTAGCGCATCGACTAATTCATGATCACAGCTACCAAGTGAATCACCATAGAATATAGCCTTATGTGTACCATCAATTGCGATGGCGACCCAATGTTGGTTATCAACATTAGCTATACCACAGGCCATTTTGCACAATCCAGAAGCCAATTCAGATCCAATTGTCCATTGATATCAGCAACTCCTTTCTTGAGCTGAGTATGATCCAGTGTTTCAATTTCGGTAAAACTGTACTAGCAGGACAAACACAAAGTCTTCAATGATTTCATATGATGTACCAAGAGCAGATCGAGAAATATCAACTCTCAGGAGCTCAAGCTGTTGGGATATATGGCTGCTATAAAACCACGTCTGTGATAGGTAAGTTGTTAAAGAGTCAATGGGACTATTCATAAATCCACTAATACTTCCACTCCAAGTTATATTGCCCAACATATGCAATGCTGTATTGCAAATGTTATAGTTGTCTGATCCTCGAGGACCTCTATTTTTCAAAAGAAATGCTTCAGCTCTCGCCCATTTTCTCTTCAAGATCAAAATATGCGAAGCTTTGCCCCAGTACGAAAGGATCCAACGTGGATAGCAAATTGCAGCGATTGCAGAGTCTGGGTGGTTGGCATATCGAACTGATGGCGATACCAATTTCATCAAGCTGTGAATAACATCACTCGAGGGTAATGGATATGCCTTTATTGAACTAATATCCACCAAATCATCCAGAATTGGGGGATCTATACAAATAAACTCCTCAGGTGGTTTCTTCTGAAGATTTGTATTCATATCCTGAGCTGGGAATGGAAACTCGAGCAGCTGCTGTACTGTTATTCTTGCAGTAGGCAATAGTGTTGGAGATATGATTGGAGGAATTTCGACATGAGAGGGTTTTGAGGCCATATTTCGTTCTAACTGCCTAGTCAAATTGATGTTAGATTCTTTATTGTCTGAATAGCCACAAGTTAATGTACAGACCTTGAACACTGTGAATGAGATACATATATGAAGAATGCCAGTTAATTTATACCAAATTATAGCCTATTGTACTTCAAACACAATGATAGCGCTTAATAGATAAGACCATTGTTCTAATTAATATGATTGTTATACAAATGCAGTAATACAGCTCTTGCCTGTCCTAAAAATCTGTCTTGCAAGGCCATCGTGGGCATGAACAAATTTTAACCATGTCACACACTAAAACAGGCCTTGAACTGAACAATTAAGTCAAATTTTCTGTCACGCTCAAAATGGCCGAACGATTGGTCGAAATGATCCAGTAACAGCTTCCGTCCTTGCTGTGAAGTTTGCTGTAAGTATCTCGTTAGCGTTTTTAACAGCAATTTTTAAATAACATGGCGCCTACGTTGTTTTCATCAGCTGGTTTGTCACCGTTCCGGGAGATTGGTGACTCTAGTGCAGACACGATCTAGAGAATAATATTAATTTTTAAATGTAATCCTCGATAGGATGCGGTACGTACCAATAAATCAACTTTTTTACTCGTATCGACCACTGTTTGTTGAATCACGGCTGAGTTGTCCTGAAGCATAGTCACGCCTTGCTGAACTTCGACTGCGCTTTCCTGAAGTGTGGCCACACCTTGCCGAACTTCTACTGCCACTGAATCGACCTTTTTGCGGGTATCGACCACCGTTTGTTGAACAACGACTGAGATTTGCTGAGTTTCCACTGTTCGAGCAGCCATGAAGACCGCTAACATGTGCTGTAGTCTTTCTGGCACCGAATTATGTCTTCTTTATCACTGTTCGCAGCTAGTATGGACATGAATTTCCTCCGCTTTGTATATTTTTGTACTGTCGATTGTATATCATTTAATACCCTGGATCACATTAGACGAGAAAAATTTTTAAAATTATGACATACTCTTGAAGCTCCGCAATATCTTCTAGCAAGTTTGTATCTTGAGATGCGACAGTACGATCAATAACCATTGTCATTACTTCATGACAGGACTTTGCAAGCTCCATAATACCATCCTTGTTTCGCAGAACAGTCTGGGGATCGGTTTAGTATGATTTAAATTTAATGGTAGGCATATAAAAGTTACCAATGCAATCTCGAGTATCTTTGCGGTGGTTGACGAAATTGCGCTAACTGGGTGAGGAAGTGTCGGAATTACATTGGTGATTTGGGTAAGCAGGTCGGTGAGCAAGCGGACGGCTTCGAGGCGACGAATTGTCTTTCCGTTGTCGCGAGGCATGATGATGAAACTAGAAAAAATTGGTTTGGAGAGTTTGACGACGATGAATAATGGTAGGTATGAATGAGGAGGGTTGGAGGATTTGGAATGGAGCTCTGAATGCGTTGCTGTGAACAAGCTGTGAATGTGGTGTGCACACTGCAGGGGTCCTACTTTGTCCTAGTTAGCGCCGGGAAGATTAAAGCGCCTGGACTCAGGGAGACTATCGGGCTACAGGCAATTTGCAGTTTATTCGCATGCTAAATCAAACCCAGCCACGGCCCATTTGCCACGATCTGCCACGATACAGCTCCAACACCCCTGCCATTGATGGTCTCAATCCCTTCCCTAGACTTTCAAAACTCTCTATAAAAGATCGAGCAGTACATTTCTATCCACCACAAGGTCTTTATTTTGTGATGTTATCGTCGTTAGGTCTCCACTCTAGAAGGACATTCCTGCAGGTGAGTACCCTGATCTTTATCCATCCTGGCTTTAATGTCGACTCCTTCTAAGCAGGAGACTCTGAGGGTGGATAATGGAGCCAAGACGGAAGATAAGAAGCTCTAACCCAATGACTTCTTCCAAGAGCATGGAATAAGAGTGCTGGTATCAGGAGGGTGCATCGTTGCATTTGAAGGCGAAGAAGGGTGATGGATCGATGACCACGCATGTACGCACCGTAGTCTTAGTGTATATCATGGTCGGATGGGCTATGGGACGTCTCACGCACTCCCCTTTCCCATCAACTTTCGAGCGTGACGCTACTTGTCCCGTACGTTCCTTCTCATCTCCACGTACATTATCTTAAACTCCTCTATCATACCAAACACAGTATTCCTACCACCCAGGAACATGCTGACCCACCACCTCACGCATAGGAATCTCCTCAGAACCCAACATAATGCCCATATTCTACGCAGACGTCTCTGACTCAAACTCTGGGTATCCCCCACCCTCCTCCTCCCCCTTCTTGCTCCCCCGCTCCTCCCTCGACACGAAAACGCGTACCTCCATGACAAGTGGCCCAGTCAAGGATACATTCCCTGCCCTCCATTTCTGCACTGATTCTGTGCGTCAGGAACATGTCCTGGAAACCATCAAAACGAACCATCGCTCCTTTTCCGAGATCATACGGAGCTGCTCGCGCAAGCTTCCACCGAAGCGGGGGATATGGAACCGCCGCGCTATCGATTCAGAAGGGGCGTATTGTGGAGTACGAAAGGATGCGAGGGTGTTGCGCAGTTGCATTTGTTGGTTGTTGATAGGGAAGAAGGGGAATGATCTGGCACGGATTGTGTCGGATGGGGATGAGTCCTCGGGCTAGGGTTCTCCTCAAGAGACTGTCCGTGTGCTGCTTCCCGGAGATTATGGTGCTTACGGCAATATTTCCCTTCCCTTCGTCCCATTCGTCCAACCTACCTAGATCCAATTCTTCCGGCATCCCTCAAGATTCAAATTGTTCGCATATGGTCCCTACACATATGGCTTCCGCAGACCAAGTGACTAACGGGTCACCTCCCTCTCTTCCCTGTCCACTGTCACTTCAAGTTCGGCGGACTCCAGTAAAGATAATGGGGTATATACCTACCTGCAAATGGACTAGGGCCGTCCCCCAGAAGCAGATCCCCCTTTGTTCGACTCTAGATTCCTCAATGTTTCGGGAGGTCCACGTACACACATACCCCACTTACCCTCGGCGCTTCCAAGCGTAGTTGATGGAAGCGAATATAAACCTATTCGAAGCGTGGCCTTATTCTACCCATCTCTCAATCCATCTCGCCGTTGCAGGCGGCACAAGATATGTAGGTAGATTCGTGATCTAGTACGCCTGCGACACTTGGTGATTCTGAGCGTCCTTAGCCTGAGCAAGCGTTAGATTAGTATGGTACTCGTCGGAGAGGGCTGGGAATACAGCGTACTATGGCTCCCTTGAACTCATCGAATCCTAATCTTACACCCAATCCCAATCTACAGCTCGAGTACTAGCACCCGATCCCGTGACACTACTGCCATCGTGTTGGATAATGCATGGTCGTTCGACCACCTTCAACCGTAGTAACAGCAATGCGTCGAATCGGACGATATGTACGCACAGCAGGGATATACAGTGTATGAAGGGGAGTATGGACACGAGGCAGAAACGAGTCGCGCTATTGGGGGGTTTGCGGTGTTCTGCTGAGCCATAATGCTGTCTCTTACTTTCTTGTGTTCTTTCTTGTTACGTGTTTACACCTTTCGACTTTCTATTTTGTTGCGTGATGTGCGGTGTGAAAGCTATTAAATGTGTTTCATTGGTTTTGGGTTGCGTTTAGATAAATGTGTAGCTCTATCTAATGTGTTTGGGAATGTATTTTTTGTATAGCTATTCGTCTGTGGGTTTAAGTGGGAGAATATAAATAATCCGAATTTCATAGTGTAGGCAATAATATTACTGCCCTACACGAGCAGTGGTGTAGGATGCGAAGTGTTGTTGAAGGGAAACTAGAGTTTCAGCGAGCGCGACTGGGTCCGTCAGTCGCTAGTGGCTTCGAATCGAGGGAATAAGTCTTGATGATAAGTTTGAGGTAAGTCTGAAATGATCAGACTTCGAGTTTTGATATGAGAATATGAGAGCGAATACTTGTGAGTGTTATCGAGTGTAGTGTCAACCCGAGGGCGCTCTTCTTGAGCTACTTGACCCTTGTCGAGCAGTGGAGAGTGGATAGGATAGATGTGAACTGCTGTATTCAACTGAGGGGATGTAGCTAGCTACAGAGGGGTTTATATATGTAAATATCTATGTGAGTCATTTAAAATTTAAAGGGTAAACTAGAGTAAAGAAAAACACAGCCTTGAGGAGATGCGTGCGGCAACGCGTGTTGAGTGTTGTCGCTTTTCTGTCGTTGTCGATTGCTGAGTCCGATTCCGTGGGTGTTGTCCGAGCCGAATCGGGATGTTTGCTTTCGGGGTTGTTTGGTTCTGAGGGTGTTGGTTGGCTCGGCACGTGACTTGTTGGTTTCGGAACGCGTCGACTTTCATCACTAAATTTTGGACCAACTCGTGAGCGGTTATAACCCATCACGATGCACCGCAATTAACATAATCTGCCATAATCTCGTGACCATCTCATACCCGATCTTAATCAATCTTGAGTTACCCTCAACTTGATAATTCTGGACATTTAATCACGATTCAGCCTATAGTTACATATATGTTATAGGTTTATCTAACATTGCATAGAATTATGTTTTATTATGTAGTTATATGGAGCTTGTAACTATGATGGATGCATAAATACCAATAATATGTCATTGTGAACTCAACAATACTTGTTCATTAGGAGTCAGGACATTAGATCAACATTAGATTTTATTTTATTGTTGGATACTACATATACAAATAATGTAGCAATGTGATAATCTATCATGTAATGACAATAGGGATTACTATGGTAGTTTAAGTAGCCAGCATAGCAGTGGTTGAGATATGGATATGATTAAATGGATTATGCGCACATAGAAAGGTACTTACAAGGTTTAAAATTTGGGGCTCAGGTGGGGTGGTGCTTTCAATGCAGTGGAATTCTGCCTGCTTATATGCTTTTAGATGTGGAGCACTCTTACAAATACTTTTGGTCATGGAGCTGTAAAGTGTCATGGGGCTCCGAGTCCGAGTGCACATGCTAGGGCACATCCTCGATACATTTGGAGTCGGTGATGCCATACATAGCAAGCACAGATATGGGGACTTCCGACTACTAATATAAGTACTTACTCGTGTTGCAACAAACCAGAGGTGACAATAAATTATAGCAGGACCTTAGTCTTTAGAAGACCTTAGTTCTTAGACCTAGAAATGGTAATAGGTGTATTTAGGCAAATTATTCGACAACCTGAGCACTCTGTGCGTGTGTTTTAGATAATTATAATCCCAATCCCAGAATTTTGTGACACTCAGATGCAAACATGCTCATGTACTGCTCGTAATAACATGATCATGATACTGTGATAATAACTATAGTATGTTACGATGTATCACGATCTTAATGTAATAGTAGTGGGAAGTAGTGAGCACCTTATATTGTTGGAAGCCAATCGTGATGACGTATGACAGTCATTATGAGCTCCTAATGTCTCATAATCTGTTATATCCATGTCCGGATACATTGTGCCGACGTTCCCACGTGACCTTCTAACATACCCGGTCCGTTCCCGGAACGTACCCGCTTCGGGTTTACACTTCCCAACGTTCCCGCCCGGGAACGTACCCGGAACCCGTCGGGTTTTCTATCGGGTATCCCGGATACGTACTTTCTCTTATGACGGCCTCACCGCGTCATCATTCTATTACTCCTCTCTTCCATTCCTACTTATACGTTTCATTATGGCCTTTGTAGATTAGTTCCTTATTCTTCATTCTGAGCGTGTCATTTGCGCCCCTACTCCGCTTTGCCAAGACTTCATTTCCTACTTACTCCTTTCACTTGTCCTTTGTATAATACTTCTACATTCGTATCTACAGGTTCCTACTTAGTATAAGTAGTCTTCCAGATGTAATAGGTAGTCTTTAGTATTCGTATCAACTCTGTACACTTTCTTCCTACTCTAAGTTTCGAAACCCGCTCCGGGTTTTCCTTCGGGTTTCTCTCCCGCTACCTAGTGTAGTGGCAAAGCCCTCTCTTATACTCTGGAACGTCTTCCTTGGTTACATATCATCTTCCTCGAAATACGAACCATTCCCTGGGGATATCCAGGCGGCGCAGCACACAAGCTGAAGCCACGGTTCTTTCCGCACTCCCGCTCTACGTTTCTGCACCCGTACTCACTTCGGGTTTCCGTTATAGTTCTCCCACACCCTCCGGGTGTCTTCGCAACCACTTCTAAGCAGGAAGAGAATCGGTACGTAACAGTATACGAATACTGATACCTTGGATATCTCTTTATCATGGCTCCAACTGGGACTTCGGTTACTCGCACAGCGCATACCGCTAGTCATACCAATGCTGTGGGTGCTCGTGCCACCCGTGCAGCTACGAGGCAACAGCCTCCACGGAGTACTTCAGGTTCTCTACCTTCTACACCGTCTCGGGTTACACCCAGCCCAGCACCACCTCCTAGTGCTACTTTCCTGGGTCCACCCTCGACTTCCGCTCAGCTACTTTCTGTTCCTGCAGCCGGGAACCTCGGATCTGCTCAGGCTCCTCCGGATGGCACTCCACCGCCATATGGTACAGTTGCAGCAGACCGGGACACTCCCGAGGGTCACGGCTCCGATGGTGGTACCATTGGACCGCCACCTCCACCTCCTTCTCAGCCCAATCCTCCGTCTCCACCATCCTCAGACTCAGGGGATGATGGTGATGAGGATGATGTCGACAATCCCAGGCGCACACCTCTTGCGCACCACTCCCGGGAAGACCAGCTTGCCGAAGCTCTTTTGAGAGTTGCGGAATCCGCCCGGGGTACATCGGGAACACGTCGGGAACGCAACGTTCAAAAGCCAGATACTTTTGATGGTTCCAGTGCTGAGAAGTTGGAGCAGTTCATTACTCAATGCCAAATTTACTTCCGGAATAATCCTTCCCAATACTCGGATGGACACTCCCAAGTCAACTTCGCTCTCGCATATCTTCGGGATACCGCGCTTCAGCTCGTTATGCCGACCCTCTCCAATCCCTATGCTGATGATGAGTTCCTTCACTCTTGGGAGGTTTTCGTCGTCATGCTAGAGGATAACTTCGGGTTAGCGAACCCGGAAGGGGATGCCGAGAATGATCTGGATGTCCTCGTTATGAAGGATTCACAGAAACTGTCCAAGTATCTTGTACAGTTCAACAGGCTTGCACAGCGCACCGACTGGGATGATAAGTCCTTATGCCACCGACTCTATTCCGGGTTTCCGGGTCGCATTAAGGATGAGATCTCTCATGTTGGGAAACCTACCACAAAGCGCGGGATGATTAAACTAGCTAAAGGGATCGATAGTCGGTACTGGGAACGCCAGTCCGAGCGTACGCGGGAATCCCACCAGCCTCGGGGTCCGCGGGTTCCGGATAGCTCTGTTAGAGCTACTACAAACCGCCCCGCAGTCACCCCGGCGCCTTCCCGCCTCGTTTCGGGTCAATATGCGCCACGTCCGAGTTATCCCCACCATGCTGGTAGTCACCCACCTCGTTCCTCGCAGCCTCCCCAACAGTGGAGGCCGGAATGACAAGGTTGGTCGAGATGGCAAACTTTTGCCACAAGAACGTCAGCGTCGCATGGACAACAATCTATGCTTGTTCTGCGGTAATCCGGGGCATCGCGCCAAGGAATGTCCCCGCTCTGCCTCTTCCGCGGCTAGAGCCCGGGCATCTGGAATATCCGCTCGGCTCCTACGTCGGCTTCTGCGGGTCCCTCGACCCGCAGGTCCGCGCCTCTTTCCAACCCGGCTTCGGGTTCGAAAAATAGGGAGCGGTCCTCTGGACACCACACAAGCTGAGGACCGCGTTGTTCCCCTTGTGCGCAGCCGATGCAGGTAAGACTCAACGCTTCCGCTCTTTCCGACCCCAATGCCCTTCATATTCCACTTTGTAGTACCATCCATGCTCTCCCTACACCCTGTACAGTTTCATATAGCGCTCTAGTCGATTCGGGTTCTACCCATTGTTTTATGGATTCATCTTTCGTTCGGACACATGCTATTCCTACCTCACCTACTCCACCTATCGCTCTCAGACTTTTCGATGGCACCACCAATCATGTTATAACCGAGTTCGTTACACTGCCTGTACTATTCCCTACCGGTGAATGTATTACAGTTGAACTCTATGTGACACCTCTTGATTCCGTGTGTTCTGCAGTCCTAGGATACAATTGGCTCACCCGCTTCAATCTGTTGATTGACTGGGTATCGGGCTCATTAACATTCCGGACTCCAGACACTTCCGAGCAACTTCCGCTCAAATCCGGGATCTCGGAACCAGGTTCCGCTTCCGAGGATCCATCTCCGGTCACCTCTGATGAGTCTCTGCCACCTCCTCCTAGCATTTCGCTAATAAACAGTGCCGCCTTCTCGCGTGCATGCCGTTTAGAGGGAGCACAGACTTTCCGTATCCAGCTTGGTGCTGTCGCTTCCGCCGCTGCCCTCAATCCAGAGGAAGCTCCGGATCTCTCTTCCATACCGTCTGAGTATCACGAGTTTGCTGATGTATTTAGCAAGTCCCGGGCAGATACACTTGCCCCTCACCGTCCCTACGACTTAAAGATCAACCTAGAGGAAGGTGCTTCACCTCCTGTAGGTCGGATCTATTCCCTTTCCCAATCCGAGCTTTCCGCTCTTCGGGATTTCATCGATGAACATATCCGGATCGGATTTATTCAACCTTCATGCTCTCCGCACGGGGCTCCCGTCCTTTTTGTCCGCAAGAAGGACGGATCGCTTCGGCTTTGTGTGGATTTCCGCGGGTTGAACGCTATTTCTAAAAAGGATCGTTATCCTTTGCCACTCATTTCAGATTTGCTCGACAGTCCCCGTCGCACCCGTATCTACACCAAGATCGACCTGCGTCATGCGTACCACCTGGTCCGCATTGCTGAGGACGATGAATGGAAAACCGCTTTCCGGACTCACTATGGATCCTTTGAATGGCTAGTCATGCCCTTTGGACTTTCCAATGCACCCGCGGGTTTCCAACGCTTCATGAACGATGTTTTCAAAGACCTTCTTGATGTGTGCGTCATAGTTTATTTGGATGACATCCTTATATACTCTGATAACCTTGCGCAACATCGCCAACATGTCAGGGAAGTCTTGCGTCGACTCGGAAGCACGGGTTGTACGCGCGCGCGGATAAGTGTGAGTTCCACTCGAATCTGTGGAATATCTCGGATATATACTATCGCCCAACGGTCTCACCATGTCTCCAACAAAGGTGAAGACTATTCAAGAATGGCCAGAACCAAGGAAAGTAAAAGACATTCAATCCTTCCTTGGGTTCGCTAATTTCTATTGGCGTTTTATATACAACTATTCCGACATAGTTGTTCCGCTCACCCGCCTTACCCGGAAGGGTAATCCGTGGAACTTCTCGGAAAAATGCCGTTCCGCTTTCACTGAACTTAAGGACGCTTTCACGTCGGCACCCATTCTTACCCATTGGGTTCCCGACAAGCAGCTCATCGTGGAAACCGACGCTTCAGATTACGCGTTGGCTGCTATCCTGTCTATAGTTTCCGATGATGGCGAGATTCACCCTATCGCTTTCCACTCACGAACCTTTACACCTCCCGAGTTAAACTACGACACCCATGACAAGGAATTGCTTGCTATCTTCGAAGCATTCCAAGTCTGGCGTCATTACCTGGAAGGTTCCGGTTCACCCATTGACGTCGTCACAGACCACAAGAACTTGGAATACTTTTCCACAACCAAGATCTTGTCCCGACGACAAGCCCGATGGTCCGAGTATCTTTCCCAGTTCAATCTAGTTATCCGCTTTCGACCCGGAAAACTCGGGGCGAAGCCGGATGCTCTGACTAGACGATGGGACGTCTACCCTAAAGAGGGGGATAGCGACTACGCTAAGGTCAATCCGCATAACTATCGTCCAGTGTTCACACAGGAACAGCTTATCACTTCTCTCTGAGCAACATCACTTATTGTACCCGCTCTTCGCGCTAGTATCATCATGGACATTGAACAGTTACATACTGACATATTATCAGCTCTCCCTAATGACCCGGTTGCAGTTATCCGAATGCGGACTCCCAAGAATCGTTGGACTGTAACCCCGGACGGTTTCCTCCATCTAGATAACCGGATCTATGTTCCGGACTCCGGAACCCTTCGGCTTCGGGTTTTACAGTACAAACACGACCACCCGCTTTCAGGACACCTTGGACAGAACAAGACCCTCGAGCTAATTCGACGCGAATATACTTGGCCGCTTATACGGACATTTGTAAAGGACTATTGTAAGTCTTGTAATACTTGCATGCGTTCTAAACCACAGCGCCACCGCCCGTACGGAACCCTGAAACAACTTCCGGTTCCCGGACGCCCATGGCATTCGATATCTATGGATTTCATAGATCAACTTCCAAAATCATCGGCTTCCAAGTATGATTCTATACTCGTTATCGTGGATTGTTTCTCCAAGCAGTCTATCTTCATTCCCACTCATACCACTTGCTCTTCTTCCGACCTTGCGCTTCTATTTGTACTTCATGTCTTTTCCAAGCACGGAGTCCCGGAACACATCACTTCCGATCGTGGTTCCGAGTTTGTGTCGCATTTCTTCCGTTCCTCGGTACAGCCCTCGACATCACTTTACATTTCACCTCGGGTTATCACCCCGAAGGCGACGGCCAAACGGAACGCACAAACCAAACTCTGGAACAATACCTTCGGGCCTACTGCAACTACCAGCAGGATAACTGGTGTGATCTCTTACCTCTTGCTGAATTTGCTTACAATAATGCACCGAGCGCAACCACAGGAATTTCACCATTCTACGCAAACAAGGGTTATCACCCGAACCTTGCGATACATCCGGAACGTGATCTCACTTCCGCTCGTGCCCGGCACTTCGCAGTAAACCTCGAGGAACTTCACGAGATGCTTCGGACCGAAATACTCAGTGCGCAGAAACATTACCAAGCACCCGCCGATGCGCGTCGCAAACCCGCACCCGCATTCCCCATCGGGACAAAGGTATACGTCAAAGCCGAGTACTTCCGGACAACCCGACCATCCCAGAAACTTGCAGAAAAGTTCCTAGGACCTTTTGAAGTCATCGCACTTGCCGGATCGCATTCGCGTACCTTGCGCCTTCCAGAACAATTTCGTGCAGTCCACCCAGTATTCCATGTATCCATGCTTGAACCCAAAACTGAAAATACTATCCCAGATCGCATTATTCCTCCACCACCACCTGTCCAGGTTGATGGTGATATTGAATACAAGGTCTCGGAGATCTTGGACTCTAAACTGGATTGTTGTTTGCGTTGCAAACTGAGGTACTACGTATGCTGGCTAGGGTATGAAGGGACAGATGAAGAGTTTTCATGGCTTCCGGCCACGGAACTGGAACACGCTACGGATATCATCGAAGAGTTCCACTCCCGCTATCCGGATAAGCCCGGCCCTACTCCTATTTCTTAATTTTCACGTTACTTATTATCCGCTTGCAGTTTCACCTTATACAAAAACCAAAAACAACGAATAACAAGCAATAAACGAGATACAAGTACATTTAATTCTTGGTAACGTGTTACGACCATTTCCATCACTCCCTCTGCGTCTGCAACTCGACCCGAGCTATGTCCACACCTTCCGACGCAATTCCGGCACCTGTCACAACTTCCTCGTATGCATCCGGATCCCGGAGGCATTCCACGAGCAAGGTTTCAATATGGAAACATGGACAACATGCCCAGATACCTTGGAAACATCTCAGGACAACTTATCGAGTTTGCCTACCACCTGGAAATTGGCATCACGACATCTGTAACTCAACTTGATAGACTACGCTATCTTCCAATGCTTCCTGCATTTTCCCCGGCAGTTCCTGCTACTTCCGCATCCAACCCAGACCTCATCCAATATCTTCCAATCACTTCCCCATCCATTCCCAACTCTTCCGATGCTTCCAACCCAGTTCCGACACTCATCTCAGCCGGATATACAATCGGCAGTGCAACTAAGCTTGCTGCATTACCGGAACATCTGGAACGAATGGCTACCAGTGGAATATTGATGCACATGTCCTTCCACATCCATGGGCAGTGTTAATAGGTCTCGGGTTCAGCTACGACTTGCTGGAACTTACTCAGGAACTTGTAGTTCACACCTTTGCTACTTCCCTTGCCAAAGGAATCAGATGCGCTCTCTTTCTGTTATTTGAACATTCACTGACCAATAGGATTTCTTGTATTATTTTTAGTTATATTTTCTCGCACACAGTATGACCTCGTGGGCTCGGACCTAAAAGGGGGATACTGTTATATCCGTGTCCGGATACATCGTGCCGACGTTCCCACGTGACCTTCTAACATACCCGGTCCGTTCCCGGAACGTACCCGCTTCGGGTTTACACTTCCCAACGTTCCCGCCCGGGAACGTACCCGGAACCCGTCGGGTTTTCTATCGGGTATCCCGGATACGTACTTTCTCTTATGACGGCCTCACCGCGTCATCATTCTATTACTCCTCTCTTCCATTCCTACTTATACGTTTCATTATGGCCTTTGTAGATTAGTTCCTTATTCTTCATTCTGAGCGTGTCATTTGCGCCCCTACTCCGCTTTGCCAAGACTTCATTTCCTACTTACTCCTTTCACTTGTCCTTTGTATAATACTTCTACATTCGTATCTACAGGTTCCTACTTAGTATAAGTAGTCTTCCAGATGTAATAGGTAGTCTTTAGTATTCGTATCAACTCTGTACACTTTCTTCCTACTCTAAGTTTCGAAACCCGCTCCGGGTTTTCCTTCGGGTTTCTCTCCCGCTACCTAGTGTAGTGGCAAAGCCCTCTCTTATACTCTGGAACGTCTTCCTTGGTTACATATCATCTTCCTCGAAATACGAACCATTCCCTGGGGATATCCAGGCGGCGCAGCACACAAGCTGAAGCCACGGTTCTTTCCGCACTCCCGCTCTACGTTTCCGCACCCGTACTCACTTCGGGTTTCCGTTATAGTTCTCCCACACCCTCCGGGTGTCTTCGCAACCACTTCTAAGCAGGAAGAGAATCGGTACGTAACATAATCACTCCTGAGCTGGAGTAATTTGAATGTCTGATTGCAAGGCACATAATTATTGGCGAGTTTCTCACTGATTTACTGATGTTGGTGGAATAACTTTTATATTCTTCTGACTTCATCATTCTCCATCTTCGATTTGCCATGTTCAGCATGCGCACACAAGGTTCTTGTATGTGTTTCAATTGTGTTGTGATTAAGTTTCTGACGTGGGTTATGTATTATATGTGATTTCATATGTAGGCCACTGACAGGCCTTACAGTGGTATAAAAATCGAGGTATGTGCAGCCCTCTAGGATTAGATGTTGTATCTTGATGGGTGTTTAGGAAGTGAGGAGTAGGGGGATAATTGTACTGCAGTGATACAAGAGTGATATGATGCAGGTTAAAGGCATTTTATTTCTGGCAGTCATGGGAGGAAGTAGAAGAAATGGATGAAGAGCTGTATCTGCAAATCAATTGCTTAACTACGATACTTCACATAAAACGTCAATCATTCCCACTACCTTTTAAGGTAGTTGGGTTATAGGGACCTCTGGATTACCCTATAAGTCAATTTGTGGATCGCGGTCAGGATCTCACTTTCTGGCAATATGATTGGCCAAAGCCCTGTTATGCTCTGTGATTGGTAGAGAGACCGATCAATCAATCACTTGATATCAACACACAACTGAACAACCAAAAGTTCTAAGATCCCTTTGTACCAGTCATTGTACATCTCTCTTGTTTGCCCTTTCCCACTCCTGTTCTTACAATCAATTGAGTATTGACTCCAACTGCACCATCTCTGCTGGAAAAGTTGTACATGTTGTCAGGTCTCAGCCCCCTTGGTGACACGACATCACCACTTCTTACCAGGTCTGAAGTTCCTGCTCTGCGCCGCTGTGTTGTATGTAGAATTATATTACCTATTCAAATGTCACAATGATATGCCACCTCCACATATGCTTTTAGATAGTTTACTATACCTTTTATGTATTATACAGACAATGTGCTCCGCTTTCTATGTATTTAAGTAGTATACTATGTACTGTATTTACTTATCCATTTGCCTCTTGCTTCCTCCCCCTGTGTGCTATGAGGCCAAATGTAACGTTGTTGTTGTCGATGCGTCGTTTATTTCAACAGTCCACCACCTCCATTTGCAAGTTGGCTTCCACTGTTGGATAATGGTAAAATGAATCCAAGGCTAATATCTGTACAAGGTTTGTAATTTGCTCTTCACATTCACATAGCTTCCACTAATGCTCGATGTAGGTGGAATTAGGCTACTCTTTCATGTATCGCACATTCTCTTCTATATTTTTGTTCAAAGATTCTGAAAATCCCCGTACTATCCACAGATGAGCGCTTGATTGAACCAGTCGTATTCATCATCATTGGCCTGGTCTGAACGTTTTAGTGTGTGGGTATAGCGACCAGGTATTAGGGCTGTACACCGTACCCGTATAATACGGGTGTACGGTAACCGTATATATGGTCCCGTAGCTGTCCCGTATGAGCTACAAAGTAAATCTAATACGGTATAATTACGGTACGGCTTGGACCTGTATAGTACCCGTACTCTTACGGACGTATTACGGTCTTTTACGGCTTACGGTGTATTTACATGAAATGTCTTCTTATCTTCACAACAATGAAAATTTAGCGCATGAGCACACTTATTTTTAAGATAAGATATGTACATCTGCTTTGTCATCATCAAACACATGCTCATACCTCATTTGATAATGACTAATATTCATTCAGATAGCTAATTCTCTACCTTCTAAAACGATTCCAGACACCGGAAAGGGCTCAGGAAAACGAAAAAAAGACACTGTGTTGAAGTAGAAGAAGCTGACGACATAGACAGTGTAACTAACATTTCTGCCCGAAATGTAACACCTTCAGGTGGTATAATTATACAAGCTGCTTTCGAGTCTTCGAAAAAGAAAGTAAGTACTGAATTTATATCACGTCAGATTAGTTCTTACATACATATTGCATTAATAGGAAACCCAGAACCCGATTTATTACTTTTATAAGCGAGTTATGCATAACAGTAAAGGTGATATCGACAAGTCTGGTTATTTATTAATCTATGTAACTACTTCTAACGTTTTACCTACTTTCTGTTTAGGATTTACTTGAAATCTGAAGACGGCATCACCTACTATGTATGAATTCTACAACGTTCTTAAGGCTCGGCGTGGGAGTCAGGGAATTACGGACGAAGAAATCGAAATCGCGCATAGAGAACTTCCGTTGAGTGAAGGAAAGGCGGCCTCATACTTAGAAGAGCTGGAGAAAAAGGTCAGAATATATTAAGAAGGCATTTGTAAAGCAGGAGGAATGAGCAATGGTACAATTTTGTCTTACTCTCACTGTAAATGTAGTGTTAAGTTGTTTATATTTATGCAGGGACCCTTTGATCAAGACAAGTTTGAACGTTTGCTGGCAAGCTGAGTTATAGCTTGTGACCAGCCCTTCGAGGAAGTTGAGCAGCTGGAGTTGTGCCAGCCTTTCAGCAGAGATTATATGTACTTTGATGTTGGCAAAGTATCGGCTTTGTACTCTTCATGCCAGCGGAACCAGCGCAGGAAAGTGTTAATGTTTTTATAATACTTTTCACTTGTCTAACTTTTAAATACAGAATCCATATGCCGTATAGACCGTATATACCGTATTTGACCGTTTACGGTACCGTACCGTTTTTGTATGACGCTCCATCCATTAATTAATTCACCGTACTTCTAATTCGGTTTGCCGCAGATAAGTCGTTGCCGTACTCACACAATCTGCTCATTTTCTGTATTTTCTACACATATCTTCGCTTATACTATATAATTACATACTTATATATCCTACCACTGCAAATATCTCTTTTATAATGCCCGTTTCGACGACTTTATGAGGTTTCGGAAATTTCCGTTTTAATTCCCACGCACTTCTGAGAGTCGCGCCGTACATCCAACTTCATTCTACTTTACTGTCAGGCACTACGGAACTTCATTTAAATTTTTGATTTCAGGTTTTACATTGTATACTTCATGTTCAGCTTTCCAAAACACTGCTTTATTGCTATAAATACATTAAGCAAGATGCATATGTCATAGAAAAGTAGTGTAGAAGAGGTACATAACAAAATTAGAGCCTTGTATTGCCTGTAGGTAGCTATCAAATGTCTCAGATTATCTTATGTAGTTCATGACTTGCCAAGTTAAATATGCAGGTGTCTGGACATGGCCTTACTTTGATGAGCAGTGTACAGGTAATTTTATGTAGGAGATAACATCGAAATCTACCATATAATAAACATATGGTGTCAGTTATATATTAATAAAATGTACAACAACGATAGAAGAGCTGAAACAAAGTTCTGTAATGCCTAACGGTACAGTTGGATGAAGTTGGATATACGGCACAATGCTCAGAAGTGCGTGGGAATTAAAACGGAAATTTCCGAAACCTCATAAAGTCGTCGAAACGGGCATTATAAAAGAGATATTTGCAGTGGTAGGATATATAAGTATGTAATTATATAGTATAAGCGAAGATATGTGTAGAAAATACAGAAAATGAGCAGATTGTGTGAGTACGGCAATGACTTATCTACGGCAAACCGAATTAGAAGTACGGTGAATTAATTAATGGATGGAGCGTCATATTTTTGCAAGATGTAAAAAATAATCAGATACGGTACGGTTACGGACATACCGTAACCGTATTGTGACCGTATTGTGTACGCCCGTATACCGTATACGGTACGGTGTACAGCCCTACCAGGTATCACACTTGCGACTCGTGGACTAACTCCTACCTCAATGTATCGAACGCGCGTTCGGATTAATGTTTCTATGGGTGAAGGAGGAAAGGGCTGGGAATGGGGGATCAGACGATGGAGGGACTAAGCCGGCTGTTCTGCTGCAAAGGGGTACGTTCATTGTGAACAACATTCATTCCTAGTCTTGATTCAAAGTTATAGAGCGTCTTCATCTTGCTATATCCCTGCTCTGCATCACTCTCGCACTCCCCCGCCAGTAATAACCATTTCCCCCATAGCCTCTCATTGCGTATGTTTCAAAATTTCTAATCGTGCCTATAGAACTCGCGTTATGACTCCCCACCCACAGCTGAATCTGTAATGATCCACTTAGCGGCTTGTTCTGTTCGGCTTCCACTACTTATATTGCTCAAACTCCCTGTTCTTTACCCCTGCCCACCTTCTCTCAACCTTCTTCCCTGGTACCGGCTCCCAGTTTCTCCTGCAAACTCCCATCAACGTTTCAAATTTAAAACTCACTCCGCCCACACGCACGTCTCCATCGTAGGCTTCTTCAACCTTGACACCCACACCACAACACCTGGCGCATCACAAGTCCCCTTCGCTAACCCCCCCCACCATCTCAACACCGGCGGCACAGTTTCGTCAATGCCACACGTTATGTCAAACGTTCCACACCTTATTCAACGACCCTCCTCTTCGGCCTTCCACAGATGGTGCTTGCGATTGTTGATGAGCCTCGATATGTCATTAATCCATCGCTGAAATTAGCTCGGTGTTTTCTGTTGGTATACGGAGTATGGAGAATCGCGGGGAATGACGATTGTGGAGCTGAAAGAGTTAGATAAAGTGTCAAAGTGTCAGGCTCATCTTGTGTCAAAAATTGGCTGGTATGTGTTCTCAGCCTCTTCTCAGCTTCTTCTAACCCTGCATGTTATAGATAGAGGACAATTAGGACCGAAAATTTGCAAAACACGCGTCTATTAAATGAGGTAGTGGCACCAGCAGTTTGAACTTGGGTATGTCGACCTGGTTCTTTCAGTATTGAATCTAATTCAATTCACTCAATTACTTTTGCTCGTGCTCGTGCAATAGTATGGCTAGGCTTACCTCGAAATCTCCTTACATAAGGTTATTTTCCCTCCCGTTACCACCTCCGGTCCAACGGTGTAATCTGGGTTAGGGTTCGATCCTGATACCAAGACAGAGGCTGTCAAAGAAAACGTGGTATTCAAGCTTGTAGGATTTCATAGATTGTCAGGAACACGTACCATCAGCAAGCAAAGTTGCAGAGGAATGATCCATGCGCGGAATCGTGCTGGGCTGTAAACCTGCAGGCATTGAATCATTTCTTTTCGACAGAATCTTTCTATTACTGTTTACACTACACTTACCTTTCTCTTCGCCTCGGCTCTCATCGTTACGTGTGCAATATAGCTATTTTAGCGGTGTCGAGGTATATCACGTAGTTGACAGATGCTGCCTCTCCACTCGCTACTCTACTCTTGGTGCGAGAGTGTTTTTCGATTGGTAACGCAGCAGAGTCTTCAGCCTTCAGGTGACGGGAATGGCACTTATCACGTTGGGTATATGCTATATCCACTGCACCAAATCCGATCTGATTAGAGTGTAAGAATTATAATAAATACTCCTAATTACGAGACGAGTCGATAGTCTCCTTGAGACAAGATACATTACATTACCGAGTCGCTCAACGTATCGAACGGCCCTGATTCTCCAGGCTGTCAATTTGATGCTGAAGGTAATTGAGGTATTGCATGAGAAAAACGTATTCTATTGTTGTTTTGTACATTCATCTCTAGGTCACCGAGATCGAGTGAACGCACCACGAGCAAATGAGGATGTTGACACTTACAAAGAAAATACACATTAATGTTCTTCGACTTCTTGTCATGACCTATGCGTACTGGGATAAGAATCACAAAACATATTCTACAGAATCACATAACATTTCAATATATGAACTATCAGAAACTTCAAAGCCACAAACTTTTTTTGTACGTTAGCTATATATATACAACATAAGTAAAAATAGAGCCACAATTTTACGACTTTCAGTACCACATTGTGTGGATGTGGAGATTGCTTGTTCAAGTAGGAGTATATAACAAGATGACTTACACACAAATTCTCCTAAGGTAGTGGGCAATGCCGCTTGTCGGCCCTACTTTTTTTAGAATAAAGTGCTGTGCGCCGTGCAGTACTGTATATGTATGCGCTGTAATGACTGAAATAAGGTTGTGTGATTAGACGTTATAATGTTGCAAGTGTGCATTCCTCAAACTTTTAACATTCAAATGGTCGTGAATTTCAGTGAAAAAAGATATATTATGTATCCTGGAGCACAGCTGCACTGTATGTAAAGATTGGGCGTAAACAGATAGCGGAAAGTGGAGATATCGGGTTGAATTTATTTATGAGCTGCTGCGGCGTAGGCCCAGAAAATTAGGATCAAGACTCAATGATGGATTAAAAAAAAAGGCCGAGATACCAGCGAAGGCTATTTCTGGCCCTACGCCGGTAGGTGTTTGATACGAAATTAACAGCTTCCGTCCTTTCTGTGATGTTTGCTGTAAGTATCTCGTTAGCGCTTTTAACAGCAATTTTAAAATATCACAGCGCTTACGTTATTTTCCGACTTCGCTGGTTTGTCGCTGTCCCGAACGATGGTAGAGTCCAATGAAGACGCAAGCTAGAGTATAATTTTAATTGTTATCGGAAGTCCTCTGCAAGATCGTGTACATACCTTGATCACCGTTTGTTCTATCCGTGTCGAGCTTTGTTGGGTCACAAAAGAGCTTTCCTGAAGCATAGCCATGCCTAGCTGAACTTCAACTGCCACTGAATCGACCTTTTTGCTTGTATCCACTACCGCTTGTTGGACAACGACTGCGCTTTCTTGAAGCATGACCACACCTTGCTGAATTTCGACTGAGCTCTCCTCAAGCATGGCGCCCCCTTGCTGAACTGCGACTATCACTGAATCGACCTTTTTGCTTGTAACCGCCACCGCTTGTTGAACGACGACTGCGCTTTCCTGAAGCATGACTACTCCTTGCTGAATTTCGATGGAGCCCTCCTGAAGCACAGCTACACTTTGCTGAGTTTCCACTGCTCGAGCGGCCGTGAAAACCCCTAACATGTGCTGTAATCTTTTCTGGCACCGAATTATATCTTCTTTATCGCTGTTCGTAACTAGTATGGACATGAATGTCTTTCGTTTCTTATATTTCTTTATCGTCGATTGTATATCATTCAGAACTCTGGAACGCATTAGTACATAGACGAGAAAAGCCAGGAAATATGTGACATACTCTTGAAGCTCCGCAATATCGTCTAGCAAGTTTGTATCCTGAATTGGGATGACAGCACGATCGATAACCTTCGTAGTTACTTCATGACATGACCTTGCGAGCTCCATGATACCATCCTTATTTCGCAGAACAGTCTAAGAACCGATTTAGTAGAAATCATATTAACTAGTGGATAGAGGATTCACCAATGCAATCTCGAGTATCTTTGCAGTCGTGGACGAAATTGCGCTAATTGGATGAGGAAGCGTAGGAACCACATTAGTGATTTGAGTAAGGAGGTCGTTGAGCAGTCGAAGGGCTTCGAGGCGACGAATTATCTTTCCGTTGTCGCGAGGCATGATGATGAAATTAGAAAGAATATGTTTAGAGAGACTGATGTCGATGAGCAGCGGTAGGGGATCGTTGAGGGAAGGGAAGAGTCGTATAGCCAGGAAGGGAGCTCAGAACGCTTGAAGGTGCTGTGAACAAGCTGTAGAGGTAGTGTACATGGGTGCTGTGAACAGGCTGTGGAGGTGGTGTACATGAGTGCCTGTGTGAACAGGCTGTGGAAGTGGTGTGCATGGGTCCTGTAGTACTAAGGTAGGGCTCACTAAGTTCCGGCACCCCTTATGTAAGTAATTCCCTTCATCAACTTCGACGACCATCAGCTCAGTCACAATCCACTCTAATGCAATTCTTTCTTCTGGGATGCATTTGTGGTGATTAAATCTCTCACTCCCAGAAAGAAAATTTTAAATAAACTTAATTTTGGGGGACTTGATATAGAAAAACTTTTTATTGTAGAAAATGCATATTTATTACATTTCCGTGCGAATGACAGCATTGTATATTTTCGAGTCCTCAGATTTGGCCGTCACACTCTGTGACATATCGTGACGTGTCACAATATTGTCACACATTGTCGCATTATCACGTGATCCAGCGGAACAGGAGATATTTTTCCACTCCGAGGGAGAGCATTTTAGTTGGCTAGATGCGCTACAAGTGATAAAAACCACCTTTAATTGTTTTGTAAAGTAGCTTTAAAAGATAAATTTGCTTTCCCGAACAATATATTCGATGGATTTTGACATTATCTTTTCGGAAATTTTCTGAACCTCAGATTTGGCCGGTCTTGGCGCTTATGTAATATGATTACATAAGGGTTCTGGAACTTAGTGAGGAGCATAGACGAAAAGGAAAAGAAAAGTTCGGATCCGAAAAGGAACCGACGTTTCAGGTCTTATCAGGCCGTTTGCTCTACGGAGTATCCGATGGTACGGCCGGCCTCAAACTTAAAGGCATTGTTTACTAACACCCTCTTGCAGTTGATAATAAATAAACACGACCCAAGGGTAATATTTGTTATTAATAATGCCTGATGCCGACTGCCGACTACATACTTCAAGGTGTTGGTTAATAGTTCGTAGTAATGTATGGTGATAGAAAAGTACTCTATGTATTAGTAGAAATTGATGCGCTTATGAATTTATTGAAGTAGAAAAATGTGAAAGGCCAGTTTTTCGCTTTTTCATTGCATTTGTCTCCCGCTCAGCTTGCTTGTTCTGTGTACGGGCTTTTCTTTCTCCTTGTGCAGTAAATATATGCTGAGAGGAATTATACGTGTTACTAAGAACTCCACTTTCGACAGATGCCTTTAACAACCGAGCGGCATCAGCATCAAGTCCCTTCGCTCTAATGAGTCCATGAACAAATACCGTTGTACTTGTGGAAAACGATGCAGGTTTTGGCTGCGTGAAAAGTTTAGGTATCCAATTATAATCAAGTCGTAAATATGAAATGAGTGATGAAGAGTTAACCAAATAATCTAAATAAATGAGTAAGGGTTGATTTATGATTCACAAAATTAGAACAACGTAACTTACTTGATAAATGAAATATTAAAAGAGATGTAAATGTGCAAAAGAGTGGGTAATTAAACGAGAGCATTAAACCTATAGAAAATGAGTGACGAGATGATAAATATAGGAGGAACAATATGTTCCAGTGCTGGTAATTGCCTGAAAAATGCATAGAATATTAGCACAAGGCGACTAAATTAACATTAAAGATACTTGCTTCCTATGTTGTAGAATCGATACATACTAGGAAAGGACCACAAGTGTTCAGGGAATCCGATGACTCATTAATCTTCGCTCTTTTATAGCTTTCAGTAAATTTGCCTACAAGTACCACCGATTTGCCTACAAGTACCACCGAACACCCCCGAAATATCAAGAAGGTTAACGAGCTTTTCTAAAGTAAATCACCTGTGACCCTTGCATGTAATCACAGCTATTCGGACAAGTGGTACACCACTGAAAGCAGTGGGTGAACATGAAGGAAAAGAAAGTACTCACATGTGTTACTGGATCATTTCGACCGATTGTTCGGTCACGCGTCACACGACGTCTAGAAACAGAACAATTTTGACAAATGTCACGCGTCCCGAGGAGCACCGAACAAAGGTTCAGTGAAACAAAAAAAGGCCAAAATTAAACACAAAAAATCGTTTTTTTCGTTATTAACTGTATGTACTATATTTCTAATGTTCCTCCTAAGCTTCTGTAGAATACATAGCATTTTTAAAAACATTCCTCTCCCCCCACATAAGTTCTGGAGTGGTGTCAGTTAGTAATGTATCAACCACTTCAACAAGTGTGCTCTCTGCATCTGTTGTGAGTTGAAGTCCAAAGAATGAGTCACTACCAGTGGAATTTTCGATGTGGCCCAATACCGCTGTCTTTAATCTAACTTTAGATATTATATCTCGTGTTGATTGGATAAAAATGACATACTGTACTCACCTCAAATTCTATAAACAAAGTGTTTGTTGTGTGTATTCTCTACTAGCAATATTTATATGAATCATGGGTGACCCAGCATTGACCTGACTCCACTCAGCACTACAGTAATAATTACTAAATAAATACTACACATTGTTACAGTATTGGTATTGGTACTTATTGTTTGTCAATTGTAGAAATACTTACTTGGTTTTGTTCTTAGCAAGTCCCATAGTTCGCTCTTAAAGGGTACGAACAAATTTGAATGATGTCACACACTAAAATAGGCCACGAACAGAACAATGAACTGAAAATTTCGGTCACACAAAATGTCAGCGAACAATCGGTCGAAATGATCCAGTATATGTAGCCTTAGATAGCTATTCTTATTTGCTACACTCGTTTAATGAAAAAGCAAGTATATATTGATTTATCTAAGGAATGAATACATGGTTTCAGAGAACAACAAAATGTCAGGTGTAGATGCTGTGAGTTGCGCTCAGAGTTTGCGTGCAATTATGCGGATACCATCACATTGCCACTTGTTTACATGAAGCTGCTGCCAAATACCATACAATAGTCAATGCCCTGTCCGCCGCCAGACCAAGCAAGTGTCGGTGTGGCCGTTTATCTTTCCGTTATCTTCACGGTTCCGGTTCGGATCCGAACTTTTCTTTTCCTTTTCGTCAGGCCCGCTTAGTGAGCTCTACCTTAGTACAAGTACAGTAGTGCTGGGAAGATTGAAGTGCTCGCGACGTTTTACGGTATATTCCCACGCTAAGCCTTCCATCGATGACTCGCGCATTTCCCTCCTCCTTATCGTTTCCTCCTTCCTCTAGAAGTCTACTCCCCATATCCCTGCAGGCAGAAACATCGAGATACACCCTGCACCCACCCAACGCATTCATGCTCTCCCACGCTGACTTTGTCCACCGTAAACACGTCCCTGTTACGATCACGACGAACGACGTCTCCTTTGCGGAGGTCATTGAGAGCTGCTGGTATTCCTCTTCGAACCTGTGCATAAAGTAAACATAAAAAAAAGTGGGCGGATTATGAGGAGAGGAGGTGCGAGGTTATTCAGGAATCGCTGGAGGTGAAGAAGGGATATGAGCGCAGTGCTAGTCAGGCTCGAGCTCCCCCAAGGAGATCGTACAGTGCCGCTGCTGGTGGGATATGGTGCATACGGTAACATTACCTTGCCTAATGTCCAGTTCTTGAAGTCTTACCAAACCACTTCGTTACCATCCCACTAGCGCATTCGACCCCTCCACATACAACCCATAGACGTTCAGGCTTAGAGCAACAAGTGACAAGGACCTCAGAACGCTGGTATCCTCCCCTCTCTCCCTACCCCCCAATTCACTCTTAAGCTACAGCAGTGCGAACAAGGGAGAATACCACCTTCGGATGTGCTCAGACCATCTCCCAGGAACAAATACCTCTTCCTTCGACTCCGGAATTCCTAACGATTTCGAAACGTCCTAATAGTTACGCAGATGCTCCTCCCCGTACGCCATGAACATTACTCTGGCTCCCCTGAACCCATCGAATCCCTACTTTTTCGCAACTTCAAGCGTTGGCACCCCGGTACCACTCGTGTCTACACCCGCGATATTCAATAGCGCGTGGTCGTTTGATCATCCTCGGCAATATTAGTTCGTTGGTGTAGGATCGAATAATGAGTACACCCAGCAGGGGCATACGGGGTATGAATGGGAGCTTGATCAGGAAGCAGAAGGGAGTTACGCTTTCGAGTTTGTGTGTTCTGGGGGTTGGTAGGTTTGAGTATCTGAGTATCAGGAAGGTCATGCGTAGGTGGTGCTTTGGTGTGGGCTCATGTTCACTATGTATTGCTTCCTTGTTCTGTTTCTTTCGCTTGTATTTCATCTACCCTATATCATCGTCTCTATGAATACCTCTCATCTCATGTCTCTACTAATACCCAACTATACACTAATTTCATCTTCGTATATTATATTATGTATATGTAAACTATGACTTCAATTTTTTCTATCTCTCTCTCTCCCGTCTTGTCGCGTCTCGTTTATAAATTGTAGCTGACTGATCTTCGGATTTAATCATATACAATATGGAATTGTTTCACGCTTGAGGCATGGGACGTCGAGAAAGAAGAGGGCTTATATTGTGCTGCTTTTTCTAATGACATGGATGGTCTCAGAGGGTCTCGATTGGTTGTTTTGTTACCTCGCTATTATGGAAATGCATATTGAGACTTGCAAACATAGGTATCAGTACGAAAAGGGGCTGGATAAGAAGGAAAAGTATAAATTAATGAAGGAAGCGGAGGACATGAAGAAGTCTGCAGTTAAGTATGCATTGGCGCATCAGAAGTTATTTTAATTTTGGAGTTATAATGTTCGTGAAGCAGGGGATATCTTTTGTCAAATCGTCTATTGACGCGATCAATGACACATAAATATTTAAATGTTCGAATTCTCGAGTGATAAACCGAACTTTCAACTACATAAGTTACAAGCCGAAAAGAAGTCCGAATCTGTCCGATTAAGTACGAAGGTTTAAACCAAGTTCAAACAATGACGAATGTTGTTGAATACGGAGGCTGTTGCAAAGCAAGTTTAAACCCCGCCTGTTGAACACACTCAGAGTCACAGACATGTCTTGGACGTGTCACGCAATTTGAACTTGTTACTTCACCGTCAACTTCAGTGCACCCATCCACTCAGAAATATCCTGGTCTTATTACTGTACAAGAGTTCAAACATACAGCCTTCACTGCCATTCAGGCCCGTGCTCATCAAATTTGGATTTAACTCAAATCTACTTCCACTGCTTCCTCCCCTATGGCGGCTTAACCCAACCTTAAAGCAAGCAATCAGGAGCGGAACCCAGTATGGATCTATGCTAAACCGGTGACAACTGTATGGAAACACGAGTAGCAGGGGGGAGCTACGCAGTTTCTTCTGTGGGAAAGCAGTGAGGGATCTAAGTGACTGGAGTAACGTAGCCGTGAGGCATGCATCCAAGTGAGTGACTTGACCTGGGTTAACGATACGACATTGACCATTAACCGCTAAGCTGAGAAGCTCTAGGCACTACTAATCTT
Organism: Cyathus striatus; assembly: GCA_025738555.1. Classification (NCBI taxonomy): domain Eukaryota; kingdom Fungi; phylum Basidiomycota; class Agaricomycetes; order Agaricales; family Nidulariaceae; genus Cyathus; species Cyathus striatus. The sequence continues at coordinate 1,535,490 of JAOVFP010000018.1, forward strand.
ACGCTGGCGTGAGGTATAACCTAGTTGCTTTCATACAGACCCTCCATGGTCGGTCCAGGCGCATATATCTTGCTCTTGGTTCTCGGGTTCTTTACCCTGTCGAATATTGCTTGTGCGTCCACACAACGTCCACGGGTAGCTTTGAGTTCTTAACGTTAACCATCATTGTGTATAGTGGCTGTTAGCTATCCAGTCTTCCACATCGTCCTGCTTGAGAGGGCTTTCTTCAAGAGGGAATGATACTTGGATTATGCGATGAACAGATCATACCCCCATGTCGCCTCCATCGAGTATCGTGGTTCATTAGTTAGGACTCTACTGAAAGTACTATGCCAGTGGCGGAACCAGTGAGTACCATCCGTTTATTTGATCAAGGCGCTATAGCCAAGTGGTTACGGCGACAGATTAGAACTTTGTTCGTCATTGAACTATCTGTTCCGCTTTGAGGGCGCAAGTTCAAATCTTGCTGGCGTCGGTTTCTTTTTGATTTTTTACAAGGGTGAATGCGGAATTCTTGTTGGGTGCGCGACGCTGGCGGCTGCGCGTAAGCGTTCCCTCGACTCCCAGACTCCAGTGTAAAGCCGCTCCTATTTGTCCTCCCCACACTTGTTGGTAGACTACTACGTGGTCTTACAACTCTTGACACCTCCCCCACATTGACTCTCAGTATATTTTTTCTCGTTTCTTTTTGTCTTATGTATGTTTCCTCCCATTGCTATTGATGGATTTTTGTGTCTCGTTATTTATAGTTTACACATCTCCTTTCTGCTACGATGTTTACTTTCAGTCATGTCATTTTTAGCCTCAACTATGAAATTTCGTTATCCTCGGATTTTTTTTGTCCTCTCTGAGATGAAGGACTCTGCCAAAGCCTATGAGCACTTTTTATCCTCTGTAACGATAAAAGTGCTGGTCTAAGCCCTTGGAAACTCATAAGCCTATATATAGAGGAGGATAGCCATATATTCAGTAGTAATAATACGATAGCACATGATTGTGTATCTATTCTTGCTATACTACTTATATATAAAAAGACAGAGGTAAGAGCGAAACATAATACAGGCCATGTGCCCATTTGTGTTTCATAAATTACTACTGTGTGAGGTTTACTCGCTGGCTGTAACGGCTGCTGCCGTACGAGTGTTCGTGATGTCTAGTCTCGGCTACCCATCCGTTAACGCATGTCCAAATTAGGATTTGCATACGTTAACGTCTGGGAAATTACGGACAGGTTTAGGAGGGGTATGCGTTCGGTGTCCTCGGGCTTCTCAGTTCCTCATCCGCTGGCATTTTTGATGGGTTTTTATATTAGTAATCATATTAGTCAGCGTCACGATGTAATTTGATACATATGTAAAATACATATTCATGCCTTTCATTGGCGGAATTTTTCATTGGTCTTTTCAGATCAGAGAATGTAGCTCTAAAGGCATCAACTGGAATGTTTTATGCTGAATATTCACATATCAAAATGATGGAAAACTGGTGGAATCATCAAGGTGGATTGAGAGATGATACAATAATAGAATGGATTATGGAGAAGGCAGCTATTATATGTGCTCATTAAAGCAGCCATATCACCAGGGGATCATCTACTGAACCACATGCTTGAAAAGCTGAGGAGCTTCATCTTCCTATTGCTAAAATCAATATTGCAAGTGTGAATCAATTTCAAATAAAACAGCTTGGAGCCTTGTATGAAGTTACTCCACATTTTCAAAAATTTGTTAAGGCTTTCATTACACTTACAGACAATGATTCTAGAAGGAATAGAGATTTTGTATGTGTTATTTCTACCTCAGAGACAAATGCAATTGAAATCAATCAAACTAATCATGCACATGCATGCAAATGCACGCGCGATACGATCAAAATTAATGTGATTAAGGCGATTAACTACATCAAATTACATCGTGACGCTGACTAATATGATTACTAATATAAAAACCCATCAAAAATGCCAGTGGATGAGGAACTGAGAAGCCCGAGGACACCGAACGCATACCCCTCCTAAACCTGTCCGTAATTTCCCAGACGTTAACATATGCAAATCCTAATTTGGACATGCATTAACGGATGGGTAGCTGAGACTACATGATGTCTTGGTAATGTCAGTACGTTCCCTATCAGTAAATCTAAAATAATACGAACATTTTTGGTGCATAAATTCTCAATATCTCAAGGAGTTGAATATGAAACCAGACTAGACCTGGTCTAAGATGATAAATCGGCGTCCATCAAGAATTCTCCTGCGATACTATTGAATGAAAACTCACTTCGGGATGTACCTTATTACTCATCTCAACTGCGGCTTGCTGTATGTGCAAAGCAGTTTGTTGGATTTCAGTTGAAGTTTGTTGGATTTTGATGGCAGTTTGTTGGAGTATAGTCATCCTTTGTTGAATTTCGACTACTCTAGCTGTCACGACTGTGCCCCTAGCCTGACTTGGTGGCGGAGTACGAGGGGGTGACTGCGGAGAAGCGAGGGTGAGTACGAGACGAAAGTGGAGAACGAGAACTCAGGGGGTAGGACTTTGGCTTCAGCTTATGTGCTGCGCCCCTGGGATTCCTGGTCCTGTATTTCGGAGTAAGGGCAAGCCCTTCGGAGAAGACAAGAGACAAGAAGACAAGAGGTGTAACTCAAGTCAGACGAAAGGGTGAGGACGTAGTTCAATACGAAACTAAAGTCTAAGTACAAATCGAGTACTACTTAAATACTAGAGATTCGGAGTAAGTAACGGCCGCTGGCCAAGGCCAGTGGAGAAGTACAGTCAGGGTAGGCATACGTAGAATGAAGACTATAACTAATTAAACATAATAAAACACATCGGAGAAGTGAGCACATATGGCAGTGTAAAGTAAAACAGATAGTGGCGCACTTAAGAATGATAAGTGACTCACTATGATATGTATACTACAATACTGAGGGGATAGCTCAGTAGAACGGAAGAAAGGAAACAAGAGTAATCTATGTACAGTAATCAATAAGTAATATTAAGAGCGTAATCAAGTCCGGAGTAAATATAGGTGAAGGCAGAGTAAGAGCATAGGAGTCCGGAGGTAGGCGATACAGGATATGACACTAGTGGCGGTAAAAACCTCCAGCATTAGCTGAAGTCAGTTCTGTGCACTCGCTATGTTTTCCTTATCACTATTTGCAGCCAATACTACCATAATCCTATTCCGTTTCTGGAATTTTACTATCATGGAGTGTATATCATCTAAAACTCTGAACCACAATGCATGACATAGTAAGTAGCTAATTTTTGTACATAAATACGCTGTAATATACTCTTGAAGCTCTGAAATATCTTCGTCTAACTGAGAATCTGAAGCCATACATCGAGCTTGATTGATGACCATCTCCGTTACTTTATGACACAACTTTGCAAGCTCCATCACTGCGTCTTTATTTCTGAGCACCGTCTGTAAGTTGAATTTAGTATCCTCGACATTCACATGCAAGACTAATTAGTTTACCAATGTTATCTCAAGTATTTTCACAGTCATAGATGAAACTGTGGTAACAGGATGGGGAAACGATGGAATTGCACCGATAAGATGGGCACATAGAAAATTCCAGGCACACACAAAAGTGAGCGTGATTGAGTGTGTCATGCTCAAGGTATTTATTTTAGCTCTAAATGGCCCATTTGTGGGTCAAAAAGAGTGTAAATCAAATGTACATACTAGTGTTGTATGGCTGTGTCATATTGTGAATGTGAGTGATGTTTCTAATCAAGATATGAAGTCAAATCTTGAAGAATAATATTTATACTTTACGCTCAAACATGTGCGTGCACACACACATCACACTCAAGATTTTACTTCACACTCAGGGTCAACATCTCACACACAGGGTCCATACATTCATGCACAGGGTCTGAGTTTTCATGCTCAAGGTCATCAACTCACACTCAAGGTCTGTCAACTCATGCTCAAAGTTTTTACTTCATGCTCACAAAAAAATTATATGTTACATTTATATTTTGGCTTCACTTACATGTGGGAGGAAAAGTAAGTTGCAAGTGTAATATATGTGAGCATGAATAGGAATACCAATCACACTCATGCTCAAGTTAAAGGACATTGGGTGTGAGTGTAATATTTGTGAGCATGAATAGGAATACCAGTTATGCTCATGCTCAAGTTAAAGAACATTGAGCATGAGTGTAATATTTGTGAGCGTGAATAGGTATACCACACTCACACTCAAGTTAAAGAACATTGAGTGTGAGTGTAATACTTGTGAGCATGAATAGGAATACCAATTATGCTCACACTCAAGTTAAAGGACATTGAGCATGAGTGTAATACTTGTGAGCATGAATAGGAATACCAATAATGCTCATGCTCAAGTTAAAGGACATTGAGTGTGAGTGTAATACTTGTGAGCATGAATAGAAATACCACACTCATGCTCAAGTTAAAAGACATTGAGTGTGAGTGTAATACCATGAGAAAATACCTCATTGGCACAATTAGTGGAATTAGCAAAATATTAGCCAATATAAGCAAAATATAAGCCACAATAAGCTCCATAAGGAGAATTAGCTAAATAAACTTACCCCCTCCCTTATTGGATACATAATAAGGTAGTATTAGTTCAGTTAAGGTGATATTAGGTTGAGATATGTAGAACATAGATACTTATTATACCACCTTAGTTCTGATTTGGCTACTTATTTTCATGCATTAGAATGCTTTAGGTACACTCATTCACTAATAAAGTGGAATTAATTAATCCAGGTCATACATGCAACTACATAACAACTAGCATGAACAATACCACAACAGTACCTAATATCCTACTACATGCAACTCACCTAACCTTCCCCAGTGGAAATAGAAATTCAGCCAGTGTTCATCAACAGACCTTCATAATTCCACATTCAACAGGGAGCCCTGCATCGTCGTCAAGAAGCAAGGGAGGAGGGAGGAGGGAGAGGGACTGGCTGACATGGCCTCAACAACATTCTTACCAGCAACAGTGACATCGTTGAGTGCAGGGGATGAGGAGGGAGGGATGAGGGAGCTGGATAACATAGCCTCGACACTGTTCTTACCTGCGGCGTCATTTTTTTCATGTCGCAAAGGAGGAGGGGGGCTTGGTGATATGGTGAAGAGGGGTGGTTGTGAGCGAGATGGCATAGTAAAGAACAGTGGCTATATGAGTGATGTCACTACCTATGATACATAAATGACAGTGGGGATGTGAGACAGAAGGAAACGTCGAGGGGAGTGGATATATTTGACTTACATGACAATATGTGCCTTGAGGGCCATGTAACATGGCGTTGAGAGAGATAGGCATTGAGAGGAATCAGCATTGATGATGTGGGTAGTGAGTGAAACACAAGTCTGCTAGTGGTGAACAACAGCTGAGTAGCAGTATAAGTTCCTCTTGTGTGCATAATGATATGGAAGGCCTGAGAGAGGGGGAGTAGCAGTGAGAGGAGCAAGGCATAGGGGAAGGGAGGTAGTGAATTAATGAACTAACAAGGAGGAAGAGTGGAAGGGAGAGGAAGTAAAACAGAAGACGAGCCATGGTGAATGGTGAAAGTGTACAAAAGACCAGGTCGAGACAGAGAAGGGGAATAAGAGGGAGGGAAAGCGAGGAAGATATGACATACCCTTGCACAGAAAACCCCACCCCGATGTTCACTCGTTTGCGATGTGTTGACATGCCACTTCTGCACACAAAATCCAATGACTTCAAGAGAGCATTATCATGCTGTTCTCTGTAGCTATGTAACTGTAAGGGTGAATTATACAAGGTTGTTAGAAGAGAATAGAAGACAAGCTGGACTGTGATAACATACAGGCAGAGCGCAACAGATACAGTAAGTAAGTAGGTGGATGGTGGGGATAGCTGGTTGAAGCAAAGTTGAAGTTCAGACTCCGAAGTGCTGACGTGTTGCAAATGTGTTGGCATGTTGATGTGGAAAGTCACATGATCGGTCCGGAGTGCCCTGGGCAGGGTTTAAAATGACTTCAGCCATTACAGTGCTGTTAGTAGTGATACGAAGTCCTGACTTTTTGTTGGCTTGTCATTTCTTGCAATATTCAATTGATACTCAGCCTAGTACACACTTCATGCACTTATCCACTCTTCCTGTAATTACATTAAACATGAAACAAGTCATTTCCACAGGAGCTAAGTGCTTGAAACAGGCATGAAAACATACACCAATACAATAATGTGCAAATCTATGTGAGTATTAATACAATTTGACCAGTTTTTAGTATGTCTTTTATGTATTCTGTCCTAACCAGAAATAAAAATGTTGAATAAGGTCAAACATAAGTGAAGTTTAATGATTTTAAGGTAATGCCTTTTACTTATTCTATCCTAACCAGAAATAAAAGGCTCAAATAAGGCTCAAATAAGTGAATTTTAGTGATTTTAAGATATTGGTATTGCTAATAATGCTTATTATCCTAAATAGGCCAATGAGGTTTTTCCTGATGTACTTGTGAGCGTGAATAGGAATACCACACTCATGCTCAAGTTAAAAGACATTGAGCATGAGTGTAATACTTGTGAGTGTTAATAGGAATACCACACTCATGCTCAAGCTAAAAGACATTGAGCATGAGTGTACTGGATCATTTCGACCAATCGTTCGGCCATTTTGAGCATGACAGAAAATTTGACTTAATTGTTCAGTTCAAGGCCTGTTTTAGTGTGTGACATGGTTAAAATTTGTTCATGCCCATGATGGCCTTGCAAGACAGATTTTTAGGACAGGCAAGAGCTGTATTACTGCATTTGTATAACAATCATATTAATTAGAACAATGGTCTTATCTATTAAGCGCTATCATTGTGTTTGAAGTACAATAGGCTATAATTTGGTATAAATTAACTGGCATTCTTCATATATGTATCTCATTCACAGTGTTCAAGGTCTGTACATTAACTTGTGGCTATTCAGACAATAAAGAATCTAACATCAATTTGACTAGGCAGTTAGAACGAAATATGGCCTCAAAACCCTCTCACGTCGAAATTCCTCCAATCATATCTCCAACACTATTGCCTACTGCAAGAATAACAGTACAGCAGCTGCTCGAGTTTCCATTCCCAGCTCAGGATATGAATACAAATCTTCAGAAGAAACCACCTGAGGAGTTTATTTGTATAGATCCCCCAATTCTGGATGATTTGGTGGATATTAGTTCAATAAAGGCATATCCATTACCCTCGAGTGATGTTATTCACAGCTTGATGAAATTGGTATCGCCATCAGTTCGATATGCCAACCACCCAGACTCTGCAATCGCTGCAATTTGCTATCCACGTTGGATCCTTTCGTACTGGGGCAAAGCTTCGCATATTTTGATCTTGAAGAGAAAATGGGCGAGAGCTGAAGCATTTCTTTTGAAAAATAGAGGTCCTCGAGGATCAGACAACTATAACATTTGCAATACAGCATTGCATATGTTGGGCAATATAACTTGGAGTGGAAGTATTAGTGGATTTATGAATAGTCCCATTGACTCTTTAACAACTTACCTATCACAGACGTGGTTTTATAGCAGCCATATATCCCAACAGCTTGAGCTCCTGAGAGTTGATATTTCTCGATCTGCTCTTGGTACATCATATGAAATCATTGAAGACTTTGTGTTTGTCCTGCTAGTACAGTTTTACCGAAATTGAAACACTGGATCATACTCAGCTCAAGAAAGGAGTTGCTGATATCAATGGACAATTGGATCTGAATTGGCTTCTGGATTGTGCAAAATGGCCTGTGGTATAGCTAATGTTGATAACCAACATTGGGTCGCCATCGCAATTGATGGTACACATAAGGCTATATTCTATGGTGATTCACTTGGTAGCTGTGATCATGAATTAGTCGATGCGCTAAAGTGGTGGATGAAAATACACACCAATACTACATTTGACTTCTTCAAGATGCCCATAACTCAACAGAATGATGATTTTTCCTGCGGAGTCTTTGCACTCAATGCTGCTTGTGCTTTTGTACTACCAGATGTTAACCTTCTCCAAAGGAGTGAGGCTATTACAGAACGAATACGAATGTTTATACAGATGGTGAAATGACACATGGACAATGTGAGTAGAATTTATTCTGTTTAAATTCGATTCTCATCATATATATTAGTGGCAAGAAGAAACAGACAAAGAAATGGATGTGCACTGGTTATCCGCAGAGAAACTATCACCCAAACCAACCTTGGTTGCAGATCTTGCCAACTCAGATTTGCTGTTGCCATTGTTAGGTGTGTCATCGAGTCCAGGTCCATCAAGTCCAAGGCTGGCATCAAGCCCAAGTCCCAGTGTACCACTACTGGAATGTTTCGTCCCATCAATATTAGGTAAACGCAAGCAGGAGGAAAGCAGTTTTGGGTCAAGTGATATACGCAAATACTTTATTCAGAACCCAAGTGAAGACAGAATCAAGGCTGATCTCAAGTGAATGTGAGAAGAATCATCTGCAAATAACTTGAAGTGGAAAGCCCAGAAAGAAGCTGCAAAAATCATCTCTCCAGCACAAACGTGAGCTAGGAGCAGAGAGAAAATGACATGAATGTTTGCAAAAGCTTGAGGATGAGATTAGATCTGGTAAAAGAAATATTTTGGGACATGTAGTACCTGTGAGTCAATATTGCATATGTATCAAAAGGATTGGATTGGCTAACCTCAACTCTAAGAAACACAATGTGTTGCTATCCCAACCTAGTTTCGAGACGAGTGTCAATATTGCTGAAGCATCGAGACCTTTAAGAGCATTTAAAGAAGATTTTCACAGTGAAACCAAAAAAACTGTTGGTTGACCTAGAAAATTTGAATATGCATATAAAGTAGCGAAATATACAAACTGGATGAATCCATTAGTTTGGATTCACATTGAAGAAGCTGCTAGAAAGGTTGGATATGCAATGAGCCCAGCAGCTATTGTAAAGGAACTCCAGAAAACACATGTTGCACTCTTCAACAAACTTACAACCCAAGTTGTTGGATGGTGGATAGAACGTGGAGGTGACAGGGCTCGATGGAATGATGACACCCTATTATGAGTTGCTAAAGGTAACAAGCCAGGTGGCTTGACAACACGAGTAGGAGTTCTGGTATGTGTTTCAATACTTTCCAAGTTGTACTTAATGCTAAACCTAACTGTATAGGTTCAATATCCTGAGGCTACACTGGAAATATTGAGGTACCTGAGTGATCTGCGACAATCATCTATTCCACTCACATTGTTATCAATTCGGAGCATTGTTATTGCTCAGCTCAACCACTTGGCTCCAAAAATTTTCAAGACTCCTTCTCAAGATGGCTCGCTATTTACTTGCTCAGAAAGTTTCATTTTGAAGTTTCTTCATCGGTCTCTAGGATGGTCTCTCCGACGATCAACTCGAGCTGGGAGAAAAATACCAAAAAATGTGGATGAAATTTTGCTAAAAGCATTTTTGCGTATTGCCCACACCATTAAAGATTATGATATAACATCTCCTGCACTCATAGTTAATGGAGATCAGACACAGGTTGTTCTTTCACCAGGGAGCAGTCTAACATATGCACCTACAGGTTCCAATCAAGTAGCTACAATTGGAACTGAAGACAAGCGTGCATTCACAACATTTGTTAATGTTTCTGCCGATGGATGCATGCTTCCTTTACAATCAATATATCAAGGTGCAACAAAACGGTCTCTTCCATCTGCAACTGCTAGATATATGGATGAAGCAAATAGCCTTGGATTTCTTTTTGAAGAGTCGAAGACAGATACATACTGGTCAACACAAGAAACTATGTGCCATTTTGTAACCACAATACTCGCACCATACTTTGCAAATGTTTGTGCTAAACTTGGGCTTTCTCTTAATCAAATGGTTATTTGGTTGATTGATTGCTGGTCAGTACATCAGTCAAAAGAGTTTCTAAACTGGATGCACACTTTTCACCCCTCAATCATTGTTATATTTATTCCTGCAGGCTTAACTGGTCTCTTCCAGCCTTGTGATGTTGGGATTAATTACACATTCAAGCACATCATAAAGCAAGCTGCACACCATGATCTTGTTGAAGAGGTTCTTATGCAACTAAAGGATGGGATTACAAGTGACAGGATAGTTATTAATACTCAATTAAAGGTATTGAGAGACCGCACAGTTGGCTGGCTTGTCACTGCCTTTGAGAAGCTCAATAAACCTGAAATAGTTTTAAATGTACGTTGCATTAATCACATTCTATTTCTAATTGACTAACATATCACAAAGGCATGGAAGTGCTGTCGTGCTGGTGATTTCAATCTTTCCTGGGAAAGTCTCACTAGCAAAGAAGCCCGTGACATCCTGTGTAGCCTTCATGTTGATGATCCTGAGTTTTTTAAAGAACTAAAGCAGTCTAGATCAGCTGAAGAACCACAGTTTACACTTCAAGATATAATTACAGCTGATTCTGATGACAGCGAGTTGATAGTGAAAAACAGAGAGTTCGTCTCAAATGAGACTCTATCATCTGATTCTGCAGTACCAGTAGAAGTTGTGATCGAGCATTTGCAAGAGTCTACAGATCATAATTCATTTTCTGGTCTTCAGCTTGCTACAGATGCAGAGAGCACCTTAGTTGAAGTCATTGATAGTATGTTTACCAATGCAACTCCAGAAGTTAGGCGTGGGCTTAGGAAAAAATTCAAAAACACTATGTATTCTACAACGGCTTGGGAGGAGCATTAAAATGTACATTACAATATTGTACCTACAATTATCACACAAATTCACCATTTTTTCGCTGAAATTTCACTCTTTTATAGTTTCCCTGAACCTTTGTTCGATGCACTTGTGGACGCGTGACAATTTTCAAAATTGTTCTGTTCAGAAGCTCTGCGTGACGCGTGACCGAACGATTGGTCGAAATGATCCAGTACTCATAGGTCCCTCGCAACGCCTATGCTGTCACATGGTATGACTCTAGGCTATTCATTGGCACGTCTCTGATCCCTATGTACGCCTAAGATGAGACCTTCTAAGGGACTGAGGGGTGGAATCTTCGTAGTTCGCGCAGACGGTATGCCTGGTTGGAGTGTATGATGCTGAGACAACGACGAAGACAGATTTTCATGCTCCTTCTGCAAGTTCACGAGGCAAACATCAACATTACGCCTATTCTTTGGCACCTATGTACGCCTTCGAGAAGACCTTTGAAGTGACTATGGGAATAGAACTCAAGTAATTTTCGCAGTCGGTTCCATGGGCCCTGGTTAGAGTGGAAACTAGGATACGGGTTCGAGGGTTCTTTACCTTCACCGCAGCAGTGTTGTTTCCAACTATTGTTCTCCCTCCCATATGGCCTACAACACCTATGCCTTACTAGGACGTCCCGGTTCCCTCTCTCGTCCATGCGCTACGATGATGCCAAAGGGATTAAGAACCGAGAAAAGCTAGTGGCATAGGACGAAGAAGGATGGAGACTCGAGGCTCGATAGTCGATGATGATTGTAGACTGGTCCAAGGTGCCGTCCTGGACGGCGACGGTTATGCATGTCGTGTTGTGCCTTCTGCACGTTACTCCCGAGTACTCTTGTCGATCCTGGCTTAGGCATTTCTTGCACGATACGGCTGCTTGGAGCATAAGATGCAAGGAAGATTTAGCTGCCATATGACCTCTGGTAGCCGTTTTCCTTTGAAGGAGCCAGGGTGTGAAATGTAGGGCTCCAAGACCGACGCGCACCATGAATCTCGTCACGAAACCTTGCCGTACGACCGTTCTGCATAGGTACTTTCCTTATTTCTGTGCCTCAGAACTGAGCAGGAGAAAGGCTATGTTATCTCGACTATTGCACACGTCATTTCTAGACAGAGCTTGGTAGAATGTAAACCAGAGGAAGAACCAACCCACTCACTGCGAAAATGCGAAACCTACACATCGCGAGGAGGGGATAAAAGTAGGGAGGTAGATGAATCATTACCCCCACTACCAGGCATGTCTTTCTTGGTCAAACATTTTGTACATGCGTTGGATACCCATCACCTCGTGCAGATATCTATTGATATATTCGACTTATTACATTACTCTCGGTATTCAGCGTAAAAGACTGACGCCTACAGCCCATACAAGCATATGGGTCGTGGTATAAAAACGGCAAAGTTGGCTAGGTTTCGGTATACATAAACGATAACACTGAGTGGTTGAGAAACAGGAAATATGACGTGACCGAGGGCCATCTCGCTCCAGGACCAGGATGAGTAGATTGCTTGAAATACCGTGATGCAATGTATAGTTAGCTTGAGACTGAAGATGCACATCAAGATAAGCAGGTAGCGTAGCTCCGACTCTGTCCATATACATCTAGCTGCTTCATCAGCGGTTTTCCTCTTCTTGAAGGGTGTCTCGTTGAGTATGCGTAAGGCATAGTTGGACAAGGTGCAGCGCAGGTCCTGGACAAGCGTGGTTATATGCGCGCTGCAAGACAAGTATAGGCATAAGTATTATACGGAGTGAGAGAATCGATTGCACCAGGAGTCGTACCTCCACATCCAAAGAGGCGCATTCCACCCTCCTGAAACATATGCAGCGTGGCAGGATCTAATGTTATCCTGCGAGACAATGATACTCTTGGACCTCGTTGATATTCACGTCATGGGCAACGTGTATAATCATCTTCCAGTATGTCACCCAAAAACAGCCTACAATCTTCATCGACTCTCAAGCGTCGACTCTTGATCCCTCTTCAGCTCCAACTTGAAAAACAAACCGATCACCCCCTGAGAGACTTAACGACAAATTTTCGCCAATAAGATTCTACACGTCACCGCTGCAAGGGCAATGGAAGGGAGTACACGATCCCATTCATAGTCGGAGCCTACTGTGATTGTGGTTGTATGTAAGTATCAAAGAGGAAAGATAGGCGCGAGAGGTGGACGATTAAGACGTTCAGGAACTCCCACTTGAATAGCCGTAACGTTGAGGTTTCCCTCACCATGAACCTGTAGAAGGAGCAGGATAGACCGTCGTATATATTGTCCTAAATAGAACCAAGAACCACCCTACGTTGCCGTCGCCCTCGTCTCCGCCTCTCGGGACCTTATAGCCCCCTTCCACTCCAACCAAGACTCGGTACCACCCGCGTGAACTAATAAGTTCCTATCCCCTTAGTCCATTCGAAGGGCTCGTTGTAGGCACATATAGGCAGCAGAGGCATCCTAAAGAATAGACTGGAGCCACTGTGTGCTGGGATAGACGTTGCGGAGGGTGTAGGGAACGAAACCGGTTTTCTAGTGGATATGGTGTACACGCATAAGGCCTAACGGGAGAGGGTCAGGACATGTCTCGAATGAACATAGTTAGGAGTGTGTTATAGAAGTGCGGGCGTGGTGCAAGGCGCTGACGTGTAAAGATATTCGAGAACTTCCGCTTGAACAGACGCAACGTTCAGGTATGCCTTGTAAACGTGCAAAGAGAGCATCAATAGCTGCCTGTCGTCATGGAAGGCCATGGGACCACTCTACATTCCCTTCCGCCTCTTGAGCCTGTTATCCTCCTTCCGTCCCCAACTTGGGCACTAGCAGGATGGACAGAACCACCCGCGTACACAATGATAGATGTGATGAGTCCAATTTGCACAAACAAGTTGTTCTTTAGCCCTTCGAAAGTCTCGCCGTAGACATATGTAGGGAGTGTAGACGTGCCAAAGAATAAGCCATAGACCTGCTAAGTGACGTAGACGTTTCGAGGAGCATAGGGACCGAACACGATATAGCCTGCTTCATATAGATTTCCCTCTTCTAGTTTGGGTGGTGCGTACACGTAAGGCTTAACAGGAGTAGTTACGGCCTTGCTAGAGCGCAAGTGCAAGCGTAAGCATCGGGGAGCGAGAGTAGAAGAGAATCTGACACACTTGTCTCGCCCAGGCGGTCTTAGAAGTCCACTCCATCCCATCCAACTAACTCGTTTCCGTGGGCAGCGGTAGGACTGTATACGGGAATCTGACCATTCTGTGAGAAGGGTCTTCAACGTCGTAAGAACAGTACCAAAAGTACTTTCCCATCCAACCTCGCTTCTCCGTGTAGGGGCTATACACGAGGACAATATTGAGTACCAAAAGAGTGCAGCGAAGTACATCCACGCACAGCTTTTCTCCACTTCGTTCTTGTACAACTTTACAAGTGCCTCCGTAGGGGTACGAACAGGAGAGGAGAGAACAAGGACACGTTATACAAGACGCCAATAGCATCCTACACGTGCCACCAAATCTTCTCCTTTCTGAATGCCCTTCACAATGTCATAATGTGGAGGCGAGACAGCACTAAAATGTGCAGCTTGGAGTACAGAAGAGGGTACCAGAGCCGTAAACGACACCAGATACCTTCTGCGTGTCTTTCGTCATCGGACCAGGAGGTGTAAATGATAGCTACGGTAGTGGCTGTGTCACTGTAAGCATCAAGGAGGAAGGATAGGCGCCAGGGGTGTCCGTAAATAACAAAGATGTCCAAGACTCCTGCTTAAATCTGAGGTGCAACGTTGGGGTTTGCCTCATCAACGTGCAGAGACAGTAGTATAAGCTCTCTGTCGTCCTAGATGGACGACGGGACCACTCTACGTCACTCTGCCTTCATCCCCGACTCTCGAGCCTGTATCCCTGCCCCTTTGCACTACAATCATGGCGTACGGTACCGCCAACGCTCGCTACTACGGCCCTCTCTCCCCATTCTCTCCGGGGGGGGCGGTGCGATAGGCATACATATGGGACAAAGACGTCCTAGAGAATCGGCTGGAGACGCTCTATGTGATGGGATAGGCGTTGCGGAGGGTGTAGGCAATAAAAACGGTATAGGCTTCTCGGGGATAGTGTCCAGCCAATCCATAAGTGATGGTCCTCTTTTCGTTGACGTGCTCACACAAAAGGCGTAACGGGAAAAAGTGTAGTACGTCTCTTCATAGCGTAAGATACCGCCGACGCGCACTACTACGGTCCTTTCCGTGCAATGGTGAGGCCTGTCCCGTGAACGTGCGTAGAGAGCGAGAAAAGCTATACGCTGTCCTGGATAGAACACGCGACGACTCTAGAGCCTGTATCCCTGCCCGCTTGCACTGCAATCATAGCGTACGGCACCGCTGATGCGCACTACGGTCTGGAGTAGAGACGTCCTAAACATAGGCTGGAGACGCTCTGCATGAAGGGATAGTCGTGCGGGGGTGTAGGGAATCATATCGGTATACCGTCGAAAGCTGGAATAGTGTGTGGTGAACCGATGATCCGTAAGCGGCTTTCTTCCTCTAGTGGACCTGCTTACACAAGAGGCGTAACGGGAAAAGGTGCCGTACACGTTCCTAACGAGCATGGTTAAGCGTGTGCTATAAAATTGCAGGCATCGAGCAAGGCATGATGGGCGCTGATGAACGAAAAAGACGTTCCAGAGCTCCCGCTTGAAAAGGCGCAGCACGTTCAGGTTTGCTTCGTGAACGTGCGAGAGAAGCAGGGAAAGCTGTCCATTGTCACGGAATGAACACGGGACCATTCAACTTCGCCCTTGCCTGCGCATCGCGGGGCTGTGTCCCCGCTTCTACTACCACCAGGGCCCACGGTACCGCCTGCGTGCACCATCACGGTTATATACCCATGGTGTCTTCGGAGTCTTGTCGTAGGCAAACATAGGGAGCGCGTATTGTGCTAGAGAATGGTCTGGGTATAATCTGTGTGAAGAGATAGGCGTCGAGGGGGGCATAGAGGGCGAAAACGGTATAAGCGTTGGGATCGTGTGTGGTGAACCTGATACTCCATAGCTGTATTCTCTTCCAATATGCGCGGTGTAACCGCGTAAGGCAAAGGGGGAGGTGCAGTATAGGTGTTGGATAAGCATGGTTATGCGTGTGCTGTAGGGAAAGGGCAAGCGTGAGTAGTAAGTATTGGGGAGAAGAGAGCAGAACATAATCACATGCACCGGTCGCACCCGTAGCCTTAGAATTCAGTCCAATGCATGCAGATAACTGAGTAGCATTGGCGGCGGTATGGATATGTAAGGTGATCTGACGTTATCCTGAAGAGAAGCCAGCACCTACTGGCGAAGGAAGAGTCGATGAGTCAACTATGTAGAAGTATGAGCAGGATGAGTGGCAGAGATAGTGCTTACTGGTAACAAAGACCCAGTGATACCGAACTTATCCTTCTCTGCCACTGACTGCGCCTTCCCAATCTCCAACAATAACAACTGCCGATGTTCAACAAGAGAACCCCAAAATAATCCGGTAGGTAGTCCACGACGTCGAACTAGTGTGTCGTTAGGCCTCAGGCCCAGGCCCAGGTCTTCTCGGGTTCGGTCAACGGGGCGTGTGGATCAGTATCTTGGTAATGTCGAGTATCTCAGATCGAAAGTAAAAGTGGGGTGGTGAAATGGTAGGGTTGTGATGAGAACTTAGAAGGCTGTCGTTGGCATCGTCGACGAATCCGAAAGAGAACATTGTCATGTGATTCTTGTTCTCACGCGAGTGCTTACTTTGAGTCGCAATTACGACGGATGTTCTATGTATTTGGCGATGATTAAGAAAGCAAGTACGTACATGATATCTATAAATCGATAACAACTATGTACTTGTCCTATTTATGTATTCGACTAGCCCCTGGGGCTATTTGCACAAATTCGCACACATGCGATCCAATTTTAATCTGACCCGGCTCTATCGATAACCCAAAAGAATAAATATTTAATCGATCCCGCCTCATTCCAAACTAAATCAGGTATTCGACAAGTAACTGATAGGACTTCATGCAGTGATAAATACACTCATACATACTGCTGGCATTTCTATGAACTGCGTGCGATGCGCGAGATATAAGACATATATTGACTTACAACCTTAGTCACACGCTCGAGCCTCGCCTTCAGCATGTTGTCGACGCGATCCAAATTTAACCTGACCCAATCCATTGGACAATCGATAACACACAAGCAACGGTGGCGGTTCCCGAGGTCATGGCCAATCGATCCCATCGTAACTTATACCAAACTTAATCAGGCCTTCGGTAAGTGACCGATAGAAGCATGGTACCGATTCTTCCATCTTTCTACAAAAAGCGTTGCAATACGCAAAACACCAGACATTTCATATACATACAGAAGACATAGTGTAATAATAAGTTGCGGCTGCTCGACAAGGTGAACAGGATAATGTTACTGAGTAATACGGAAATCCCAGGTGTACGTTTACATTCGACCCTGGCATGCGAAGAACAGACTTGGAGTGCCACTGAAAAAAATCATTTTAAACAGTAAACTCAATGCGTTAACAACAGATAGCGGATGAAGATGAAGGAGCATGCGAAAAAAAAGTTTCCAGGAGGTGGGAAGAGACTCATTGTCATTCACTGTCATATGACACGCCCTTCATGTTAGACATCAAGCTATTTTTAAAACTATAAAGCTGTGGATATCATATGGAACACATCTCATAGTAGAATGGCTTCGCGCCTCCGCTATCGGAAGGTAGACAGCTACCTGGGTATCCTCTTGCGCGATCGAGAGCAATCTGGGTTAGTGTGTCAATATGGAGAAGCTGTCAGACAGGGGAACCACCGACCAGTGACCACGCTGCACTCATATGCCAGGAACCACTCACACGTCTGTCAGCGGTTATATTAATTGTTTTCAAATTGATTTCATTCTCTTAACGGATTATTCCATCCTCCGCGACTGCCGCCGACTCGAACTCGACGCAATTGCTTCATTCCCTCGATATCAAAGGTGTATGGATTACTGAGAAATCAAAATAACATATTCAAACGGACCTGGATATACATGGATAGATAGGTTTTCCTAATCGACACATTCTAACAGCTACTATTTATAATGTACCGAAAAAGGCTGCACACATGTAGTGAGACAGTTGATCGTTCCGATGCATTGGCTAGGAGCACATTATTAACGTATGATAAGCATCGCATTCCTTTATATATAGCATGCTCATGTTAGCCTGCTTCCCCCCATCTCGTCACCTCAAACGCCTCAATACCGAAGCACATAACAACTTTAAAGCTCAAATTCAAATTTTCTGGCATATATAATGGCTGAAAATCTATCAAATGCTCAAATTTTCACCAATGCGCAACATGTCAATATTCTTGGCGGGCAGCAGAATGCTGTTGGTCATGATCAAATCAATTATTATAATATGAAAAATGATGAAATCACAGAAAAACTTAAACTATTAAAGCCTGTTGATCATAACTTGTACTGTCCACCTTCATGCATGGAAGGGACTAGGGTTACTATTCTGAATGATATTTACAAATGGCTGAAAGATTTTAGTATGTAGATTTATTGGTATAATTATGACAGAAGATAAATCAATTGTTTTAATAGATGAAACCACTCCAAACATTATGTGGATCACTGGGGGTCCAGGTACAGGAAAATCTGCAATAGCTTCTACCCTGGTTGAATCTCTTAATTCAAATGAATGGAAGAGACTGGGTGGCTGCCATTTCTTTAAGAGAGATGATAATACTTTAAGTGATGCCACTGTAGTTTGGAGAACAATAGCTGCAGATTTAGCTTCCAAGTCCAAGTATTCTATGTTGAAAGACAAAATTGCAGAACATCTTGATAGCAACTTTCAGCTTGGAAGCATTGGATGGCATTTCAAACACTTGATTGAAGACCCACTTGTTACTAGTCATGAACAACTTAAATGTGACCCACCTGCATTTGTGATTGATGCTCTTGATGAATGCAAATCATCTAATCATTTTATATATCTGAAAAAAACTTTACAAAACTGGGTTGAACTACCTAAACATTTTAAGCTCATTTTAACTGGGAGGCCTGGTTCCCTACCAAATATAATTGAGAATGAAAATTCATGCAAGATTGTTAAATTGGAAACTGATACTAACCATGATGCAGAAATTGATCATGATATATATATCTTTCTAACAAAAAGTTTGGAATACTATCAGAATGAATTACAACTTCAGTCAATGGACAAAGAATTACATGAGATGACCAAAAAATCTGCTGGTCTGTTCATTTGGGCATCAACAGCAGTTAAATACATCACTATGACTGCAGAAGAAGATGAACAGCTTTCACCTGAAAAAAAATTTCAGCAAGTTCTTCTTGGACATGTAAACCAAAGTGTTGAGATTCTCTATAATCAAATACTGCAAAATTCTTTTGGTAAATGGACACCAGATAGGCAGAAAATTGTAAGACAAGTGCTAGGAATAATATACATGGCAAAGTCTCCATTGCATAAAGAGGACATTTCTTACTTTGTCAATATTGATGGGAATAATGTTGCTGAGGAAATCTCTAGAATTCTAAGTTATCTTCTTCCAGTTACATCAATGAAAAATAATCATATAACATTCCATCATTTATCATTTGTTGAATTTTTATTGGGAGGGTTTATAAATGAAGAATTTAAAATCAACCAATACAAAATTATGAAAACCATGACAAAAGAAATATTTGAGATTCTCAATAGTCAACTAAAATTTAATATTTGCAATATTGACTCATCATATACAATGAATGAAAATATTGAGCCAACAATAGTTACTCAATATATACCATCACATCTTCAATATTGTTGCAAATATTGGAACATGCATTACACTGAAATGATTGAAAGTGAAAAATATCATTTTATTTCTTTAGCAAAGGAATTTAGATTGTTCTTATTCACAAAAATTTTATATTGGTTAGAAGTCATGAGCCTCTTAAATGAGATACAAACAGCAGAAGAAATGTTGAAACAACTAATATTATGCACAAAGGTATGCTGCCAGCTAAATTAATACTAGTAAGGTACTGAGCTTTATAAAGATAAACTCTACAGAACATAATTTCATTGAAGATGGAATAAAATTTATTATAAATTTTTACATTCCTATTACTAGAAATTTATCTCATATATATATCTCAGCACTGGCATTTGCACCAGAAAACTCATTGATTTGGAAGCATTTCTCTCCATTCTATGGAAGTATACCTTCCATTATAAAAGGGAGAAATAGAGACTGGGATAAATATTTTCAGTCTATATGCTATACCAGTTCAGCAGTGACATGTGTGGCATATTCTCCAAATGGGAGACAGGTAGTATTTGGCTTAAATGACAATACCATCAAAGTATGGAGTATATATCTCACTACTGAACCTACTGAACCATTTCAGGGCCACAGTCATTGTGTGACATCTGTGGCATTTTCTCCAGATGGAACACAAGTGGTGTCTGGCTCATGGGATAAAACAGTCAGGGTGTGGAATGTGAAGAGTGGAAAAACTATTGCTGGACCATTTGAAGGCCACAGTGATTCAGTGACATCTGTGGCATTTTCTCCAGATGGAACACAAGTGGTGTCTGGCTCATGGGATAAAACAGTCAGGGTGTGGAATGTGAAGAGTGGAAAAACCATTGCTGGACCATTTCAAGGCCACAGTGATTCAGTGACATCTGTGGCATTTTCTCCAGATGGAACACAAGTGGTGTCAGGCTCAAGGGATAAAACAGTCAGGGTGTGGAATGTGAAGAGTGGAAAAACCATTGCTGGACCATTTCAAGGCCACAGTTCTTTTGTGACATCTGTGGCATTTTCTCCAGATGGAACACAAGTGGTGTCTGGCTCATGGGATAAAACAGTCAGGGTGTGGAATGTGAAGAGTGGAAAAACTATTGCTGGACCATTTGAAGGCCACAGTGATCCAGTGACATCTGTGGCATTTTCTCCAGATGGAACACAAGTGGTGTCTGGCTCAAGGGATAAAACAGTCAGGGTGTGGAATGTGAAGAGTGGAAAAACCATTGCTGGACCATTTCAAGGCCACAGTGAAGAAGTGACATCTGTGGCATTTTCTTCAGATGGAACACAAGTGGTGTCTGGCTCAAGGGATAAAACAGTCAGGGTGTGGAATGTGAAGAGTGGAAAAACCATTGCTGGACCATTTCAAGGCCACAGTGAAGAAGTGACATCTGTGGCATTGTCTCCAGATGGAACACAAGTGGTGTCAGGCTCATGGGATGAAACAGTCAGGGTGTGGAATGTGAAGAGTGGAAAAACTATTGCTGGACCATTTGAAGGCCACAGTGATTCAGTGACATCTGTGGCATTTTCTCCAGATGGAACACAAGTGGTGTCAGGCTCATGGGATAAAACAGTCAGGGTGTGGAATGTGAAGAGTGGAAAAACCATTGCTGGACCATTTCAAGGCCACAGTTCTTTTGTGACATCTGTGGCATTTTCTCCAGATGGAACACAAGTGGTGTCTGGCTCATCAGATCAAACAGTCAGGGTGTGGAATGTGAAGAGTGGAAAAACCATTGCTGGACCATTTCAAGGCCACAGTTCTTTTGTGACATCTGTGGCATTTTCTCCAGATGGAACACAAGTGGTGTCAGGCTCATGGGATAAAACAGTCAGGGTGTGGAATGTGAAGAGTGGAAAAACCATTGCTGGACCATTTCAAGGCCACAGTCATAGGGTGACATCTGTGGCATTTTCTCCAGATGGAACACAAGTGGTGTCTGGCTCATCAGATCAAACAGTCAGGGTGTGGAATGTGAAGAGTGGAAAAACCATTGCTGGACCATTTCAAGGCCACAGTTCTTTTGTGACATCTGTGGCATTTTCTTCAGATGGAACACAAGTGGTGTCTGGCTCATGGGATAAAACAGTCAGGGTGTGGAATGTGAAGAGTGGAATAACCATTGCTGGACCATTTCAAGGCCACAGTTCTTTTGTGACATCTGTGGCATTTTCTCCAGATGGAACACAAGTGGTGTCTGGCTCAGATGATGAAACAGTCAGGGTGTGGAATGTGAAGAGTGGAAAAACCATTGCTGGACCATTTCAAGGCCACAGTGATTCAGTGACATCTGTGGCATTTTCTCCAGATGGAACACAAGTGGTTGGCTCAGGTAATGAAACAGTCAGAGTGTGGAACACAAACAATTCTTCAGTTTATTCACATAAAATTGACTTATTAGAAGATAACATTATCTTTTCAACCTGCATTTCAGATGGATGGGTAAAAGATAGCAATAAAAACCTATTATTTTGGGTTCCTTCTATTTATAGAGAACATCTCTGCAGTCTTGAAACTGTACAAATCTTTCCTGGTGATGATATGTGTCAAATTGATTTGACACATTTTACCTATGGATATCACTGGTACAAGTGTAAATCTGAGTCTCCTGCTCTTCCAAAGGCTTGGTTCAGATGGACAATTAAAAGATAGTAATAACAAGATATTATTTTGGGTTCTTTTCAATTGTGAAATACTTTTGTGTAGTTTTGAAATTGTGCAAACCTTGCAAGATAATGCCATGTGTGAAGTTGATTTGGCACATTTCATCCATGGATCTAGCTGATACAAGAGTAAAGTTATTTACAGGAACAATAATGAGCATGTTGCACCTTGCTTTCTTTAGTTTCCTCTTGATATTTCCACTTACATTCTTTTTTTTTTTTTCATAAACTCTGGTATCTCAAGAATATGCATGTTATTCAGACTATATTACTTGTATTATATTGCATGAAGCTGGGGCATAGCCTCAGAAAAATTAATTAACCTGTTAGTTTTCACTGCTTTGCAATATTACACACATTCTACTACCACTACTGAGTTTCTATTTATTGTTGAATGCTATATATATTAATACAATGTCAGATCACACTTACATACTAAACATTTGATAATGTTTGTACTTATATGGTGGCAGTTTTCAGCTGCTGCCAGTATAACCATAGCTTACCAAGTATTTACAGTAGACTTTTCTTACCTTGTACCTTTGTAGACAGATAACCTATGTGGTCTAGTTTACTTTGTGTAAGTGTACATATAGCAGTAGGAGATATACACTTTTTTTTATATCTTCCAGTTTAATTTGATGCCTATGAATGTGCTACCATACAAAACAATTACAAGACAATAGTGACAGTGTGGAACCCAAGTTCTACTTCACCATCAGATAACATCATTCCAACACATCAAAACACCCTTCTATCCTGATATGTTTAGTAATATTGTAAGGTAATTTTTTTTTTGAAATATAGTAGTTATTGTACTAGTAATGCAGTGTAATGAATCAGGTCCAAGAGTCCAAGAGTTGGGGTGAGTCCCAAGCTCCTAACTATAGTATTCTACTAAAATATACTACCAAGGGAAGTGTAAAGCCACACTTACATAACAGTTTTCATGTTGTAGTAGTAAGGTGCTGTACTATAGGAATATGATTAGTCATCACTCTGAAGCTGTCAGTTCAACTCTGACTGAGGTCATGTACATTCATCCTTATTATTAGTAAGCAACATTATGATATACAACTGAAGCTTACTACTATTGTATAAGCTTCACCTGAATTTCTGGTGAATTATACATGAATTTTGAAGTATTTTAACTGAATATCACTGAGTGACATGAATATCAGGTGAAATTCAGGTGAAATTATTAGCAGTGTTCTCACTGAAATTCACATGTAAAGGGGGGGAGTGTAAAGAGCTCAAAACATTGCACCCTTGAACTAACCATAAATCTAACTTAAACTGTCAGTTCTTTATTGGTAGTGTTAATACTACCTAAAGATCATCTAAAAAGTTAGTCTTATCATCTGGATCCCACAACAAGGAAGTGAAGTTGAAAGTCTAGAATTTGGATATAGTATTAAAACAGTAGCAGTGCTTGAAAGAGCAAGAACAGAGACAGTTTGGCAAGTTCTAGTACAAACAAGAATGTTTGTCAAAAACACCACAGAGAGTGGGCAACCTATTCATAGAGAACCCAGAACATATCAAAGCTAGAAATAAAGTCATTACAAAGGCACCAGTAGTTGTGCATTCAGATTAAGAAGTTGAATTACAGTTATTACCAAAGCTATTATTATTCAGTCTTGACATGACAAGTCCAGAACCAACAGAACTTCCATGAGAACTAGAAAGCAATTGTATGTCAGCAGTACCAGCCAATCCCTCAGCTACCATAACTAAAGATCTGTCTGTTATGAGTAAGGATAGTCTTAAGTGGAATGGTGATGGTGAGCAAATTAAAGACTGTGTTATGATAAAGTTCTGGTTGGGATGTTTATCGTACAAGTCCGATAGTCACGTGATTTACGAGTTCAAGGAACAAGTTAATCAGTATTGAGTTCGAGTCTCTATTCACGAGCTCTTAAGTTGATTAGACTTAAGTACGAGCTAAGTGAATGAATCAAAGTAAAGCTAGTTTGATTTAAGCTGAAGCTTGAGCTCTACAGCCCAAGTTCGTACTAATAATAAGTAAAATGTAACTAAATAAGTCAAGATGCTGCACATCGACTGCGCATTACTGCGGCACAGTGAGAAGAAAGAAAGGTAGACTAAGTAAGGTAAAGTGACTCAAGATGAGTCAGAGAGAAATGACAATCATGTAAGTAAAGAAGTTATGTGTTTGGTATCAAAGGTGATACCAAACAAGTTAACGAAATGTAAATAAAACATATGTAAATAGAACGAAAATAAAGAAAATTGTAACAGACTGGCTACAAAGCTTAGAAATAACATATGAGTACTTTGGTGCAACAGATGGAAAGAAGCAGATAAAGCATGCCCTTGGGTGTATAGCTAAGACAGATATCTGGGAGGAGGCAAAAATATTCAAGGAAGAAAAAGGAGCCAGCTGGGTGAAGTTCAAGCAACACCTATTGTCTGAATATGGTCCTGAAGAATGAAAGTGTGTTGGATCTATATATAAGTAGATGGATAAATAGGAAAGGAAAAGACTGGGAGGAAAAGCATGAATAAGTAAAAGGATGTAGGGAGGGGGGGATGGGAGAGCACAGATAATAGATGGGAGGAACAAAGGAGCTCAATGAGGGGAGGGCATAAGATCATCAGAATGCTTAGAATGTTTTTTACAATATAATCTCATATAGAGCAGCATAGAAAGATGGACTTATATACTGTTGGTAACAATGAAGACTGAGACCATAGCACAAAAGATACTTGAAGATGTTTCAACAGCTATGGATTCATCAGAGAAAAAAACTTACAAGCTGTATAGTTGAGATTAAACCTAGCATTCCTGTTTCAAATTACTTACATCTTTCCTCTTAAATCTATGCACTTACAGAATCACCAACTGTGGCAGTGTGGTGCCATAAGTCATACTATCTACTGTGCTGTCCAGCCTACACCAAATGCTGCAAACCATTGCTAGTATGATGTGCCAAACAAGGATGCAGGGACATTTCCCTCTGCAAGATCCTCACAGATCCAACAAACCTCTCAGCTCTCGCTGAGTATGTCAATGTGACCAGCCAGCTCAAACAGATACTAGGTACCATACCATGATGGAAACCACTGAATGATGATGAGGATTAGGAGTGGAGATGGGTCAAGAAAGGGGAGGGGGGGATTTCTATTGTTTTTAGTCACTCAGACATACACATGATGATTCACACCTGGGACAACATGATTCAACACAATGGCCACTGGCCACATCACCAACACCATGGGGCACACATTCTGTGATGCCATCAGCCCAACCCTCCTGGTGTCCTGCCTCTGCACAGACATCCCAAGTTATTAATATTGAGGCTGATGTATGATACATACACTCTCTCTTATTATATTCATTAGCCCTGCACTTTACATTCTGCTAGGTAAATGCTACACTGTCGAGACATATGACTTCCCATTACTGACATTAAATACAAGATTTAAAACAAATAAAAAAGTCATACTGTACATACTTCTAACCACAAGGCATGCTGTAAGCAGATTTGCGTGCGCAAGAGGGCACAAGCTGTCATTGTACACTGAAAATACAACACCAGTCTAGAGTCTGCATGTTCATTTTTGAGCCATTCAAAATAACCATGGTGAGAAAACAATGCTTTTTTTGATATGATCAGATATAGAATGGCATAGGTCTAACAAGAGACTCGGGTATTATAACTAACAATGAGAACTGAGACTGCTACTTTCTCTTGAATTTCATGTTTGAATGCCAGGATTCATGATATTAAACAGTATTAAGACTATTATAATTTCCTATTTGCTGTCGACTGCACAAGATATGGGAGAACTGTCAATTATCCATGTCAGTCAAGGATGCTGTTGTTGTGGGTGAGATAAGATCCTGTTTTGATTGGCAGCTATATCTGGACTTCCAGCTCCTTCTGTTGGACCTTTCCCTGACCTTCCAGGTGCAACAGGTAAGCGCTCAAGCCAAGATAAATATAACAACATGCCTCTTCTCTGCAAACCACCACCACCACAGTCCTCCTCCTCCCCCTCCTCCTCTCCCTCCTCTCCCTCACCAAAGAATACAAAATGGTATACAATCTCTCCAACCTCAGGCAGATGATGTTCTCCTTCCACCAACCTACCTCCCAAGCCCTCCTAGAGCATGAACAAGGAGACAAGCTCCAAACACTTTTCACACCAGGGTTCAGCTGTGCTTTAAACACACTCTGGAGCCTCTCCCTACATTCACTTGATGTGTGCCACATCTACATCTCCAAAATTTTCCTGCTTAAAAAGCGCAAGGGTACCAAGAACAGGCATTACCTGGTAGCTACAGTAAAGTGGCCTATGGCAAGCAGTGGCAAGACACATACAAAGCATTGGTGTGTGAGCGGCAAAGATGGTCCTGGGTACTTGCACTTGCACAATCCAGGTAGATATATTTGTTCTGCATGATGTTATGCATTTACTGAGGATGGTTGGCCAGAATACATAGTACAAACTATTGACAGGCCATTTGATTCCCTATCCAACTGTGTTGTTGTGTGTTTCCGCTTTCCAACACCAAACCAGGCAAGCATGTCAAACCCTCTACATCTACACAACCTCCTCACCATAGGACATGCACTAGCCACCTCAGATATAACCACCTCCCTCCTCTCAACACACCACAAGCTCACTGGCATCCTCCTCCAGCTCATCCTGGAACAATGCAACATTGCACCATCAAGAAAGTCATTCACAATCATGTCCAGGCCATCAGTCACATTCCTACCATGCCAAAATGTCCTACAAAAAGTCCTCAGGAGTTGTTATTGGCAAATATGCATTGGGCTCCCTAAGAATCTTGGTATTGCAGAGATTCCAAAGGACAAGAGGGGGGTGATTATGGGTGCTGTTGAGGAGGCTGTACATCTTGTCAATGTGAATTGCAGTTCCTTGACTTCTGCTACTGATAGTGAAGTGATTAAATTGTTATTGTAGCATGAAGGCTATCAACATTTGCATTTAGAAGCTGTGTGCTATGAACAGGTTTCATTGGACAATGCCAGCCTCATGCAGCTTGAAATGCAACTGGATGATGTGGTGTTTGGTGCTGAAGCTATGGTGTTCAAACATGAGGAGGGGTGGGGGGGGGTACAGAAAGTGCCACTTAAAGCCTGCACTTGATACATACATTTACAAATTTCTACATCTTTGATTATTGAGTTTATGATCATAATAAGGGTAGTGATCAGTTGTACTGCACGATGCTGATACACATGTAAAAGGATAACAATGTACCTCAATTTTAATTCTTTTACATCTCGATTTTGAGACCCCAGTAGAGAGCATGTTGAGTATGGAAATAGCAGGGAGGGGCTGAGTTCCCGCACCACCTCCCATAATTAAACAAGGGATAACATAAAACTTATTAAAAAACACATAAAACTCTGTGTTAGTACTGGTTTACAACACTTTAAACAGATAGATACATAAAAACTCTACCTTTAAAACACAATGTTGTACTCGGTACATGAGTACCAAGAACCAAGAACTAAAATCCTGATGATGACAAGGTCAATATGAAACACAGTGTGGAATATAGACAAAGAACAATGACTTACAGAATCACTGAAACCTAGACCCTGATCCACCAACACAAGACCAGTTAGCTTGAAGGAGAGCAACGAGGCCACGAGACTGAAATGATGAGAGAGAGAGAGCATGAGAGAAGGGGAAAGGAAGAAAGAAAGAACAGGGACTGAGTACCCTGATGGTCAGGAGTTCATGTGGGAGCGGAAAACCGACCCATTAGACTGATGTAAATGAAATTGATGCAAGCAGCTGCTGCTGCTGCATTGGCTGATTACCTGATTAGGAAGGTAACTGATGAGACACTCAAAACAAGCATGCATTGCAGAAAGAGGGCGTACTGAGCTATGTGCACAATTGGCTGACTGCTGCCTGTGCACTGATGAAGCACTACCTTACACATGGACTGGGGAAATACCAGAGATCAAATAGAATTTTATTACTATGCAATTTGTAAGTAAAAATAACTAGAAATCATCAGCAAGTACTGATTATATTATACAGTGCTACAGTAGTACTACAGAGCATTGCATAGCACCATAACACCATAACAAAGGTGTTCATTTATGTAGAACTATGTAGTTATCCCTACATACTATCAAGCACTATAGACATGGCAGCAAGCTATGTAGTGCTATATAGTGCTATGGAGGCTTGGCAATATACTATGGAGTGCTTTATAACATCCAGGATTACAGCAGATCCTGTAGGATTTCCTTGGGATTCCCATACTTCAGCCAATAGCATCATTCCTTTCATGATATAAATGAAAAATTATTATATTAAATAGTTATAATACATGTTAGTACAATACAGTATAAATAATAGCATTCAAAGAAAATGGTACCCGATCCTCCAACAACAAGAGGAGGGGGAGGAGGGGGATGTCACGGAGAGGGAGATGGCATGATGTGTCAACGACGACAAGAGGGAGGGATGGGGAGGGGAGGAGACAGTGTGATGTGTTGGAGGTGGAGACCATGAGCTGCTGACATGGAAAGGGAGACAGCACAAAGAACTCGGCATGCTGACTTTGTTGAGGGCTAGGGAAAGATGCAAATGTTAGCACTAGAAAAGAAGCGGGGAACAGGACTTACCAGTGATACACATGTAAAAAGAAATAAACCCATTAAAACACATAACTCCGCCTTAGGACTGGTTTCAAACACTTTAAACAAATATAAAACACTTTACCTTTTACATACAATGTTGCATTCCATACACAAAGTACCAAAAACCCAGAACAAACATCTGACATGTGGTAAAGTCAACACGAGATGCAACAGGTGGAGACTGACAAAACACAGACTTATGAAGACACTAAAAACGAGAACCCTAAGACCAGACCTTGAGACACGAGACACGAGACCAGTGAGCTTGAATGAGAACAATGACGAGGTGACAAGACGATGAGAGAGGAAGAGTGTGGGAAGGGGGGAAAGGAAGCAAGAATGGAAAGAGTGAGTACCTTGACGGTGAGGAGTAAGCGCGGAAGTGGTGAACCGACCTGAGAGGTATGACATAAACGAAATTGATGCAAGCAGCTGACACTGCCGCATTGGCAGATTACCTGATTAGGAAGGTAAATGATGGGACACTCAAATGGGCGCCTGTTGCAGAAAGGGGGCACACTGGGCTATGCACACAATTGGCTGACCACCACCTGGGTGCTGACGAAGTGCTCTACCTTGTAAACGGATTGTTGAAATGCCTAGAAATAAAATAGGATATAATAGGATTTTATTACTACGCAAATTGTAAATAAGTAACTAGAAATATGTATATAGTAGGACCTGAGGGAAGAGATAAGGCAAGAACTGCCAGGGATTCTTCCCTCCCACAGATAGGGTTGAGCAGTACTGTACTATGTAGGTATGTAGTGTTATATACAAGTTATATAGTGCTTTTATGACATACATAGCAAATAGAAAAGCTGTAAAACACTACATTAGCTTCTGTATACACTATAGATTACTATGTATTTATGTAACAATGCTATATAATGTTAGCTAACTCCAGCCTATGCTACAGAGTAATATAGAGTACTACATATAAAAGTAGTAATACTCCTAATACTACAGCATGCTGTCAGCTTGTAGATATGTTGTAGGATACTATAAGATTAGACTGTAAACTATGACATACTATGCACAAAATCAGTGCTTGCTGATGATTGTATATACTTTGACACATGAACGAGAATAGCTCAAGTTTAACTTGTTCTATTTTTAACTTGTTCTAAATTAGGATTTGATACAATTGCGCCCCTTGAAATCCCACTTCGGGATATAAGTTTAGTTATTATATTTAGGATTTATATTCTAAGTATTTTACTAAAGTAACTACTCTCGTCGAGTGACTCAACAACGCCTACGAAGCATTTGTGTATTAGCAGTAAAGATGGTGCTGGGTACTTGAAAAAACCAGGTAGATATCTTCTTTCTGCAAGATGTAAAGTACTAAGGATGTTGGCCTTTAGGATACATAACGTGAAAGATCGGTCTGACCCAGCTTAAGCACCAGCAAGGTGGACAAAACCACCCGCGTGTGCGATGGTAGAGCGCACTACCAAGGTCCTATCCTTTTGGCCCTTCAAAGATCTCTTTGTAGGCCTACATAGCGAGTGGAGACATGCCGGAGAATAGGCTAGAGACCTACTAAGCGACATAGACGCTTCGAGGGGCCTTCTAATAGTGCTGATGCGTACTCGCGAAGCTTAACAGAGAAGCATTAATACAGCTCTTGAACACATATAGTTATGTTCGTGCTACAGGGCAAGTGCAAGCGTAAGCATCGGAGAGGAGTGAGGGTAGAAGAGAATCTAGCGCACCAGTCGCACCCGCATCTCAGAGGCTTGTCTACTCTAATTCATACTGCTAACTGAGTTCCACTGGTAGCAGCATGAGTATGTATGGGGATCTGACCATACTGCGAAAAAAGGAAGAGTTAGTGAGGCTTGAACGAAGCATTGCAATTAACTTACCAACGAGCTAGTGACGCCCAACGCATCTTGAACTGTCATTGCATGCTTCCTCTCAATCTTAGCTTCTACAACAAAAGCTGTTGTTGTTCAAAAGGCTCAAGTGAGCCGCAAAGCGATCTAGCACTTGTCCTTCACGTCGAAATAGTGAATCATTCTGATCTTCTAGGATTTGTTTAACAGTGCGTGATTATCAGTAGCTTGGAGATGTCGACTCTTTCAGTTGGGAAATAAGAGTGGGATGGCGAAGTGGTAGGGTTGTAGTAGGTAGATGTTGGGAGATATTGGGAGATGTCGTTACGGTTAGCAAAGGGACATCGTCGAGGTGAGAGAAGCTGAATCGAACATTTGCCGAACGTTGTCGTTGGATGTCAGAACGCTCATCACGTGAAAATTATCTTATCTTATCTACTTTCAGCTCCTAGGTAGTCACGAAGCGCTCACGCATCTATTTACTCAAATCGCATCTGAGAACAAATTCGACAGCACCAAGAAATCAAACGCGAAGATCAGCTCCATCAATAACAGTGCACTATTAGCTTGGCCTATTTATTCAATGAGCGCCTGCGGCCTGAGCCGAACCTTGTGAACATTCGCACCAATTCGCCCACACGATCCAAATTTGACTGGTCCAATCCACTGGATTATCGATAACCCATGAGAAGCAGTATTCAATCGATCCCGTCGTATACCAAACTGCCTGACGAATATGCTTATAAGCGCTGCTGGCTTATCTATGAAATGCACGCGATGCAGGAGATACAATGGGACAGACATGGGACTTTTCATATAAAAGAAAGACATACTGTAAAGAAATGTGGCTGCTCAATAAGATGCGCAGGAAAAGTACAACAGTAATAAGTACACAAATTCTGACCGCATAGTTACGTTCAACCTTGAGTCAATCGTGCACCGCGAGAGCATATGCATTTCGAATCGACCCGACATCTGAGCTTAATTTTGTAACGGGAGTGCAATCAAATCAGACTCTGCCTTCACCCTGGTGCGTGTAGGAAGCAAGGACGGTAGGGACATTGAAAGAGGCCAAGATAACCGAGTGAATGTGTCGAAAGCAGTTGGTCCTAGACATAATACCACGTCCATGCACAGGAAAATCCTCAACGACGTAAGATCACTACAGAAGGTAGCTCTTCCATCTTGCCAAGCGTCCCGGACTCTCTGTGTGGGCTGTACACACGAGGAATATGCCGGGTAAAGAAAGAGCGTAGTGGGGTGCGTCCACGCACAGCTTGGCGTATGAATAGGAAGAGGAGAAAACAAGGACACCTTATACAAGAAGATGTAGACGCTTGCAAGAATGTCCTTACTTCATAGAGGCTCTACAACCTTTATTGACCTCCTAGTCTCAATCCCCCTTCCACTCCGACCTAAATAACAAAACCGACAACTTGAGACAGACACACCAACACCCTTCACGAATAAGATCCTACGTGCGCCACCAGATATTCTCCTTTCTGGGTCCCCTCCATGGTCATCGTGGTCATCGTAGCGCACGGAGGCGAGACAGCACTAATATGGGCACAGGAGATGATCTACGTGGAGGCTTAGGCGGTGCAGAGGCATACAGAAGAGGGTATCAGAGTCGTAAACGAAACTCGATACATTCCGCGTGTTTTCTTCATCGGGCCGGAGGTGCAAGCGGTAGCCACGGTAGTGGTTGCGTTTAAGTATCAAGGAGGAAGGATAGGTTCGAGGGGTGTCGGTGGTCGGTGAATAACACAGGCGTTCAAGAACTCGCGGTTGATGAGGTACAACGTTGACGTTTGCCTCGTGAACGTGAAGAGACAGCATGAAAAGTTGTTCGTCGTCCTGAATGGAACATGGGATCACTATACGTCACCCTGGCCCTCATCCCCGACTCTCCCTGCCCCCTTGAACCATAGTCATAGCGCTACTACGGTCCTCCCCCCTTATCCTCTTCGAAGAATTGTCATAGGCATACATAGGGAGCAAAGACGAATCAAAGAGCAGGTGGAGATGCTCTGTGTTCGGAGGGGATAGGCATTACGGAGGGTGTAGGGGACGAAGACGGTAAAGGCTTCTCGGGGATAGTGTCCAGCTGATCCATGGGTGACTATCCTTCTTTTCGTTGACATGCCCACACAAAAGGCGTAACGGGAAAGGTGCAGTACACATCTCTGCATAGCGTAAGGTACCACCGACGCGCACTACTCGGTCCTTTCGGCGAAATGGTGAGGTTTGTCTAGTGAACGTGCTTAGAGAGCGAGAAAAGCTGTCAGCGGTCCTGGATGGAACACGGGTCCACTATACATCGCCTTGGCTCTTATCCTCGACTCTCAGGCCTGTATCCCTGCCTGCTTGCGCTACAATCATAGGGTAAGGTACCGCCGACGCGCGCTACTATGGTCCTTTCCCCGTATTCTCTTCGAAGGATTGCTGTAGGCATACTTATGCAGCAGAGACGTCCTAGAGAATCGGTCGGAGACGCACTGCGTGAGGAGATAGGCATGCGGGGGGTGTAGGGGACGAAACCGGTATAGGCGTCGGAAGCTGAGATAGTGTCCAACTGATCCTTAAGTGGTTTCCCTCGTACGGTGGACGTGCTTACGCAAAAGGCGTAACGGGAAAAGGCGGGGTACATGTTTTTAACGAGCATGGCGATGCGTGTGCTATGGAAGTGCAGATGTATGCAATGTGTGATGGGTAGTGATAGAGACATTCCAGTAGAGACATTCCAGAGCTCCCGCTTGAATAGGCACAACGATCGGGGTTGCTTCGTGAGCGTGCAAAAGGAGCAGGAAAAGCTGCCCGTCATCTTGGAATGAACCGGGAACCACTTGACTTCCCCCTCGTCTCCGCCTCTCGGGCCTGCATCCCCCCTTCTACTATCACCAGGGCCCAAGGTACCGCCCGCGCGCACCATCACAGATATATCCCCACCGTGGTGTCTTCGGAGTCTCGTCGTAGGCATACATAGGGAGTGTGTATTGTGCTAGAGAAAGGTCCGGGGATGCTCTGCATGAAGGGATAGGCGTTAGAGGGCGAAAATGGTGTAGGCCTTCAGAGCGATGGGATAGTGCGTAGTGAACACGATACTCCATAGCTGTATTCCTCTTCCAATATGCGTGGTGCGAACGTGTAAGGTGAAGCGGGAGGTGCAGTATAAGTGTGGGACGAACATGTCTATGCGTGTGCTACAGGGAAAGTGCAAGTGTGAGTAGTAAGCATTGGGGAGAAGAGAGTAGAAGTGAATCGCAAGCACCGATGGCATGCGCAGCCTTAGAAGTCAGTCCAATACATGCAGATAACTGAGTACAACTGGCGGCGTATGACTGAAGGAACCTGACGTTTCCTGTGAAAGGAGGAAGAGCTGCTGGCGAAGAAAGCGTCGATGAACCAACTGACTAGAAGAGCAGGGATGAGAGAAAGTGCTTACTGGTGACAAAGAGCTAGAGATACCAACTTATCCTTCTGCACCGTTACCTACACTTCGTAATTTCCAATAGCTGTGACGTTCAGCATGAGGACCCGAAAGTAATCCGGTAGTCCACGGCGTCGAATTAGCGTGTCTTCAGGTCTTGTCGGGTTTGTTCAACAGGGCGTGCGGATCTGTATCTTGAAAATTTCGAGTCTCCCAGGTGGGAGTAAGAGTGGGGAGTTGAAGTGGTAGGGTTGTCGTAACGAGGTTGTCGTTGACAATGAATGGTCGAAAATGGTCAAGAATAATCATGTGATTACATATTACTACGTGAGAATCGAGATTGACGCGAGATTTAGGTCTAGCCCGAGCTTCCATCAGCGCGCTCATTGCCCTCGTATTCACTGTCGTCGTCTTCATCTCCCATTAAGTTCAATGTCGCCTCTTCATGAACCTCTACCTCAGCGTTCACGATCAATATCCCTCCTTTCCGGTAATAATCAAGAAAATCTGAAGGATCACCTGAGCTTGGATAACGAAACAAGTCTCCCAATGGAATACTAGTCTTTTTAGATCTGCCAGAAGTTCTTGTCTTATTTGCAGAGCCTGAGAGCGCAGTAAATAGTAATGTGGGATCCTTTGGGTGTCGTTCTGTGAGATCAGTGGGGGGAAACTGGAAGTTCAGTGTCTATTAGCTTATATGTAGCCTTATAAGCGCTGATGGCTTTTCTGTGAAACATACGCTATGCGCAAGATGTGGGACACGTATTTTCATACAGCTACTCGCATGATCCATTTTAACTGATAATCGACGGTACATAAGAAGCAACAGTAGTTCTGGGTAATGCCTTTGACAAGTCATCTGATATCAATCCTGCTAGCTTTTCTATGAAACGCAAGCACTGGCAGTGCACAACTACGTGAGACTTTGGCTACTCGAGAAGATGCACAGGAAAAGTACAACTGTAATATCTGAATCCTGACCGCATGTGCAACGCATGTGTACGTTCAACCACGAATCAATCGTCCATCGTAAATCGTTGTGCGAGGACACATGTATTTCGAATCGACCCGACATCTCACACTCCTAATTTCGTAACAGAGTGCAAACAATTCAGACTCTGCTTCCACCCTTATAACAGGTTACATGGTTAGTGTAGGAAGTGGAGACGGCAAGGACATTGAAAGGGGCTGAGAAAATCGAGTGAATGTGTCGAAAGCAGTTGGTCCTGGACATGTTACCACGTCCACGCACAGGAAACCCCCGACGTAAGATCACTACCGAACGTACTCTTCTATCCTGCCTCGCATCCCGGACTCTCGGTGTGGGCTCTACGCCCGAGGAATATGCTGGGTAAAGAAAGAGCGTAGCGGGATGCGTCCACGCACAGCTTGGCGTATGAATAGGAAGAGGAGAAAACAAGGATACCTTATACAAGATGATGTAGACGCTTGCATCATAGAACATTAACCGGAACTTAGGAACGCCAGCGACGGCCCTACAACTTTCATTGATCTCCGAGTCTCAATCCCTTTTCCACTCCGTTTTGAATAACAAAACTGACAACTTTAGAGACATAACAACCAGCACCCTTCGCCAATAAGCTCCTAGCACACACGCCACTGGGTCTTCTCCTTTCTGGGCCTCCTTCGTACTATCATAGTGTATGAAAGCAAAACGGCATTAAATGGGAGATGCTATACGTGGAGGCTTAAGCTTTGCAGGGGGTGCAGGATGGGGTACCAAAGTCGTAAACGACACCGGATACATTCTGTCTGTTTTGTCGTTGGAGCCGGGAGGCGCAAGTGGTAAGTAGCTGCGATAGTGGTTGTGTATAAGTATCAAGGAGGTAGGATAGACGAGAGGGGTGTCGGTGAATGATAAAGACGCTCAAGAACTCTCGCTTGAATATGTGAAATATTGGGGTTTGCCTCGTGAACGTGCAGAGAGAGCTGTCCGTCATCCTAGATGGAACACGTGACCACTCTACATCGCTTTGGCTCTGAGTCTCATCTCCGATTCTCGAGCCTGTATTGCTGCCCACTTGCACTACAATCCAAGCGTGCGGTACCGTCGGCGCGCGCAACTATCCTTTCGGTGCAATGGTAAGGTTTGCCTCGTGAATGTGCAGAGAGAGCAAGAAAAGCTGTCCATCGTTCTAGATGGAACACGGGTCCACTCTACATCGCCTTGGCCCTCATCTCCGACTCTCGAGCCTGTACCCCTGCCCGTTTGTACTACAACCATAAAGCAAGGTACCGCCGAAGCGCGCTACTATGGTCCATTCCCCTTATTCTCCTCGAACAATTGAGATAGGCATACATAGGTAGCAGAAATGTCCTAGAGAATCAGCTGGAGACGCTCTGCGTGGAGAGATAGACGTTGCGGAGCGTGTAGGGGACGAAAACGGTACAGCCAATAACATCCTACACGTGCCACCAAATCTTCTCCTTTCTGAATGCCCTTCGCAATGTCATAGTGTGGAGGCGAGACGACACTAAAATGTGCAGCCTGGAGTACAGAAGAGGGTACCAGAGCCGTAAACGACACCAGACACCTTCTGCGTGTCTTTCGTCATCGGATCAGGAGGTGCAAATGATAGCTACGGTAGTGGCTGTGTCACTGTAAGCATCAAGGAGGAATGATAGGCGCCAGGGGTGTCCGTAAATAACAAAGATGTCCAAGACTCCTGCTTGAATCTGAGGTGCAACGTTGGGGTTTGCCTCATGAACGTGCAGAGACAGCAGTACAAGCTCTCCGTCGTCCTAGATGGACGACGGGACCACTCTACGTCACCCTGCCTTCATCCCCGACTCTTGAGCCTATATCCTTGCCTCCTTGCACTACAATCATAGCGTACGGTACCGCTAACGCTCGCTACTATGGCCCTTTCCCCCCATTCTCTCCGGGGGACCAGTGCGGTAGGCATACATATGGACAGAGACGTCCTAGAGAATCGGCTGGAGACGCACTATGTGACGGGATAGGCTTTGCGGAGGGTGTAGGCGATGAAAACGGTATAGGCTTCTCGGGGATAGTGTCCAGCTGATCAATGGATGGTTGTCTTCTCTTCGTTGACATACCCGCACAAAAGGTGTAACGGGAAAAGGTGTAGTACGTCTCTTCATAGCGTAAGATACCGCCAAAGCGCGTTACTACGGTCCTTTCGGTGCAATGGTGAGGTTTGCCTCGTGAACGTGCGTAGAGAGCAAGAAAAGCTATCCGCTATCCTGGATGGAACACGCGACGGCTCTAGAGCCTGTATCCCTGCCCGCTTGCACTGCAATCATAGCGTACAGTACCGCCGACGCGCACTATGGTCTGGAGCAGAGACGTCCTAAATATAAGCTGGAGACGCTCTGCATGAAGGGATAGTCGTGCGGGGGGTGTAGGGAATAATATCGGTATACTGCCGAAAGCTAGGATAGTGTATGGTGAACCGATGATCCATAAGCGGCTTTCTTCCTCTAGTGGACGTGCTTACACAAGAGGCGTAACGGGAAAAGGTGCCGTACACGTTCCTAACTAGCATGGTTAAGCGTGTGCTATAAAAGTGCAGGCATTGAGCAAGGCATGATGGGTGCCAGTGAACGAAAAAGACGTTCCAGAGCTCCCGCTTGAAAAGGCGCAGCATGTTCAGGTTTGCTTCGTGAACGTCCAAAAGAAGCAGGGAAAGCTGTCTGTCGTCACGGAATGAAAACGGGACCATTTAACTTCGCTCTTGCCTGCGCATCGCGCCCCTTCTACTACCACCAGGGCCCACGGTACCGCCTGCGTGCACCATCACGGTTATATACCCTTGGTGTCTTCGGAGTCTCGCCGTAGGCAAACATAGGGTGCGCGTATTGTGCTAGAGAATGGCCTAGGTATAATCTGCGTGAAGAGATAGGCGTCGAGGGGGGCATAGAGGGCGAGAACGGTATAGGCGTTGGGAGCGTGCGTAGCGAACCTGATACTCCATAGCTGTATTATCTTCCAATATGCGCGGTGCAACCGCGTAAGGCAAAACGGGAGGTGCAGTATAGGTGTTGGATAAGCATGGTTATGTGTATGCTGTAGGGAAAGTGCAAGCGTGAGTAGTAAGTATTGGGGAGAAGAGAGTAGAACATAATCACACGCACCGGTCGCACCCGTAGCCATAGAATTCAGTCCAATGCCTGCAGACAACTGGGCATTGGCGGTAGTATGGCTATGTAAGGGGATCTGACGTCAGGTTGTGTATAGAGGAACACTCAGCAACCTGCTGGTGAAGGAAGCGCTGGTGGGTCAACTGAGTTGAGTATGAGCCGGGGTGCTTACTGGTGACAAAGAACCAGTGATACCGAACTTATCCTTCTCCGCCATTGACTGTGCCTTCCCATTCTCCAACAATAACAACTGCCGACGTTCAACAAGAGAACCCCAAAGTAATCCGGTAGGTAGTCCACGATGTCGAACTAGTGTGTCGTTCGCGTTAGGCGTCAGGCCCAGGCCAAGGTCTTCTCGGGTTCGTTCAACGGGGCGTGTGGATCAGTATCATGGTAGGGTTGTGGTGAGAAGGTTGTCGTTGGCATCGTCGACGAATCCGAAAAAGAACGTTGTCATGTGATTCTTGTTCTCACGCGAGTGCTTACTTAAAGTCAGTGTTGTCATTGACCCCGTCAGACCCCGACAGTCAAAAGGGTCAGGTCAGTGATTAACCGTCAACCGGTCAACCACTGACCGGTCAATGGTAAATGCCGAAATATATTAATAAGCTACATAATCTGTTAGTTATCCGCATGATTCTGCTGGGTTCGAGCTGTTTTATTTCAATGTATCTATATATAACGCTACGTATTGGAATAAAGATGTCATACTGGGTGTGAATGTATGTGACATTGACATCTTGCATTTGTTGTTGTCATTGTGAGAGAAGTAGGAGGCAAAGGCATGGGAAGGAGCATCAGAAATCTTGGGGATATGTGGACATTCTGAATCCATTGGAAAATCCAGAATCGAAGGGGGGTGTATCCACCAGCAGAGGATCTGAGTCCATTTGTAGGTACATCCCACCTTGTTGTTGCTGCTGCTGACTGAGGGGGTAGGAAAGAGAGGAAAGTTTCCGACACTGGTTGCTTGATCTGTGGAAGCGGAATGTGTATGAGCTGTATGTGGTGGAGTCGAATGCATGGAAACCATAATCCACTGGAAGTCTGACACTACTTGGTGACCTAAGGGGTGGCACCTTAGGCCTTAGGACTCACATTCATACCATCAATGTCCAGCATAGCCTGCGTCAGTCAAACCCTTTCCTCCCCTCCAACCAAAGCTGTGTAACTTCCTCACACCTCCTCTCCTCCTCCACACTACCCTGTCTGAATAGGTAGTTTGGAGCCAGCATCCTATGTTCCTCCTTAGGAGCATTCACTCATCTATCCAAGAGCTGAGATAGTTGAAAGAGTGGATGTGCTTGGGGGAAGGAAAGGAAAAATACATCTTAGGGTTAGAAGAAAGGCAAGGAAGCTATCTACCCAATGTGTCGACTTGGTGTCAACTAGCCCCAGTTTCATCAGGAAATACCTCACCAGCAAAATTAGTGAGACTAGTTAGCTTTAGTATCAATAAGGTCTACCCTTGTCTTAAGTTTACAAAAAAATACTTATTTAGGCTTAAGTATGTTTACAATTAGTATCATTTACCAAGCTTTGATGTAGCATAAGTATAGGCAGTACTAATACCAGGCTCGATATCTCCTTATCCATATATATTTTTTCCATATTTTAATAGCAATTAGACAGAAAGGAATGACAATTTCTCTACTAGATGCTTTTTTACTGTAGAGTATAGAAATGACTTCACTGCTATAAATCCTTTTCCTTATGCATTAAATTAATTATATTTGTAATGTATTTTCAGGGAGGAAGTACATATGTGAAGTTAATAATTAATACATAGAAGTCAAATGGCAGCGCAAGGAAGATTGAGCTTCAAGGCAAGATGCCCAGACTCCCAACTTCATAACTTGTTCATAACAACATTATTAAGTCATTTCAAACCCTGCCCTAGGCTCTCACATGATTTGCCATGTCAGCATGTCAACATGTTAACGTTTCAACCATTCTTCAACTTGAACCCAACCACCTGCTACACAACTGCTACCTCACTGCTACAACCCTCTGTATCTTGCTTACTGCTTCACCCTCTGCCCCCAACCCCCTCCACCCACAACACTGCACACATCACTGCTCATTCCCCTCAGACACACCCGCCTATGCCAAATCATGCTCAATCACATCACACCTCCTCCTTCTCATTCAGAAGCAATAAGCAGTCCATCAATGGCACTGCTGCTGTGTCTCAGCCCAACTGACACATTATGCTTATGTCCGTCAATCTTGAAGCTGGGGGCTTCAAGCAATGCTGCTGTGACTGTCTACCATAAATAGTGCTGAGGTGAGCAAATTACTGAGGATATTCTCCAAGATCATATATAGGATATATATGTTGTGACTTTCCATAGTCAGCCATGGAAGAGGTATTGGAGGCAATGCACTGGTATATGGGACATGCTGATTCGGTAATGTCATAGGTTTTAATGGGCTTAGACCATGCTTACTTCTAGTATCATTATAGCTAACTTTACTAGCATGCCCCATTCAGAGATTCCTCACTGTCTCAGTGAGTTGCCTGTTTTATTACAATTCTATCTTATTCTAACAGCTTACATTAATTATAGTTTTATTGGTTGTATGTTGTGGTGTTGTATATACCAGTTGGTTTTGTATTTTTGGCTGGGAAAGGTGTATGGCATTGGGTGCAGCAGTGTACAAGGCTATGGCTGGATGGATTAGTATAGGTGCTATGTTGCTATTGGTTTGTATGGTTGGGTAGTGTTGGATTTTGTATAAGTTACTATGTAGTTCCATTTATGTCTTATTTCATATATGTCTTACTATTTAATGGTTTATTCTATTGTGTGTACATTTGGAGTGTTAGTGAATGAGCCTATTCAAAGTAATCTGATGCAAGCAAACAAGGAGCTAAATCTCATTTATGCCAGTTTAATATATCTTTTATACATGCTAATGCACCCCAATAAGTTCAAATAAGTAGTTCAATAAGGAGGGGGGGAAACTTATTGAACTTATTTGACTTATGAACCTTATTTTGGCTATATTTTACTTTAAATGCCTTTAAACAAGGCTTATTCTACTAGTTTTGTCATTGAGGTACTTCCTGATGTTTCCCAGCTCTAAGTTTTCCACAGCCGGCCGGACATCAACTGCCACCAAATAGCAGGGTGTGAAAGACTTGGGACTCGGGAGTAAATAATGTGCAAGTGATCCACGGGTCCACTTGACACTGATTATCCCCAAAATAGAAGAACGGTGTGATCAGACAACGTGTCAATATGGTAGAAGAGTGCTGGCAACTGAAAGTAGCAGGGAATGTGGAGGGAACAAATGACCTCGAATAAGTAAATGCTGTAGAATGGAGGAAAACCTTAACGTACTCTGCACACACTTTTGTCACTTGTGATCAATACCTCTATAATTCTACTGTATCCACCATATTTATATCGAATTCAAGAGTCAGGGGTCGGGGTTTTTCGCTAATGGCGCTCCAGAAAAGTATATCCATGTTAAGTCAACTGTAGGTAGATGTAGAGAGAAAAATGAAAATGGGAAAAACAACATCCACTGCTACGTCCAGTGCAGGGCAACGGGAAAAAGCAGGAAAGAGTGTAGCAACTCCGAGTAGGAACAAATCAGAATTACCTGTAAATCATGTGATGCTACACATGGGAGATAAACAATGTCACCCACACAGTGTCAATATAAGCAAATATGTACTCTTATGTACGTGTTATTTTGTGTCACTTGGCAGTAGCCTCTTCATTGCCACAGCTGCCAGCACTTGTCATTTTGTCACAAGTGCATCTTCACTTCTGCTGCCAGCGGGGCTCGAGTCCTCACTCTACCTCCGCTATGTCTTTCTCTCTCCTTGCCATTCGCTCTATCAAACGGACTTCATGAACCACATCCATATCTATCTTGAAGTCCAAGCGTTTCTGGAGCTTGGAGTGCAAAGTTTCCCAAAGACTTGGTGCGGATGTGCATTGCACTCGAGCTGGTGTCTTCCTATCAGAGGTTCGTGTTCAGCATATTCTATGTGCCTTTATTCCTAACTACATTAATACTAAAGCATTCTGTGGTTTGGCCCTCACCGTCATCGACATGCGACCACTATGCTTCACACTGTGTGTCTCTCCCTGCCACACCCACTTCAAAGTCAAAGTGATATGCCAAATTCGGCTTCTCAAAGAGTTGATTAGGAACCCTCTTTTATCTCCATCCCACTTATTTCCGCTGCCATCTATGCCTCTTAGTCCAACATTCCGATGATACCTGTGACTCGTGACCAAGAAGTGTATTGTGGAACACGCAGGATCATATCAGTGGAGGTTTCTTGTGCCGTATCATGTACAGGAATTGTAGGGGCTGTTGTGGAAGGGCGTCGAGGGATGAGGGCCAATAGCCGTGATAGGATAAAGAAGTTCTAGATTCCGTTCTAGCCGCCAACGCCTGTGTATATTGATATGTTCTCTTTTCGTGTCACTTGCGAGGCGGCTGCTGATGTTGTCTCCTTCCAAGCGGGTCTAGCGGAAAGCCGTCTCCATTGAGTGTGCCCGTTTCGGTATGAGGATATGATATATGTGGTAGCTAGGGTCCGGAGGGAGGCATATATAATTTAGTAAGAGAAATTGATCATTGCGGTCAGGTCAGTAAGTTATTTAGCTCGGTACTTACATAGACGAAGGGCTATTCTTTGTGCTTTCCACCCTCTGGTCCCATTGATGTTGTAGTGTTTTATTAAATTTACGACAATATAAATACAACTTTCAGCATTGACTTAATAAAGGTGAACTTGGATCAAGTATTGCAAAAAAAAAAAAACTGCATTTAGGTGGATGAAAAGTGGCGCAGACCAAGAAGTAGCGCGGGAGGAGCATAGTGAACTTGAGAAAGTGGCGCGCGCACCGAGAGCACGGCGCAGAGCATGCAAAAGGAGCGCGCGCGAATACCAAAAGATGGCGCCAGACATGCCTCTGAAGAGTAGCGCTACCGAGAAGAAGTGGCACGGGAAATGATTAAATGTGCGGTTTGAACGCCATAAATTTGGAAGGGTTTGCATAGGTTATTGGTGTCATGTTTGCGGGGAATGGATTAATGAGATTTTGATGTGCGGGGTACGTTCTCGGTGCGGTTGGGATACTACACTATGTAAGTTAGAGAAGAGGGGTAAATTATGTGTATGGAGAAGAGAATAAACGTACCAGATGCTGCCCAGGCAGCATCACGCTCGAATATAAATGGGAAGAGGATGTGCATAAGACGTCCTATAGCGCATCTGAGTCTTGACCGGCCTGATCGGTGGCCATGGAATAACGATGTGGGATGCGCTTTCATCGATTCGTCGATGAATCACCGGCATCACCCTTCTTTGCTTCGCACGCAACGCAGCAACCTCCTATAGTTCCACCTAATCCACGAGTTTGGAAGTAGCGGTTGGAGTAATAAGGACGATAAGGCGAGTTCATGGATAACGTCGTGAGACGGAGACACTGATAGCGTTTCCGCTCGAAGTTTCACAGAGAATTTTTAAGCCAGAGGCATGAAGGATTGGGATCATCGATAGAAGGATTTGGGCCGCCTGGAGTCGTGGTAGTGGTTTGATTCGGCGTGGGAATACACCGTAAAGCGCCGCGAGCGATTCAATCTTCCCGGCGCTACTAGTACTAGACCCATGCACACCACCTCCACAGCTTGTGCGCAGCAGCCAGCATTCAGAGCTCCCTTCCAAGCTATCCGACTCTTCCCTTTCCCCTCAACGATACCCTACCGTTTCTCGTCCTCAGACTCTGCAAACATATTCCATCTAATTTCGTCATCATGCCTCGTGACAATGGAAAGACAATTCGTCGCCTCGAAGCCGCCCGCTTGCTCAATGACCTCCTTACCCAAATCACCAATGTGGTTCCTACGCTTCCTCATCCTATTAGCGCAATTTCGTCAACCACGGCAAAGATACTCGAGATTGCATTGGTAACTCTTTTATCCACCAGTTAATTTGAATTCTACTAAATTGATTCTTGGACTGTTCTGCGAAACAAAGACGGTATCATGGAGCTCGCAAAGTCATGTCACGAAGTAACGACAATGGTT
Organism: Cyathus striatus; assembly: GCA_025738555.1. Taxonomy (NCBI): domain Eukaryota; kingdom Fungi; phylum Basidiomycota; class Agaricomycetes; order Agaricales; family Nidulariaceae; genus Cyathus; species Cyathus striatus. The sequence continues at coordinate 1,579,830 of JAOVFP010000018.1, forward strand.
ATCGATCGCACTGTCGCATCTCAATATACAGACTTGTTAGACGATATTGCGGAGCTTCAAGAGTATGATATATTTCATCTATTTTTTCTCATCTATGTACTAACGTGTTCTAGGGCTCTAAACGATATACAGTCAACGGTACAGAAATACACAAAGCGAAGGACATTCATGTCCATCCTAGCTGCGAACAGCGATAAAGAAGATATAATTCGGCGCCAGAAAAGAATGCAGCACATGTTAACGGTTTTCACGGCTGCTCGAGCAGCTGTAACTCAGCAAGGTGTGGCTATGCTTCAGGAAAGCGCAGTCGATGCTCAGCAAGGCATAGCCATGCTTCGGGAAAATTCAGCCGTGATTCAGCAAACAGTGGTCGATACGAACAAAAAAGTTGATTTATTGGTACGTACAGCATCCTCTAGAGGACTACATTTAAAAATTGATATCGTTCTCTAGATCGTGTCTGCACTAGAGCCTACCATTCCCCGAAACAGCGACAAACCAGCTAACAAAAACAACGTAAGCGCCGTGTTATTTTAGAATCGCCGCCAAAAGCCTAACGGAATACTTACAGCAAACTTCACAGCAAGGACGGAGGCTGTTAATTTCGTATAAAACGCCTACCGGTATAGGGCCAGAAATAGCCTTCGCTGGTGTTTCGGCTTTTTTTTTTTTGATCCATCATTAATCGGTGGGGAATCCCCTCCAAATCCCCTCCTTTACTGATTACTTATTGAGACAAACGTCAACAAATACACGTTGGATCTGTGGCTCGCTCAAGGCCCGTTATCTGCACACCAACTGCACACTTTCGCTGTAGCAGGAAAGCTATTGTACTCGTAGTAAGTTACATTGACTCACTCAAGACTCACCCTCTTATTTCAAATTTTTGAACATATTTTAAACCAGGAATCTTGCCTCCGAGTTGCATTCATTTAGGCGCGCATTCGAGAATCCGCCTTTAACCGGAATTCAGCAGGCTTCAATGGCATAACGGACTATTCCGACTCTGATGAGACTTCTAGAATAAAACTGGTGCTGTATAATGACATTACCCAGCTTCCTTTTCAATCTGACAGGCATAGTATTTCGAGTTCTTCTGTATTGCCATGAGGTTTACAGCATTTGCTTTCTGAGCGTCTATACTCCCAGCCCGCTTCTTCCTACCATTCCTTCCTCACACTAACGTCCTCATTACCTGTTCATCATTCAATCACTTCATTTCACCATGCCAAGAGACAAACCAAAGACTACTCGCCTCCTAGAATCTACCCGTACCATCGTCGATCTCATTGCTCAACTCACTAATGTAGTCCCACCACTTCCTCATCCATTGAGCACAGTTTCATCAGCCACTGTGAAGATATTTGAGATCTCAAAAGAGAATAAGAAAAGAAAAAAATCCAAGCATAGCAAAGTTGATTATGGCAATCAACAACTGGATATTACAGTCAAGTCATCGTGCTTTGACACTCTATGACGCAAACACCTTGATTAGCACGTCAACAAAAGTAATAAACGACCAAAGCCATGTGTTTAAAGAAGTATCTGAGCCAGCCACCCCAATCGGATCACTCACTAAGTATATCTAACATTGATAGTGTAGATCAGGGAATTTTCCTGCACCTCATAACATTTTAGATCACATGTAGCTACTTCAGTACAATTACTTACTCCTTCTTTAATTCAAGTTTGCTTTACCCCACTTTTAATTTCTCTCGCGAATTCACTATGATCCTGGTGGGATAGACAGACATCTTCCCGCTCGCATTTCTTTGTCTGAAGATACTGTCATCCGAGTATCTTCTTCCATAATAGATAGAAAGCATAAAAAAGAATAGAACATAATGAATATCCCAATGTGCCAATGAACGACTATGTATTGGTTAAGTACATAATTACCGTTAAGTCATTGCTCCTTAATATATCTAACAGAAACAGTGTGACTAGTATGCCAATAAAAATTAAAGCAGTCATAATTTGCAGTATGGTATGAGCCAGCCACTTCATAGAATCGCTCACTGAGCAACGGGCATATCTAACCTCGATATGTAGGAAATACAAGGGAAAAAAGAAGAACTGACGCTCCTAGCACGCCAATCAGTGACTGGTTACTGGATAAGTATTACCGCGAAGCCATTGCGCCTTGGTGTATCCAACAGAAACAGTGTGTATAACACGTCAACAAAAGTTGAGAAGTCAAGTGAGCATCGCTCAGTAAGTATAGCAAACTCAATAGAAAGAAAGCACATAAAAAGGAAAGAAAAAAAACACCGCAGCAGTGCCAGTACTCATTAAATTTAATCAATGACAATCGATGGTTGGGTACCGTTAAGTCATTGTATGTTGGCTAACAGAAGCTGCACTCAGAATGTCTAAAACTCGTTAGATAGAACTCGAAGTATGGGAAAGGGGAAGAAATAAACCCTATGAAAATTTTGCTTTGAAGTATCATGGCAACCGACTATTGGATCTTGACGTACATACAACCGCTAAGTCAATGTGCCTTGAAAGTCATTAGCAGATATATAAACCTTTAATGAAAAGCAAGCTTTAAAACCCACACACATACAAAAGGCATTAAATAGAGCTAACACACATGTATCTAAATGCAACACAAACACATCTAACTTTTCGCATAATACCAAAACAACTATATAACAAGAAACAAAATAACATACAGTGAGACACGAGTATATGGCTACAATTTAAAAACGAAACAAGACATGAGAAGCTAAAGCTACAGTTTACGTATAATACATGAAAAAATGAAAACAAGATGAAGTCATAACGCAAAAAAAAAACACAAAAAAACGAAAGAGAAAACAAAAAACCTACGCATGAACAGAATAATCCTGATACTCCCCCCACAGCCAGCCACCCCAGGAGTGCACCACGAATTCTCAAAAACCCTACTCGCCTCTTGTCCGCCATATTCCGCCCATCGCACCCCATATACCTCTGTGCATACATATCATTCTCGACCTGCCGCTACGGGTGGTCGTACGACCACGCAGAATCGAACATTACAGCTGTGGGAATCACCGGTGCTGGAGCAAGGACTTGTTGCTGGGGGACGGGATGCCACTGGGATTCGATGGGCTCGGGAAAACAGAAGTACGCTGTACTCCCTGCGCTTTCCCCCATCTTCCGACATTCCCGTGCTCGGACATCCTTCCAGATCGAGGGCAGTGGTTATCTGGGTCAAAAACTGTTACACATGTACTATCGTACGAGTTTGCCGGAGTCGTACTGTACGTATCGGGAGAGTATGTTCCATATCGTGCGAAGCCTGGACTGGGAAAGAGGAAGAACGAGGTCGTTTATTGTTCCGAAGATTGATTGAGCGGAGTGGTGGGGCGTCGTAGGAGTGCGAATAGGAGAAAGAGAGCTGGAGCAGTTAGTGAGGCCGGGGTCGAGGGATCTACCTGCTTCTGGGAGCGGGTCCATTTGGAAGTGCATTCCACTTGCATCCTGCAGGTGAGGGGGGGAAAGGGGTAGGGAAGAGTGGGAGGTTGCGCACTTGGTCTGCGGAAGCCGAATGTGTAAGGTTTATATGCGCTTGAAAGGCATCTGAAGAACTGTTGTGTAGGTTGAAGGAATAGAACGGAACGAAAGACAATGTTTCTACCGAAACCTGCCGGGGGACATTTGAGCCTGGTCACCTATGTGGAATGTCGATGAACCATAGACGCACTCATCCAATCAAGCTCAAGATCCAACACCGCCTGCGCAAAATCATCCCCCTTCTTCCTCTCCAACAACAACTACGCTACCTCCTCACGCCATCGGTGGAGTCCGCGTAGGCTTAAGGCGAATGGTATTTCTGAGTGTAAGGGCGGGGTGGAGCATTTTCATGCCTTTGCTGGTGATACTGTTTGTTGTCGGAGTGTGAAGGGCTGTGAGGGGTACAGGAAGAGAGACTGGGGACGAGGGAAGACCGCTGCAGGTCCGTGCGTTTATAGTGACGTGATGGCATTGTTGTCATGTTGGGGCTTGTGGCAAAAAAAATGTCCCACGTTTCACCACATTGTCATTAGTATGTCATTATCAGTCATCCCCCACTTCGATGGGATCTCTCACTGAACATAGCTAAACTCGACACGTATAAATCACAGGAAAAGGGAAAATAAAGAGTTAACAGCCACCGCCTCCCAGGTATGACAGTCAACAACTTGTCAACAGCTGGAGTAGTACTACCGTCAAGTCGTCGTGCCGATAAGTAAACTGTCAAACAGCATCGTTAGCATGCCAACTAAAAGTTAAGGTCAACTTGATAGATAGAAAGTGTAAGGATAAAGGAGAATGGAAGAGTGTTACCGTTATTGATGATAGTAATCAACGACTGGGTATTACCAGTGCCATTAAGCCACTGTGCCATGACAGTCATAAACAGACACAGCTCACCGAGCATATCTAAACTCAATACATAGAAAATATACAGGAGAAAGAAAAGTAATACGCAGACAAATTCTTGAGGAGTTATGGCAATCAAACAACTGGGTACTGGATAAAGCCGTATAGTACCATTAGACTTAGTATGAGCCAGCCACTTCAATCGGATTGATTTCTCAATGAGAATGTCCAAATGCGATACTTAGGAGGCATAATAAAAACAACAGAAAGAGTGTCTTCTACTTATAATAAATTACATATCATTAAGTCACTGTACCTTGAAGGTCATTAATAGAAACGGCTCACTGGGCATATCTAAAACTTACATAACACAAGAAACCAAAGTAGTAATTTATAAGCAACAATAGCAGACTACAACGGCATACTACCATTAAGTCATTGCGCCTTGAAAAGTTATCAATGTAAACATCGTGATTAGTACGCTAACAAAAAGTTGAGAACTCAAAGTGAGCATAAATAAACTCAATAAATAGAAAAAGGCGTTTAACTGTACAGGCCTTCGCAAATGACAACCAATGACTGGGTACTGTTAAGTCAGTGTTCCATGGCTAACAGAAACAGCTCACTGAGCATATCTAACTTCGATACATGGAAATTGTAGTAAGAAAAAGAAAAGAAATAAGCATAATCATTCCGACTTGATGGCATTGAACCAATGATTGTGTAGATAAGTACATCAGTCCCACTGATTAATTGTGCCCTGACGGTCTTTAATGTAAACAGTGTGATTGTACAGTACATCGACACTTAGAGAGCACAAGAAGAAAAGAAAAGAAAAGAAAAGAAAAATGACCTTTTCTGTGCTTCTGAATCATAACATGGCATTCAATGACTGGGTACAGGATGAGTGAATACATTGACATACCGTTGAGTTAACGCACCTTGACAATACTTCAACGTAACCAGCGCGATTAGTACTTACGTTTACTGAAAGTAAAGAAGTCAACACAAAGTACACGCCATTGAATATTGAATCCTCATTGACATGGCCTCACGAACTAAGAACCAATCCAAAAAATACGTTTACAAAAACATATTAAACAAAGCTACACATTCAAGCATCTAGCCAAAACGCAAACATCTAACTTTGCATAATAATAAAAAACTATATAACAAGAAAAGAACATATGATGAGACGAGAGTATATGATTAGACTTTTAAAACAATATGAGACTGGGAAAAGCTAAAGCTACAGTTGAGATACGACATATGATATATGAAACTTCCCAGATATGTAAGATATGTTCCAACATTGCAGATAGTTCAAAATATTTGACGATGGGGCATTTTGTGAATGCTGACGCTGAGGTAGTATCAGTACGAGCTATTAGAGCTACACGTGACACATTTGTGTAGCCATAAATAAATAAATAAACATAGAAAGGCGTAAGGTGTAAATATGTAACAAGAAAGAACATAAAGTAAGAGACAGTATTATAGCTACACCTTGGGGACGAGACAAGAAAGAGAGAGATGGCAGGCTAAAGCTACAGTTGAGGATATGATATAATACGCAAGACGAGATTAGTGGGTATACTCAGCGAACAAAAATTCCGCCAAAGCGCATCCTACGCATGAAAATCCTGACACTCGGGTCCAACAATTACCCCAGCAGAACACCACAACCCCCCAAAGCGCAACTCATCTCTGCTTCGTGTCCATACTCCCCTCCATACTCTACATACTCCTGCTGTGCGCACATACCGTCGAAGGTAGAACGACCGGGCATTATCAAACACGACGGCCGCAACGTTACGAGGACGAGAGCGAGTACCCGAACGTGAGATTGGGATTCAGTGGGTCCACGGGAACTATAGCACACCGTACCCCCAGAACACCCCAACCCCTTCCCACTCCCGTGCTCAACCATCCGTCCAGGGCCCAGGAAAAGGACTGTCAGAATCAACCAGACGTCGTAGGTGTACTAGAGCACAAATCCACAGGCGTAGCTCACGCATCAGACGAATACAGTCCATATCCTGTGCCGCCTGCAACGGCGAGATGGATTGAGAGATGGGTAGGATAAGGCCACGCTCGAATAGGTTTATATTCGCTTCCATCGACTATGGTGAGGAGCGCCGAGGGTATGTGGGGTATGTGGGTATGTGGGTGTCCTGAAACATTGAGGAACCTGGAGTCGAACAAAGGGGGATCTGCTTCTGGGGGACGGTCCTAGTCCATTTGCAGGTAGGTACATACCCCGTTGTCGTTACTGGAGTCCGCCGAACTTGAAGTGACTGTGGACAGGGAAGAGAGGGAGGTTATCAGAACTGTCAGAGCGCTGGTCACTTGGTCTGTGGAAGCCAGATGTGTAGGGATCTATGGGGACAGGTCGAATCTCATGAAGGATGCCGGAGAAACTGGATCTAGGTATGTTGGAGGAATGGGACGGAGCCTGGAGGGAAGGGAAATGTTCCCGTAAGCACCATACGGTCTCTGAGGGGAACCATACCCCAAAGACTCGCCCTCATCCAATACAACCGGCGCCAGCTCATCCCCCTTCTTCCCCACCAACAAATGCAACTGCGCAACCTCCTCGCGTCCTTTCATCCTCCACACTAACCCCGTCTGAAACCATAGCGCTGCTACAGCTTCCCATGTTCCTCTTTGACAGCCTTGGCGCGGCAGTTCCATATCTTCTACTTGTGGGTCGGTGAAAGCTTCCGCGAGCAGCTCCCTATGATCTTGGAAAAGGGGCGATGGTTCCCAGGGCATGTTTCTGACGTATAATGACAACGCAGAAATGCAGGGACGCGTATGGAGGGCATGGGATGTATCGTTGGCTGCGCCTCTCTACTTGGGAGTTGGTGTTTTCATGAGTGGGAGGAGGGGGGAAAGAGGAGGACAAAGGGGGATGTGAGACATTCGGAATCGAAGAGTCTGCGTAGATTATTGGCATTGTGTTGGGTGCGTAGGAGTGAGAATACTGCGTTGTGTACGATAGAGAAGGGTTTCAGATAATGTATGTGGGGATGAGAAGGAGCGTACGGGCTAAGTAGCATCACGCTCGAAAGTTGATGGGAAAGGGGAGTGCGAGAGACGTCCCATAGCCCATCCGACCATGATCTACACTACGATTGTGGTGCGTGGTCATCGATTCGTCACCCTTCTGCGCCTTCAAATCCAACGATGCACCCTCCTGATACCAGCATTCTTACTCCATGCTCTTGGAAGAAATCGTTGGGTTAGAACTTCTTATCTTCCATCTTCACATTTTTATCTATCCTCAGAGTCTCCTGCTTAGAAAGAGTTGACGTTAAAGTCGCGATGGATAAAGATTCAGGGTACTCACGAGCAGGAAAGTCCTTCTAGGGTGGAGAAATGGTGTTCGCTTCCAACCACCTAACGACGATAACACGGGTTCATCGATATCGGCATGAAATGAAGATTTTGGTGGCGGATAGAAACATAGTACTGCTCGATCTTTAACAGAGAGTTTTGAAAGTCTAGGGAAGGGATTGAGATCATCGATGGAAGGAGTCACCTCAGACAGGCCTAAATCGGGTTCATGTAAATATGGTACATCCCGATTTTTGTAACAATTAGAATATGCCATAAAATATGTAATGTGTCAGATGCATTAGAAAATTCTAAATTGGGTAATACATCTGCTTATTGTTCCAATTGTTTCGTGCCGATTTTACCTGTGCAACATGAACCGAGCCTCTGAAAATTTTCCGATTGGCCTAGGAACAGATGGGGTCATGGATCTTATTGAAAATGTTGTGCATGGATCGGTCAGTTTTCCTATTCTTGCACATATTCTAGATTTGCCCACACATCAGTCAGATAACATATTTTAATAACTATTCTAATTGTTAAGTAAATTGGGTTGTACCATATTTACAGCGATCTGATCTACCCTTGTCTGAGGTGAGTGTTGGAGCTGTATCGTGGCAGATCGGGGCAGATGGGTGGGTTTGATTTAGTGTGCGAATAAACTGTAAAGCGCCGGCAGCCTCTGACACTTTAATTTTACAGGCGCTAACTATGGAAAGTCTAATGACCACGCTCAAACACATCAATTATAATTAGACTCCGGTGCCTGGCACTTTGGCTTCTCGGTTAGATATTACAATTTTTATTTCAGATTTTCAGTTTCGCTTAGTGTGCTCAGGATCACTTATGCGAGACCTGACTTGACTGAAGCGTGGTCGTCCGGTACATCGGTAACTATTAACTATGAATTAATTAACATAATATACCTATATGAGATATGTTCTTTGCCCATGTCGAGCTACATATAATTTCTGTAGACTGTTAGTAAAGTTTAGTAAGGTGTACATGCTAATCACGACGTTCTAATAGGTTGTCGATGTATGTTGGAACATTTTGACTTATAAAAGTCCTACATAACAGCGGCGGAACAGTGGAACAAATCGGGAAAAACACAATCCTCCATGTCCTGCTTATCCGACATATTGTCCTCATGTCATCAGAACAGTGTTCGATCATGCAGTATCGACATGTCTTCGTTGAATTACAGATGTTCGCACATGAGTCTTCTGAGTACTACTAAATATTCATGCTGCAGCTAAATACTTACTTTAATATGGAACAGACTCAGCAAACTGTGGATCGTACAGGAATATCGTAAATTCAGGTGACCTAGCTAGGGCGAATGACTGACTTGAGTGAGTGCCGAGTATACATAGAGGAATCGTTGTGAGCTTGCCTATCAGCGTACAACTCTGAATGGGATGAGTGTTTCGGAGCGGAAGATAAACATAGTAGGTATGGATGTGTCAAGAACTAAATGTGTAAGTGTATCGTATCTTAACTTGTTACATTTCTCTTCCGTTTACAATTCTTCCCTTCACATCTGATTCATCCATTTTCATCTCATTGTTTTGTTCTGTTCTACTCCCCTTTTCCATGTTTGTTCATGCACTAACACCCTGTGCAGCTCACTCACTATGAGACCACCCGTCAATCTCATGCTCACACCAGCCAAAAGAACTCCCGGGAGGTTGCTCTGCTGTCGACGCTGTGCGGTTAGCTATATTTCCGGTTTTTTTAAAGGCGGAGCTCTCTTTCAAGTGCAGGGGGAGGACAGTGAGAGGAGGAAGTTGATTAACTTTGACTGTGTTATGTGGGTGAGTAAGTTGGCTTATGAGATTAGGAGGTTGGGAATGCGATTTGGTATGGGTAACATTGGTGTTGGTGTTGGTTAGTGTGGTAAGGGACGCTGTCTACGTCCAACTATCAGTATATGTACAATCTTTTTGTTGTTTCATATCTGCTAGCGATCAAAACCTTCGAATTATCATTATTTTTTAATTCAGATTCTCTGTGAAAGTTCTATACTCCCATGTAACATATGCTTTTCAATATTATTAACAGGTATATTCTTTAATCTTCAATACAGGAGTCTCGGTAGAATCTAGATACTTAGTGAATAAAGAGGTAGTGAGCTTTGCCGCTTGCTGGCCTTATCCTTTATTTGATGTTGAATATTTCTATGACCACCACTCATTCATATATTCAATCAAATATGTTTACTTCATCCCCAAAACATGTTGTCCAGTCTTACTTTCTACTACTCTTGACTTGCAGACATGCACACCCTGGTGCAATCACAACATCACATAATATATTATATAACTTCCTTCCTCGGTTACTAGCTAGCTATATAATATTTTACCTTCAATACTTAAGAACTCCCTATAAGAATATGTCCCATCTATGCCACCTCGTATTCAGAAATCTATCAATACATCGCAACTAAAAATACAGCAGGATATAAATAGATCGCTTACAACTCAGCAGGTTCCGAGTTTGATCCCCAGTCATTCTCACTGCGCATATGCTCTTCCCAAGCTTTTCCCTTGTTCTGCTGCTGTTATGTAGGACTTTATAGGTCAAACCCGGGTATCTCCATAGCTGCAAAATCTATTAGTAATCCCTGAAGGCTAAGATGTTCCTACAAATATCGACAACCTATTAGAACGTTTAGCATGTACATTTTACTAAACTTTACTAACAGTCTACAGAAATTATATGTAGCTCAACATGGGCAAAGAACATATCTCATATAAGTATATTATGTTAATTAATCATAATTAATAGTTACCGATGTACCGGACGACCACGCTTCAGTCGAGTCAGGTCTCGCATAAGTGATCCTGAGCACACTAAGCGAAACTGAAAATCTGAAATAAAAATTGTAATATCTAACCGAGAAGCCGAAGTGCCAGGCACCAGAGTCTAATTATAATTGATGTGTTTGAGCGTGGTCGTTAGACTTTCCATAGCTAACAACTAGGAAGGTAGTAGGACCCCTGCAGTATGCACTCCACATTCACAGCTTGTTCACACCAACGTGTTCAGAGCTCCTTTCCAAACCCTCCTACCCTACCATCTCTTTCATTACCTGTCGTTGTCAAATTCTCCAAACCAAATTTCTTGCTTCATCATGCCTTGCGACAATGGAAAGACAATTCGTCGCCTCGAAGCCGTTCACCTACTCAATGATCTGTTGACCCAAATCATCAATGTCATTCCGATGGTTCCTCATCCAGTTAGCGCAATTTCGTCAACCACTGCAAAGATACTCGAGATTGCACTGGTAGCTTTTATATACCTAACAATACATTGGAATCATAGTAAATCGATTCTCAGACTGTACTACGAAACAAGAACGATATTATGGAGCTCACAAAGTCCTGTCATGAAGTAACAACAATGGTTATCAAGCGTGCAGTCATTCCATTGCAGGATACAAACTTGTTAGAAGATATTGCGGAGCTTCAAGAGTATGTCATAATTTTTCTAATTTTTCTCGTCTAATGTGATCCAGGGTATTAAATGATATACAATCGACTATACAAAAATATACAAAACGTAGGAAGTTAATGACTATACTAGCTGCAAACAGCGATAAGGAAAATATAATTCGGTGCCAGAAAAGAATGCAGCACATGTTAGCGGTTTTCATGGCTGCTCGAGCAGTGGAAACTCAGCAAGGTGTGGCCATGCTTCAGGAGAGTGCAGTCGTTGTTCAACAAGCAGTGGTTGATACCCGTAAAAAGGTCGATTCAGTAGTAGTCGAAGTTCAGCAAGGGGTCGCCATGCTTCAGGAAAGCTCAGTCGTAGCTCAGCAAGGTGTGGCTATGCTTCAAGGAAGTTCAGTGGAAGTTCAGCAAGGTGTAACCATGATTCAACAAACGGTGGTCGATACGAGTAAAAAAAGTCGATTTATTGGTACGTACACTATCCTATAGTGGACTAGTGGACTATTGGTAAATATTAATATTGTTCTTTAGATTGTGTCTGCACTAGAGTCTACCATCATTCGGGGCGGCGGCGAATCAGTGAACGAAAACAACGTAGGTGCTGTGTTATTTATAAAATGCTGTTAAAAGCATTAACGGAATACTTCACAGAACATTTCTCAGCAGGGACACAAGCTATTAATTTCGTACCAAATGCCTACCGGCATAGGCCCAGAGATAGCCTTCGCTGGTGTTTCGGCTTTTTTTTTTAGATCCTGTTAGCCCAGTAGTTGCTAGGCGCTAACTAATTGTATCAGTGTATGCTATCTGTGCTGTGTGGGGTGAATCCAGTGTGGAAAAAATCGTCGTAGCTCTAACCTTGGGCGCCGTAATTCCGAAAAATCTCATTTTTCTTACTTCTCTCAATATAAAGTTCATGTGTACGTTACTGCAATAAACTTCATCGCCATAACTGTCAAGTTTTATTCCTCCAGTTCGTCTTAGTCTCTTTACGAAGTGCCCACTGTGGAAGCATACCTATCTCATCTCTGGAAATGGAAGACTTGCAGATCTCATAAGCTGGCTTAGAGTTGTTTTGAGTAGGCGGTTCGTGACTACCAAGTTCAAGAACTTCAGTGTATTCGAGTAAGCATTTCGTATTGCCATGGAAGATGCATTCGGTTGTGCCATTTAGGCTGGAGCGGTGTGTACATATATGGTGAGATAATTGCATTATCAGGTGCGAATATTCCATCTAAATCGGTGAATGGCTCTGCAATGGCGATGAATCTCTGTAGTTCGTTGGGGAGGCTGAAAGTGGTGTCTTCATTTAAACCTTCGATTTCTGTGAAGAGTGAATTAGACAGTTACTGTTAAAAAAAAGTAACAAACCTAAAGCAACGACTCTAACCTCTGGTAAATCTGAGGAGTAAACACTTGGATTGGAAGTCGTGCCTGCATTACCTCAGTGGAATCATCTACAAACATGGAGTTGATACTAATGATAGCATACCTGGTTTGTCGTCAGTCTAAGAACGATTTGGGTATAATTTAGGCCGCATTGTGGTGCCTGATTTTAGAGTGAGAGGAGTGCGTATCTGAAATTTTTGAAATATGTGAAGCCCAACTGAAGGTTGGACGGTAGACCTTTCTTTCAATGGCACCAGCCGAAATTAATATTCTGGAATCTCTCAACTAATTCCAACTGACATCAACTGTCCGTCTACTAGTATCATCCATCATTTCTAAAGTCAAATACATGCAAAAAACACATAAACATCGAAGAGAAGCCTATGTGGGTGATCAGAAATAAAATGAGCGGTAAAGCAGGCAAATTTAGTAAGTAGTCTATAACACTATCCAAATACAGCTGGGTAGGGAAGAGCCACGGGAGGTTACCAGCGCTGGTAAGACCAGGCTGTGGATCTTCCGAGTGGAGCAATGTGTAGGGGTAATACGCAAAGGGACTGCGTCCTACATACACCCACCAGTGGGCTGCTTCAACCGGAGTCTTGCACTGCTTGACCAATGAAGGTCCTTATCCTTCTTTTCAGATGAGATACGTGCCTACATCGTGGATAAGTAGTTCATAATAATCATCGACGATGAAGCGTTCTGTAGATATTGACGGTGGGTTATGAGCTTATAAACACACTACCAGTGCTACAGATACGAGCGACAAGACTCAACGAAAAGAGAGAAAAAAGTCAATGAAAAGAGAGAAAAAAGTCAATGCTAGTACAATTTCAAAACCTTAAGAGAACTCGGGAATTGCCATCTGTGTCGGCAAGAGCCTTGCTTGGGCTCACACATACGTAGGTCAACAATTGGGATGTGAAGAACTTAGAACAGTGAAATACAGGGAATACAGCATGAAAGCAAGGAGCTCTCACAATACTTGAGGGGCATTTTCCCAGGCCAAGAACTCTCAGGATCACCAGTGGTCGCAGGCATACTAGTGTACAAGTACGTGGGGGTAGGATACGCGCCAGGTGAGTAGATTTCCATGTCTTGTGCCACCTGCAATGACTAAATAGACTGTGAAAGCGGGGGAATAAGATCACCCATCATTCTGAACAGATTTATATCCACATCCATCAAGTATGATGAGTGAGTATCAAAGGTAGGCACATACATGGATGGCCCGAAGCATTCAGGTATCTGGGATTGAACCACCCCCTTGTTGCTGTTCACAGAAGTGATAGTGAACAGGGAAAAAGGAGAGGTTCCCACCCTCTGACAGTGCTGGCAGAAGCCAATTTGTAGGGATTGTATGCAGATGAATTGGATATGCTAAAGTACCTAGTTTAGCACAATGTAGTATAAATTAAAATATAAGTAATTTCACTCACACCACATATGCTCACTAAGAAAGTGCTTGGTGGGTAAGACTTGGATGCAAGGTGCTTCTGGGCAAAGTAAAGTAATGAGGAGTTGTTGAAGACTGATGTTCAAGAAGGAATATGGCTTAATGAATGCTTTGATACACATTTTGATGCACATTCCTTAATCTTGGACTTAGCACAGGCTTAGAACTTCACACTTCTCATTGTACTTAGAATCTCAAAGCTCACACAAATACTAAAGCACAATGCTAGCTGGTATTTCTTGGGGCACAGGAGACTGCCCTCATACAACTTTACTCTACCTATTAAATATTATACAGAACTATGGCTAGAGAAACTATATAGTTGATACAAATACAGTAATTTACACATTAGCTAAGTGGTAAGGTAGACATTTAGACTAGATACAGGCATCTGGGATGGACCAGAGTAAATCATGAATATCCAAATGTACTAGCACCAAGAATGCATCCATATGGGAAGATAGTGAAAGACAATAACTTGTCTTGCAGGAAGAACACTCCATATGGAGGCATGATGCTGCACACTTTGATGCATGGAATGGGAGCTGCTGAATAAGCCTGCCAGAAATGCTGGGTCTCAGGCCTGGCCAGGTGCCTATGGTGTGCTGATGCACAGTGCTGGTACAGTGTGGTTAGATAGCAGCATTTGCTATAAGTCTAAATCCTCATGCCTTTTCCTATGATGTGATAACATATATCTTTGACTCGTGCCTGAGGTTTCTGAGTGTGAGTAGGTATGGGTAGTCTATCTGTCAGTGTTCCAGCCATACTATTAAATTGTACTATCTCTTTGCTATAATATATTCTAGGTTTTATCTACTTGTTGGAATACTGAGGAGGGTTAAAGTTGCTAGCAGGGTATGGGTGAGGTTGTGCACAAAGTGCACATCTCCCAACTTGGGTCACTTCTGTCCCTGGGGCTGAGACAAGCACTGACACCCACTTGCTAGTCTTGATGTGTCAAGTGAGTCTTGTCTCCCACACTTTATGAAAGGCTTTACTCACTGTCCTTTTCAGCTGCTATACCCACACTGCCCGCTGCCTGTCCCCTCGTGCATCCATCACCACAGTGTGTCTGATGAATTCTGAGTGGATCTCCAGCACTGCTTGGATGTATGGAGCCACTACTTGCATGTGTTTTCACAAGTACAGTTGGAAGGAGTCACTTGACCAGTGCCCTTTCGACTTCATGGCTTCAAATGACATCCCTCTCAGCAAGTATTCCAGCATGGAGCCTATACATATGCCATGGCCTTGCATGGGCTTCTTCCCTGTTGCTTTGGCTGCTTCCCCAATCTGTTTGAGAAAGGTGGTTCTAGTAAGTGCTCTGTACGAGCACTTTACGCTCGCCCCCTGTTACACGTGGAATCCATGTGAATTCCACCTATTCATGTGTACTTCACGTGTACTTCATATGTACTACACTCCACCTTAAATGTATTTAAATCAGCAAATTTCCATTCAAATTTGCGATTTTTGTACACAT
The DNA here is from genome assembly GCA_025738555.1 of Cyathus striatus. Lineage (NCBI taxonomy): Eukaryota > Fungi > Basidiomycota > Agaricomycetes > Agaricales > Nidulariaceae > Cyathus > Cyathus striatus. The sequence goes on from JAOVFP010000018.1 coordinate 1,595,311, forward strand.
GGAGTACACATGTAGTGCACATGTACAGGTGAAATATCAAAATTCCACATGGAATTGCGAAGTGAAATTCACAAGGAATACACGTGGACTAGTTACACTTGTACAGTACACTTGTAATTACTTGTAATTAACTTCTCCGTTACTATTATAATAAAAATAAATGTTTTAGCATAATGACACTAAGGGGAATTGAACTATCGACCGCTACTTTGATTAGTAATCACATTAAAAGCATCGAATTTACCGTTAAGCCATCGGACCATATTAGATCTGTAAGACAAAGGCTACATAACAACCTACGGCACATTTCCACGTATATGCATCATGTGACATATAGCTAACGCGTTGCCAACTCATCGTTCCTTACCCTGCTTCCTTGCTCCCCACTACCCTCTCCCTCTCCCTCTCCCTCTTCCTCTCCCCCACTCCCCTTGCCCTCTCCCCCCTATCAAGAGGGTAAACCCGAAGCAGGACAACACTGAATAAGCAGGAGGGCCATGCACGCAGGGTAGGAGGGGTGGAACAGCGACGAGCGCGTAGGGCAGGAGGGGCGGGAAAGGCTGGAAACGGCGCATGTGCAGGGCGAGAAAGGCGGGGGACGAAGAGCGTGGAGACAGGAGTGGGGGGAACGACGCGCGTATAGGGTGGAAAAGGCGGAGAATGACGAGCGTGGAGGGTGGGAACGGGGGGAAACGACGCGCATGGAGGGTGGGAACGGCGGGGGACGACGTGTGTGGAGGGAGGGAACAGAGGGAATGGCGGGGAACGACACACATGGAGCGCGAGAACAGGGGGAACGACGCGTGAAGGGTGGGAACGGCAGGGAACGACACGTGTGGAGCGCGAGAACAGGGGGAACGACGTGCGAAGGGTGGGAACGGCAGGGAACGACACGCGTGGAGGGCGGGAACAGGAGGGAACGGCAGGGAACGACACACATGGAGCGCGAGAACAGGGGGGACGACACGCGCGAAGGGTGGGGACGGCGGGGGGTGACACACGTGGGAGGCGGGAACAGGGGGGGACGGCGGGGGGCGATGCGCGTGGAGGGTGGGAACAGCGGGGAACGATGCGCGTGGAGGGCGGGTACAGGGGGGAATGACATGCGTGAAGGGTGGGAACGGCGGGGAATGACACGCGTGGAGGGCGAGAACAGGGGGGGACGACACGCGTGGAGGGCGGGAACGGCGGGGCGACGAGCGGGGGGGTGAGGGTATTACGTGACCGTTATTAAATAATAAATAGTTGTATTTAAATAGTTTAAATATACTATTATTTTAAATGATTTGAGTGAAGTACACATGGATTCCACATGTACAATTTCATGTGTAGTTCACTTTCTTCATAGCTAAATTCACCTTCTGCATGAAATTTTTTAAGAAGTGGAATTCACATGTACTTCATGTGGAATTAGGTGAAGTGCATGTGGAAATTTTACAATTAAGTGTATTTTTGTGAAGTACACATGTAGTTCACATGGAAATGTGTACTACATGTGGAGTACACGTGTATAGGTGGGTGTGTGTAAAGTACTGCTCTGTACCTTCCATTCTTGTCTGTGTACATGAACAAATGTCCATCTTGTGGTGGCTTGTTCAGCTGCATGTGATATTCTAATGCAGCCTTGGGATCTGTAGGTCCATTTTGTCACACCCAGAACATGTCTTCGCTATTGGGCGCTACCTTGGTTCTCGGTATCCTCAAGTTCATTACCTCTCTCCCTTCGCGGTCATGCATTTTTGACAGATGGCATGGTGTTATGTGCCATTGTGGGTCAAATGCCACCAAAATTTGATCTACTGTGAATTCTCCTAACCTCGCTGTTGCATAAAAACATGTTGTCAAGCATGCATACACCGATGCATCCAATGGACTCTCCAAATTCAAGCCCCTCTTCAAGTCTGTGATGTATCCTACTGTGAACAGCTCTCGTTTGCTTCTCTTGGAAGTAGCTGGCATCAACTTATCTGCCCCAGTGAGTAGGCTGTCAATTTCTGATTGGTTAACCTCGTATTTTACCCTGTGTAGGATATGCCATGCTTTGATGCCTTGGACATAATTATGGATCATTTTCCCTGAATATACATTGGCCATATGGGCTATGAAGACTGCCAGCACTTCTTGCTTCACTGGGGCTCTGTCTTCTTCTGCGATTCCTCTCTTATCACAGAAGACATGGAATGACAACAAACCGCTAGTGTATGCTGTATGTGTAGACTCTTCCAATGACAGCATCAATACCTCAGCCACTCTCTTCAAGTCTTCCTCCACCAAGCTAGTCTCCATGTTGAGCCTTGTCCATATCGGCCTCCACCTCACCATTCTCTCTTTCACTAAACATTGTGGTCTCAAAGGGGATGACATTGGTGTTAGAAGAGCTGGGTATGGCATTAGGCATTGCCTCCATTTCATGTGATCCTGTCACTCTGGCAATTCATTCCTTCCTCTGATTCTTCCCCCCTTTCTTTCTGCTGCCCCTTGTTGGGCTCTTTCATTCTGGTGCTGTATGTTCAACTGCCCACATCTCGTCTCGCCATTGTCTGTCCCTCTTCTCTTTTCTCTTTCCTGTCTCTTCATTTTTGCTTTGTTTCTGTAGAGGGGTCCATCTAGGCCAATCCCTGACTTCTGGGTTGTCAAAGTTGACAATGTACACTTGTAATATGTCTGGGATTGGTGTCTTTGGTAGTAGGAGGGCAGTTGGGGGGTATATTCCCCTGGATGGGATGTCCGCTGGGTTTTCTCTGCTGGGAATGTATTGGGTATGTATTGTGGTGTTGCTTTGCTCGCATATCTTGTGTATCCTCCTGAATACCTCATTTATCTTCCATCCCCTGCTTCTTCCAGACCACCACCCTTCCATGACTCCTTGATTGTCACCATGGGCCCAGTAGTGTCTCCTATGGTGTTGCTTGCCTTCATTTTGGATGATTGCATGTACCAGGAGCTCGAATCCAATTGCTTCCACCCATCCAATGTCGCACCCTTCTGTGTTCCATCCTGCTCATAGCCTCCAGGCCCTCCAGCACTCTCCAATTGTGATCCCAATTCCCCACCCAGAACTGGCATCCGAGTACGCTCTGACATTAATGACCAGAGCTGGTATTGGGATATTTCTGGAAAGCATTGGCTGCTTAAGAGCCTGCTCCCACCAGTGGATGTCATCTTCTGTCTGCTTTGGTGGATGGTGTGGAGTGAATGGACGACTACTGAATGTTCCCAACATGGCCTCCAATTTGGTGAGGTATGCTCATCCCTTTGGTATGACCAGGGTTGTGTGTAATAACTTTCCATATAGCTTTTGAACCTGCTCGAGGTTGTGTTGTCCTCTCCCTTTCCACTCCTCCAGGTCCCAACTGAATCCCAGAAAAGGGACAACTGTCTGGAACAAGACTGTTTTTGACTTCTCCCAGACAATCCCCAGCCTGTCTGATAATGCTTCAATGTCACTATCACTGTAGCAGAAGGGCTCATCTTTCTCCAGTGCTCCTCTTTTCTCCTGTGTCAAATCTCTAAGTCTCACTGACATATCTTCATCATACTCTTCTGCTCTCCCATCTGGCTTGGTCTTTCCCTTGTACCAAATACGGCATCACTCCTGCATGTGTCCTCCATTTGCCATGATCTCTTTTTTCCATTGTTCTCTCTGATGGTTGTATTCTGCCAGGTGTTTTCACAATATGCACATGAAGAAGTGGTCATCCACCCATTTTGATATGGGTCCCATTCCTTTGTGTCTGACCACTTCCAGTGCTGCATCTGCCAACCCTCCAAAAGCTCCCCCTGCTGAGAACATTCCGAAATCGTCACTGGTATTGATTGTGAAACTGTCCTCTTCCCTAAGCCTGACCACCAGGCCTGGCCACTGGCTGGGATGTGCTGGTATTGTCCTATATGCCTCTCCCATGTCTCTGATTGATGCCTGTGACCCCTTTGGTAGCCCTGCCACCAGTTGGTGTATTGTTGAGAATGTCCCCCAGGTACATGGGAAGTCTTCTGCCCTGATCTGACTATTGATCAACTTGATTCCTTTGTAAGACCTGTATGGGTATGAGAAGTTATGCACCACTCTGTATTTTCCGCTTTTTTCTGCTTTCGGTATGAGGGACAATGGGGATGATTGGAATGGGCTGATGAGCTCCTCCACCTGCCACTGTGACAGGGGCCTCAGGTATCTGCTACTTCGAAATTCTTTTTCTGTAATTGCTTGGTATGCATCTTCATGCTCACTGATGGAGATGTGGTTTGGCAGTGTGTATGTACTGGTGATGGCTGGGATGCCCAAATAGAAGCCCCCCCACAGGCCTTCAACCACCTTCTTGTATTTCTTTTCCAACCCATATGCACCCAATTCTTTCTCCCATTCTGTTCTGTTGTATGGTGTGAGCAGTTTATAACTTCTCTCTGCAAGGACAGTCTTGAGCTCCATGATCCATGTTTCCACATCCAGAACAATGGTGTTTCCTTGGGTGTGTTGTGCTTTGGCAACTGCCTGGTAACTGCCATTGAAAGCACAGTCTGTCTCCATTGGGTTTTGTGATTTTCCTGTCCTTGCCCCATATTGCCCATGTCTTGTTGCTCCCATCCCATGTCTTTTCCTCATTGCACTTCCCATAATCATGCTTGTGGCACCCCAGGCATATGGCACATATGGAGTTGCCAGATTTGCCCATTGTGCCTTGCTGAAAAAACCTCCTGTTGTTCTTGTGCCCATCCCTACTTGGGGATTGTGATGGGCTCCTTCTCCTCCATTGTCGATTCCTGGAAGCTACCCTTGCTCTTTTGGGGGGGAGGCTGATCATGATCTTCCTCTTTCCTTCCTCTTCCTGGGGGTCTCCAGCAACATTTGTGCTGCTCTTGCCCGCAATACTGTCTATCTGTTTATTCCCAGTCATGCGTAGCATTGAGTTAATGTGGTTTGTTTTTATAGCATAAGTTATTTCATCATGTTTGCCATGGCTGCATAACTGTGTGGTGCTGTGTCCATGTTGGTATTGAGTTATATTCCACATTGGTATCACCCATATTTGAGTTGGTGTAAAGCCATGTTTGCATTGGCATAGTGCCATATCTGCATTGGCATAGAGCCATGTCCACATTGGCATAGTGCTGTTTCATATTGCATGTTGGCATGATATACAATGTATGTGGTGTATGTGTAAATTAATGAGAACAACCTGTTAGTTAGTTATGCTCTTCTTTTGATGTGTACAATTTACTGACCTCCTGAATGCACTCTGCCCCTTTCTTCAATATCAGCTCCTGTTGAATGTTCTTCAACAGCAGGTTGTTGATCAGTGCCAGGTTCATGCCCTCTCTTCTCAACTGCATCTCATGCCATTCCTTCCTGGCCCGAGCTTGGTACTCCACTATTGCCTCATCTCCATACTCCTCTTCCCTTATCGGATGTTCATCCAATCCTGAGAAAAAATCTGAAAATGAGTTCACCACTTCTCTTGACCATACCGCGATGCCCACATTTGTCATCATGCACAATAATGTGTGTCAGGCTTGGCTTATTTCCCCCCATGTCAATTGATTGTCCTGTCTGACATTCCGCAATGGGTTCACTGCTGCTATAGTCCATAGTGCAATCTGTCCATTCTCATTGGTTATGCCTATTGTGTCTGTTGTGCTTGACATTGTGCCTTCTGAGGCCTGCATGCACCCCCTTTTTGTGAAGTAATCCATTTCCACATATGCTTGTGCTCATATTTTGTTGACTGCATACTGTGATGGTCTGTAAGCTGGGACTGTCACTATCCCTCTTTCTGGGTCGAATACTATCTGCTTAGCTCTCCTTGCTTGTCGGCCTATCCCCTCTTCTTGTTCACTCTCAGCATCATCCTGCTGATGTGGTCTTTCCTTCTCTTGTTGTTGTTGCTCCTCTTCTCTTCACTGTTGTGCCTCCTCCTGTTGTTGTTGTTGATCCAACCTCTGTTGTTCCGCTTCCTCTTCATGTACTTGAGCTTCCCAAATCTCGATTCAGTTCTGCTGTGCTTCATGCCACATTCCTTCCAGCCTCAGCACTACTTCGTCTTCTGTAGCTCCTTGCTGGCCTGGGCCAGCCATGAGTGCTTCACATACTACTTGGAATGCATTGTCCCGATAGTTCGGACATGTGTCAAGTGCTGGGTCTCTTGTGATTCTATTCATTCCTGTTAGCCTGTATGTCCTACTTAACCCCATGTCGTGTAGTTTGTACTTTGTGTAATTTTCTGAAGAAATTTGACAAAGCCTCTGTGCAAGTGGGCCTTACTGGGATTCCAGCTGAGTGGTGGCATGGAGGAAAAAGGTCACATGCCACCTTGCAGCTGGAGTCAAAGACTTTCATCTCTCTCTCAGTTCCCTCCAAGTCAGACTGGCCAACTTTGATATCCTATTATTAGAATAGATGTGTGCTTAGCTTGATCTCCAGCCTAACTGGTAATTATTTCCCACTAATGTCAAGAATAAGCTCTGCCCTTGGCATTTCTATTCATTTAGAATCTGAGTCTGAGGGGTTCACATAGGTTATAGGCATAATGTTTGGTTTGAAGTGACATTGACATCTTGCATTTTTTGTTGTTGTTGTGGGGGGAGGGTGGGAAGCAAGGGAGAGAGACACTCAAAGGCAACAGAGTATAAGAGTGTGGGAGGTAAGAGAGGAACCATTGTGGGTCATGCATTCATGTGTCAATATCTGGACAAATCTGGAGTGACTGAACTGACAACAAACTGGGAAGAACTTCCATAAGAACAATGGACACAATTTTAGGCATTTACAGGTGGGGATGAACTGTGCATTGCATTTGTACATGGGTTGGCATAGGAGATGTTGGGTGTGGTGGCTTCAGAGTACAGTCCAGAAAGAGGCCAGTATTTCACTGTATCCCAAGATGATCACCTCAACCCACTTTATCTGAGTCTGTCCTCTTTCCCTCTAGAAACAGCCCAAGCCATGTCTTAACCCAGCTTTTCCTCATATTCGCTACCTCATTCTATCAACCTTACTGTCATTGTCAGGCTTGGATTGCATCAAGACACACTTTAAATTGCAGGACAGAATAAGCATATGAGTGTCATTAACATGATGTAGCAATGATACTGGATTCCATCTTTTCCTTGAGATTGGGATTGGTGAGTGGGAGTAGGTACAAGCATGTAGGAGGGAGAGAAGTAGCAGTTTAGAGAAGACATGGTGTGGGATTGGACAGAACACTGGATGGAGAAGCTGGATGCAAGTTGGATGAGTTGGAACAGATGAATGACTGCAGCCTTGTACAAGTGACATGGTGCCAGTGGAATTGAGACACTGGTAGCATTACTGCTTGAAGTTTCACAGAGAGTTTTGAAGTCAAGGGCATGAAGGATTGTGACAATAAATGGAAGGTGTTGGGCCATCTGGAATCATGGGAGTAGCTTGATTTAGTGTGGGAATAAACTGTGAAGCACCTCAAATGCTTCAATCTTCCCAGTGCTACTAATTCTAGTAAGTAGGACCCATGCACACCACCTCTACAGTCTGTTCACAGCACTCAGCATTCAGAGCTCCCTTCCAAGCTACCCAACTCATCCCTTCCCTTTCCCCTCTCCTACTTATTCCTAAGTTCTACTCTCCTCTGACTTAACTGTTACTTCTTAAGTAACAGCTTCACACTCCCACACTCCTATTCTGCACTTCTGCACTTTGAAATACCTGGACCTTGAGAATGTCAAGGGGCACAGCACATAAGCCAAAGCCAACAGCCCTTCCCACCCCACACTTCCCTTACCTGCACTTGATCTAACATTGTATTCCCTACCCCTAGCTCACCTAGCTCACCTGGGAAACCAGTCTTGACACTAATACATTTCATAATGTTATCTTTGGGGTTTCTAATTATAGTATAGCAGTCTAGTATTCAATCTTATGTAGGACTCATTGTATAGTTCAAATATATTGTCATCATGTTGAATCCCTTAATTCATATTGAGTAAATACTTTGACTGGTAGTGCAGGGCTCAACCCTGGCCCTTGGACTCTTCCCTTGATAGTGTTATTCAAATAGAATATGTTGGACTTGATTCACTAACTGTATTACTGGTACCAAATGGCAACTGCTAGCAACTGTGCTATTTAAGTCACACCCATCAAGGATGTAATAAGCACATGGTAATATGATGTGTCTAGGCTACAGAACAGTCTCCCCAGTGCTCTGTATCCAAAGAAGCTGGAAATACCAAAGTGCTCATCTGCCATAGCCATACTTTTCCAACCTTTTCCCCACACTTCATCTCTGCACTTATTGCACTTACTGCACTTCTTGACTTGTATAGATTTCATTCTTCCACTTTCCCCTTCCACTCTTCTGACTAAAGGTTGCTGAGCTTATATGCTACCTTTATCATCCAGTTCATTATCTGTTACCCACTATGCCCTTTCCATTGTACCATGGGTTACTTGCTCTCAGCATTCATCCCAATCCCTAGTCTGTCCTTGGTACATAGAGTATTCAGATATTGCTCCACTCCTACCACCATCTTATTATCATTATCAACTAGTGTACCACTATCCCATTTGTTCACTGGTCATCAGTGAAGTACTATAGTATTTAAGTAGTACCTCTTTGTACTAAGACTACTCAGTTCAAATATCAACTAAGTTACAGTCACTCTTACTTGTCCTTGAGTTCTACTCACCTCTGGCTCAAATCATTACTTCCACAGTAACAACTCTGCACTCTGCACTCTGCACTTCTGTCCCTCTCCTATTCCACACTCCTGTCTCTCCCTTCTGCACTTTGAAATACTTGGACCATGAGAACAACAAGGGGTGCAGCACACAAGCTGAAGCCAATGGTCCTTCTGTCCCACACTTCCTACCTTTATGCTCCCAACCTTATGTAGAAATAACAGTCTTGACACCATCAAGTGCCAACAGCTATTGCTGTTACTCTAGACCCAAGCTAGATTTGCCCTCAGTATTTTGTGAATTTAAGACTGTGCCTGATCTACCAATTGAAGCAAGTGAACCCAGCTGATTAATGGATCATATAATTCAAGCCACATGTGCTGATGGCTCTATATTTAGGCTAATAAGCCTTTGCTCAACTGTTAGCAACAGTAAGCAATGACCTTTACATAGTTTTGTAGCTATTACTCCCCAGTAACCATCTTTGCCCTTTTAGAAGGTATTTCAGAATTGAGTTGAGATCAAGTTTGTATTATGTAAGAGTGCTGGAGCATTGTGCCTGTTACTTTACCATAAATACATCAACTAATTGAAAAATAATTACTTTGCAGTATACAGTACAAAACAAGTACAATAAGTAAGCAAGTCATCATATACTGCAATACAATTTATACAAGTTATATCATATAACAGTAATCTTTATGTATGATACTATGGACATGATCAATTCATACATATTCTAGAATTCTGACATCAAGATATACCTACAAGATAGGAGAAGAAGAAATGAGTAAAAATATCTAATAAACCTATTAACTTTAGAGTAGTTGAATACTAACAGCAGAAATCACTGTATACTTAATTACTTACTCAACTTCAAAATTTTCTTTAATAATTCCTTTACTTTATTCTTTTTCTTTATCCCTGCAGCTAATTCCCACTTATCAGTATTCAGAGATATTATTATGATTCTTCCCAATGCAGTTCCAATAGCAACTGTGGTATCATTTATAGCTATTGCTTGTAGATTTACAGGTTTAAAAGAAGGTGGAAGCCAAAATATTTTTCTACCTGAATTTACAATCCAATCATCCACCATCAGATTCAGATTGGTTTCAGATAATTCATGTAATAAGTCAAGCTCATTGAATGTCCTTGTGCAAAAAAACTGATAGTTATTAACAATAATACCAGTTTGGTCAGAATTAAATGCAATCATTTCCACAATGTCATTCAAATTCCAAAAATGTGTACAAGTGTTATTGTGAACACTCCACACTCTGACTGTCTTGTCATGTGAGCCAGACACAATAGTTGTCCCATCCTGTGAGATGGCAACTGACATGACTAAATCTGAATGTCCCTTTAGCTCATTGAGAAGTTTTCCACTGTGTGAATTCCACACTCTGACTGTCTTGTCATATGAGCCTGACACAATAGTTGTCCCATCCTGTGAGATAGCAACAGAACAGACTATATCTGAATGTCCTTTTAACTCATTGAGAAGTTTTCCACTCTGTGAATTCCACATTCTGACTAACCTGTTATGTGAGCCAGACACAATATTTTTCCCATCCTGTGAGATAGCAACTGATGTAACCCAGTCTGAATGTCCTTTTAATTCATTGAGAAGTTTTCCACTGTGTGAATTCCACACTCTGACTGACCTATCATATGAGCCTGACACAATAGTTGTCCCATCCTGTGAGATAGCAACTGATGTGACACAGTTTGAATGTTCTTTTAGCTCATTGAGAATTTTTCCACTGTGTGAATTCCACACTCTGACTGACCCATCACCTGAGCCAGACACAATAGTTGTCCCATCCTGTGAGATAGCAACTGATGTGACCCAGTTTGAATGTCCTTTTAATTCATTGAGAAGTTTTCCATTGTGTAAATTCCACACTCTGACTGAACTGTCATGTGAACCAGATACAATAGTTGTCCCATTCTGTGAGATAGTAACTGATGTGACCCAGTTTGAATGTCCTTTTAATTCATTGAGAAGTTTTCCATTGTGTGAATTCCACACTCTGACTGACCCATCACCTGAGCCAGACACAATAGTTGTTCCATTCTGTGAGATAGCAACTGATGTAACCCAGTCTGAATGTCCTTTTAACTCATTGAGAAGTTTTCCACTGTGTGAATTCCACACTCTGACTGAACTGTCATGTGAGCCAGACACAATAGTTGTCCCATTCTGTGAGATAGCAACTGATGTAACCCAGTCTGAATGTCCTTTTAACTCATTTAGAATTTTTCCACTCTGTGAATTCCACACTCTGACTGACCCATCACCTGAGCCAAACACAATAGTTGTTCCATCCTGCGAGATAGCAACAGAACAGACTACATCTGAATGTCCTTTCAACTCATTGAGAAGTTTTCCATTGTGTGAATTCCACACTCTGACTGTTCTGTCATGTGAGCCAGATACAATAGTTTTCCCATCCTGTGAGATGGCAACAGAACGAACTATATCTGAATGTCCTTTCAACTCATTGAGAAGTTCTCCATTATATAAATCCCACACTCTGACTGTCTTGTCATGTGAGCTAGAAACAATAATTTTTTGATCCTGTGAAATAGCAACTGATGTTATTGTATTGAAATGACCCTCTAGTACCTGTACACATGGATCCCAGTACTTATTGTATCCTTGAATTAACTTTACAGTCTTTAATTGGTCTTGATATGTCTTGTATAATACTGATTCTTGTGGAGTGAAAGCTAGTGCAGTCTGATAAATTTGTAATGCATTGTCTCTAATTATTTCATAATTGAATTGAATAAACCTTTCAGCATCATTCAACAACTTCAAACAGTTTGGTTTGAAAATGGACTAAATTAAATCATTAGCAAGCAATAAATGGCAATAAAATATTTTACTAACTACAAGTTTCTTTCCTAATCTTATACCTTCTAGTGCTCTTGGTAGTTGGCCATATAGTGATATAACTTCAAGCCACTGCAATAAATACTTAAATATCAATTTTGTTGCCAGTTGTTTCAATTCACTATTTAACAATGCTTCTTGAAGATGAAAAATCCAATATGTAGCTGCATAACCAATCTCATCTGTTACTGTGTCCTGAACAGATATATCTCTGTTTGCAGTGGACATATTCCCAATATTGCAAATATCTACTTTCAAGACATTCATCAGTGTATGTAAGCAACCAGTTGCAATGAGTGCATGATGCTTTTTAGTGTTAATGTAAAATCTTTCATCAGAACATCTTTCTGCATTGGTTAGGAAATCATGAAATGATAAATGAAAGGCATGTACTGGAATATTTGAATTAGATGGTGGTACCAGTAGTACTGCCTTCAAATCACACAAAATTTTATAGATGTCATCATTATTGTAGCTCAATCTCTGAATTTTCATTATTCCTTCAATGTTCAAGTTATTAAACCCTAATATAATAATTGCAATGACAGTTTGAAATATATCATCTTTCCAGTATTGAGATTTTGCAGCTAGCAACAGAATTTTCATATACATGTCATCCAGTGATCCATATGCATTCACATCATTTGACTTCACATATTGATTCTCAAGAATCAAACTTAATTTTTTCTGTACTCCAAACCCCAGATCATCTTTAATGAATTTCATTGCTGTAGCTGCTACAATAAATAAGCCTGAACAGATTTCAATCAGTTCACTCATTTCATTTGGCTTTGGCCAAGGTTTCTCAATGGGCATTTCACTGATCTCTTGTTCTATGTACAATCTAATGTCAGCATTAACTTTTTCTTTTTTAATACTATGCAAAACAAATGGATTTGTCACAGATTTGACTGATTTAATTTGGAAAATGTATTCCAGGGATGCCTCAGGTCGACTAGTAATAAAAAATTTGATTGGAATGGTACTCTGGCTGAGATTTTCAGCTAGCACTTTAATAATATTTGTTTGAATATTTTGCTGGCATTCATCAAGTGCATCAAGAACAACCACAATTTTAATCTCATTTAATTGTTCTTTCATATCCATGATTGGATTCAAAATAAGTCTCTGTAATTGCACTGAAAGAGTTGAGTTTAGAATGGATGTGTCAGATCCAATCTCTTTCAATAACTTGTCTTTCAATGGTGGGTGTTGTTTTCCCAGTTGATAAGCTAGTGTTTTAATTACATTTTTCAACTCACTCCTATTTTTGTGCTCCCTAGAGAAGAAGAAAGAAGCTCCATTCTTGCAGTATTTATGAGCCACACTATGTGCAACAGTTGATTTCCCAGTCCCTGCAAGCCCAGATAGCCAGAAAATGGATGCTTTGTCAGTTGAATGAATCCAATTATCAATTGTGTGCAACAGATCCACTCTTGTTCCAGTGGTGCATTCAGTTAATCCTTCCCTTTCACTTGAGTCATAAGCAGCTCCAAAGATTGGACTCAAAGTTTCTGCTAACACATCTTTTGATTCTGTAAGCATTTGATAGATATTCATGATTGAAGAAGCATTGTTAACTGTTGCATTGTCTTTCAAGATAACACCAGTAGCCCCTGGGAATGCTTGGATTTCTGGACTACTTTTCACTATATCATTCTCCTGCCATATGTAAGATGGAGAGCTAGTTGCTAGTTAACTTCAGTTGGACTTACATTTGTAAATGGTGTTTTCTTAGGTACATGGGATGACATAAGGCTTAATACTTCAGTGTTATCTTGAAGGGAATGATTTTCCACTGCTACATCGGAGGGTGGATTATGGCTCTCTATGTCATCAGCTGAGCGAGACTTGCTATTGTCTTTATTTTTGACCTGCTCGAATGTTTGAGACATTGCTGTTCAATTATTGATTGTGCGTGTTGCGTATGAATGGAGGGGGAGGGAGGGCCTTACCATCTAACGGCACATATATATATGTCAATTATGGGGTCAGCTGGTGAGCATCCGGTGATGTCTTAAATTACAACTTTCCCTCATGCTCGCAACGAGGCAGTGCTTAAAATAAATGTACCCTAATTCTATACTGCATGCGTGAAGCTTGCAACGAACAACTGATCTACACACATCGATATGGCGGTCTTTTTCTCCCACAGGCTGTTTTCTTACATATTATACTTGTCATCGATAGTTACTAGGTTCAAAGGACGTTTCAACGTGGACAAACTCATCTAACCAGGTGACAGAAACGAATTCAACGGAATACGGAATTTCGGCATTTCCCGTATGCCTAACATTCTGCGCAGCGTATTCCTACCACTCGCCGCACCTCTTGCTAAAATTGTCACTATGACAGACGATAAGCAATTACTATCCTGCCCGCTCTCCTCCTCCTCGACATCACGCGTTATTTCTTGCAGCACAAGTGTACTCCCCCCTGCCATGTCACACGGCTGCTAACCGAACTACTTACACCGACGACGTAAGCATAATGCAGTATCTGTGGAACCAGCCTTCTTCCTTCTCCTAGCAGCCCTTCGCCTTCTCTTTCGACTACGCTTCATCCAATTCCCCTTCATCTATATCTTTCTTTCGTACTCGCATGCACTAACTGCCTCTCCAGTCCAACGAGCGCAGGAACGCCATTCAATCATGCACGCAAGCTGCCCAGGGACATCTGCATTAGTCCCTCGTCGATCCTCGACCCCTGCACATATCGGTCGTTGTCCCAGGTAGTAGGCACTCCGCTTGCTCGATATCATCGCGTCAACTGTGGATTCTATAGCGTTCTGCCAGAAGGTCGTTTATGGCCTTTCCCAAACGAAGGTATACATGGAGGGAGAGGGTACTGTTCAAGAATGCGATGGAGAAGGCCTGTCACCATGTCGAACTTGGGATCACATACTGTTCTGGCAGTGCATCATTAATGTCTTTCCCATTTGAATAAACGTTTCTCTGGTGGACTTCAGCTTTGTTAAGACAGTGCGGTTGATCGTTGGATACGCCAGGTTTGGTAGTGTCTAATTGGCGGAGTCTCGTGGAGTTGGAAGCCAATGAGATGAGAGAGAACGGCAGTGGGACTTTGAGCTGGCTTCAAGGGGGGGATTATCGACACATGAAGGCTACAGTGCCCTATCTCAGGGTTCAACGTATTCGAAAGCCAGCCTTATCGATATGTGAAGGGAGTAGATGCTAACTCTTCCAATGCCAACGACGTGCGGATCCACTGACCAATCCTTCAACACTACCGCCACGTTATACATCAAACCACTTCCCCAACCCCACTCAGTGCTCTATCTCACCCGGGTCTTCTAAGTAGCACCTAACATATAACCTCATATAACCTTTCCCCACTCGTATAGTAACATCCTCTTAGGCTCGTGACCGCGCTACACAGAGACCCCAAATTGCGAGTTCCAACCTTCTTAATACACCAACAACCGCTCTAACGACTTCTCACATCTACAAATCATAAACTATCGATTTATTGCTTATCTATGCAGGTTTATTTATTTCTACCTACTTACACATGATACATATGTAGTCAATGGTCAAAAATAATAGTTTTCACGTTGAGAAATAAAATGAAATTAATTAGTACAGCATATTTCTCTACTGATAGCCATATAGCTCCCCAACGGTCTGATACGCAGGCTAAATTTATCGTAATGTACCATTTAAATTTCGCGTTCTTCCTTAATAGAACTTCAGACCGAGTGCGTCAGAATGGGCACATGAGAGGGGGAACCGAGATCCCGGGTGGACTCCTAAAAACAAAACAAGGGATAAAAATAAAAAACATATACCTAAAAGCGTATTACTCCTCCTCAGTCTTGAACTTAAAGCTCTTAAGAAATATATATATACCTTTTCGTTCTATTTGCCTTACGATGCAAAGCCTGGGTTGAAGTAATGAAAACCCCTTACAATAGACTAAAAGAACCTAGTCCCTCTGTGGAAAGGCTGTGATCAACGACTTGCTGAAACTTTGAGGCGGTCCTAGCTGGTATGCGCGTGAATTACTTGATGACGATTGCGTGTGTAGATCAAGCGAGTACCGCTTGTGTAAACAGGACGAGATAGGATCCAGAACAGTGCAGCGATGGCGCGTTGACAAGTGAAGCGATGATGCATCAAGCATCATTGCCACGGCTTCCGAATTATGAAGGCGCTTATGGGAGCGCCCGCGTGAGCGCGCGCCATCGCGGTATGGCGGCAGATAGGAAAACGAGGGATCGCCCTATGATTGGCCATGTACGCATGGACTGTAACGGGGCGTCGACACGTATTAGGCCTAGAACTAAGCACCGTGGTATACAATTAAATATAGATAAGACTTGTAGATAAGCGCGTTAGTAATTGTATATAGATGAACGATGGGGGTACGAAACGGGAGGAACTGCACGGGCATTCTTCCCCCCACAGATAGGGCGATGAATCAGAACTGAACAGAACGAAATTAGACACAGAACTAGACGTACCGAATTGAATTAGTGTTTGAACGCGTACAGAATTGATTTGATAAACCTTTGAAGTCCTAAGCGTGTTCTAAAAATATACCAGTCATTCTATTTTTAGTTATCTTTGAAAAGAGTTGATATTCACGCGCCCTCGAACGATCTTTTTTGGTGTGAAAAAAATATATAGAGATGATGATGGTTGTATTCAATGAAGTTCCATAGCTGACAACTGGCTAGTAACTGTAGACATAGATGGAACTATGTAGCATGTTCCAGGATATACAATTGATGTACAAACCAGAGTCTAGCGTGATCGAATCTAGATGAAGTCCAGGAAGCTGAGTTCTGAGGCAATGGTGGATAGGCTGGTGGATACAGTTACTAGAGTTAGAATGCGAAGAGGGAGAGGTTGGGGAGTATGGAAAGCCGGATAACCATGCTCAACCACGTCAAAATCTTTGAGCTCCGACCTTCGGCGCTTCGGCAGCTCGCTTAGATATTCGCTTAGGGCGCTTGCTGTTCGGACTAGGTTTTCGGTTAACAGCTTAATCGGAATGTACATATATCTAAGTGCTAATGTAAAACATTAGAATGGACTGCCACAGAACATAGGTCTTTTGTCATTATGATATGTTATTAATTCAAAAATTACTTGGGATAAAAGAAGAATTAAGTCTCTGATTCAATCACAATAAGTGTAAGCAAAAATACAATTCCTTAGTTTCAAATCTATGTATTCATTTGTCCCTGCAACATTTTTAACAGTGCTCTGAATTGACACTGATTTGTTATTCACACTTGAGATTACAAGCTACAACACTGGGTTACACACCTGCAGGTGGTGAATGACTACTAAGAACGACAATTTAGGCAGAGTATAAACAAATACAAATAAAAACAACAAAAGAGCGAACACATTGTGCAATAAGTGATAATGGACTCATATGTAAGCTTAACTAATAGTCTATATATGTAGTAAGATAGGATACATTTAATTAAGTGTAACATTTATGCTATTGTCAGGTTGTACATAATTTAAAATGGTGAATGACTACTGAGGACGACATTTTAGGTAGAGTATAAACAAATACAAATAAAAACAACGACAGAGCGAACATTGTGCAATAAGTGATAATGGCCTCATATGTAAGCTTAACTGATAGTCTATAGATGTAGTAAGATAGGATACATTTAAGTAAGAGCAACATTTATGCTATTGCCAGGTTGTACATAATTTAAAATGGTGAATGACAACTGAGGACAACAATTTCAGTGTACATATGTAAAACATTAGAATTAGAATGGCCTATGATGCCATATAAATTTATGAATATAGGCAATGCAGAATAGTTCAAATTATGATCTGAGAAATTGATTAACAAAATGAGATACTGTAAATTAGTTTCACAAAAGCAATAGGCATTGTATTACAGTGTGATCCTAGTTGTATCTATTCGTCCATGTGTTACCTTAACAAGAACCAGAATCAACATGGACAAGTGAGCTGCCAGTTATCAACTCTTAATTCAGAGCTGTGAGACCGAACCATTCACAGTATTTGTTGCAGATATGGTCCAATGTGAATTTTTCAAATGCAGAACCCACATTTCCTTGACCAAATAAAGCAGCCTCTTGGGCCTCACTGTCTTCCAGGGAACTTAATAAAAGTGTTATTAGATTATTTTGAGACAAGTTAAAAATAAATACTCACAGTGCAGTCATTATTTGTGGGTCAGATAATAGTGTAGAACTTCCTGTACAATAGTCAATTTATATTAGAATATATGATGCTATACTATTCAGAGTAGCATACCTTGTAGATCCGATACATATGCCAAGCAGTCAGTTTTTTCATACTGAACATGCTGAGTAAAGCAAAGAAATTCTGCAATATGATAAAGTGGGTCGCCTTTTTCTTGAAGAGGGCGTGCAGAACCATTATGGACAAATTTTACGAAATCCCTTTCTTCAGTTTCAATGAACTCTTCTAGCAAGTATACATTACGCATTGTTGTTGACTTGCTTCCAGGTTTACCACTGATTGATTCATGGACAATACCAACACCAGCCTTCACAAAGCGCATCTCAGGGATGTCAAAGGGAGGATCTCCTTTATCTGAGATCACCTGTGCAATGTAAGAGTAAGAAAATGACAGCAAGGATGCTGCCCAGTAAACAACATTTGCCTCGATCAAAGTCTTCATCAGCTCAGTATCAATTGCAAACCGTCCAATTGAAAACCCAGAATTATTTGCATCCTTTTTCCTCCCTTTCTTCTCATCTGGAAAGTAAATGCGCTTTACAGCAATATGTTGATTTAGCACATCCCCAAGTCCAGAAGAGGCAATTGGAGAGAGCATAAGTATTCCTTTATGTGCCATTTTACAAGCCCCAACACCAAGTGCTTCAAGATGGTTGATGGTTAATGTACCAGGGCAAGGATTAGTTAATGTGAATGATTTGTTGCCATTTTCAGTGAGAAGCTCAGCTAGACCAATCTCAGGAATCATATAGAACTGTATTTGTTCCACTCTGTATTTTGCTTATGCAGTAAATGTAAGTAAATTAATATAACTGTTATGAAGAATTGACAACTTACTGGAGCTCAGTTGGAAATTGGTCGATAGTCCTCCAACTTTTAATGCATCACGAATCTTTGCTCTATCTGAGGATGTGTATGAATGTGAGATCTGAATACATTTTTTAGATGGAGCTGAGGTTGGTGACAGATCGACAGATCCTTGTGTATTCTATTTAAATTAAAGGTTAGAAATGCAGTGAACACAATTAATAATGAGTATGCATACTGTACGAGCTCGCTTCTTTGAATCAAAAGTCTTTTTAGGTGTTTTAACTGTTGGAGCACTGCTAGTACTTGCATGGTTCCCACCTGAGTTCATTGTTACTGCAGAGTCGAAGTGAGTAGGTATATCATAGTCATTCTGTAGCTACAATTGCTAAGTTGTTAGTACCAATTAAATTCATTTATCAGATTAAACACACCTCAGCATTCTAGGTTATCATTAATAAGCATAAACTCAACTAAAAATGTAATAAACAGGTGTCTTACCTCCTTTTCAGTGA
Organism: Cyathus striatus; assembly: GCA_025738555.1. Lineage (NCBI taxonomy): Eukaryota > Fungi > Basidiomycota > Agaricomycetes > Agaricales > Nidulariaceae > Cyathus > Cyathus striatus. The sequence continues at coordinate 1,614,406 of JAOVFP010000018.1, forward strand.
TATAGTCTGTATATTCTTCCCATAATGATGCAGGAACAATGAGCCCCAAAATGAATGGCTTGGAAGGCATTTTAAAAACACTCTTTTTGTCCTTTTCTCCCCCTTGACCAAGACAATGTGAATAAAAGTATGGCTGGTCTTGTGGCATGAGTGAAAGATTGGTCCAATTGCAAAGCTCTCGGATTGTAAGTAATTGGGTTTCAAATGGAAACCAATGCATATGTTTCTGAAGTTTGTGTAACATTGTGTCCTCTACGATTTTCCTAAGGTCCTGAGGTGTAGCAGATGTGGGTATATTCTGGTGTCCTTCTTGAAGATTCTGTAAAATATATCAGTAATAGGTTCACAACATGGAACAATTTTTGGTACGAACTGCAATCAATTCAGGCTTTGTTTTACCGAAAACCTCGTGGACAGCCTGAACAATAACACTTACAGTTTCACCTTGGTATCCCTGATAACTTAAATGCTGATACTTTTCATGCTCAGTCTTGTAGAGAGCATGTGAACCAGAATAACCAGTGGAAGTGAGCTGACAAGACAGTACATAGCTTTCACCATTGGATGACCATGAACTTGGTATACCTACAGTAGGTAAGTGATTACTTGCTGTGGTTGTGCTTGACCATCGCTGAAGCACAGTCAAGGAGGGAATGTGACTAGGTAGTTGTGTAACTTTTCGTGCAAGAAATTCAGAGTCTAAACAGGATATATTAGAAAAAATAAAATTTTATAAAATTTCTATGCTACCTTTATGCTGAGCCTGGTTTACAGAAGATCTGATTGATTGTATGTCAATACCATTAGAGTGTACAGCTGATTGACCAGGTTCAGAGCCAAGTTGATCTGCAATAGCTGGACCTGATATCAAAATTATGAGATGATAAAATGATGATAAGTATAATATACATACTTATGATTGAATCTGTAGGCAGTTGTGGGTTTGTGCTAGATAAGCGACTTGCAACATTAGGCCCTAAGTATAAAATGTGTCATAATGAAATAGATGTCAAATATGAATGATTAGAATGTACTCAAAAGTGTATCCAGTTTCTTTGCATAATACTCAAAGCACCGATCACAAACAAATTTACCATGAGTACATCCAGTGATATAGTGCTTGCTATCACCAGGATGAAGAATTTTTGAGCATGTACCTCTGCCACAAGGGATGGACTTGCTTGCATGTGCATCTTCAGTGAATTGTGCAATAGCTTCAGCAGTACCAAAGTTCATAGTGATAGCTATAGATAAGCAACAGTGAATAGAGTGGAATAAGGGGTGCTGTGTGAGCTTTAGGATATATCACAGTATTTATATCACTCAGTCAGATCCACAGCTCAAACACAAAGATAGCAACATAGCATCGACAAGAAAAGATACACAGTAATTTCGGTGCATGTGTATGTTTTAGAATAGCATGTAAGACTCTATGATGGATTATGAATCACATAATGTATGTCAACGTAAAAAATATTAGCGGTCCCAGTACTGAAACTACTAACAACTGATCACATGCTTGATTGTAATTACTCTTGCTTCGATATAATTAGGAATAGGTCAACGCTTAACAGTACTCAATCGTAATAGTTTGGGATGATTAGAAACACACAGATGCCATGAAATACAAAACAATAACTCTAGGTAAAGTCAATGAATTACACAGTATATGTCAACATAAGAGATACTGGTGGTCTTGATTATTTTGATATGCTTCATGGTACTGAAACCATCAAGAGCCAATCATGCTTGATTACAATGACTCTTGCTTTAATTTAATTACATACAGATCATACTCATTCGTACTATGTGGTTCTAGGTAGAGACATGTGGATGTCTTCAAATACAAAAATAGAAAGCCAAATGGTAATGGTAATTACTGTTGTAGGGCATGAGGAGAATGTAATAATGATCAATAATCAGTTACATTGTTCAAATGCGCAATCATACCCTGGGTAGTACATTAATTATAAACAGGACTTGTTATTTATTAAATTTGTAAAGATAGATGGTGATAATTTTACATGTATGATAAGTGTATCTTTACGTCCATGTACACATTGTTGTGAAGGACTTACACAAAATCAGTTGATAGAATAAAAATGTCAGAAACATATATTGAAGATCTTCCCTATATAATGTTTTACAAGCTCTACTCTAATCTCCAGTGAAATTATCAACCCAACTCTCAATAATGTTTTTCTCTCTAATTTAAATGCATATGAACTTCAGGCGAGTAGTTACATCATATTTTGCTCTGTATGAACCAGAGCTCATTCGTCAAAGACGAGCACAAAGACTGTGGTGGAGGAGATGGTGGGCAGCAGGTGTTAATGATATCATTGCAGTTGACCAGCATGACAAATGGAAATACAAGTTTGGTCTCGCTCTGCATACTGGCATTGACCCATTTGCTGGAAAGATTCATTGGCTTAAGGTTTGGCATACTAATAGCAACCCTAAGCTAATACTCACCTATTATCTAGATACAATTGAGGAACTTGGTGGTATGTTGTTAATTTTCATGTGTGGACCATACTGTACTGAATCAAATAATTGTTTAGCAATGCCTCTAGTTACACAGAGTGACCCTGGCTCTGAAAACTTTGGACTTGCAAATGGACATACATTCCTTCGTCACAGTCATGATCCTTCACTTCAGGGTACACTCCAACATTGTTGGATGCGTTCTAAAAAGAATGTCAAGCCTGAGATTACTTGGTCACAGCTTCGTCGAAGGTTTACACCTGGGTTTGAAGATATTCTTGACAAGGGTATCAATGAAGACATATATCATCCAGATCATACCATTGAAGCATAAGTTATCTCTACTACTTAAATAATACTAAGACTCATACATTTCTATTATATAGAATGGTATTTCAATGGGTTTTCATTCCTTGGTTGCAGGGGGAACTTGATGGCTACAGGGACCGTGTTAACAACACTGCAAAACATGCTGATCACAACAAAGTATTACCACATGGCATACCCAATGATATTTTTGAGAATCCAAATGAATATGGTGTTTTGGACTTCAAGGTATATTATATTTTATAGACCTTTTCTGATACTGAGAATACATAAGATACCTGTTAAATTGGAGGCCATTCAAGAAGCATGCACTTTATTTTCTCCACCTGATCACCCTGTATTTGAGCTTGTCCCAGAGACATTTTTTGATTTGGCTCAGGACATATATAATCGGCATAACTCACCAACAATTACTAGGAACAATGCATGGGACATATATTTACTCATTTTGAATGGTATCCTATTAGACAAAGAAATTCCACATGGTGTTCAGGATATCTGGACAGATATTATCAGGACTTCCTTATGTGAAAATGATACTATTGAGCTATTACCTGGCCTCTCAGAGTTAGAAGGAGGCATCGAAAATGCTACTGCAGATGGTCTGTACTACATGGGTGGTGTTAACAATGGAAGGGGAATAGGTAAGCAATATATTTCAGTTATATATTGTATTTGATTGGATACTCTACCTAGATGAATCCCATTCAGCACAGCTTGATGCTATGATGAATGCCAAAGATCTATTAATCTATAATGAGAATGACTTGCCTGAAGTTGAAGTTTCTTTTACTTCTGATGAGGAAGACTCAAGTGATGGGGATGGGACTTGGTGAAGGATAGGCTCTGACCTTATTGTGTGAATAAAGCAGAAGGCTGTATATTTGGATATAATTAGGCTTCAAATAAATACAGAATTTTTTGCTATGAATTTATTTCTAAGCTGAGTCCACTGTTACTTATTACACAACATTTCCGCTCCTCTCCTTCTGTTTGTTTGTACTTGTTTATATGTCTACTTTAAACATTGTCCTCAGTAGTCATTCACCATTTTAAATTATGTACAACCTGGCAATAGCATAAATGTTGCTCTTACTTAAATGTATCCTATCTTACTACATCTATAGACTATCAGTTAAGCTTACATATGAGGCCATTATCACTTATTGCACAATGTTCGCTCTGTCGTTGTTTTTATTTGTATTTGTTTATACTCTACCTAAAATGTCGTCCTCAGTAGTCATTCACCATTTTAAATTATGTACAACCTGACAATAGCATAAATGTTACACTTAATTAAATGTATCCTATCTTACTACATATATAGACTATTAGTTAAGCTTACATATGAGTCCATTATCACTTATTGCACAATGTGTTCGCTCTTTTGTTGTTTTTATTTGTATTTGTTTATACTCTGCCTAAATTGTCGTTCTTAGTAGTCATTCACCACCTGCAGGTGTGTAACCCAGTGTTGTAGCTTGTAATCTCAAGTGTGAATAACAAATCAGTGTCAATTCAGAGCACTGTTAAAAATGTTGCAGGGACAAATGAATACATAGATTTGAAACTAAGGAATTGTATTTTTGCTTACACTTATTGTGATTGAATCAGAGACTTAATTCTTCTTTTATCCCAAGTAATTTTTGAATTAATAACATATCATAATGACAAAAGACCTATGTTCTGTGGCAGTCCATTCTAATGTTTTACATTAGCACTTAGATATATGTACATTCCGATTAAGCTGTTAACCGAAAACCTAGTCCGAACAGCAAGTGCCCTAAGCAAATATCTAAGCGAGCTGCTGAAGCGCCGAAGGTCAGAGCTCAAAGATTTTGATGTGGTTGAGCATGGTTGTCTGGCTTTCCATAGGGGAGAGGATAGTGCACAGTAGACATGATTGTAAAAGACACCATTCAGCAATTGTTACACATGTTACAATAATTCAAAATAGCTCCAGCCAATCAGGTTGAGATCTTATCCAAGATCCTCAAATTACCATATCCAGTAGCCCAAACATCCCTAATACCCAGCTACTACCTTAAAAAGTAGTGGGAATATACAGCTTATTCGCAGAATATGGTAGCATGCTGTTCCTTTCCCTTCAACCACCATCTCACTCTCTCCCATACTACTGCCATCACATTCTCTGAATTGCTCAAGCTTTCCCTTGTCTCTTACAGGTACTGTAATGTTGGTAAACAGCAACTAAGACTATCTATCCTCACTGACCAACTTCACATTTACAGCAGATGTTACTTTATGCAATGCCTGGCACACAACACGCGACAAGCAGACATCACAGTTCCATACCAATCATCCACCAATGCCACCCATGACTTGATGCCCCAAGAGCTCAAACAAAACATGCACTCACACATGCTACAGCCTACAGTACACATCAGATGGTGTTCTAGTATTGGTCATGGGGCAGGGTGTGGTATGCAGCTGTACTAGATGGAGGCACTTCTGCTAGGTATGTGGTACTCAAAATGTCAAGAGGGTTTTACACTTCATATCTGTATTCTGTAGATATATTCTTAATATATCTCATTTTTTTGTTCTAAAATTCTACTGCGAGAATGTGATGTCAATTGATTGTGCAATATATGCATAGACTGAAAAGAGGGAAACAATAGATGTTGCTATAATGAGCTATGCCCCACTAGAGAAAACATCTAATGAAAATTTAATATTTTCTGCTCTTAAGACTAGACTAGATTGGCTTCAATGGTGCTAGAAAAAAATCTAAATATTCTTTTTTTTCTGTGTATCTAGCCACATCTAAACTCTAGATTTCAGTAGATTACATGTGATGTCCCTAGATGGACCTTTGACTGGGAATCACTCCCAGTAACTATTGATGATGAAATGGTAAGTCAATGCAAATTTCACCCCATTAAATAAAGTTACACATTCAAGTATCTAACCAAACCCAACCAAAACAACTATATACCAAGAACAAAAGAACATATAACAAGATGAGAGACAGTACATGGCTATGGTGTAAAAACACCACTGAAGACACAAGAGGCAGAAGGCTAAAGCTGAAGTATGTGTCAAAAATGAGAGTAATGGGTGTGGTATTCATAGACATATGATATAGGGTTGATGAAACGTGAAGAACAGAACAGAAAAAGATAAGGTAGATGACTTTCATAATCGACCAACATCACGTGATTAGTGTGACACGTCCCAAAATGGCAATTTTTGCGGCAACCATGCTAATTTGTTGAATAACTTCATAGCCAGATGTTAATTTGTAAATATGGCTTGAGGAATTTGTGGCCAGTGTAATCTTACATGTATGTATGTTTTCAGTTCGCAAATAAATCATGTTTGTGGTAACTAGTGGTACAATTAGTGTTACCAGTATGGTATAGAGTGTGGAAACTATGCATTAAGCTCGCGTCACATCATCGTCATGCTAAATTATCGGCCTAGTATGCCTATGAGGAGGAGGTCAATTCAATCTGCACTAGGAAACCTCACTAGAACTGCAGGTGAGAATGTACCCAAGAAGAGAAAATGCGAAAATCAGAATGCAACTGCTGAGCCAACTGCACATGTGGTCTTTAAATTTGACACTAATGCAACACCATTTCAAGACGATACAGACCATTGTAGGCACTCCGATACGACGCTCACAGCAGATACAAACCTGGATACAGACTCTGATGACAACAGCACTATTAAAGTTTGCAAACAGGTCTCTTAGGATCATGGATGCATATGAGAGGGGATTGAGTGGCAGGCAGGCAGCATGGGCAGCACAAGTATATTGTACCTATTGTGTCCTTCCAGCTGACATTTATGACGAGCTTGAGAAGGCAAATGTCCTTTAGATGTCTCACTAGAAGACTGATCATGGCTCTCAGCACAGAGCACTGAGCAATAACCAAGTGATCAATCAGCTTCTGAGATTGATGTAGAAAAAACAAGAAAATACCACTCCTCAGCAAGTATTGACTCAAAAATTATGAACTTCTGTAGATATATTCTATTCATCCATATGTATCAATCCCTCAAGCAACATTCTCTATAATGTATTATAGTATTGTTCTACTACCTTTTTAAACAAAAATTTCCGTTTTTAGATGGGTTGTCACAATAAGTAACACCCACATGACATTGGTCAATTATGAAAGTCATCTACCTTAAAGCAAAAGCACAAACAAAAAGCCACAAATGTGACACCATGAACATAAGAACCCTGACACTCAAACCCCATGCCACCAGCAGGAGTGCACCACAAGCTCTCAAAAGCTCTACTTGCCTCCACATACTGCCTATACCCCCCTCATACTCCATTTACACCTGTGCATACATATCATTCTCCACCTCCTCCTGCTGCTGCAAGTCGTCAAATGACCATGTGGAGTTGAGCATTGTGGGTGTGACTGATACCTGCACTAGAACTTGTTGCTGAGATTCAAGAGATTTAGGTGAACTGGAGTACATTGTAGTACTTTCCACACTTTCAAGGGCTTTGTTATGGTCAACCATCTGTCCAGATCCATGCCAGGGGGTTTTGTAATCAACCCATCATGTCTTGAGACAAATAGAGAGGGGAGATGGACTGGGAAAGGGGAGCAATGAGATTGTTCATCATTTCAAATGAATTGATGTCCATTGAATGAGGTGGGGCTTCGTATTGGTGGGAGTAAGAGGAAGAGCCAAAGCCAGAGAGGAAAATGGATTTGACAAGGGATGTGTCTTCTTTGGACAGTGGGTCCAGGTCCATCTGGAGGTGCATCCTAGCCTGCAGCTGGTGCAATTGGGTGAAGGGATTAGGGGAGAGAAAGAGATTACTGGCATGCTATTGGTGCTGGTCACTTGGTCTTCAGAAGCTGAATGTGTAGGGGTTGTATACTGAGGAATCAAATGTGTTTGATAGGTGCCTGAGGAATGTAGGTTGGACTCAGAAGGGTGTGGAAGGAAAAGCAATTCCACCACCTCTGAACCCATAGTCCCCAGCAGAGGAACACTAGGGAGTCATCTAGGCATTCACGTGAACTTGCCCTCATCTGATAAAGATCCAACACAGCCTGGGCCAGCTCATCCCCCTCCTTCCTCTCCAACAACTGTGTCCTTTCTTCACACCTCCCCTCCCCCTCCACATCCCCTCCACACTTCTTCTCCTCACTCTTGTTGTGGACAGCCTTGAATCAGAAGTTGGGGTACATCTTCTATGCTCCTCCTTGACCACTTTTGTATGCTTCTCCATGATTTTCTTCTATTTGGGGGATCTTGTGCTAGCAGCTTCAATAGGGCACCATGGTTCATTTAGATTGTACCCGAGACATGATTTTGTTGCACAATGTTTGCCTAGGACATGTAGGCAGAGGAGCAGGAGTGGGAGCAAGGAAGGGAGAAACAGAAGAACAACATTCAGAGTATAAGTTGAACAGATTCATGTAGGTTATTGGTGTTTTGAATGGTGCAAAGGATATTTGTAGTTTGACTGGGAATACTATGCAGTATTAGCATATTGTATAAGATAGTAAAGAGAAAGGCATACCTGGGTGATGATGTGATGATATGTAATGTTGGCATCTTATATTCCTCATTGTCAAAATAGAGCAGGATCGAAGAGAGATGCATAAGGGGAAAGAGAGCTCCCATATGAACAATTAACACATGTTTACAAGCAGAGCCAAACCAGACATTGCATTTGTGCAGGGGTTAGCAGAGGGGACATTGAATATGCCATCTCATGGGATAACCCAAAACCAGCTCAATGCTCCCTCCCCCTAAAAATGAACAATTGATTTTATGGTCAATGATCATGTGCACATTCACATTCAATGCATCAACAAACTTTAAATGTACTCAACACACCCATCACCTTAGTCTCAGCTACCCAGCCATTAGTGCTGGGCCATATCCAAATTAGGATTTCCCACTGTGAACATCTGGGATAAAACCAACAGGTTTGGCAGGGGTTTGCATTTGGTGTTCTCAGGCTTTGCAAGCCCTCATCCACTATCATTATTTGATAGTTTTGTATATTAGTAATCATATTAGTCACCTTTATGATGTAATTTTGATGTAACTAATTAAATTATATAATCACATTGATTTCAATCACATTGCAAGTGCATTGCATGTGCATTCACCTTTATTATCATTCCACTCATCATCTCCCCCCCTCATACCTCACTTTTGTTACATTCTGCTTGCTGAGCTATAGATGATATTCCAATCTGGCCTCTTCAATGCAACAAGAGAGCAAGAACTGATGAAAATGAGTCACCACCAACAACTCCAACTCCAGTCCAGTTCCAGGCAGAGACTTCAAGCTTGATTTCACATATACCAACACTCAATAAACAAAATTTTCGAAATGGCTTTATCTCTACCCCTAAAGCTCCCTCTTTCTCACCCTATGTTATTGCTTCCTCTGGAAAATCAAGGGGAAAAGCATTAAATTTCCCCTCATCTTCAAGAGTTTTCTCTATACCAGATCTCTCTGCCAATGAATGGAACAATTTGGCACATTCTCATAACTTGCTTCAAGAAAATGAAAAGCTGTATGACTATCAAATTGAAGGTACAAATAGGATACTGGAACATAATAGATATCTGTGTGGTAGCCCCAACTGGTGCTGGAAAGTCAATGCTATGGATACTACCTCTCTTAGCACAGAAGACTGGTATCTCACTTGTTATTTTCCCATTTACAAGCTTAGGTGTTCAAGGAGATAATCAGCGTGTCACATTTGAATATTTTATTAACACTATCCTTTCTAAGTTGATCTTTCTTCTCAGTCATAAGAATTCAAGTATATCTGGTTCATTTCTCTGCTCAACAAACTCAAGTTTTGATATTCTCAAGAGACTAGCTCAGTGTGATGAAATGCATGTTGTGTATATATGTCCAGAGATGCTTGAGACACCAAAAATAGCTGAGATACTTTATTCAGTCTCATTTAAAGATCACCTTTCAGCTGTTTACATTGATGAAGCACATTCTATATAAGGTAGGCGACATCCAAATCCAACACCCCTTACATAATCAAAACCTTGTCTCCACAACGTTGGAAATTCCTTCCTCATGCATCATTTCTGGGCAAATATAACTCCAACAATCTGTAGTTAATGGTTTCTAGAACAAAATGTTCAAAATATTTTTTCAAAATATTGAGTATATCCTGAGATATTTAAGGTACATTTTTATGAGTATAAATTGGCTTAAAACATCATTTTAAGGCATCTGCAGGCATCTGGAAGGCATTTTGTTTTTTCGACCTCGAACATTTTGTGCCTTATGTAATACGTACCTGATTATATAATTATGTACACGTGACACAAATGTAACGCATTGTCACAGTGTGTGACATTTGGCACAGTACAGGAACAACATTTGCAATATTTCTATAGCTTGTTTGCCTTAAATTTTTGCATATCGTCCTTAAATGTATATAATAAATTCATATAATCTCGATTTCCAACAAAAAATTGAGGTTCATAATTTTTTTTTCCCCTTGAACCCAGAATTTTGCGCCTCTTGGCGCTTACTAAGCTGCTTACATAAGGGTGTCGGATTTGGATGTCACCTACCTTATGAGAGTGTCTCATGGCGCCCCTCCTACACATGTTTACATCTTCTATGACAAGTTCTGGGCCCTACAATTCCTTTGGTAGCATTATCTGCAACATTGCCAAGGCACTACCATGATGTGCTTATTATTTATGCTGGATTTTTACCTGAGTATTATTTCATCAACCTGGGAAACTTTTGTCCAGAATTGAAAACCATTGTGAAGAGAATGCAGCACTCTGCTAGATCTTTTCTTGATTTAGGATTTGTAATAAATCTAGCTGAACAGCTATTGATGATTATATATTGTGATGATCTTGATATGCTTAGAGATATGTTCTGGTGGATACATAAACAGCTGTCCTCTGTTAATCTTCCTATTGCCTGGCTTGATATTTTACATGTTGAGCTGTCTGAGGAACATCAATGGCAGTGCATTACTGGCATGTTGAAAGGGCATATCAAAATTTTATTGGGATCAGAGAAGATTGGTGCAGGTATGGACTTCCCAGGAGTAGGACTTGTTGTGCAATACCAATGTCATGGACTGTCTATTGTGCAATGGGAACAGAAAAGAGGTAGAGGAGCCTGAAGCAAAGGATCAACTGCAACTGGAGTGATTCTAGTTGAAAAATCAATGACTGGTGATACATCAGACTCCCCAACTGTTAAGAATCCTAAATCTGAGGATATGGGTCTTCTTTATCTTGTTCAGACTGATCAATGCTTACAACAGTGCACTGATAAGTGGCTAGAAAACCCACCTCACAGTGATGATATTCCTTGCCACTCATGTATGAACTGCAACCCCCAACTTACACTTCTCACAAGCCACTATACTTTCATGCCTGAGAACATTTCAAAAGCACCTTGAATTAAAATTTCTGACAGTAATGTGCAAAAGATTTATGATGCTCTCTTTCAGTGGAGGTGGGCAACATGGTTATCTGATTGGAAGGATGACTGGCCCACCTATGGACAAGAGTCTTTGGTATCAAAGTGGGATCTACTTGTGATTGCAGAGAAAGCCCTTACCATTAAGAATATTGATGATCTTTATGCAGTGACCTCCATTTTACATCTTGAGTCCCTTTCTCCTTCACTTCTTATTGCACTTCATTTAGCAGTACATCATGTTTGTGGTGATGAGTCTGAGTCTGAACCTGCTTCACAAGTGGAATTAACTATTCCAACTGAGTTGCAATGGAAAATGACTCAGGGACCTGAAGCATTTTAATTTGGTAGAAAATGATAGTTATTTTTGTCAAATCTTGTACAGTAATACAATATATTCTATTGGTGTCTAGTAAGTCTCATCACCATCATTGCCATTCAATCCAAATCTTTCAATATCATTCCAGTCTTCACCTTCTGTACCAAGTATAAATTCCACACCTGTGTTTAATTCTGTCTCATTTATTATTTCATCTTCCATTTCATCTGTGGTGATTGAAGAATCATTTGTGTGATGTTCTTGATATTGTAACCTGTTTCTGGCCAAATGTTTTTCATGCCCACCATTCAAACCACTAACACATTGTAAGCCATGGTGGTATAAATCAATTACAGTATGTGTAGATTTTTTATCTTGTGCAAAGTCAAAGATATTGTGAGTTTGCATATGGCAAATGACAATAGAAATGTCAGTCTTCTGTTTCACATGATTGTGACATTGATTAAGATCTTCTACTCCCATTTCCTCAAATACTGAGTCTGTTAAGTTTTGAACATATCCCATAGCTGGTACTATCTTCTCCAATACAGATGGGGAAGCATTTGATCCATGTGCATGTTCTTTAATATGATCATTGTGGAGGAAGTAGATGGTGCACTGGTATAACCCAGTGATATACTTATAATTCGATTTAATTCATTTCTTTTATCTTTTATATTCTATTGGATATTTCTACTTACACTAACAGTAAATACATTCATTCTTAATATCTTATTTCAACCTCACAAAGTGTTGCACAAGCACACCCCTACTATTCCCTCCTCCTCTCTCCATACATGGACTTAGAGATGCAGCACAGCTTAACTAAACATTGGGAAGCCAATGCCAAACACCACATGACTCTGCCTGTGTGCTGTTGCATCTCACTAAGGCTTTCAATGTGTCTCAGTTATCCTCTGATCCACTCACTGCTTTTCTCTATTCTCTCGCTATCTAGGCCTCAAGACTTTGTCCCCAGGACTGTGCAAGATGATGTTCGGATCCTCTTGGCACAATGTGGCTCTCAGACTGCTCAAGACACTAGGGCATAGGGTTTTACACCCTCCCAAGACCCCTCTTTTTCATCACAAGCCTCTTGTTGGCCCTCAAGACTGATACTTTGTCCATCAAGATACAGTGACTGGGTTTTACCATTGTTGTGTGACACTCCAATTGGTGGAAGGAACAGGGAGTTAGGCTGAGGCGAGGGGACAATTATACTCTGTTTGTGTTTATTTCAAATTTATTCTTGATTACTCTTTTCTTTCTCTTTCCTTTATCTGATATCTTGAACCTCATTCTACTGCTACATTGTTGTTCTAGAATTTACATTCTCCACTCTCACTCCAGGTACTCCATCGGCTGAAGGATCTCACTGAGCACCCCACCACCATCTGTGTGCATGTTGAGCTGCAGCCTAGCCCACTGCTGTGCTGCTACCTCTGGGGAGGGTAGTAGTGTTTCGTCTCTGCTCCATCATGTGTTTTGTGGTCACGTCAAGTGCAAGTAGCCAGTGTTGTCCAGAAGTCTTAGTGGTATTTGGCATAGTGAGCCCTTTCTTATGTTCTAAAACATGGTCTCTTTTGTACATTACTGTCATTACCTTTTTCCATGTCTCTCATTTCATTATCATTGCTACAATATTTCCATTTCATATTCTTTCACTTAGGTTATGTTTCTCTGGGCACTGGTGACATGAGAGCATGTGTGTGCTATTCCCTTTTCAATTGCCACACATGTATATACCTGAGGTTCTACCTGAGGGCAATTTTACCTCTCTTTCTGGCTAACTGGTGCATGTGCATACTGAGTCTTCTGAGTTACCTGGTCAATTGGAAGCGTCAACATCAACCTCAAATCAAACAGCTAAGTTCTCATTGCTGTCTTTAATTACTAACTACTTTGGTCTAGGATTATTGTAGTTATATCTTATAGTCAGGTGTGACACCCGCTATGTGTCCTCAAGTTAATTCCTCCACATCATTCAAATGTTCCACACATAAGTCAGTGGGCTTAAATTCTTCTTTATGTCTATGAGGATTAAAAAACATTCCATTAAATGCAACATCAGCATATGGGCTTGGCCAATCATGAATTATGTTGTGCAAAATCTCCATACATCCACCAGCACAGCCACAGCACCCTGCTGCATAATACATGGGCATCCAGAATTTAATCATTTGAAGAACTTGAGTTGGATGGCCTCACTTTACTGCATCATGCATTTCTCAAAGCATCATTAAGTCATGAAACAAGAGTATTGAATGACCTGTTACTGTATCTCCTAAAAGTTTCTTTATGCTCAAGTCCTCAAGTCTATCCAGAGATTGAACAAGTAAACTATCAACCACAACAGTTGCAATTCCTGTGAGTAATTTGGAGTCTGATTGAATAATACTTTCTAATTCATTCAATGAAGATGTTTTTGTAACTGCTATGCTTGCACTGAGTGCAAGACCTTGAAGAATAACATCCAAAAATCTCATCCACACATAATAATTAATTTTGTGAGAGTTGACTTTCATACAGTCTGGTAATAACCCGCAAAATATTGACAATGAAACAGGATCCATGTTTCCATCTGATCCCCAGAAATTTCCTGAAAGAGCTGAAATATAATTCATTTCATAATGCATTATACCATCAACCATACATAAACTTGAAAGGTGATCAAATGCATATGGAGAAAGATCAATAGCATGCTGGTCTTGAGCTGCACAATCATGTGCAACAGTCAGATGATCTCCAATTACAGTAAACATTGTATCCTCAAAGGTTTCCTTTGGTATTGCCAGTACCTTTCCAAAGTAATGCTCAAGAACAATCATATTTCCTTTTGTTGAGCCTTGCTCTTGATCAAATGTTGGAAGATAATATTCTTCTGTTTTTAGTGGTTGAATAGCTTTTTGGTCCTCAAACTTTGGAACCAACTTCTGGAAGTAACTCAGGTTCTCCAGATTATTCACAATTATATTTTGAACATGTATAATTGCATTCTTCTGGAATGCATGTTACATCCATGTCCGGAATCCATTATTTTGCACTATCCCAACATTCCCACACTTCCCACACTTCCACATTGGCCAATCGTCAGATATTTTGTCATGATTTATCAATTACTCACTTGTGGTCATTCACTATGTCATTTCTTTGTATATGCAGAGCACTTGACTCCCAAGCATTTGATATCCAATTAAAATTATCATAAGGTAGCATCTTAATTTTTAATGAGTTGTTTGCAGCTTCCTTTGCCATTTGACCAGCACTCTGACTTAGTGACTTAATTCCATTAATTTGAAACACATAGAATGTGCAAATTCCAAATTTATTAAGCATTTGGATGAGATGTTTGGGCATGCGGTTATCTCAGAAGATCAATGAATTGATAGCTTGATGGTAATTTGTCTTCTGGCTCTGAAGATTTAGTGCTATTGAAGTAATCATTATCCAACCCTATTCATTGTAAATACTCTGTTTCTCTCTGAAGTAGAAATTACACATACAAAGTCTCTATTCCTTTTAGGATCATTGTCTGTACCTAGTGTGATGAAAGCCTTAATCATTTTTTGAAAATGTGGAGTGACTTCATCATACAAGGCTCCAAGATGTTTTACTTGAAATTAGGGCTGGTCACAGATAGCTGGTATCCAAATATCTGTGGATATTATCTGTTTTCAGTCCCTTTGGATCGGATACAGATAATTTCCCACAGATATTCAGATAATCTGGCCTATCTGTCTATATTTGGAAATTTATTGAAGCTCTGACTTAAATTCATTCAGGATCACCTTGATAATGCCTGTGCTGTCAAAATAGAGTAGTCCCTTCCCTTTCTAGCCCCCTCCCCCACTGTAAATAGTTGAATATCATTTGTCCCATCCCTTATATTGTTAAATAAATTCATTTTATTCTCCTATAATGCCACCAAGAGGGCCTAGGCATGGAACATGAGGCAGAGGTGCCTCAAGAGGATCCAAAGCATCTACTCCAGCAGCCAGCAATCACAGTACACCATTACCAAGCAGGCCTATCACTCCTGAGAGGTCTCACAATCCATCTCCTACACAACTTCCACAACCACACACACCAGATGCATCAGACAGTGAAACTGGATATATTCCACCATCCTATACAGTGATGCTGTCTCCTGTAAAACAGAAACAACATGCTGCTAGTGCATCCATAAAAGATATGTTGGATATAGAGATGTGGGATATGGATGACGAGGAGATAATAGGTGCACTTTAACATATTTTATATGTATATGTTGTAGAACTTAATATAAATGCAGAAGGAACATTTTCAAAACTGACATCACCAGCATATAAACACTACAATATATCACTGGAGTGTGTTATTGAAAATGGACAGTGAACAAGGATAGTATTCCTCTTTGACTGTAAAGTTGATCCCACCAATCATACACAAAAAAAATGCGGATGTATGAATACTGCTGTTGGCACTGGAAATTTAAGTTCCAGTATGAAGGAATGTGATAAATGAATCAAGGAAGCATCTGCTAAATCATTCAAGCCAACAATTCCCTACTCTCCAATGAATCACCAAATACTTCTAGCACTTCAGTGTGCTGATAGCATGCAACCATTTAATATGGTAAACGACAAGTTCTTTCAAATGCAAGTAGAAATGCTATGCCCTGGAACACAGCTTCCATCTCATACTACCATTCAGCGAGACACTATTAGTCTTTTTCAACTGCTGTCATTACATGTTCAGGAATATTTCCAGGTGTGTATTTATTTTAATGTGCACTTCTTTCTATGTCAACTTACTTTATATATTATATTAGAAACTCAATTCTTCATATCATGTTGTTCTTGATGGGTGGACTGCTCCAATTACTGCTTCATTCCTTGGACTTGTTATTGTTTGGTATGAAAATGGAGATATTCATTGGGCAATACTTGATTTTATTCGGTAAATTTGTGTTCTTTGAGTTTTGGAATTAATTTTAATAGTTAAAATTTAGATTAAAGGAAAAACATACTGGAAAATGCCGAGGCATGTAGCGGAATATGTGTGGTTCCACAATGGTACATAGATTGAGCCAAACGAGAGGTACATGGGTATGTACCTGGACCTAACATAACGTAGTAATTAGTCAGTGCAATGTTTAATACTGAAACCCATGTGGCGATATAAGACTACATTTGTATTAGGAAAGTGGTCATACTACACCACATTGTCAAAATTATAAATATGTGGTTCAGCTAGACCACAATTTTAACGTGCATGAACTACATTCTGTTCTCACCTCGACGCCCAAAATTTGAATATCAAGCTACTATAAATGTTAGAATATTATTTTGCGGTTCACTTAGTTGACCATGTGTCTGTAGAATGTATAAATTGTAACGTGAAATGTAGTCTATAAGAACTGGACTGGAATAATTGATGGGATGATCCATATACGGACAGATGTGATGAGCGTGGGATATATGTTTTCCGCGATCCGAAAATGACAGATGTGTCAGCACAAGAATGCAGCGCGACAAGACTAGATTCCTGTCATCTGCTGAATGTGGCGGAAGTAGGCAGGTTCTTCATCTGTAATTTTTCGTATTTATTAGTGCATTATGATGATGTATAATATGGAAAAATTATATTACGTTATATCTACATCTAACTGAACAGATCGTGAGTGTTCTATATTTCTAATAGCGATGTAGAGGATGTAAATTAACGAGATAGAAGTGGTGCATGTAGACCGGATATCCTATGATTGATGGGACATGCCATACGCGGACAGATGTGATAAGCGTGAGATATTTGTGTTGCACATTCCGAAAATGACACATGACTCAGCACATGAACGCAGCGCGACGAGACTAGATTCCTGTCATTTGGTGAATGTAGCAGAAGGAGACAAGTCCTTCATTTGTAATTTTTCGCATTTATTGTTGCATTATGAGGATGTATAATATGGAATAATTATATTATATTCCATCTACATCTAAATTAACGGATCATAGTTATTCTACATTTATAATAGCGCTGTAGAGGATGTAAATTAATGAAGTAGAAGTGGTGCATGTAGACTGGATATCCTATGATTGATGGGATGTGCCATATGCGGACAGAACTGATAAGCATAGGATATTTGTGTTGCGCATTCCGAAAATAACAGATGAGTCAGCACATGAACGCAGCGCGATGAGACTAGATTCCTGTCATCTGGTGAATGTAGCGGAAGGAAGCAGGTTCTTCATTTGTAATTTATCGCATTTATTAGTGCATTATGTGGATCTATAACATAGAATAATTATATTGCGAAATATCTACATCTAACAGAATAGATCATGTGTTTCCTACATTTCTAATAGCGGAGCAGATGATCTAAATGAATGAGGAAGAAGTGGTGCATGTAGACTGGATATCCTATGATTGATGGGATGTGCCATACGCGGATAGATGTGATAAGAGTCGGATATTTGTGTTGCGCGTTCCGAAAATGAAAGATGAGTCAGCACATGAATGCAGTTTGACGAGACTAGATTCCTGTCATTTGGTGAATGTGGCGGAAGGAGGCAAGATCTTCAACTGTAACTTATCGCATTTATTAGTGCATTATGAGGATGTATAATATGGAATAATTATATTATGTTATATCTACATCTAACTGAATGGATCGTGCATGTTCTACATTTCTAATAGCAATTTGGAGGATGTAAATTAATGAGGTAGAAGTGGTGCATGTAGATTAGATATCTTATGATTGATGGGATGTGCCATACGCAGACAGAAGTGATAAGCATGGGATATTTGTGTTGCACATTCCGAAAATAACAGATGAGTCAGCACATGAACACAGCGCGATGAGACCAGTTTCCTGTCAACAACTGAATGTAGCGGAAGGAGGCAGGATCTTTCTTTGTATTTTTTCGCATTTATTAGTGCATTTTGGGGATCTATCACATTAAATAATTATATTGTCGAATATGTACATGTATCTGTATGGATCGTATGAGTCCTACATTTCTAATGGTGAAGTAGAGGATTTAAATCAATGATATAGAAGTGGTGCATGTAGACTGGATATACCTTAATTGATGGGATGTGCCATACACGGATGGAAGTGATAAGCGTCGGATATTGGTATGCGCATTCTGAAAATGACAGATGAGTCAGCACATGAACACAGCGCGACGAGACTAGGTTCCTGTCATCTGGTGAATGTGGCGGAAGGAGGCAGGATCTTTCTTTGTATTTTTTCGCATTTATTAGTGCATTTTGGAGATCTATCACATTAAATAATTATATTGTGTAATATCTACATCTATCTGTATGGATCGTACGAGTCCTACATCTATTGGTGAAATAGAGGATTTAAATCAATGATATAGAAGTGGTGCATGTAGACTGGATTTACCTTAATTGATAGGATGTGCCATAGGCGGACAAAAGTCATAGGTGTGGGATATTTGTTTCCTGCGTTTTGAAAATGACATATGAGTCAGCACATGAACGCAGCGCGATGAGACTAGATTCCTGTCATATGATGATTGTAGCAGAAGGAGGCAAGAGTTTCATGTTTAATTTTTGCATTTATTCGTGCATTATGGGGATCTATCATATAAAAGAGGTATATACTGAAATATCTACATCTATCTGAATGGACTGTGTGTTTCCTACATTTTTAATAGCGAAGTAGAGGATGTAAATTAATGAAGTGGGAGTGGTGCATGTAGACTGGATTTACCTTAATTGATGGGATGTGCCATAGGCGGACAGACGTGATAGGCGTGGGATATATGTTTTCTGCGTTCTGAAAATGACATATGAGTCAGCACATGAACGCAGCGCGATGAGACTATATTCCTGTCATATGATAATTGTAGCGGAAGGAGGCAAGATTTTCATTTTTAATTTATGCATTTATTCATGCATTATGGGGATCTATCATATGAAATAGGTATATTCTGAAATATCTACATCTATCTGAATGAATCGTACGAGTCCTACATTTCTAATGGTGAAGTAAAGGATGTAAATTAAAGAGGTAGAAGTGGTGCATGTAGACTGGATTTACCTTAATTGATGGGATGTGCCATAGGCGGACAGAAGTGATAGGCGTGGGATATATGTTTTCTGCGTTCTGAAAATGACACATGAGTCAGCACATGAACGCAGCGCGACGAGACTATATTCCTGTCATATGATGATTGTAGCGGAAGGAGGCAAGATTTTAATTTTTAATTTTTGCATTTATTCGTGCATTATGGGGATCTATCATATGAAAGAGGTATATTCTGAAATATCTACATCTATCTGTATGGACCGTGAATATCCTACATTTATAATTGAAAAGTAGAGGATGTAAATTAAAGAGGTAGAAGTGGTGCATGTAGACTGGATTTACCTTAATTGATGGGATGTGCCATAGGTGGACAGAAGTGATAGGTGTGGGATATTTGTTTTCCGTGTTCTGAAAATGACACATGAGTCAGCACATGAACACAGCGCGACGAGACTAGATTCCTGTCATCTAATGAATGTGGCGGAAGGAAGTAAGATCTTCATTTGTAATTTATCGCATTTATTAGTGCATTATAGGGATCTATCATATGGAATAGGTATATTGTGATATATCTACATTTATCTTAAAGGATCATGCATATCCTACATTTATAATAGCAAAATAGAGGATGTAAATTAATGAGGTAGAAATGGTGCATATAGACTGGATATCCTATGATTGATGGGATGTGCTGTATGCAGACAGAAGTGATATGCATGGGATATTTGTTTTCCGCATTCTGAGAATGACAGATGCATCGGAAATTAAAACCAGCGCGACGAAACTAGATTCCTGTCATCTGGTGAATGTAGCGGAAGGAGGCAAGATCTTCATTTTTAATTTTCGCATTTATTAGTGCATTATGGGGATCTTTTTTGCGTTTTCAAATGACACAGGAGTCAGCACATAAACACAGCGCAACGAGACTAGATTCCTGTCATCTGGTGAATGTGGCAGAAGGAGACAATATTTTCATATTTTATTTGTTGCATTTATTTGTGCATTATAGGGACCTAGCTTTATCTTATGTAGCAAGATATTGTGAAATATCTACATATATTCGAACGGCACCAGTGTATCTTATTTTTATTATAAAGAAGTAGAGGATCTACATTAATGAGGTAAAAGTAGCACATGTAGACTGGATGCACCATAATTAATGTTATACGACATATGCGGACAAATGAATTAATGGTATGATGATTACCGTGTGATATTTGTCCGGAGCATTCAGATAAAGAACAGATGAGTCAGCATTTAAAACCAGTGCGACGAGACTAGCTTTCTGTCATTTGGTGAATGTGGCGGAAGGAGGCAAGTTATTTATTTTTAAATGTTTCATACACATCAGTGCATTATCCGACTTTATCTTATGAAAAATATATATTAAGCAATATCTACATCTCTCTGAACGGCTCCAGTCTATCCTACATTTCTAACGGTGAAATAGATGATCTACGTTCATGAGGTAGAAGTGGTGCATGTAGACTAGATTTCCCATGATTGATGGTATATGACATATGTTGACAAATGTGATAACCGTGTTATTTTATGCTTTAAAATTTCACACACCAACTGATGAGTCAACATCTGGAACCAGCACGATGAGACTAACCTTCTGTCATCTCAACAAGGTGGCGGTAGGAGGCAAGATATTCTACATTTATTACATCACCAGAACTGTACAGTAGACACAGTAGACACAATATGATACAACGACACTGACGACCGATCTCCTATAGAAGTTGTAATCACTCCTCGACCATACCACTTTCCATTCCGGAAGTGGTTTCCTCTAGTTGTCATGCATCTCTGTCTGGTCATACCTGATTCGGAATAGTTCTAATCCCATTTTGTTAAAATTACCCCATGCTGAAGACGTTGTTTGAGTCAATGGAGGCTGTGGCGACAATGTCGTGTTGTTCTTCAAAAGGTTCCTCCAGAATACCTCCAATTCGTTCTCGCGGGGTAATTGTCATAGAAGCGATGTGATGTCGTTGGCCCATTTCTTAAAATCATCATAGTTGAAATCTGAGTCAACGATATTGTTCATTTGTAGTGACTCCAAGCTTCCAACCATGTGTATGTGGTTGATTAACGATGGTAAAACAATTTCGATAAGATAATGCGCGTATCGCGCAGTTTCGTAATGCGTGTATTGGTATCGTGTGATCTGTGGTGTTATCCTGTACTTGTTTAAAACAAGGATATCTATATAATTTCACGTTATTATTTGTGGTAATAACATGAAAGAAACCAAACATACTTTTAATGTATTCTCTTAGACTCTTTGCTGGTAGAAAGTCCATTTCTGGAATCCAGCAATCATCCACCAAGCAGCTCTTGTCGTTATCCCGCAATTTGCACCTTTCACAGGTTGGGCCATGATTTCCAAAAGCCACGACACAATCAGCATCTATGAGCATATGTTAAGTAAATATTGTCACATTTAGAATACAGGATTTCCATACCATCGGTATGACAATTGTTGCATGTTACTTTGTTGATATAATCTTCTATTTCATTCACCTCGCGACGCAACCGCGAGGTAATGATTGAATCCTCGTCAGGGTAGTCGAGGGCAAAAAGGCATGTTGGGAACTGAAAACCGTGAGCATATGATTAAACATACTCACAAAAATTAACTTACTTTCATAGAGTTGATGATATACGATTTCAAGGGACCCTCTGACATTCCAACTGCGTAAAAGAACGCCCTTGTATTTTGGAATTGGTTGCTGGACATGTTGGGTGGGTATGGGAAAAAAGATTTGGAGGTCGGGGAGTACGTTGAAAGACATCTATAAAGGACACTGACGAGTGTTTTAGTACATGACAGACTCAGTTGGATATGTCCGTGTTTCAGGGATAAGAGTTAAAAAAACGGCGTTATGTACTGCTACCAAATAAAGATTCGCGTGAATCAGTACTTCCGAACTTTATGCAGGATTCGCAAGGTGACGTAGTGCACTTCTGTACGATAAGGTTTCTCTGTAGCTTTTTCTCATTAGAAGTATGTATGTTTGAGAACCAACAGGTGCGATCGAAGCCACTTTACCTTATTAGCCTCATAGCGACATACATGCATGTTACCAGAACAACAAATCTGCATTTCGGATTATTCCGAATTATTTCTCTTGAGAATCATTGGAGTCATCGAACTAGCGACATATGGGCATGTTACCAGAACAACAAATCCGCATTTCGGATTATTCCGAATTATTTCTCTTGAGAATCATTGAAGTCATCGAACACGGTCATTTTCTCTTTTCTGGTTATAGCTTAGCATCTATTATCATTTTTTTATCACTGGTATTTTATCTTTTCTGGGTATAGCAATTCAACTCACAGAACACCGTTATTTTTTCTCCTTTGACATATCAACACCACATTGCCGCCATCTTTTTCAATTTCTTCAAATTTCTATACCCTTGATGGTACATATTTCTTACACCGTGCCTTTCCGATTTTTTTTTTCTGGGTATAGCTCATCATTCAAGTTGATTATCTTTTGTTATCACCCCTTATTTTATCTTTTCTTGGCATAGCTTCGAGGTCAGCTCACAGAATGCCGCATTGTAACCCTTTCGACATATCAACGAGATATCACTGCCATCTTTTCAATTTTCCGTATCTATGCACCCGTGACATACATATTTTATTCATTGCCTTGCAAATGGCTAATCAAATTATATAATTGTTCATGTCAACAGATTACCACAACGAAGAATAATAGTATTCCTAACTACTATTATGCACTGCATTATATCCAGCGAGCTTTTGCATTTTGGTGCGGTTCCAGATACAAAGAAAAGTCTTCATGTACAATGTAGCACGGTATTGCCCCATGTAGCTGACTGACTTGCGGATACGCGCCATCACTGAGTTACCACACTCAGCGGCGCTCGAGTTGAGACCTTTTAATCAGGGATCTGCAGTAACGGATCGTTTCAGAAAGCAGGCTGTTGAACATTTTTTATGACCTGCGGCATGGAAGTGGTCAATTAGAAACTTAGTCTCGGAAAAAAAAACCCCTTCTCATGTCATACAGTAAGGACCCAGAGCACAAGCGAAGTCATAAATCACCCGCTTTGGTGGAACTCTCCATCGTGTATAGAGAGCCGAGAAAACATCATCACGGCCTTCACTGCTTGGCATAGAATGAAAACCATAGCAGATGGAATGTGTACACCAGGCGGCCATGATTCCTCCAGTCAGGCGTTGGGGCGAGTACTGAGCATAGTACTTCGAACACTCAGCACCCCGGTCTTGTCCACCTTTATCTTGTGACCTATTGTGTTTCAACCCAGGATAGATTGGCCTATGTCGTATCTGCGGCATGCTGTAGCAACTACCTGTCTAATATTATGGGTCGCAAAGAAAGAAAATGATTAAGTGAAAACAGACACTTACCAATTTCCAGTCATCTTTTGGAGTTTCCGAAACAGGACTAGATTGAGTAGACAGACTTTGCGCTATAAGCTTATCCAACGTCTCATGTGCACGGCTTTCTATCCAGATGCAAACATCAATTAGGTCTTCCGAATATGTGTTTTCTTTGGTATATTCATGTCGTAAAACCAGATAGATTGATGGAATGTTTACCAATCGAGAGAGGGCATCATCACTTTTCATGTGATTGAAATTTCTAAGGGCGTCGTAGCCAAGCCTGTTCACCATCTGTACAATCGATTCTTCTGCTGCTATCTGTTGAAACAATAGTTAATATCTAAATATTTACTGAGATAATGATATCCGAACCTCCGAAAACAAATAGACATAACTATCGTCTGGCCAAGTGTCTCCCATGAATAAACGTGCCGCTAGACGTCCCAATGCCGGATTGATGTCAGGTAGTTGCAAAAGCATACTTTCTTCGTCATCACCACGAATGAAAGAATTATTAAGATGCGTTTTTTTGGTCATGACGGTACATATTAGTTTCCGTAGCTTACGGTCCAGTATGAGCTGCTGCTTGCTGACATAAGACACTTTGTCTTTTCGTTCCGAATGTGGTGATATAGCTGTCGGTGGCTTAATGGAGGAACGGAGCTGCTTGTGGCTGAACGAGATGGAGACGCCATCAAAAATTACATTATCTGGAGCTGGACCGCAGATATGACACCGCATATCATTTTCTAAACATAAGAGATCAGCATATGTGAACCAAGCGGCACGGAAGATGAAATCATTGATGAAAGGGATCCCGGTTCCATTATCTGCGTAACCACGACTGACTTCCAAAACGAAAGCCACGAAAGGAGTAGGAGAAATGGTGTAAGCCGATGTATAGCACTCCAGAAGCTCATGTGTAAATAAGTAACAGTTATTGAGATTCAGGATTTTGATATCTCTGCAGTCGGGACCAATGAATCGGTCTGAGCAAAGACAGTTGTTACACTTCCGAAGTTGAATTTCGGTCACATGTGCACCACTAAGCCCGTATACAGTACATGATTTGATCACCATTGGTCCTGAATTTTCAAGTCCAGAACTGCATATACACCGCATATGTTCACCTAATTCAATAAGAAGAGGTGGTGGAGGTAGTGGCCTTGGCTTTTTATGGTAGAGCTTGGCGTCTGTTTCCAAACGCGCCCAGCTAGGAGGCATTATCGGTAGATACAATATCCCTTTGTCTGGATCAGAATCAGAGTGGAATTGTTGACCTTGTATGGAACGTGTCAGAAGGGAAACATGTATGAAATATTAGCTCACTTGAGTTCTCCAAGAGGTCATAATTGAGTGCAATGTCATCTTGTGCCTCAGGATCGCAGTGCAGGATTTGCTGGAGCTTGTGCCGCGTTTTAATAATATGCGGGCACATTGACAGGTTACATTTTTGGCATTCCCAGCTGCCACTACCGTCGTCCAAGCCTTCATGTGATATAATAATTCGATCAAGGAGACCTGCTCCCATATTCACTGAAAACAAATGATACGATGTATTGGACTCTGGAAATATTTCGCAATGAAACAGTGTCACATCAGAAGGTACTTTATATGAACGAGTTAGTTATGGGATATGTGTTGAAGTTGCGAAAAAATACCATTGGGAATATCATTACTATTCGAGAACCTTTCCTTACCAAAGACATACAGAAATTTAGCATGTACACAAGGTGACTTTTTGGAATTGCAGGTGCACACTGCAGTCATATCTCCATCCACTAGCCACCATTGCAGATGAAACCAACGATTCTAAATTTTGGTCATCAGTAATACCATACACAGAAGATAGATCTATGAACCACTTACTGGCATACTGTTATTCTTTGTGGAATCCCAACCTTGAACAAGAAACAACTCCTTGCTAACTTGTTCAAAACCAATCCCACCGTAAAACACGCTGACATGGTATGAATAAAAGATGTCGTCGAGATCTACTTCACTGAAAGGTGCACTGCCGTCATTTAGGAAGGGAAAATTATTGAGAATGTATTCTTCATGTGTCCAATCAGACCGCAATGGTAGACCATCGTCATATTCCTGGAGCACATCTGAACCTCCGTGGATAATCTGAACTAATTCACTGGATACTTCGTCATTCCTCGACACAGACATAGGGTTGCGTGATCGATGTTGACCAGTATTAGAGTGTGGGTTCTTCACCAATTGCTGTTTTTTTTGAGGGGATGAGACTGGCTCATAAGGCCCAGATGACGAAACCGACACAGATGCTGAAGCCGACAAAAATGACGATAATGATAGCGTTGAGGATTTAAAAAGTCCTGGGGCACGCACTATCCTTTCTGGTTCTCTTTCAGCATATAATCCCGGGATACGTTTGATCTCCTCTGGCTCCTTAAATCGCTCGCGACGTTTACGTGGAATGGAGGACATTGCAAGAGATAGTTGTAAGAAACGACATGGTGCTTCAAAAATAATATCTATTCTTTTTGACACTTGAAACTCGATTTACTAGGTATGAAGTGCGATCATTTCCCGTGTACAATCCGATCAGCGCATATTTGCATCTGTATACCTCTGATATTGGCACTTAGTGTCGAAGTAAGAAGATACAGTGTTTGAATAAGAATAACTATTATTTTTGACATTTGAAACTTGATTTACCCTATAGGTATCAAGTGCGACCATTTCCCATGTACAATCCGATCAGTGCATATTTGCATTTGTATGCCTCTGATATTGGCACTTAGTGTCGAAGTAAGAAACAGAAAACAGGTACCATATCATCCTGCACAAATTGTGCCTTATACTTGCCTTGGTCTGTTTTTCCGCTGCCAAAAAATACCTCTCACCTTTACTCCATCTGTTCACTTCTTATCCATTCCTCCATGAAATCAAAGGGCCAGAAAGCAAATTCCAGCAGAAAGAAGTCGACCAGATCCCAGAAGGAAACCGTGACAAGACTCCCCAACAACAACAGCACACCACAAAGATGTACGAAATGTCCTAGCCGGCCACTTCGCGTCCAGTGCCCTCATACGAAAGCTGGACAACTTTATCTCGCAGTGCGTCTTAGAGCTTTAGTATTTACTCATTTCTTATGCTGTTAAAGTCCCAGGATATGGACATCACGCCCGTTGTCACTGAACCTGATGGAGACGAGAACACATCTGTAAATCACTTTTTTGTTATTACTTTGCATGATGTACTGATGTAATCTTAGAGCCCACCTGAACCTATTCCAACCACTCGCAGTCAGAGGCGATGTAACGTATGTACTGACAGGCCACTTCGCAGCCAGTGCCCCCATACGAAGGCTGGACAGAATTATCTCATAGTGTGTCTTAGAGCTTTAGTATTTGCTCATATTTTTATGCAGTTAAAGTCCTTAGATTTGGATGCCTCTCCTGGTGTTGCTGAACCTAGTGGATACGAGAGTGTACCAACTGTAATTCGTGTTTTGTTTATTATCTTGCTTGACTTACTAATACTTATTAGAGCACACATGCCCCCAATTCGCCTGCAGCTGATAAGAACGCGTTGCCACTCAGCTCCGATCCTGCCACTACTGATGAGTCTGTGGCCATACTAACTGTAAATCATGTTCCGGTTATTATTTTATGCGTGATGTACTGATATATCTCTTAGAGCCCACCTGGGCTTATTGACAATCGTTTTATTGACCCTGTTCTTCTTGCCATGGACCCTTCGGAGTCCTCACCAACTCATCTTGCCACAGATCCTGTTATTACTTCGTGCGTGATGTACTGATATATCTCTTAGAACACACATGAACTTATTGACAATAGTTTTATCGACCCTGTTCTTACTATGAACCCTTCAGAGTCATCATCAGCACTTCCAGCGGGTACAAATAAGAACAGCTATGATCCAAGGTTGGTTAACTTCCTTGGGCGTCAAAAACCTGTAACCATGGAAGAGAAAGAGAAACGTTTTGGAACTGTGGAAGGTGTTCAGCAGGGTAGCTTGAACTACAGTGCATAATAGATCGAATGTTTAACTTTGATATAGTGTTTCATACCACCTTCAGAGATAGTCCGGACAAAGAAATTGGAACCGGAGATACTGGACCGTGCTAGTGCAAGTCAGCGTTTCAACAGAGACATCGGGCCCATCATCGCTAAGGTACATAATTGTTTTATCAGTCATATGAACTTTCATTTAATATCATGAATAGACGGAGAGGTTATCATTATCAACAGGGGCTTGGGTTCTCGTCCTCGCCCGTCACACCGGTGAGTCAAGTGGAGCCATTCACTTCGTGTCAAAGACATTGCACGATGAAGCCAATAGCGAATGTGTTGACTTGGCAAACTTCTTCACAAAGCTAACATCAAAGCTGAAGCAAGCTAGGGTTGCAAACAGCCATTCTTTGATGAAGGAGCTTGAAGCGCGGGCGCGAGAGCTCGATGAGAAAAATAAGGAGCTCAAGAGAAAAGAAAAAGAAATCGAAGAGCAGAGGACACAGCTATTACAAATGACTGGGCTACTTGGTGGTGCAGTTGCAAATTAGATAGTGCTGCTTACTAGTGTTTCTTCAATTATAACGCTAATAAATTAGAGATCTCGTGAATCATGCCGTTTGTGGATGACTATGCTAAGAAAAAGGAGTACACACTAAATATTATGAGGTATTCGCTGATTTTGTACTGCTTGAGCTTGAAGTCGATGTCAAGATTTACATGCAATGCGCAGAGATGAACACACAGAGAGATATACGAGTAACCTTGAAAAGATATTGTGAAACGATTGAATACAGATTATTAATTCTAGAAAGCAAGATACTATAACATTGAGTGCAATTGGTTTCCATCAAAATACATTATGCGCCCTGCTCAAACACTCGTATTGCCATACCTTGCTCAGTAGTTACTGTATGAGCATGTACTCATTTTAATAGCTCCCCGGGCTACATGCCTACTGTACCGTGAAATTTATAGATTATTAATTCCAGGAAGCCAGATACTATGATGTTGAATGCAGTTGTGTTCCATCAAAATATATTATGCGCCCTACTCAAATACTCGTATTGCCATACCTTGCTCAGTAGTAACTGTATGAACATGAACTCATTTTAATAGCTCTCTGGACTACATGCATACTGTACTGTGAAATATATAGATTATCAATTCCAGGAAGCCAGATACTATACTATCATGATCATGGGTATGCAAAGTGTCATGGGTATGCAAACTCGCAATTTTCGACACATACCCTTCACATACTTACCTCAAAACTCTCAGGATTGAAAATGATATATCTCGTCTGCTCAAATCTGCAAAATACAAGGCAAGTAACCTTGAAAATATATCGTGAAATGATTGAATACAGATTATTAATTCTAGAAAGCCAGATACTATAACGTTGAGTGCATTTAGGTTCCATCAAAATACATTATGCGCCCTGCTCAAATACTCGTATTCCTTGCTCAGTAGTTACTGTATGAACATGAACTCGTTTTAATAGCTCTCTGGACTACATGCATACTGTACCGTGAAATTTGTAGATTATTAATTCCAGGAAGCCAGATACTATACTATCATGATCATCGGTATGCAAAGTATCATAGATATGCAAACTTGCATTTTTCGACACATACCCTTCGCACACTTACCTCAAAAACTCTCGGGATTTAAAATGATATATCTCTTCTGCTCAAATCTGCAAAATACAAGAGGATATTTCCATTTTTCATAAATACAGAACACAATTTATGTCTTGCAAATGTAAAAATTGTACTGTTTCGCTTCTAACATCTACTCTAAAGAAATATAACTTAGAAAACATGATATTAATATATGACAGATCGTGGTACGAAAGACAGAATGGAAACTGAGTAGGAAGAAGTGAAGATATTCCATTTGAAGATGCAGAGCATGACATCTATTCTCGAGATGTGTTGAATTCCGATCTCCACTTGAAGATCCATCACTATCAAAGGGACGACGAACTGAAGCCAGTGGACAATGCCGTGATTTGTTTACAAATCCCATTGCCACTGATTTTGGACTATGCCACACTATGTGCTTCATACAATTTTGAGCAGTAAGTATATTCTCATATAATTTGTAAGTAATATATTTCAGATGTATACCTATCGGTGTGTAAAATATGAAGTGGATGCGGGCAATAATGACGAAATCCGAAGGGGTTTCCAAACAAGTTTGCAACACCCTGATCATGATAGTAACGTTGAATGGAATAGTATCCATCAGCGACCCACGGGTGGACTTTCCAAGTTAGTAAACAGGGTTTATGGCTATGCGGTGGTCTTCTAAAATATATCAAAAAATTCCTTTCTCCATTATCTCCTCGGTAGGGGTTTTAAAACAAATTGACCTTTCAACATTATCTCCAGTTAGATAAATTCAACTCATTTACAATCTCAAATGTTAGATCGGATTTTCGGTATTCAAACAATATGCTTGGCGGAACATACCCCGGTGTATCTGCAAAACTCGTGTTTCGTAGTTCGACGCCAGAAAATCCACAGGCTTAGGTAACATCCTAGCAATTATGATGATATATCAAATTTTAGTTATATTCAGAGGTGGTTTTCTATCGCCAGATTTCCAAAGTTGCGGAACATGGCAAAGTCATCCTCCACTCCTCCGGCCACTCCCCATCCCACGAACATCAGACGGTCGTCTAGATTGCAGAATACCTCATCTCAGCCTTCCACTAGTCTTTCCAAGTGCAAGATAACTAAGAAACAAAATTTATCGACTCCAGTCACGGAACAAAACCCTGGGGGAGACACGACAAAGCTAGCTTCATCTCCAAATGTACGTCGTTATCTAAATATATGTTCCATTTGCCTTATTTCCCCATTTCCTGAGGTTTCTTACCTTCCTCCATTATATCTGGTGGTTGTAAGCGTCTTTTTATCCATACATTTATTTAATAATGAAAAATGATATTAGGATCCCCCGGGAAAATCCTCGGTCATGTCAATACTGACCAAAGTAATTACAACGTCTTCTGGTCTTGATGTTGTTAGCGAAGGAGGCAATAGCGTGGTGCCTATCGCTACTGGTCTTAACATTGCATCGGATGAAGAAATGGGCAAGGATATGGGCAAGGGCCTTGACGTTAATAGTGAAGGAGGAAATGACGAGCTGCCTACCGCTACTCCTCCTAATGCTGCGTCAGAAGTAGCCATGGGCAAGTTTCTTCCTAGTGCTGCATTAAAATTATATTAACCTATATTAAATAGACCTTGACGTTGATAGCGAAGGAAGCAGTAAGGAACTGCCTACCACTACTGCATCAGATGCAGATATAGGCAAGGATCTCATCATTGATAGCGAAGCAGAAAATAAATTTCCACCTACCGCTATTGCTGCTAACGCTGGGTCGGGAGCAGCCATGGGCAAGTATCTTCTTAGCGCTATGTTTAACTTATACTGACATATATTAAATAGACCTTGACGCTGATAGTGAAGGAGGCAATAAAGAACTGCCTACCACCACCACATCAGATGCAGATATAGGCAAGGACCTCGTCAGTGATAGCGAAGCAGAAAATAATTTTCCGCCTACTGCTATTGCTGCTAATGCTGGGTCAGGAGCAGCCATGGGCAAGTATCTTCTTAGCACTATGTTTAACTTATACTGACATATATTAAATAGACCTTGACGCTGATAGTGAAGGAGGCAATAAAGAACTGCCTACCACCACCACATTGGATGCAGATATAGGCAAGGACC
The DNA here is from genome assembly GCA_025738555.1 of Cyathus striatus. Taxonomy (NCBI): domain Eukaryota; kingdom Fungi; phylum Basidiomycota; class Agaricomycetes; order Agaricales; family Nidulariaceae; genus Cyathus; species Cyathus striatus. The sequence continues at coordinate 1,646,158 of JAOVFP010000018.1, forward strand.
TCGTCAGTGATAGCGAAGCAGAAAATAATTTTCTGCCTACTGCTATTGCTGCTAACACTGGGTCGGGAGCAGCCATGGGCAAGTTTCTTCCTAGCGCTATGTTGAACTCATACTGACGTATATTGAATAGACCTTGATGTTCATAGCACTATTCCACCCGCCACTGCTCCTACCACTACTATCGCTACTGATCCAATTGCTGGGTCAATCTTCCGGGAAGGCGACGTTCCCAAAGTTCGTCAAACATTAGCATCTAATTATATCCCAGATGCCTTAGCAAAATTAAAAGCTACAAGTCACAAATATTTTTCCGAAGAAGGGCTTTACATCTGTATGTGTGATAAGATATTGCACCCACAGAAACCTGTATTAACATACAACATAGCCCCACGGAACAATGGAAATCGTGATCCAATCCCATACTCTTATGAGACTGGGTATTCTAAAAATAGATCGACATTTGTCAATACAGCACCAACCGATTTGAAGGGTAGCTTTAGTATGTTTCTGCTTTTTGTTTGATATTATATATTGTTCTAATATTTAACGATAGCTGAGCTAAAGCAGTTCATTGACAACGGCCCAAACATACTTTCCTCAAGCACTCGACATTTAGCGACAGCAAAAAGGGAAGAAGGACTGTCGCAACTGCCCGGACTGCCGCAACTGCCCGCTACTGTATATTCCGACCGACTTCTAGCCCTAGAGGCGTTCGCTACGAATGTTAACAATACGATCTGCCTGTCGCATTGTAGATCTAAGGCTACCAAACGGAACGGAGAAGAAAATAGCTCAAATTTTCTCGTTCTTGGGGTTCCAGGGGCAAAGAATACCGTTAAGGGTCAAAATGATTCAAAGCGGAGCGCGGAAGATTCCCGTAGGATACTGTACAATCTTAAAAATTCTGACACCCTCGACTGTGGATGCCTCGTGGAAACAGCCATATGCAAGCTGCAATGGTATCATTCTTGGAATGTCTCTGGGCTCGTTGAAGGTATGTTAATTATTTGGGTTACCTCCCTCTGATATACTGAAGTCAGTACAGGTATGGTAGTTACCGAAGATTTTTCCTGGAAAGACATTGTGACTCCTCGGATGCGAGATATGATCGCGCAGAACATCTCAAGGGAAACCTTGCTCACGGCTAATGATTACTTCACAGGAGACGTGGAGATTACAATTGATCAGGATGAGGAGAGGAGGCGCATGATGATGGTAACTCGCAATATCACACGTCTGAACGAACTTGCAGCTAGGAGCAACCGCACACAGCGGTTTGTACTCATGTCTATAGATGTAGATTCCTATGATTGCATGTCTGTCGAAGAAAGGATGGGTATAATTTAGTTTAATAATTGGGGGAGCTTGCTTCCCCTATTTGTCTGCAGAAGGACCCTGTGTAGTGTGCATGGCAACGCATGTGTGGCTGTATGTCTGTTGACCCAAAATAGAATTCATGTTTCGATTTGTTGATGTCTATGTCCCATTATGGATGTTTGCAATATGCTTGATGTGTGGACTTAATACATTCCTTAAAATTCTCCGATAACTATATTCAGATTGACTTACCTTGAGGGAAAATGGTGAACTGTTCCGCATGAATATAAAAAACAATATAAATTGAAGGGCTGCACTGACCATTCTCCATTCCATCTACTCTTGAGCATGCCTTGGTACCTTACTTCTGATGAAAACGATTCCTGAAATTACATCGACTTCGACGTTGATTTCCCACGCCTCCAACTTTTTACCTTGTACACGACAAGGGTAAGATCTCTCAATCCCCTCCGTTTACATACGCTAATTTCCATCTAGCATTTGACCGAGTTCCGCCCACCAAGGGTGATACAATTGTCGCCGTTCTGGATCGTCGATAAATTGCTAAAATTCTTCATACGCTTCCATCGTTCATGGCATTGTCGGACATGCATCGCTTCAAATAATTTCTGTTGGTTTGACTTCGAGCATCCATATACATATTGTTATCAATGTGAAATAGAACATCGAATCGATTGCAAATTTCCAGCCGAGATGGCTAATATCTTTAAAGTTCCACCTCTATACATTTTGCCTCGTCACGCAATCAAAGTAACAAATAACAGTAAGTCTTCATTCGACACACCATTTATTTTAACTTTCATAACTAAGAAAATTTTTAAGATGCGAATTGTATACTTTTTGCCTACAACCGCGCAAGCCACCGGTACGCTGATCGGTATTGGTGGGCGGAGTTCTATCGATATATATATTACCTCATTGAGGAAGTTGTTCCTTCTCTTCGACAATTGCAGCAACTCCCGGTATCAGTCCTTCTGGCAAATAAATTAATTCTACCCGATGACGATCCCGAAGGATATGACTACATAGGATGGATGGCATGTAAAGCTCTTCAATGGTTGCCACCTAAAGAAGAGGTACTAACTTATAGAAGGATGTTGTTTGAATGTATACACAACAAAGGACTACAATTAGTGGATTTTAGTTTCGATAGCGGCGTGTATTAAATGTAGAAAATAATGTTTGACACTTTGTCACCATAGTACAGCTATCTTTGCTTCCTTTTGTTGTTACAGCGGCAAATGAAGGGCAGTTTTCTCTGTGGATGCGATGACTTCAAATGGAGAACACATAGATACAACGAAACAAGCCCCATCGGAGCTATTACTATACTGGTCTTTATCTGGTCCCATTAGAATTACTTAAAATAGATAATCTATATCCGGCATCATCTCACATTACATGTCTCGGTGATACTAATAGGCTAGAGGAAAACAAGGAAAACTTGAATTTAGGCACATCTTTGGTGAGCCGTAGTGTTTTAACTTGTATCCCTGAAACACGGACATATCCAGCTCAGTTGCACATCAAAACACTCGTCCTCATAACTTCCCTGCTCACTATTCCTTCCTCCGTACACCAACCCATCCTCTTAAAACACTCGTCCTCGTCACTTCCCGACTCACTATCTCCCTACACCAACCCACCCTCTCTCAGTATCTACTTCCAGTCTCGCCAGCATGCAGGAAACTATCTCCACCAAGGTCCCTCAATATTTTTATGTGGTCAGCATGAAGAAAGGGCCACTCTGGAGCTTCATTCTCAACACCATTCAAGTGAGCCTTATTCTCGGAGGAGTGGTGTTAGCCATTCTGATACTTTTTTGCCCTGAAAAAAAGATTGCCACAATACTTTTTCCAGGGCAAAATGATTGTGCTTTTTGTATAGGGAATATTGAATAACAATTATATGCAATCATTTGCATATAATCACTGATTAGTGGGCTATATTGATACAACAGTCTCTGGACAATCAAAGACAATTATTTGGGAATGTAAGAAGGCAATCATTAGCAATCATTTGTATATAATGACTGATTAATGGGCTATATTAATACAGTAGTTTTTGGACATTCAAATGCAATCATTTTTTGAGAATGTTAGGGAGACAATCATTGGCAATCATTGGCAATCATTTGTATATATTAATTGATTAATGGGTTTGTCACATATATTCCCGCACTTCGTGTTTGTCACATACTTCCCACGTGTCACATATGTCACATATATTCCCATGCTTCACATATGTCATATTTTTCCTGCGCGTTACGTTCGTCACAGATATTCCCACGCATTACACTTGTCACGCTTTAGCGCGTTTGTCACGCTTTAGCGCGTTTGTCACGCTTTCATGCGCGTCATACATCACATTTGTCACATTCTTTATAAGTGTTATGCTCTTATGAATGTCACACATCTTGCATCTATTTGTCATGCTTTTCATGCTCATCACAGTGCATTTGTCATACTTTGTATGCACATCATGTATCACATAAGTCACAACTGTTTCTTATGAGTTACACATGCATCATATTCATCATGTCTTTGAGGCTTTCATCATGCTTTCACACACATCATAAGTGTTACTTATGTCACATCTTTGAGATGTATAATACATTTCAAGCACATCATGCTTGCATGTGTATCATGATTGTGACATGTTGATGGAGTTCCAACAGGTTTATAATGAAATATGTTCTGTACCTTTCATATCCAAGGAATTAGAGCACTTAGTGATGCCACATTAAACCCATATCTCATTACTTAGCAATGTAATTCAGCCTCTTCATTGACAAGTCAGTCATTGATTCAGACCCTGTATGACAATACTGCATATGACTTTAGAAAATTGGTGGTAAGTTGTTCTTAGGAAAGAAAGGAGAAAAGACAAAGTAGTCCTTCTGAAAAGAGAACAAGAAGAAAAGAAGGTGATGATGTGGTTGATACCAAACTAAAGAATAGAAAAGCAAGTAATAACCACTGAGCAAGAAAGTGAAGAGAAGTACAGGATGAGGTTTCATATGTATGAATGGATACTAATACTAAAATAATTATATAACATAAATCGGAGATGTGTAACACATGACAGTGTAGAAGTGTCATGTAATCATATAGAGTAAGCATATATGTGACTTAATAATGTGTGTTGAAGATATAAGAATAACCAATGGTTAATGCAAGAATCATAATCATTTAATGACTGAGACATGTAAGTTTAATGTGATGTGGAATCACATATACTCACCATTCTTTCAGATTTGTTATTTATATGTCATTCTTTCAGTATATGTCCTTTTCTGTTCAGTTGTTAAATATTTCCAAAATATTCATTTCTATCATAATGATCTCATTATCTCTCAGACTAACCATTATAGTTTTTACTTTGTCATTTAATTACACCTCTAGTCCTGATTATTAAACATTATATCATTCCATTTCCAAATTCTCATGCTCTGTCAGTGGGAGTAAGACTTCAACTACATATACACTCTACATTTTTCATTCTAGTTTCTTATTACCACCACACTTCTGTAACTTTCTAATTGTTATTTTCCATGTTACAATCTCCAATTCTACAAGTACATATTGTTTCCTCTGCATGTATAATTCACTCTATACTGTTAAATACTTACTCCACTCACATGACAACTTGATTAGCAGTAGAGACAGAAAATCTAATGTGATTGGAAAGCATGATATTTGTGAAAAAGTTGCAATGCACTTCAAAAATGTGACATGCATAAAAAACACATAATGCATTTATATGTAACATATGTGAAAAGTGTGACATGCATAAGAGCATAATGCTCATAAAGAACATGATAGACGCACTAAAGCATGACAAGTGTGATATATGCGTAGTGTGGGAGAATTGTAACGGATGTGACATGCGTGAAAATTGTCACATATGTAATGTGTGGGAAATGTATGATGAATTGATGTGTGGGAATATGCGTGACAGACGTGACGCGTGGGAAGAATGTGACAAATGTGATGCGTGGGAATATCTGTGACGAACGTGACGCGCAGGAAATATATGACAGATGTGAAGCGCGGTATATGTGACAGATGTGACACGCGGGAAGTATGTGACAAACACGAAGCGTGGGAATATATGTGACAAATGTGACACATGGGAAGTATGTAACAAATGCGAAGCATGGGAATATGTGTGATGAACATGGCACATATGAATAACATGATAAATGTGATGTGTGGGAAAAATATGAGGCGCAGGAATATGTGTGACAAATGTGATGCACATGAAGTACGTGACAAATGCAAAGCATGTTGAATGTCCAGAAACTATTGTATTAATATAGCCCATTAATCAGTTAATATATACAAATAATTGCCAATGATTGTCTCCCTACATTCTCAAATGATTGCATTTGAATGTTCAAAAACTACTGTATTAATATAGCCCATTAATCAGTCATTATATACAAATGATTGCTAATGATTGCCTTCTTACATTCCCAAATGATTGTCTTTGATTGTCCAGAGATTGTTGTATCAATATAGCCCACTAATCAGTCATTATATGCAAATGATTGCATATGATTGTTATTCAATATTCCCCATACAAAAAAGCACAATCATTTTGCCCTGGAAAAAGTATTGTGGCAATCTTTTTTTCAGGGCAAAAAAGTATCAGAATGGCTGACACTTATGCTCGGAGCGCGTCTTGTCTAACTGGTTGATCATTAGGGACCCTATGTGCAGCCGTACTCCAATTTGGGGCAAGGCATGACTCCCGTCTGGCGTACGCTGAAAAATATAGTTAATGAACTGAGAGAGTACACGAGGAGGAATGCGTGCGATAAATGCTTTGAAGCAGGTATGTCAATTGAGTCAATTAAATGCTGATTATACTAAGTCTACTTTCACGTTCTGGTAGAGGAGACCTGTACAATTGACTTTGTCCACGGCCCCCCTAACTGTTCTCAATGCAGTATTGAAGGAATACAGAACTGTCATGGGATAGGAAGTCATCCAAAACTCGCCCTCCTTCCTGCCATGAGCCGCGACATTATCCACGAAAGTAAGAATATATTATAATAGATTACGAATTGAATTAACACCAATTATGCAGATATGTCCATACTACTGGAGTATGGTAATCCTCCCGTTGTAGCGCAGTATCTGTACCTCAATTTTGAATACACGCGCTATGCACTCTTTATTCTAAAAATTGTAGTTCTGGCCCTCGACTCGCACATCATAGGGTTGTTTGATAAGGAAATACTTCAGATGTATGGTCTGGTTGACGACACATATGATGTTGACCAATACTTGCAGTGGAGCAATGAAGCACAACAATTGGTGTCCAAATTTCCTGCGCCCCCAATGTTGGAAAGGTTTTGGGAGGACCTCGTAACCCAAAAGACTCCGCCAACGCCACCTCTGGCATCCAGCACCAATGTCAAACAGGAAGTCCCATCTACTGAAGAAGATATCTCTGGCTGGTACAGAATACGGTCCAGTGGTGTTAATGGATGGTTGCCGTCTTCAAGAGGAGAATACAACTTGAATGAAGTGGGTAAGAAGCTGACAGGGGTTCATTTTGATTATGATGGAATGTACGAAGAATGGAGCACATCGAAGCCGGACTGGAAGGTAGTTTGGAGGCAGGAAGATTACGACATACATTATTTAAAAATATGATTGATACGCAGAACGAACAATAGATGTAATATAAAATAAATGACAAATAATGTATTTCTTGAAATTGCTGGAATAAGTAATCACGTAGTTCGCTATCACAAACGTTATCTCTATAATTATTGCTTAAGATAAAGCAGAACGACGCCCTAATAAATGTTGGAGTGTCGGCGAGCGATACCTCAGCAAATGAGCGTTATTTGTACATGATTGGCAAAGGCGTAAGAAATCTGTTGTTCTCTGAATGCTCAAGATAAAAATAACACAGGAATCATCACACTATAAATATTTCACAATATATGTAATCTATATGATAGATCCCCATTATGCAATAATAAATACGAAAAGTGAAAATTAAGACCTTACCTTCTTCTGCCACATTCACCACATGAGAGGAATCTAGTCTCGTTGCACTGTGTTCATGTGCTCACTCATGTGTCATTTTCGGAATGCGCAAAACAAATATCCCACGATTATCCCATCTGTTTGCACATGGCACATCCCATCAATCATAGGATATACAGTTTACATGCACCACTTCTTCCTCATTAATTTAAAGCCTCTACTTCGCTATTAGAAATGTAGGAAATGCATGTTCCATTCAGTTACATGTAGATATTTCACAACATAATTGTTCCATGTGATAGATATCCATAGTTCACTAATAAATGCGAAAAATGACAAACGAAGATCCTGCCTCCTTCCGCTACATTATCCTGATGACAGGAATCTAGTCTTATTGCGCCCTGCTCATGTGCTGACTCATCTGTGATTTTCAGAACACCAAAACGAATATCCGACGCTTATCAAATCTGTCCGCGTATGGCACATCCCATCAATCTTAGGATATCCAGTCTACATGCACCACTTCTACCTTATTAATTTACATCCTCTACCTCGCAATTGGAGATGTAGAACATGCACCATCCATTAAGTTAGATGCAGATACTCCACAATATAATGATATTATATGATAGATCGTCATAATGCTCTGAAAAATGCGAAAATTAAAAAATTAAGATCTTGTCTCCTTCGGCCACATTCACCAGATGACAGGAATCTAGTCTCGTCATGCTGCATTCATGTGCTGACTCATGTGTTATTTTCGGAACACGCAACACAAATATCACACGCTTATCACATCTGTCCGTGTATAGCACATCCCATCGATCATAGGATATCCAGTCTACATGCACCACTTCTTCCTCATTCATTTAGATCATCTACTTCACTATTAGAAATGTAGGAAACACATGATCCATTGAGTTAGATGTAGATATTTCGCAATATAATTATTCGATACGATAGCTGCCCATAATGTACAAATAAATGCGACAAATTAAACATGAAGATCGTGCCTGCTTCCGCTACATTCACCAGATGACAGGAATCTAGTCTCGTCGCGCTGGGTTCATGTGCTGACTCATGTGTCATTTTCAGATCGATGAAAACAAATATACCACGTGTATCAATTCTTTCTGCCTATGGCACATCCCATCAATTAAGGTAAATCCAGTCTACATGCACCACTTCTATCTCATTAATTTACATCCACTACTTTTCTATTATAAATGTAGGAAACTCACGGTCCATACAGATAGATGTAGATATTTCAGAATATACCTATTTCATATGATAGATCCCTATAATGCACAAATAAATGCGACAAATTAAACATGAACATCTTGCCTACTTCCGCCACATTCACCAGATGACATGAATCTAGTCTCGTTGCGCTGCATTCATGTGCTGATTCATGTGTTATTTTCGGAATGTGCAACACAAATAACCCACGCTTACCACTTCTGTCGGCATATATAGCACATCGCATCAATCATAGGATATCTACTCTACATGCACCACATCCTCATTCATTTAAATCATCTACTTCACTATTAGAAATGTAGGAAACACATGATCCGTTGAGTTAGATGTAGATATTTCACACTATAATTATTCGATACGATAGATGCCTATAATGCACTAATAAATGCGAAAAATTACAAATGAACATCCTGCCTCCTTCCGCTACATTCACCAGATGACAGGAATCTAGTCTCATCGCGCTGTGTACATGTTCTGACTCATGCGTCATTTTGCGAATGCGCAAAACAAATATCCCACGCTTATCACATCTCCGCGTATGGCACATCCCATCAATAATAAGATATCCAGTCTACATGCACTACTTCTACCTCATTCATTTAGATTATCGACTTCGCTATTAGAAATGTCGGAAACGCACGATACACCTAGTTAGATGTAAATATTTCACAATATAATTATTCGATATGATAGATCCTCATAATGCACTAATAATTGTGAAAATTACAAATGAAGATCCTGCGTCCTGCCGCCACATTAACCAGATGACAGGAATCTAGTCTCGTCGCGCTGGGTTCCTGTTCTGACCCATCTGTTATTTTCGGAATGCACAACACAAATATCCCACGCTTATCACTTCCGTTCGTGTATGGCACATCGCATCAATCATAAGATATGCAGTCTACATGCACCACTTCTACCACATTAATTTACATCCTCTAAATCACTATTAGAAATGTAGAACACGCACGATCCATTCAGTTAGATGTAGATATAACATAATATAATTATTTCATATTATACATCCTCATAATGCACTAATAAATGCAAAAAAATTACAAATGAAGATCTTGCCTGCTTCCGCTACATTCACCAGATGACAGGAATCTAGTCTCGTCGTGCTGGGTTCATGTGCTGACTCATCTGTCATTTCGGAACGCGCAACGCAAATATCCCACGCTTATCACTTCTGTCGGCATATGGCACATCGCATCAATCATAGGATATCCAGTCTACATGCACCACTTCTTTCTGATTCATTAAGATCATCCACGTCACCGTCATAAATGTAGGAAACACAGGATCTATTCTGTTAGAAGTAGATATTTCGCAATGTAATTATTCTATGTTATAGATCCACATAATGCACCAATAAATGCGAAAAATTACAACGAAGAACCTGCCTGCTTCCGCTACATTCACCAGATGAGAGGAATCTAGTCTCGTCGTGCTGGGTTCATGTGCTGACTCATGTGTTATTTTCAGATTGAGGAAAACAAATATACCACGCATATCAATTCTGTCAGCATATGGAACATCCCATCAATTAAGGTAAATCCAGTCTACATGCACCACTTCCACCTCATTAATTTACATCCTCTACATCGCTATTAGAAATGTAGAACATGCACGATTCGTTCATTTAGATGTAGATATAACATAGTATAATTATTCCATATTATACATCCCCATAATGCACTAATAATTGCGAAAATTACAAATGAAGACCCTGCCTCCTGCCACCACATTCACCAGATGGCAGGAATCTAGTCTCATCGCGCTGTGTTCATGTGCTGACTCATCTGTTATTTTTTGAATGCGCAACACAAATATCCCATGCTTATCACTTCTGTCTGCGTATGGAACATTCCATCATTCATAGGATATCCAGTCTACATGCACCACTTCCATCTCATTAATTTACATCCTCTACATCGCTATTAGAAATGTAGAACACGCACGATCCGTTCATTAGATGTAGATATAACATTGTATAATTTTTCAATATTATACATACTCATAATGCAACAATAAATGCGAAAAATTACAATGAAGAACTTGTCTCCTTCCACCACATTCACCAAATGACAGGAATCTAGTCTCGTCGCGCTGCGTTCATGTGCTGACTCTTGTGTCATTTTCAGAATGCAGAAAACAAATATCCCACGCCTATCACTTCTGTTCGCCTATGGCACATCCCATCATTTAAGGTAAATCCAGTCTACATGCACCACTTCTACCTCATTAATTTACATCCTCAACTTCACTATTAAAAATGTAGGAGTTGTACGATCCATTCAGATAGATGTAGATATTTCACAAAATACCTATTTCATATGACAGATCCCCATAATGCACGAAAAAATGCAAAAATTAAAAATGAAACTCTTGCCTACTTCCGTCACATTCACCAGATGACAGGAATCTAGTCTCGTCACGCTGGGTTCATATGCTGACTAATCTGTCATTTTCGGAATGCGCAACGCAAATCCCACGCTTATCACTTCTGTCAGCGTATGGCACATCCCATTAATCATATGATATCCAGTCTACAAGCACCACTTCTTCCTCATTCATTTTGATCATCCACGTCGCTGTTAGAAATGTAGGAAACACAGGATCTATTCTGTTAGAAGTAGATATTTCGCAATGTAATTATTCTATGTTATAGATCCACATAATGCACTAATAAATGCGAAAAATTACAAATGAAAAACCTGCCTGCTTCCGCTACATTCACCAGACGACAGGAATCTAGTCTCGTTGCGCTGGGTTCATGTGCTGACTCATCTGTCATTTTCGGAACGCACAATGCAAATATCCCACGCTTATCACTTCTGTCGGCATATGGCACATCGGATGAATCATAGGATATCCAGTCTACATGCATCACTTCTTCCTCATTCATTTAGATCATCTACTTCACTATTAGAAATGTAAGAAACTCATGATCCGTTGAGTTAGATGTATATATTTTATAATATAATTATTCGATACGATAGATGCCTATAATGCACAAATAAATACAACAAATTAAACATGAAGATCTTGCCTGCTTCCGCTACATTCACCAGATGACAGGAATCTAGTCTCGTCGCGCTGGGTTCATGTGCTGACTCATCTGTCATTTTCGGAACGCGCAACGCAAATATCCCACGCTTATCACTTCTGTCGGCATATGGCACATCGCATCAATCATAGGATATCCAGTCTACATGCACCACTTCTTCCTGATTCATTAAGACCATCCACGTCGCTATTATAAATGTAGGAAACACAGGATCTATTCTGTTAGAAGTAGATATTTCGCAATGTAATTATTCTATGTTATAGATCCACATGATGCACTAATAAATGCGAAAAATTACAAACGAAGAACCTGCCTGCTTCCGCTACATTCACCAGATGAGAGGAATCTAGTCTCGTTGCGCTGGGTTCATGTGCTGACTCATGTGTTATTTTCAGATTGAGGAAAACAAATATACCACGCATATCAATTCTGTCAGCGTATGGAACATCCCATCAATTAAGGTAAATCCAGTCTACATGCACCACTTCCACCTCATTAATTTACATCCTCTACATCACTATTAGAAATGTAGAACACGCACGATCCATTCATTTAGATGTAGATATAACATAGTATAATTATTCCATATTATACATCCCCATAATGCACTAATAATTGCGAGAATTACAAATGAAGACCCTGCCTCCTGCCGCCACATTCACCAGATGGCAGGAATCTAGTCTCGTCGCGCTGCGTTCATGTGCTGACTCATCTGTTATTTTCGCACGCAACCCAAATAACTCACGCTTATCACATCTGTCCGTATATGGGGCATCGCATCAATTATTCAAGTCCAGTTCTTATAGACTACATTTTACATTACAATTTATACATTCTATAGACATATTTTCAACTAAGTATACCAAAAAATAGTATTCTAGAATCTATACTAACTTGCTATATATATCTTGGGAGTCGAGGTGAACATAGGATGTGGTTTGTGCATGCCAAAATTGTAGTTTAGTAGAACCACATATTCTTATTTTTTGAAAATGTAGCGTAGTATGGCCACTTTCCTAATACAGATATAGTCTTATATCGCTACAAGTGTTTTACTATTAAACATCACACTGACTAATATCTAGCTTACCATGCGTTGAGGTACATGGGTATGTACCTGGTTGTTTACAGGTACATACCCATGTACCTGTCATTTGGTATATTTTATGTACCACTCTGGAACGGCACATCACATACTACCTATCTGAAAATACCTGGTGAAGGAACTTGCTGTGTGTTTGAAACGATATGGCATTGCTCATCTTGTAAGTTTAATTTTATAGTTACTATTATTAATCTAATATTTTGTAAGCTTCTTTCTGTTGGTATGGACAATGCCAGCAACTGCAATAAACTTGCAGAGATTTTACCAAGATTTATTCCCACATTCCATGGCCCATCAGTAAGAGTTCGGTGTGCTGCACATATTCTAAATCTTGTTGCCAAAGTAAATACTTTATTTATATTTGGCTTTTACTAATTTATATTTTAGGCTTTCATGTCCTTCTTTTTTGCCAAGTGCTCACCAAATAAGAAAACTAATGTATCAAATGATATATTGGTTGTTGAGCATGAAGACATTGACACTAATGAAGTTCTGGATCATGAACTTGAGATTGATGATACATCAATGGAAGACGATGATGGACATGGTATTTATAACCTTGTAGTTGTTACCTCACTACATGATAAAGCAATTCATTTCATGTGAGGAGAGAACATTACTGTTCCAGAGAGAGAGAGAAAGGAAGCTTTGCTTGTAATGCCAAAGGTGAGTGGAATAATTAAATTTGAATATATATATTTATTAATTTCGAGGTTTTGGGACTTGCACATTGTATCAACAATTCTCCTACACTACGTGAAGAGTTTGATAAGTTGGTTGGAGCAAATTGTAATCTTGATGGATCAAAGCACACTCTTGATCAACATGTAGCAACCCACTGGAACTCTGACTTTCAATGTTTAGTCTCTTATATGTATTTCTGGAAAGAAGTGGAGCAGATTACTGCAGCAACTGACAATGATCTCACTGAGTATCAGCTTACACCTACTCAGTGGGGTATTGTTAAAGATTTAATTGATGCACTTGAAGTATACCTTTTTTTCTTTTATATACTTAATGCTTACTTATTTTTATTTAGATTTTTAAGGATGCAACTGATCTTTTTTCTCAGAAAGAAGTTCCATTAATAATGGATGTTTTACCTATTTTCTTTGATATTCAATATTCCCTTACAGGTCTATTGGAAGATAAGAAAAATAATATCTGACCACTTCTTAAGGTGGCTGCCAAAGCAGCATTATTAATGATTGATAAGTACACTCTTTTGACAACAGAGTCAGAGGTGTACTATATTGCTATAGGTGAGTGGTTTTCATAGTGTCCAATTTCAATTCTTTTTCTGATTAAACATTAGTCATGTGTCCAGATAGAAAATTGGACTGGTTTAAGGACTGTGAATACAGTGAGGAGTGAATCACTGAGATTAAAGAGCTAGTTATCAAGTGATGGAATGAATCTTATCATAAGGAAGAAGATGAACTATATGAGGCAGAGCCAGAGGTTTGATTTAAATTTTATTCCAATCAAATAATATTTATATGTCTACTGCAGAAACCCACTGGTCAATTTGTTCGCAAGGCCGGTGTTAGCAAAAAGCCCAAAAATTTGGATACAATTCATTCATATTTGCATGAGTCACTGGTAGATTAAGGTACCATTCAAGATATGGGGGGGTACATGAAATTTTGGACATTTACTACCACAAGTCGCCCATTGGTATCCCAGATGGCTTTAGACTATTGCAGTGCACTAGGTATGTAATTGCTATATTATCTGCATCTAAAATTTAACATGTTACATAGCTTCTACTGTTGATGCAGAGCAAGCATTTTCTACTGGTTGTCAACAAATTAATTTCATGCAACACAGCATGACATCCAACACATTCAGGGCAAAGATGGCACTTGGATCATGGTCAAATGGCCCCTTGTTTCCTGGCTTTCAACATATTTCATCACTTTTTAAGCCAAAAAGTGATGACAACCCAGCTGAAACTCAACCTAAGGTTTCTGGTCCTGATGTAAGCTCTAGTGGGGAGGAATTTGACTGGGGAAATACTGATGAATCCAGCAATGAGAGTGATTGATATATAAAATCATGACTTGTATTGCCACTTTAGCCATCCTCATCAGAATTTATTGTACTTTTAATATGTAGCTATGATCCCCTTTGTTTTATGATTTTATACACCCATAAATCACAAAAATCAATGAAGAATTGCATGAGATACATTAGAATTAAGTTGAATTTTTTATAAAACAAGCCTTACATTGCACATTTAGCTATATTTTAAATTTATGAGCTATTATTTTCGTATTTGTAGTATGTAGTTGTGAACCCCTGATTTTTACGATTTCAGCAACCCAAAAATCATAAAAATCGATGAGGAACTGCAAGAGATACACTTGAAATACTATAATACTGACAGCTTGGTACCCGGTAAATATAAGTTAGCACAGATGAGAGCCGAAATCTGCAGATCCATCTGATCTGTATCTGAATTTAATTTTATCTGACAGATATTATCCGGATCCATCTGGATCTATCCATGACCAGCCCTACTTGAAATTGATTCACATTTGCAACATTGATCTTAGCAATAGGAAGGCAAAGCTCCTCAGTTTTTTGAGTATGTGGTCCAGTTGATGCCCTATTGGTGAGGTGGCTGCTTTCATGAGCACATATAATGGCTGCCTTTTCCATAATCCATTCTACCATTGCATCATCTTTCAATCCACCTTGATGATTCCACCAATTTTCCATTATTTTGATATGTGAACCTCCAGCATAAAATATTGCAGTTGATGCCTTTAGAGCTACATCATCTGATTTGAAAAGACCAATGAAAAATTCACCCAATGAAAGGCATGAATACATATTTTGCATATGTGCAATAGTCCCAAGAATTTTCTGATCCAAAGTTGTTGGTGATCCTCACTCTTTTTTAACTTCAAAATCTTGATCAGTAGGATCATCATCCAGTAAATCAGAGCTTGGATTTAAAGCCAGATGATACTCATCACATATACTTGGGTCAATAGATAGTGGTGATGAAGGTGGTAGGCCAGGAGAGGTTATGGCTTCAGGTTCACTGTAGTCTGAATGAGATTGTATCCCATCAGGGAGATAAACCCCAAATCTAGGCAACTTAGGCATAGCTCAGCAAGCAGAATGTAACAAAAGTGAGGTATGAGGGGGGGAGATGATGAGTGGAATGATAATAAAGGTGAATGCACATGCAATGCGATTCAAACCTATCAAACTACTGCATGCAATGCACTTGCAATGTGATTATATAATGTAATTAGTTACATCAAAATTACATCATAAAGGTGACTAATATGATTACTAATATACAAAACCATCAAATAATGACAGTGGATGAGGGCTCGCAAAGCCTGAGAACACCAAATGCAAACCCCTGCCAAACCTGTTGGTTTTATCCCAGATGTTCACAGTGGGAAATCCTAATTTGGATTTGGCCCAGCGCTAACAGCTGGGTAGCCAAGACTACCATCACCTAGTCCAGTAGGCCGAACCATCTAAGACGAGATCACACTGGCATCACATGACTGGTGTGGGGGTATCTCATTGATAGACAGTCTGGTAAAACTTGTTTGCATTTTAGTATATCATTTCTTACAACTGTCCCACCTTGGCCCCCCACTGTGGTACCTCGCTGGGACATCAGAACCATATAGGTACTCATAATATAGTTCTATGCAAAGTCAAAAGTTGAAATATCATGAAATTACCAAGAAATATGTGGGGCAATAACATAACAACCCATTATAGCAGTATTGTACAGGTCTCAGTTCAGAACTCATACACTGCTTCTTTCTTCACTGTTACACCTAACAATCTCTCTGAAATATACACAAGAGCTAATAAATGTATATATGTTGAAAAACAATAGGGTATATTGTACATGAGGGAGGGAGGAACATTTGCAGAAGGCAAAGCATAAGGAACGCTACACCAAAACCTTAATGAGTTTTACCGGTCTGCCTTAGGCACTGCCTATCAACGAGATAGGCCACGCACCCTCACATGACAAAAAGCGTGATCTCGTTCCCAGGATAGGCAGACCGGCCCTCCGGTCTACCCATCACCAGTGTCGTCCACCTCTCCCCAGGGGGAGAGTAAGAGAACTTTCAATGAACCGTATCATGGCAATCGTGGCTGGGTTTGATTTAGCATGCGAATAATTGTAAAGCACTGGCGGCCCTAAAGCCTCCCTGAGCGCTTTAATTTACAGGCGCTAACTAGCAAGTAGTAGGATCACTGCAGTATGCACACCATATTCACAGCTTGTTCACAGCAACGCATTTAGAGCTCCTTTCCAAACCCTCCTACCCTCCCCAACCATCCTTACCATTACTCATCGTCGTCAAACTCTCCAGTCCAATTTTCTTGCTTCATCATGTCTCGTGACAACGGAAAGCATATTCGTCGCCTCGAAGCTGTTCGCTTGCTCAACGACCTCCTTACCCAAATCACCAATGTCATTCCGATGGTTCCTCATCCAATTAACGCAATTTCGTCAACGACTGCAAAGATACTCGAGATTGCATTGGTAATTCTTACACCTACTAGTTAGTTTGGATTGTACTAAATCGATTCTTAGACTGTTCTGCGAAACAAGGACAGTATCATGGAGCTCGCAAAGTCATGTCATGAAGTAACTACTAAGGTTATCGATCGTGCTATCGTTCCAACTCAGAATACAAACTTGCTAGAAGATATTGCGGAGCTTCAAGAGTATGTCATAATTTATCTAATTTCTCTCGTCTAATGTGATCCAGGGTATTAAATGATATACAATCGACAATACAAAAATATACAAAGCGGAGGAAATTCATGTCCATACTAGCTGCGAACAGTGATAAAGAAGATATAATTCAGTGCCAGAAAAGATTACAGCACATGTTAGCGGTTTTCATAGCTGCTCGAACAGTGGAAACTCAGCAAATCTCAGTCTTTGTTCAACAAACGGTGGTCAATACAAGCAAAAAGGTCGATTCAGTGGCAGTAGAAGTTCAGCAAGGTGTGGCCACACTTCAGGAAAGCGCAGTCGAAGTCCAGCAAGGCGTGGCTATGCTTCAGGACAACTCAACCGTGATTCAACAAACAATGGTCGATACGAGTAAAAAAGTTGATTTATTGGTACGTACAGCATCCACTGGAGGACTACATTTAAAAATTAATATTATTCTCTAGATCGTGTCTGCACTAGAGTCACCAATCTCCCGGAACGGTGACAAACCAGCTGACGAAAGCAACGTAGGCGCCATGTTATTTAAAAATTGCTGTAAAAAACGCTAACGAGATACTTACAGCGAACTTCACAGCAAGGACGGAAGCTGTTAATTTTGTATCAAACTCCTACCGGCGTAGGGCCAGAAATAGCCTTCTCGGGTGCTTCGGCTTTTTTTTTTGATCCATTGAAGTTGTTGACATGACATGACATGTTAACAACCTCAATGGATCAAAAAAAAAAAGCCGAAATATCAGCGAAGGCTATTTCTGGCTCTACAACTCATGAGACAGCCCATCAATATGAATTCATCCTGTATGTCCACTTTCTCGTTGTCTGTTCTCGTTCAAACTTCACACAAGTATAGTCTAGTTTACGCTCCAGAATACATAATATGACATTTGAATGTTATATATTTAAGAAATGCCATGCTACTTAGCAACATTCAAACGTCTACATCGCACTATCTTATTTCAACCTACAGTACTCCACAGTACTTGGAGGCCTCACCGATTATCAACCACTTCTGCTTCCTCCCACCGGGTGCCCACCAAAAACATTATCAGCCACACCCGACTTAATCAATTCATCACGGGTGTCCGAATTTCCTTAGTTTCCGCACTGTACATCACAAAACAAAATATAGAAAGGCGCAAGGCGTAAATATGGATCAAGAAAGAACATAAGGAAGTAAGAGACCGGTATTATGACTACATCTTAAAGACGAAGACAAGACAGAGATAGACGACAGGCTATAGCTACAGTTGAGGATACGATATGATATGAAAGATGAGATTAGTGGGTATACTCAGCGAACAAAAACTCCACCAATGCACCTACTACACAAGAATGACCTGATACTCAAACCCACCAACGCCCACAGCACACCACAAACCCTCAAACGCCGACTCGCCACC
Organism: Cyathus striatus; assembly: GCA_025738555.1. NCBI lineage: Eukaryota > Fungi > Basidiomycota > Agaricomycetes > Agaricales > Nidulariaceae > Cyathus > Cyathus striatus. Next base: position 1,665,074 of record JAOVFP010000018.1, read on the forward strand.
AGCTCTTGACCATATTCCCCTCTCTCGTACTATGCATATTCATCCTGCTAGGTGTACATATCAATGTCATTCGACTCGACATTAATGCAATGCTGCTCGTGAGGGTAGTCGAAGGACCACGTGTTATCGAACATGACAGGTGTCACCAGATTGGGAGCTGGTACTACCATCTTCGCTTGGGGTTGGGATTAGGAATGGAACTCGATGGGTTCGGGAAAGCCTGCCTTTCAAGGAGCATACATATCGTCTGAAACCAACATCAACACACAGCTGCTGCTGTGGGTGCTCATATCGTTATCGAGCATTACGGGCGCAGGTATCACCGGTACTGGTGCGAGGACTGTAGCATGCTGAGAGTGAGAGTGTGGTTGGGATTCGATAGTTCAAGAGAGCCGGAGTGCGTTATACTCCTAGTGCCCTCTAGCTCCTTCCCATTCCCATGGGCAACCATCTGCCAAGGCCGAGAACTCTCAGAATCAACCAAGCGTGGCAGGCGTAGAGTTCGTGGGGTTAGGAAACACCCCCTTGTTGCTGATCACAGAAGTGGAAGTGACAGTGGACAGGGAAAGGGGGAGGTTCCTAGCCCTCTGACAGTGCTGGCGGAAGCCGAACGTGTAGGGATTGTATGCGGACGAATCGGATATGCTGGTTGGGCGCCGGAGGAACTGCTGCTTGACTGTTGCATAAGATGGAGGAATGATGCAGAAGGCAATGAAATGTTTCCGTATGCACCATAATCGCCTGGTAACGAGACACCGGACGGTTCCCTAAGTGGAACCCTAACCTAAGGACTCGCCTGCATCCGCCCAAGGTCCAACTTAGCCATTGCCAGCTCATCCCACTTCTCTTCCTCCAACAAAAGCTGCGTAAGTTCCTCACACCTCCTCTCCTCCTCCACACCACTCCCCGTCCGAATCGGTAGTACGGATACACCTTCCCATGTTCCTCTTTAGCAACTTTGGCATAGCGATCCCAGATCCCCTCCCGCTCGGGGAGTCCAGCAGTATCCTATGATCTTGGGGAGCAATGGTTCGTGAAATGAACTTGGGTCATCTTTCCGATGCACAATGTCGATACAGAAAAGCCAGGAATGCGTATGGAGAGCATGGGGTGTACCCTTGGTTGCGCCTCTTGTCTGGGCCTGATGGTTGGCAATTCGTGTAAGAGGGGACGAAGACAGGGAAGAGAGGTGGCAAGAGGGGGAGAGAAGAGATTCGGAATCTGAGTTGGAGGGGTCTGCATAGGTTATAGGTATTGTGGTTGGTGCGAGTGATACTCCAAGTCCGGCTGGGGATTCTGTGCGGTGTTAGTATACTGTATAAGATAATAAAGATGTCATACCGGGTGTGATTACACGTGACATTGGCATCTTGCATTCCTCGTCGTCGTCGTGAGAAGTGGGATGCAAAAGCATGGGAAGGAGCATCGGAAATCTTGGGGATACGTGGACGTTCCAAATCCATTGGAAAATCCAGAATCGAAGGGGGGCGTATCTGCCGGCAGAGGGTCTGAGTCCATTTGTAGGTACATCCCACCTTGTTGTTGTTGCTGCTCGCCGAGGGAGTAGGAAAAGAGGAAGGTTGCTGACACTGGTCGCTTGATCTGCGGAAGCGGAATGTGTACGGGCTGTATGCGGTGGAGTCGAATGCGAGGGAACTATAATCCACCAGAAGTGTGACACTACTCGGCGACCTAGGAGGCGGCACCTTAGGACTCGCATCCATACCGTCAATGTCCAGCATAGCCTGCGCCAGCCAAACCCTTTCTTCCCCTCCAACCAAAGCTGTACAACCTCCCCGCACCTCCCCTCCTCCACAGTACCCTGTCTAAATAGGTAGTTCGGAGCCAGCGTCCTATGTTCCTCCTTAGGAGTGTTCGCTTGTCTATCACAGAGCTTGTTTTATTCGAGGTGGAGTTCGTGCCAGCAATTCCTAATGAAAGTAGAGTAGAAGCCCTGGTTCGTCTCGAGATGTAGTTGGGATATGTATTATCGTGAACGTGGAGTGGGAGAGCATGAATGCGTTGGGTAGGCGCGGAATGTATTTCGGCCTTTCAGCTGCCTGATGCTATGGGAAGCGTGGACAAGGGGGAAGAGATGAGGGTGAAGAAGGCGGGGCATTCCCTGCTTAATTTGGAAGGGTTTGCATAGGTTATTGGCGTCATGTTTGCGGGGAATGAGATCTGAGATTTTGATGTGCGGGGTACGTACTCGGTGCGGTTGAGATACTACGCTATGTAAGTTAGAGAAGAGGGGTAGATTATGTGTATGGAGAAGAGAATAGACGTACCAGATGCTGCCCAGGCGGCATCACGCTAGAAAGTCGATGGGAAGAGGATGTGCCTAAGACGTCCTATAGTGCATCTGAGTCTGGACTGGCCTGATTGGTGGTCATGTAATAACGTTGTTGGATGCGCTATCATCGATGCATCGATGCATCACCGGCATCACCCTTCTTTGCTTCACACGCAAGACAGCAACTTCCTACAGTTCCACCTAATCCACGAGTTTGGAAATAGCGGTTGGAGTAATAAGGACGATAAGGCGAGTTCATGGATAACGGCCCACGTCGTGAGACAGAGACACCGGTAGCGTTTCTGCTCGAAGTTTCACAGAGAGTTTTTAAGCCAGAGGCATGAAGGATTGGGATCATCGATGGAAGGATTTGGGCCGCCTGGAGTCATAGCAGTGGTTTGATTCAACGTGGGAATACACCGTAAAGCGCCGCGAGCGCCTCAATCTTCCCAACGCTACTTCCACTAGTACTATAGGACCCATGCACACCACCTCCATAGCTTGTGCGCAGCAGCCAGCATTCAGGGCTCCCTTCCAAGCTATCCAACTCTTCCCTTTCCCCTCGACGATCCCCTACCGTTTTTCGTCCTCAGACTCTGCAAACATATTCCATCTAACTTCGTCATCATGCCTCGCGACAATGGAAAGACAATTCGTCGCCTCGAAGCCGCCCGCCTGCTCAATGACCTCCTCACCCAAATCACCAATGTAGTTCCTACGCTTCCTCATCCTATTAGCGCAATTTCGTCCACAACTGCAAAGATACTCGAGATTACATTGGCGAATCCTCTATCCACTAGTTAATTTGAATTCTACTAAATCGAATCTTAGACTGTTCTGCGAAACAAGGACAGTATCGTGGAGCTTGCAAAGTCCTGTCATGAAGTAACTACTAAGGTTATCGAGCGCGCTGTTGTAGCTCAAGATACAAACTTGCTAGACGATATTGCGGAGCTTCAAGAGTATGTCATATCTTTGCTGACTTTCTCGTCTATGTACTAATGCGTTCCAGGGTTCTAAACGATATACAATCGACCATAAAGAAGTATAAAAAGCGGAGGACATTTATGTCCATATTAGCTGCGAACAGCGATAAAGAAGATATAATTCGGTGCCAGAAGAGAATGCAGCACATGTTAACGGTTTTCACAGCTGCTCGAGCAGTGGAAACTCAGCAAAGTGTAGCTGTGCTTCAGGAGGGCTCCATCGAAATTCAGCAAGGGGTAGTCATGCTTCAGGAAAGCGCAGTCGTGGTTCAACAAGCGGTGGCCGTTACAAGCGAAAAGGTCGATTCAGTGGTAGTTGAAGTTCAGCAAGGTGTGGCCACGATGCAGGAAAGCTCAGTCGAGATTCAACAAGGCGTGGCCGTGATTCAACAAACGGTGGTCGATACGAGTAAAAAAGTTGATTTATTGGTACGTATAGCATTGTCTAGAGGACTAGATTTAAAAATTAATATCATTCTCTAGATCGTGTCTGCACTAGAGCCTACCATCCCCCGGAACAGCGACAAACCAGCTAACGAAAACAACGTAAGCGCCGTCTTATTTTAGAATTGCTGTTAAAAGCGCTAACGGAATACTTACAGCAAACATCACAGAAAGGAAGGAAGCTGTTAATTTCGTATCAAACACCTACCGGCGTAGGGCCAGAAATAGCCTTCGCTGGTATCTCGGCCTTTTTTTTTTAATCCATCATTGAGTCCTGATGAGATTCGAGATACCAGCGAAGGCTATTTCTGGCCATATGACGCAACAATTCATAAATAAATTCAGCCCGATATCTCCATATTCCCGTTGTCTGTTTATGCCCAATCCTTACATACAGTGCAGCAGTGCGCCAGGATATATAATATATCTTTTTTTCACAGATATTCACGACCGTTTGAATGTTAAACGTTTGAGGAATGCACACTTGCAACGTTATAACGTCCAAATCACACAGCCTTGTTTCAGTCGTTACAGTACACACATATACAGTACTGCACGGCGCACAGCACTTTATTATATGATTGACGTTTGATATGAAGTATCGCAGCTAGGCAGTTGATTTGCAGATACAGCTCTTCATCCATCTCTTCTACTTCCTCCCATGACTGCCGGAAATAAAACACCTTTAACCTGCATCATATCACTCTTGTATCACTGCCGTACAATTATGCCTTTACTCCTCGCTTCCTAAACGCCCATCGAGATACACATCCAAACGTACACTATGTCGAAATCTAATCCTAGAGGGCCGCACATACCTCGACCTTTTATAGCCACTTCTCGTGTAGGGCAAGCATATGGTTGCCTATACTATGAAATTCTGATTACTTGTGTTCTCACACTTAAACCCACATACAAATAGCAATCCAAAGAATACATTCCCAAAACGCATTAGATAGGGCTACACATTCATCTGATAGATTTTGCACTGCATATCATGGAACAAAACAGAAAGGCCTAAAGTGTAAATATGTAACAAGAAAGAACCTAGGAAAGTATGAAGCAGTATTAGGGCCACACCTTAAAGACAAGACAAGACAGAGAAAGACAAAATGCTATAGCTACAGTTTAGGATATGATATGATATGAAGGACGAGATTACACTCCGGACAATAGTGAATCGGATCACGGTACATATGGTACACCCCGATGTTAACACCTTCTAAAAAAGGCTATTTTCCGCATCGGGGTGAGAACTATATTCTAACTGTGTACCATATGCAACGCGATCCGATTCAGTCCTGTCTGAGGTGTTAGTGGGTATACACAGCGAATAAAAAGCTCCACAAAAAATCTACTCATGAATATCGTGATGCTCAAAACAACCAACGCCCGCAGCACACCACAAACCCTCAAACGTCGGCTTGCCACCGGCTCTTGACCACATTCCCCTTCCTCGTACTATACATAGCTATCATGCTAGATGTACGTCAACGCAATGATGTTGTTGACGGTGATCAAAGTACCGGGCTTTATCGATCATGATGGGTGTAGGTGTAACTGGAACAGGTGCTAGTGCCACCGTCTGCGCTTGGGATAATGACACTCGATGGGTTCGGGGAGCCTGCCAGGCTTGAGCATACATCACGTTCGAAACAACATCAACGCACTGCTACTGTTGGTGGTCGTCGAAGGACCACGCGGTATCGAGCATAACGAGTGTAGGTGTCACCGGTACCAGAGCGAGGACTAGCATCCTGGGATTGAGAGTGTGGTTGGGATTCGATAGTTCAAGGGAGCCGGAGTACGCTGTACTCCTAGCGCTCTCTAGCTCCTTCCCATTCTCGTGGTCAACATCCGCCCAGGCTGGGTGGGCGGATGGAGGAATGGTACAAAAGGCAATGCAACGTTCCGGAAGCGGTACACTGAACAGTCTTCTTGGAGGAGCAAGCATATGACCAAGGTCGAACACAGCCAGCGCCAGCTCATCCCCCTTCTCGCATAGGCTCCGCCCAGTCAGAATACGCCGCACTCCCAGCGCGCTCTAGCTCCTTCCAATTGCGGTCCTCAACCATCTGCCCAGGACTCTCAGGATCAACCAACGTCGCTGGCTTACTAGTACTCGGGGTAGGATACGCACCGGATGACTAGACTTCCATGTCTTGGGGGGGCTGAAATGGTGAAATGGACAGCGAAAGGGGAGCAATGAACTCTGCCCATCATTCCGAAGTGTGTATTTGCATCTATCGTGTATGGTGAGGGAGCGTCGAAGGCAGAGGGTACCTGGACGTCCTGAAACATTGAGTAATTCAGGGTAGAACAAAGACGTATCCGCCTCTGGGACATGGCCTGAGTCCACTTGCAGGTAAGTACATATTCCTTGTTGCTACTGGTCGCCGAAGTGGAAACACCAGTGGACAGGGAAGAGGGGGAGGTTACCAGTGCTGTCAGAGCGCTGATCACTTGGTCTGCGGGAAGCCAAATCTGCAGGGACCGTGTGGGGACAAACCGAATCTTGAGGGATCCCGGAGGAATTGGATCTAGGTAGGTTGGACGAATGGGACGGAGGGAAGGGATATGTACCTGTAAGCATCATAAGCGGCACACAAGACGGTATTTGACGGAAATGCCCACATCCAACACAACCGGCACCAGCTCATCCTGCATCTTCCCCGCCAACAACTAACAAATGCAACTACGCAACCTCCTCGCATCTCCTTTCGCACTCCACAATACCACCCGTCTGAATCGATAGCGAGGCGGCCCAATATCATCTTCTGCTTGGATGTGGAAACTTACGTGAGCGATTCCCAATGATTTTGGAAAATGAGCGGTGGTTCGTTTTCTTCGTTTCCAAGACATGTTTCTGACATAATGTTAATGCGGAAAAGGAGGAGTGCGTTTTGGGTCGGAGGATGTGTCCTTGACTGCGCCACTTGCTACGGAGGTACGCGTTTCGTGTCGAGGATGGAGGGGGGAGAAAGAAGGGGAAAGAGGAGGGTGGGGGATATTCAGAGTTTGAGCCAGAGAGGTCTGCGTCGAATATGGGCATTATATTGGGTGCGATGGAGATCCCAATGCGCGAGGTAGTGAGTTAGTATGTTCCTGTGTGGTGGGAATACTGCGTTTTGTACGATAGAGAAGAGTTTAAGATAATGTATTTGGGGATGAGAAGGAACGAACCTACGGGCCAAGTAGCATCACACTCGGACGTAGATGGGAAAGAGGAGTTCGTGAGACGTCCCATAGCCCATCCGACCATGATCTGCACTAAGACTACGATGCGTACGTGCGTGGTCATCGATCCATCACCCTTCTTCGCCTTCAAATGCAACGATGCACCCTCCTGATACCAGCACTCTTATTCCATGCTCTTGGAAGAAGTCGTTGGGTTAGAACTTCTTATCTTCCGTCTTGGCTCCGTTATCCACCCTCAGAGTCTCCTGCTTAGAAGGAGTTGACATTAAAGCCAGGATGGATAAAGATCGGGGTACTCAGCTGCAGGAATGTCCTTCTAGAGTGGAGACCTAACGACGATAACGTCACTAAATAAAGACCTTGTGGTGGATAGAAACGTACTGCTCGATCTTTTATAGAGAGTTTTGAAAGTCTAGGGAAGGGACTCAGACCATCGATGGCCCCTTGTGTTCGAACTGTATCGTGGCAGATCGTGGCAAATGGGCCGTGGCTGGGCTTGATTTAGCGTGCGAATAAACCGCAAATTGCCAGTAGCCTGATAGTCTCTCTTAGTCTAAGCGCTTTAACCTTCCTGGCGCTAACTAGGACAGAGTAGGACCCCTGCAGTGTGCACACCATATTCACACCTTGTTCACAGCAACGCATTCAGAGCTCCTTTCGTAACCCTCCTACCCTCCTCAACCATCTCTACCATTACTCATCGTCGTCAAACTCTTCAAGCCTTTTCATTCTTATTTCATCATCATGCCTCGCGACAACGGAAAGACAATTCGTCGCCTCGAAGCCGTTCGCCTGCTCAATGACCTGCTCACCCAAATCACCAATGTGATTCCGACGCTTCCTCATCCAGTTAGCGCAATTTCGTCAACTACTGCAAAGATACTCGAGATTGCATTGGTAATTCTTATACCTACTAGTTAGTTTGGATTGTACTAAATCGATTCTTAGACTGTTCTGCGAAACAAGAACAGTATCATGGAGCTCGCAAAGTCTTGTCATGAAGTAACGATCGTGGTTATCGATCGCACTGTCGCATATCAAGATAAAAACTTGCTAAACGATATTGCGGAGCTTCAAGAGTATATCATATCTTTTCTGGCTCTCCCCCCGCCCATGTACTAATGCATTCTAGGGGTTTAAACGATATACAATCGACAATACAGAAATATAAAAAGCGGAGGACATTCATGTCCATATTAGCTGCAAATAGCGATAAAGAAGATATAATTCGGTGCCAGAAAAGAATGCAGCACATGTTAACGGTTTTCACGGCTGCTCGAGCAGTGGAGACTCAGCAAAGTGTAGCTGTGCTTCAGGAGGGCTCCGTCGAAATTCAGCAAGGGGTAGTCATGCTTCAGGAAAGCGCAGTCGTTACAAGCAAAAGGATCGGTTCAGTGGCAGTTGAAGTTCAGCAAGGCATGACCATGCTTCAGGACAATTCAGCCGTGATTCAACAAACGGTGGTCGATACGAGTAAAAAAGTTGATTTATTGGTACGTACAGCATCCTCTAGAGGACTACATTTAAAAATTAATATGATTCTCTAGATCGTGTCTGCACTAGAGCCTACCACCCCCCGGAACAGCGACAAACCAGCTAACGAAAACAATGTAAGCGCCGTATTATTTTAAAATTGTTGTTAAAAGCGCTGACGGAACACCTACAGCAACCTTCACAGCAAGGACGGAAGCTTTTAATTTCGTATCAAACGCCTGCCGGAATAGGGCCAGAAATAGCCTTCGCTAGTGTTTCGGCTTTTTTTTTGATCCGTCATTCAGCTCGAACCTGGGATTTGAAATCCTTGGTTCGAGCTGAATGACGGATCAAAAAAGAAAAGCCGAAACACCAGCGAAGGCTATTTCTGGTCCTACGACTCATGTGACAGCCCATCAATATGAATTCATCCTCGTATCTCCACTTTCCCGTTGTCTGTTCTCGTTCAAACTTCACATAAGTATAGTCTAGTTTATGCTCCAGAATACATAATATGTCATTTGAATGTTATATATTTAAGAAATGTCATGCTACTTAGCAACATTCAAACGTCTACATCGTACTACCTTATTTCAGACTATGGTACTGCACAGCACTTGATTCTTTGATTGATGTTTTATACCAGTTATCGTAGTTATGCAATTAATCTACAGATACAGCACTTCATCAATCGCTTCTACTTCCTCCCAGTGGGTGGTTACTAAAATCGTTTTCAGCCACACCCGACTTACTCAATTCATCACGGGTGTCCGACTTTCCATAGCTTCCGCACTGCACATCACAGAACAAAACATAGGAAGGCGTAAGGTGTAAGTGTGTAACAAGAAAGATCACCGAAAATAAGAGAACGGTATTATGGCTACATCTTAAAGACGAAGACAAGACAGAGATAGACGACAGGCTATAGCTACAGTTGAGGATATCGTGGGTATACGCGGCGAACAAAAATCCCTACAATAAATCTACGCATGAACACTCTGATGCACAAACCCACCAACGCCCCCACCAGCACACCATAGACTCTCAAACACCGACTCTCCACCGGCACTTGACCATATTGCCCTCTCTCATACTATGCATCTCCATCCTGCTAGGTGTACATATCATTAGACTGTGATACGCATGTAAAAGAAAACAACGTACCTAATTTAAAAAACTTCTTAAATGTCTCGGCTTCGAGACTCCAGTACCTAGCGCGTCGAGGAAGGAAACAGCGGGGAGGGGCTGAGTTCCCGCGCCGCCTCCCATAATTAAATCAGGAATATATAAAAAAACCTATTAAAAACATATAAACTCCGCGTTAGTACTGGTTTAAAAACACTTTAAAACAAATATGCAACATAACCACTTTACCTTTCAAAATAACGTTGTGTTCTTTACACGAGTAGCAGAAACCTGAAACAAACAAAATGACTATGACAAATCAGCATGCGATATCAAGTGTGGAGATAGACAGAACATGGACTTACTAAATCCCTGAGACCCTGAATCCCTGAGACGACGAGACAAGCGAGACAGAGAGAGAGAAGGACCCCTGAAAATGCCTACCAAGGATTGATCCCTGGGACGGCCGATTTGTCTGCATGGATTTTGGGACATTTGGGCCAAAATGTCCGAACCGGATCAAGCCTTCAAAAAATTTCGAAATTTTGTCTGAATTCCGCCTCCGGCCTTCTAGAGCGCTGAAAATGTCCGAAAATGGGATCAAGCCTCAAATTTCGCCTAAAATCGCGCCAGCCCAGTCCAGGAGCTTCCAGGAGGCTGTATGGTACCGCTTCTGGTTGGAAAACAACAAATCTAGTTATACAACATATAATTCAACAAATTTATGATTATTTCGTAGTTAGATACATAGACTTGTGTAACAAGTATCAATCAAGTTCTGGGAGGGGTTTCTTCATCCGTGATAGCCTCATAGTCTCTTTCAATAACGGTTGAGAATCCTTTAGCCTGTTGTAAAGGAGCATATCAGTGTCAGACCCCAACTGTAACTTCGTTCCAGAATCCTGAAGTGTCGGTAAAGCAGTGAGGCGTGACAGGAAAGCCAATGATGGTAGAAAGGCAAACTGCCGAGTGTGAAAACGAGCAGTATTGTCAGTCAGAGATGTGAACAAGTTCAATCTTTCAAACTGTTCAAAGACCTGAACACCGATATAAGAGTTTGCAGCTATATTTGTTGTCTCTTCATGAGCTGCATGCCGTCCATTTAGTCCACCTGTCCTAGTATAGATAACAAAAACTGTAGATTCATAGTGTTAGAATAAGTACGATTGATAGTATGGATAGTAGTAAAAGGTTGTAGTACTTACCTTTGCCAACCATAACCATGTTATCACTGGTGTATACAATGCCAAAATCACCAATACACAATTTATAATCTGGCGAAATACTTGCAGTTTGAAGATGATTGAGTAACGGAGGAAAAAATCCAGCTATTTGGTAGAGAGTTGTGCGTGTCGTTGATTTCTGTATTATAAACAAGTTAAGTTAAATTTTGACATACATAAATAATAAACAAACCGTAGATGCTACGACAGTTGCTGCTAGTGCAGCATTGGCTGAGTTTCCAGCTACTGGTGCAGCGACTTTCTTACGTCGTGCATGTGTGCGTGTCTCACGTCCCTGGCCTGTTGTAAGGGCATTGGAGTCTTGTTGCTCTCGAAGCAGCTCATTAAACTTGCCAATGAGCTTGCGACGAAGTGTCTCAGCTGTTACTGGAACATTTTCAGTAACATTGCGGCGTATTCTGACAGCTCTAGCAGCATGTTCAGTTTGATGTTTGAAGCGAAGTTCAACGAGATCAGATACATCGATATTCCCTAACTGAAGGTGACCAACAGGTTTGGAAGGGTCAGCTGGGATTTGAAGTTCAGGAAGTTTTTCATTGATAGCAGTGCGGATACTGATATAGTCCTCAGATAAGGTCTCTTCTTCTTCATCTGAATTGTGCTCAGGTAGGCTGTGACTGAAGAAAATCTTAGTATGGTTTACACTAAGTATAAATACGAACTTACATAGCAGAAAAGTCATCCAGTGCAAGAGTAATTGCTGTGCAAGCCAGCGTTGTCAATTGGTCCTCATCCTTGGTATACCGTAGTGTGGCATTTTCAGCTCTCTCAACCGCATTTTGCAACTCAGTAGCATCACATACACTCTCTTCACTATCGGAGTCGACCTCGATATTGCCTTGAAACCATGAGTCGATTGCCGGTAACAATTGTTCTCTGCGACCATTGAGCTTTGAAGTTGAAACCCCAAGAAACAACATCAAGTTCTTCGCTTGCTCTGCAGCAGCTAGTGAAGCTTGCTTGATTTCGTCATTAGAAGGTAATATAGCTAGTGTTGATATATCAGCGCCAGAGTGATCGAAATATGTATGGCAGTAGCCCGCTGCCGTTTTATTGGGATCAGAAATTGTTGCAGATAGAACAGCTTCTCGCATTCTAACTCCAAGTTTTGGAACCATGTACAAGAAGTCCAAATGAGTAAAATCCTTCACAATTGAACGTGCTTCACCAAAGGTACGCTCGCATGCCTCAGTGGAGTGATACCATGGAAGAAGAGGCATGGCATTGCCTCTGATATGATCACGATAAGCCAATATCAGCCCAATAATGCCTTCTACTATCATACGAACAATGTCAGCAGCAGCAGCAGATAAGAAATACTGAGATCGAGAATATCCAGTTGCCTCCAGGTAGCGTCTCCAGTCTATGAAAAAGAACCAAGCACGAAAAGCAAGTATCAGACGCTCGATGTGGGCTATTTTGCGGTTCTGAATTGAGTCGATTAATTCTCCAAAGACAAACAAAAAGACAATTGCTCCGCGACACTCAGGAAATTTCTCTGATAGAAATTTGAGAGTCTCTGCAGAGAAAAGACGTGCAGCAGCATTATCATCTTGCCTACCAAGCTTTTCTACATCACGATGATATAGTGGAGAGCCAGGAGTGAATGCCATTTTGCGGATTTGATGATAAGTAGCAATATCATCACCAAGTGTAAGAAGCCGGGCACCAGAGTATATGTTGTTGCGTAATGTTTTTAGTGCATGCTTTGAGTCTTGTATCATAATGATAGGTTGGTTGCGATAGAATGGAATGGTTATAATTAAAGGTGGTTGGCCAGGAACTTCAATGGTATGTGTAATAACTTTGGGGCATGCTACCACGAGCATGCGTTGCACAGATCGTTCAACTTCGGTACCATCACTTGCATATGAAATCACTTGTATATTTTTGTCGATTAAGCCATCAAGTATTTGTTTCAAATACGAGAATAGTGTTGGTGCTGAGACATCTGATCCAATACCAAGTGCTGCAAGGACAATAGGCGGGACTTTTGGAAGTGGAATCGTTATGCACCATAGACGAAGCTGAATCAAACAGTGAGTTAAACATCAATATAATTATGAGTGAAAGCGATTACCTTTGTGGCTTTTGATATAGTTGAGTTCTTTATAGCCTCCTGTACGCTATCTGGATCTACAACTTCAATTGGCCCATCTGCTCCACCAATAAGGAAATATGCAGATTTTTCAGCATCCCAGTATAGGCGAAGTTGGGGCTGGAGCTTTGTATCGTCACAGCTAAGTCCCAATGCCCCCTCAAATCCAATTGCTTTAAGTCGCTCAGCAACCAGATCAAATGTGCGAGATGTTATTGCTGTTGGAAATCGAGGTTGCCGTGCTTCTTTCATACTGGATTTACAATCTTGTAAGTAGTTTCATTCATCTTGAAGTATTACTTACCGAAAACTGCGGTCCGTCCTCATATGCAAATGTTTACCAAGTGCTCGAGCAGCCTTAGGACTTAGAATGTGAGCAATGTGGCTTGCTTCATCCCAGGCTGGTGAGCACCGAAAATTTTGCATCCCTTTGTTAGCACTTATACGATCAACCTTCATTACCATAGTTTCCACAAGTCCAGTGAAAACGGAGAAATCTTTATACTTCCCTTGGAGGACACCTTCTGCAAAGCGGATACATGGGGTATTTTTAGCATCATATATTCTGAATTAATGTATGCAGTTTAAAAGAATGTTTTATAACATACTGATGATGTAATGATCTCCTTCAGTCCAATAGATCTTGCATATATTTCTCCTTCGGTGTGATTGCGAAAGCGATTGTTAGTATAAATGAAATTCTTATCCTTAGGCATTGGACGACGAATTGCGGTTTTGAATTTTTTATTTTTTAGTAAAGAGCTGCATTCACGGCAGGGAAATAGTTTCCCACTGCTTGTTGGCTGAGTTACTTCCTTTTTGCAGGATGTCGAGAACACACGCTCTCGAATATGGTCATTTCGCCACTTGTGTTCATGCATTTGAATATCAAGGACTTCGTTTTTAGACAGTTGGAGAAGCTTTGAAAATGCTTTTTTAAATTTCTCCTTTGCAATGATGGTAAGTGACCGACCACCCCCACCGTCAACAGAAGTACGATGAAGATATGTTGCAATCAACTTGGAGTCAGCTGTCGTAATTCCAGGACATGGTTTCATTAACCTAGTGTTTGCAGTATTTAGCTTACTGGTTATAGCTTTATCTTTTAGGTAGAACAGTGTTTGCATTCCAGCGGTCGGGCTTGTCTTCGCATTTATTATGCATTGACCTGTATTAACATGACGATCCCAGCGTCTGGTATTGTAAAGTTCCTGCATGGTGACATTGGAACCACACTTCACACAGCGAACCATTCGAGGATTAGAAATGTGAAATTCGACACTAGAATTTATTTTGAGAATTTTTGTCTTGAATCTAGGGAATTTAACTGGGTCGGTACTGTGATGAGGAAAGGTGCATATTTTGACGTGTTCTGACCACAAATCAAAATCATTTGAGTTGACCATTGTAATCTTACGACCACATGGAGAATGCATAGCAGAGAAAGAATCCATTTCAACACCTGGGTCATCCTTGGACAACTTTTGCCGATATTCAGATAGACTAAGAAGTTTATCGTTTTTGGACGTAGTCCTATCACGTGACATATTCTTTAGCTGGTTGCCTCGAAGTTTCTTCGATGGCTGTTCAACTTCTACATTCCCAACATCATCACCCTTTCGCTTTTTTGCCAATGCTGTAACAGGCTTGAAGAAGTCAAAGATCTTCTGTTTCTTTGGAGGTAGAGGCATGTCTGGAGGTTTAGTGGTGTTGTGTGAGGTTTCCGAATTAAGGCGAGAGGGTTACGCTTTGACAGGGGAAACACACGAGTTAGAAAAGAAGAGAGTTGTTGAGTTGAAGACTTAAGAACTTTAAAATGCGTGTCTAATGTCTCGTATTTCAGAACTCTAAAGTACAGGGTCTATTTACTGGGGTTTTTATAGGTATTTACAATATAGAGACGAGTCAGAATGAGTATATAACGAGTCAGGGAAAGTATATAATGAGTCAGGGAAAGTAAGTATTTGTAAGTATTTTGTAAGTATTGAGTCAAAGGAGAAATGGTACGGGTAAGGGAACAGGAAAGAGAACGGTACCGATGTAACGTACGGTACCGTGAAGTCTAGACAAAAGAACAAAGGAACGAACGGAACCGGGAACCAATGAGACGGGGGAGCAAGCGCGGAGGAGTTGATGGGTGAGAGGGGTCACGTGACCAACGGATTCGGACTCCGTGGCACTTAGATAGTTGATGCAAGGTCGAGACCTTACATGTTGCTATCACCATGTTGGTCGTCAAATGGCTCGGGACACGACAATTCTTCCACATCACCACCTTCCTCCACATTTACTTCATCAAACATCCATATCCTGTCGGATTCGTCATCACCAAGTATGTCCTCCATCATGCACTCAGCAATGGTTACTGTAGTCTCAGAGCTCTGTTCCATTGAATGTGGATGTACATCAACAATCATATCAGCAGTGATCACAGCCTCCTCTGACTCTTCCTTCCAACCTTCAAATTCATCCATTCCTTCGGTACTGGTGGGTGGTGTGGGATGTATATGCTCATCAGCGTGGTCTCGGGGTGGTGTCCCTGCACCATCATAGTTCTGGTGGGGTATATCAGTTGCAGTGCATGCTAATTTCATTTCAAACATACCTCTGACTTCACAAACACTAACAACCGATTAAATAGTTGCAGTCACTCACGAACATTCCAGTTCTGTGTCCACAAACGATCTTCAAACACATCATGGGCGATTATATTCATACTGGCGACACCACATGAGTTTCCATCCATCTGTAGCTCATGATCTAAGCTATCCCCCTGGTACGTGAACCATCCAACATTCAAGTGCTTTAGCCAGCGTTTGATTGCTCTCATGAGGAGCCTTGGCTCTGGAGAGCCCTGCTCAGTACGCGAGTCACCTAAAACATGGTATTGAAGATTTCCTACTTCCAAAGAAGAACAAAACTTACCATAGGCAACAATCTGCCGCTCGAAATCAATGAGACAGGCAGTCCAATGGCCATCATGAACATGGGCTGGAAAGTAAATCTTCTCCAGGTTCGACGTTCCAACTTTCTTCTCATAGATGCTAAGGTAGTTTGCATCATCTTCGTTATATGCAGTTTGAAACTGGGCAGCCTGAACTAGGAATGTCACAAAATCTACTGGTGCAATCATAATCTTGCTGTCCATTCCATTTGAAACAAGACGCAATGTAAGCTCATCCACCATTACATCCATCTCATTCGTGCTCAACCAACGTGAACTAAGAAATGTGGACAATGCCAATGTCGTCACGGAACCACCAACATAGTGCAACAGAGTGTTTCGCTCAAATGAGTGAATAATGACACGAGCATTATATGCCTCTGCACTTGTTACACTGTCAACTCCCATCTCCTCCTTTTTCAGCCATTCATCCGTCCCCCGCCAGTTGTTCTGCTCTACTCGTAACGTCAACAACTCCTTCCAAAAAGCCAGTGCATATAGTGGAAACCGATCAGCACCATTGTTGAACCATGGATCTGTTATGGAGCATGCTCCATTTAAGAATGCGTGTCCAAAGGCCATCTCAAGTGTGTTGAGGACACTCTCAGGAGGCTGTGGTCGTTCAAGTAGGATCCGGATGTTGGTAGTAGGAGGGTCACGGCTATACCATGTTTCAGGCATTGTGAAACTGAAGGCATGTGAGAGTGGAGGCAGTGGATGCTGAAGGAACTTGTGCACCAGCATGGATTTCGATGGCAGATGCATTACAGCCGCTTCTGGAAGCCGGAGGGCATCGCTGACAGCAAGCACAAGTGCACCAGGGGGATTTTTAGGGTAGAGTGGTCCATTCTGTACAACCCATTCAGTGCGATTGAATTTCTTTGTTACTGTTAAGTCAAAGAATCCAATGTTGACCATGGCTCTTGAAGAGGGGGAAGAAAGAAAAAGCAAGCAATTACGCTCGTTGTTGCATTCAACATCGATCAACCACTAAAATTTGAAACACGTGTTATCGCCAAATCACTGGGCGCTGCACTACACACTGACGTGTTCAACGCATTCAATGGGATTCAAACCCACTTCCGCAAAAATAGCTCAATAAAAGTTCAACAACTTAACTACTTAGCTATAAGATGATAAATGTCTGATTTCTAGATCAACCTTTACCCCTACCAGCCTGATTTTGTCTTAATGTTAACTCAAGCATTTTGTCAATTTTCGGCCTCAAAATAGTCCTACTCAATAAGTCGTTAGATTTTTTTGTTATGTGTTTTATAACGGAAGCGGACGTTTAGCGATAGAGCCCACATGTTCAGGCACCTGCCAAGTAGCTGATGTAAGAGGTTCTGATTGGTGCTGAGTTTCTGAGTTTAAATTGAAAGACTTGACCTGTTGCCGTGCGCGCTGATGGCGCAGCCGTGCATTGCTCTAGCTGCGCTACTGTGTTTCTAATAAATCGATTGCCCTTTCCCCCGCTTCACTGCTTGAGATGCCTAGACAGAGAACAGGAAATCGTATCAACTCACAGACACAGCAGTACAAGTCTCACAAGAAAACTCTGGCCGATCTTGAAGCTCTTGCCATTCTGCTTCTTGCTGAAGCAGAAGATGATGACGATGAAATTGCTGCTTTGGGGATTGCGGAGATTGCTCTGAATGAGGCAAGGTTCCTTCGCACAATTAAGAGTGGGAGATATGGAAGGCGGGGTCCATACAATCAGCAGAAAGCCACTCAGTTCTACAAGCTTCTTTTAACTGAGTACTCTGATAGGTTTTTTAAATTGTGGCTCCGGTGTGTTTCCAGTACATATATCTATATTAGCAATGTTTTGAAGAGGGCCGATAGAATCACTGCTTGCTGAGCGCTCTATACTGACAGAGCGAGAGTGCTTGCAACGCTTTTGTGGACGTATGTCTTCTTGATCTGAAAGGGGGGCAGTGGAATTGTAGTCCCTTGCGCGCATTACATCAGAAGCATCCCTAGCACTTTGGAAGATGAGTAAAGTGAATTATAAAATGAACGGAAACATACACTTTGTCAATCAACTCATATATCTCCGACTCCTTGAATGCCTTCATGACCCACGTTGAATAGCCAAAAACCGTCTTCTTATTTACTCTACCCTCATCATCTCCATCTCCACCACCTGTATGGTTCTCCCACTCTCGCACAGCCTTGTACTTCATCCATGCGTTGGTGTGCCAGTAGCTGCTGATGGTCTTTGGGTCCCTTCCCGAAAGGAGCTTCGAAATCTATTACTGGTATTAACAAATGGAGTGATACAAACAAGAGAGATACGGGCATACCTTTCCCCAGACCCTCTTCTGCTTCGTCTTGAACGTCGGCCAAATCTCCGGGCTGGTTATGAACTGTACAATAACAGCCTTCTCTGCTTCAGTCAGCCGCTGCTTGGAATCGCCACTATCACTATCATAGATGCTGGGGCTGCTGCTTTCCTCATCCGAACCGGCCTGCTCCTCGTCATTGCTCTCTAGCCATTCAATGCCCTTCACCAATTCAACTACATCCACCTCCGCCACTACCTCCTGAACTTTGCGCGGCCGTGGCTTCGGCTTGGGTAAGGAAGCAGCCTCCTTCGCCTGCTGACTGAGCTTCATGATCTCCTCGTCTGATGCGCCAGCAGATCTTCGGTTTTGCTCGCCACTCTTACTCCCAGCACCCTTGGCCTTAGCACGCGAGCGTTTTGCAGCCTTTGCTTGCTTTGGTGACTTGCTAATGGCCACTGACTCCGCACGAGTAGCGGTCTTCTTGCGACCCTTGTTAGCTGATTTCGAAGAGCTCTCGGTGGGTACAACATTGGCAAGGGAAGTCGGTTGTTCGTTGAGGGAGGGAGCAGAGGCAACTGTGGGAGTTGGTGGGGGTGGAATCACGGTAGCAGGAATCCAGGGCATATTCCATTTCGGTGCTGGGGAGTCAAGCACAAGAGGAATACAAGATTGCACATGGTGGACTGGTGTAGGAGTTGAAAAAGTAGCAACATGTCCTAGACACAATGAAGGATTAGAACAGGGAACAAAAAAAAACAAAAAAAACGTACCATAACCATGTATATGACCTCTACTATGGGCAGCGTGATGAGAACTTGGAGTAGGAACAAGATTCTCCTTCCCAGGACGAGCCGGAGTCTGGGGATAACTGGTTACTGTAGCCTGTTGTTTGTGCGCCAGGTGAATACCAGGGAGGGAGCCATAGGCACCCGGAGAATAACTCTGTGCGTCCTCCTGTCTGAAAAGGCCCAGAGATGCGATAGGTGGCAAGGACACAGTTGGATGTTGGGTTCTAAACGAAGAAGCACGCTGCGCTTGCGGTGTCTCAGGGTAGCCAGGGCTGTCTACAAGATAAGATAAACAGTATTAGTTCAATCGAAAATAGCCCATTGCAAACATACCTCTTGTAGACGAGACAGCCTGGGAAGCATTCATGGTGCTGTCTGGTGTCGTGCGCTGTGGATGATGGAAAATTAAGTTTACGGGGCAGCAGCGTTACTGTCGCCACCAGCACCGTGTTGTTGGTTCGAGCTCCGCTTTAACTTCCTTGCCTCTTACTTGGCATCAGATTACCGCATGGTCTCCTTTGATCTCAAAAATTCTAACGAAAAACCATAATGACTTATTGAGTAGGACTAATGTCTGATTTGCATCAGGCCTGGCGGCCGTCAGAAATGGGATCGATCCTTGGTGGGCATTTTCAGGGGTCCTGAGAGAGAGAGCGCGAGAAAGGGGAAAGGGAAGCAAGAATGGAAAGAGAATGAGTACCTCAACAGTCAGGAGTTCACGTGGAAGCGGAAAACCGACCCGCGAGACGAGTCCGTAGTCCCCTGTTACATCTGAGATCGGATCTTACGATGGGGCTAACCGTAAGTAGTAATGCACGTGACTTGGCTCGCAAGTCAGTTCGTGCGGTAAGGTGGCGCTCTGACAGCGCTTATATGTCCATTCTGTATTACTTACTACATATTATCGCGACATAACATGTAGAAGCTATAATATATACATATAATTTAATTGTACTTCCGAAAAATATATTTTACCATTGTATTTATCCGATGGACACCCCAGAATTTATTTCGACATATATACTGCATGCATAAGGTAACATGTATAGTAGTTATGTGATATCTTAACTAAGTTGCAGCAAAACTTACAATCGTATGCAGGTGGTGTGTATTTCCTCAATACAATATAAGGTAGGTATCAAACCAAAGATTCCGGCAGCATTCACTTAAGGAACTCAAGTCACACAAGCAGTGCGCTGCAACGACGACATGTATTTGCATACCGAAAGCTTAGCAGAGCTTTAATTCACGGCATGTAAATATATCTTCGTGTAAATTAAATACGAGAACGGTCTTACCAAAACATCTGCACCATATAATCAATTTATTAGAATACAACATGAGATACACGCTCTGAAGTTTAAAGCAATAAATGCAAAATAAATGTTCCAGAACTGTTACTTCAACTCTCACACATCATTATAAATGTTATTATGGATACTACTGGTCTATATTAAATAGCTGAACGAGGTTTTTAACTACAAGTATTGTTTTCGTAAATATGGTGTATAATAAGGGTACAGTATTGGGTACAGACTTACAGTACTAATTGCTTGTGCGCATTATGGAGCGCGCGCGGGAAGGATTGGCGTATAAGCGCCTACAAAGCGTCAATACACCGTTCAAACTGGCTTGCAAACAGGTCACGTGCATTACTACTTACGGTTAGCCTCATCGTAAGATCCGATCTCAGATGTAACAGGGGACTCTCAGTAAAAACGAAAAGTCATGCGATGACATGCGTAGCGCATGCCTAAGTCATGCATGTCGACTACATGACCGGAGGCACTTTTTTGCGTCATGTAGTAATCATGTAAGAATCATTCCGACTGCATGTCGATGTCATGTCATTGTTATCTAGTTTATTCCTTTTCATCCAATAGATATTAGCATGAATTAGACATGCCCAGGTCATTTTCCAGTTATTCTTTACTCATCCATTTGATATGTTGTAGAATAATTTGAATTCAATTACATCTACTACCTACATACAAAGAGTGTATACTAATACTCAAGCTTTACTCATAGCAACAATAACGACAGAAAAATGATATACCCAACTCTTTAACATGGAAGAAGGCTCAAGAGTTGATGTGCCGATGTGCTGCTCATTGTTCAGGACGCGGGTCTGGTGAGTAGAAAGTGTTTGAAAAGGTGAGCAATCGAGATCGTGCAGCATCGTAGGAGGACTGTAAACAATGATTAATGAGCACTTTTCTAGCTTTAATAAAAATCCCAGAGAGAATGAGGGGGACTCACCAAAAACTCGTCAGTTTTAACATCACCCAAGCCCATGCGCTGTTGCAGTGGTTGAGATGGTGCGGAATCATAAAGGGATTGTAACAATAAGTATTTATCTGTAGTATCAATAGGAGCTCTGAAGAGAATGAGGGGGACTCACCAAAAATTCACTAGTTTTTAACCAACCCAAGTTCATGCGCCATATCAACCCTGTTCCACCCTTTCCACCCTTTCCTCTCGCCGCTCGGGCCTTGCCAGACTCAGATCATTGTCGTTTTGCATGAGTGAAACCGTGAAACATTGTACAGTAGCTTCGAGGATGGAGGAGAAGGGAAGAGAAGCATACCAGCGGATATGGGGGGAAAAGGGGAACCGGGTTGGAAGCAAGTGGTACGCACTTAAGAAATTAATGTAGCCATACATATATGTACGTACACGGAACCCTTAGTGGATGCCAAGGGAGTCGAAGGGACTTAGCAGAATTTTATGATGTTCGTATACTAAGATCTGGGTTTGTTCTGTTCTGTAAGTGCTTAGCGCTTACATATGACCTATACATGACTTGTACATGCGTTGTAGATGTCCTACAAAATAAGGATTTCATCTTAATCTCGGGTTGTATTAGTAATATTCACACACTATGTCATAAATGCCTGGTGCATGACGAGAAGCACTTTTTGCATGATCTCGCATGACCGTTGCATGCCTGGCATGATTTTTCGTTTTTACTGAGGGGGACTCAAGACCGCCGCGAGACCGATGTAAATGAAATGATGCGAAGCGGCCGACGCTGCCGCATCGGCTGATTACCCGATTAGGAAGGTAACCAATGGGACGCTCAAACGAGCGCGCGTTGCAGAAAGGGAGCGCGCTGGATTATGCGCACGATTGGCTGACCGCCGCCTGGGCGCTGACGACGCGCTATCTTACACATAGGCTGGGGAAACACCGGAGATCAATTAGAAATTTATTACTATGCAATTTGTAAGTAAGTAGATAAGAAAAGGTATATAGATGAGCGAGGAGGGAATGAAACGGCAGGAACTGCCAGGCATTCTTCCCTCCCACGGATAGGGCGGTTCAGACGAGATATAGACTAGAATCAGAATTGTTACGAGACATTTGACACAGAGATTTTACGTACCGAATTGACAGTGTTGAATTGAATCTGAATTGAAATATCTTGACTTTGAATACCTTGACGCGTTCTAAAGAATAAACTAAGTGAAACTGATCTAAAAATAACTTGTTCTATTTTTGAAAAATTGAAATCTTTGCGCCCCTCGAACCTCCTCGAACTTACTGAACTTACACCTCGGGATTTGAGTTTATTATTATTATATTTGGGATTTTATATTCTAAGTATTTAAGAATTACTTAAAACTCGTCGCGTGACTCAACAACTGGATATCAACGCAATGTTGTTGGTGAGGGAAGTCGAAGGATTGTACGATATTGAATATGACGGGTGTCACCGGAATGGGGGCTAATACCACCGTCTGCGCTTGGAATTGCGATTGGGAAGGACACTCGATGGGTTCGGGAAACCTGCGAGGCTTGAGCATACATATCGTTCGAAACAAACGCACTGCTGCTGTTGAGGGTGGTCGAACGACCATGCCTTCTCGATCATGACGGGAGTAGGTGTCACCGGTAGTGGTGAGAGGACTGTAACATGCTGAGATTAAGAGTGTGGTTGGGGTTCGAGAGTTCAAGGTAGCCGGAGTACGTTATACGCCAAGCGCTCTCAAGCTCCTTTCCATTCCCATAGTCAACCATCCGCCCAGGCTGAGGACTCACAGAATCAACCAAGCGTCGCAGGTGTAGAGTTCATAGGGCCAGGATATGCGTCGAGTGAGTAGACTTCCATGTCTTGTGCCGCCTGCAATGACTAAAATAGACTGCTAAAGCGGGGGGATAATATTACCTATCGTTCCGAACGGATTTATATTCGCCTCTATCAGGTACGATGGAGAAGCGTCGAAGGTAGGTACATGCGTGGACCGCCTGAACCATTCAGGTATCCGGGATCGAACTAACCCCTTGTTGTTGTCCACAGAAATGGAAGTGTCAGTGAACAGGGAAGAGGGAGAGTTTTCTAGCCCTCTGACAGCACTGGCGGAAGCCGAATGTGTAGGTGTTATATGCGGGCGAATCTAATGTGTTGGGTGGGCGCCGGAGGAACTGTTGCATAGGATGGAGGAATAGTACAGAAGGCAATGCAAGTATGCACCATAATCCCCCGGAAGCGGCACACTGGAAAGTCTCCCAGGGGGAACACGCATCTAACCAAGATCGAACATAGTTGCACCAGCTCATCCCACCTCTCGACCTCCAACAAAAGCTGTGCAACCTCTTCAAACCTCCGTTCCTCCTCCACAATACCCCCCCGCCTGAATCGGTAGCATGGCTACAGATTCCCATGTACCTCTTTCGCGGCTTTAGTGTAACGGTTCCAGATCTTCTGCTTGGAGAGCTCCAGCAGGATCATATGGTCTTGGGGAGCTATGGTTCGTGGAACGAACCGGGGACATGTTTCTGACGTACAAAGTCAATGTGGATGGGCCAGAATGTGTTAGAGAGTGAGGGATGTATCTTTGGCTGCGGCTCTTGTCTGGGCCTAGTTTCGGGCATCTTCGTGTAAGTGGGAATGAGGAGGGAGGAAAGAGGAAGGAAGAGGGAGAGAGAGGAGATTCGGAATCTGAGTCGGAGCGGTTCACATAGGTTATAGGTGTGATGTTTGGTTCGAAGTGATATTGACATCTTGCATTTGTCGTCGTTATTGTGGAGGGATGGTGGGAAGAAAGGGGGAGAGACGCTCAAAGGCAACAAAGTATAAGAGCGTGGGAGGGAAGAGAGGAACTGTCGCGAGCCATGCATTCATGCGTCAGTATCTGGACAAATCCGGAGTGACTGAATTGACGACGAACTGGGAAAAGAGCCGCCATAAGAAAAGCGGACACAACGCTACGCCTTTACAGGTGGAGACGAACCGTGTGTTGCATTTGTACACGGTTTGACATAGGAGATGTTGGGGGTGGTGGTGGTTTCAGGGTACGGTCCAGAAAGGGGCCAGTGTCTCACTGTATCCCAAGATGATCGCCTCAACCCACTTCGTCCGAGTCCGTCCTCTTCCCCTCCGGAATAAGCCCAAGCAACCTCTTAACCCAGCATTCCCTCACAATCACCACATCCCTATATCAACCTTACTGCCATTATGGGGTTCGGATTGCAACAAGACGCGCTTTCAATTGCCGGACAGAATAAGCACGTGAGCGTCGTCAACATGATGTGGCGATGATACTTGGTTCCATCTTTCCTCGAGATTGGGATTAGCGAGTGGGGGTAGGTACGAGCGTGTAGGAGGGAGAGAAGTAACAGTTTAGAGAAGACATGGCGCGGGATTGGATGGGACACTGGTCAAAGAAGCTGGATGCAAGTTGGATGAGCTGGCACAGATGAATGACTGCAGCCTGGCACAAGTGCCGCGGTGCCGGTAGGATAGAGACGTCAAACGCTGATAGCTTTACCGTTCGAAGTTTTGCGGAGGGTTTTGAAGTCAAGGGCATGGAGGATTGTGACCATCGATAGAAGGCGTTAGACCGTCTGGAGTCGTGGCAGCGGTTTGATTTAGCGTGGGAATATACCGTAAAGCGTCGCGAGCGCCTCAATCTTCCCGGCGCTACTAGCACTAGTTAGTAGGACCCATGCACACCACCTCCACAGCCTGTTCACAGCAGCCAGCGTTCAGAGCTCCCTTCCGAGCTATCCAACACTTCCCTTTCCCCTCTACCGTTGCTCATCGTCACCAAACTCTCCAAACATATTTTTTCTAATTTCATCATCATGCCTCGCGACAACGGAAAGCATGTTCGTCGCCTCGAAGCCGCTCGCCTGCTCAACGACCTGCTTACCCAACTTACCAACGTAATTCCGATGGTTCCTCATTCAGTTAGCGCAATTTCGTCTACGACAGCAAAGATACTCGAGATTGCTCTGGTAAAACTTAAACCTATCAATCAATGTGAATTGAACTGAAACCATTATTAGACGGTTCTGCGAAACAAAGATGGTATTATGGAGCTCGCAAAGTCCTGTCATGAAGTAACGACGATGGTTATCGATCGAACTGTCGCATCTCAAGATAGAAACTTGCTAGACGATATTGCGGAGCTTCAAGAGTACGTTACCATACTGTTTCTTATTTATATCGTCTGTATACTAATGTGATCCAGGGTATTAAACGATATAGAATTGACATTACAGAAATATAAAAAGCGGAGAACATTCATGTCCATACTAGCTGCGAACAGCGATAAAGAAGAGATAATTCGGTGCCAGAAAAGAATGCAGCACATGTTAACGGTTTTCATGGCTGCCCGAGCAGTGCAAACTCAGCAAAGTGTAGCCGTGGTTCAACAAGCGGTAGCCAATACAAGCAAAAAGGTCGATTCAGTGGTAGTCGAAGTTCAGCAAGGGGGCGCCATACTTCAGGAGAGCTCAGTCAAAATTCAGCAAGGTGTGGTCATGCTTCAGGAAAGCGCAGTCGTTGTCCAACAAGCAGTAGTGGATACAAGCAAAAAGGTCGATTCAGTGGCAGTTGAAGTTCAGCGAGGTGTGGCCATGCTTCAGGAAAGCTCTTTTGTGGCCCAACAAAGCTCGACACGAATAGAACAAACGGTGAACAAGGTACGTACACGATTCAGCAGAGGACTGCCGATAACAATTAATATCGTACTACAGATTGTGTCTACGCTAGATTCTACCATTCCCCGGAACAACGAGAAACCAGCGAACTCAGAAAGCAACGTAGGCACCGTTTTATTTTAAAATTGCTGTTAAAAGCGCTAACGGAATACTTACAGCCAATTTCACAGCAAGGACGGAAGCTGTTAATTTCGTATCAAACACCTACCGGCGTAGGGCCAGAAATAGCTTTCGCTGGTGTTTCGGCCACAGTTCATAAATAAATTCAACCCGATATCTCCACTTTCCCGTTGTCTGTTTACGCCTAATCTTTACATACAGTGCAGCAGTGCGCCAGGATACATAATATTTTTTTTCTTCACAGATATTCACGACCATTTGAATGTTAAAAGTTTCAGGAATGCACACTTGCAACGTTATAACGTCCAAATCACACAACCTTATTTCAGTCATTACAGTACATACATATACCGTACTGCACGGCGCACAGCACTTTATTATATGATTGACGTCTTATATGAAGTATCATAGTTAATTTGATTTTCAGATACAGCTCTTCATCCATCTCTTCTACTTCCTCCCATGACTGCCGGAAATAAAACGCCTTTAACCTGTATCATATCACTCTTGTATCACTGCAGTACAATTATCCCCTTACTCCTCACTTCCTAAACGCCCATCAAGATACAACATCAAAATGTACACTATGACAACATCTAATCCTAGAGGGCTGCACATACCTCGATTTTTATACCACTGCTCGTGTAGGGCAGTAATATTATTGCCTACACTATGAAATTCAGATTACTTATATTCTCCCACTTAAACCCACACATGGAAACTATCCAAAAAATACATTCCCAAACACATTAGATAGAGCTACACATTTATCTAAACGCAATCCAAAACCAACGAAACATACCTAATAGTTTTCACAGTGCACACCGCACATCACGCAACAAAACAGAACGGCGAGAGGTGTAAACACATAACAAGAAAGAACATAAGAAAGTAAGAGACAGTATTATGGCTCAGCAGAACACCGCAAACCCCCAATAGCGCGACTCGTTTTTGCTTCGTGTCCATACTCCCCTTCATACCCTGTATATCCGTGCTGTGTATACATATCGTTCGATTCGATGCATTACTGTTCCTACTGTTGAAGGTGGTCGAACGACCATGCATTATCCAACATGATAGCTGTAGCGTCACGGGAACGGGTGCGAGTACTCGAGCTGTAGATTGAGATTGGGTATAGGATTAGGATTCGATGAGTTCAAGGGAGACATAGTACGTTGTATTCCCAGCCCTCTCCGACGAGCACCATACTAATCCAACGTTTGCTCAGGCCAAGGACTCTCAGAATCACCAGGTGTCGCAGGCGTACTAGATCATGAATCCACCTACATATCTTGTGCCGCCTGAAACGGCGAGATGGATTGAGATGGGTAGAATAAGGCCACGCTTCGAATAGGTTTATATTCGCCTCCATCAACTATGCTTGGAAGCGCCGAGGGTAAGTGGGGTATGTGTGTACGTGGACGTCCCGAAACATTGAGGAATCTGGAGTCGAACAAAGGGGGATCTGCTTATGGGGGACGGTCGTAGTTCATTTGCAGGTAGGTACATACCCCGTTGTCGTTACTGGAGTCCACCGAACTTGAAGTGACAGTGGACAGGGAAGAGAGGAAGGTGAATCGTTAGCCACTTGGTCTGCGGAAGCCATATGTGTAGGGATCATATGCCGACAGTTTGAATCTTGAGGGATGCCGGGAGAATTGGATCTAGGTAGGTTGGACGAATGGGACGAAGGGAAGGGAAATATTGCCGTAAGCGCCATGATTTCCTGGAAGAGACACACTAGACCATCTCTGAAGGGAACCCTGGCGTGAGGACTCGCCCTCATCCAACATAACCGGCCCCAGCTCATCCCCCTTCTTCCCCACCAACAACCAACAAATTCAACTGCGCAGCCTCTTTGCATCTCCTGTCCTCCCCCACACCGACCCCGTCTGAATCGATAGCGCGGCCACAACTTCCCATGTTCCTCTTTGACAACCTTGGCGCGGCAGTTCCATATCTTCTACTTGTGGGTCGGTGGAAGCTTCCGCGAGCAGATCCCTATGATCTTGGAAAAGGAGCGATGGTTCCCAGGGCATGTTTCTGACGTATAATGACAACGCGGAAATGCAGGGACGCGTATGGAGGGCATGGGATGTATCGTTGGCTGCGCCTCTCTACTTGGGAGTTGGTGTTTTCATGGGTGGGAGGAGGGGGGAAAGAGGAGGACAAAGGGGGATGTGAGACATTCGGAGTCGGAGAGTCTGCGTAGATTATTGGCATTGTGTTGGGTGCGGAGGAGTGAGAATACTGCGTTATGTACGATAGAGAAGAGTTTCAGATAATGTATGTGGGGATGAGAAGGAGCGTACGGGCTAAGTAGCATCACGCTCGAAAGTTGATGGGAAAGAGGAGTGCGAGAGACGTCCCATAGCCCATCCGACCATGATCTACACTACGATTATGGTGCGTGGTCATCGATTCGTCACCCTTCTGCGCCTTCAAATCCAACGATGCACCCTCCCGATACCAGCACCCCTGCTCGATACTCTTGGACGAAGTTGTTGGGTTAGAACTTCTTATCTTCCATCTTCACATTGTTATCTATCCTCAGAGTCTCCTGCTTAGAAAGAGTTGACGTTACTAAAGTCGCGATGGATAAAGATTCAGGGTACTCACGAGCGGGAAAGTCCTTCTAGGGTGGAGAAATGGTGTTCGCTTCCAACCACCTAACGACGATAACACGGGTTCATCGATACTGGCATGTAACGAAGACTTTGTTGTGGATAGAAACATAGGTCTAGGGAGGAAAGGTTGAGACCATCGATGGAAGTGTGTTGGAACTGTATCGCGTTGGTATCGTGGCAGATCGGGGCAAGTGGGTGGGTTTGATTTAGCGTGCGAATAAACCGTAAAGCGCCGGCAGCCTCTGACACTTTAATTTTACAGGCGCTAACAACTAGGAAGGTAGTAGGACCCCTGCAGTATGCACACCACATTCACAGCTTGTTCACAGCAACGCATTCAGAGCTCCTTTCCAAACCCTCCTACCCTACCATCTCTTTCATTACCCGTCGTTGTCAAATTCTCCAAAATTTCTTGCTTCATCATGCCTCGCGACAACGGAAAGACAATTCGTCGCCTCGAAACCGTTCGCCTGCTCAACGATCTGTTGACCCAAATCATCAATTTCATTCCGATGGTTCCTCATCCAGTTAGCGCAATTTCGTCAACTACTGCAAAGATACTCGAGATTGCATTGGTAGCTTTTATATACCTAACAATACATTTAAATCATAGTAAATCGATTCTTAGACTGTACTACGAAACAAGAACGATATTATGGAGCTCGCAAAGTCCTGTCATGAAGTAACAACAATGGTTATCGAGCGTGCAGTCGTTCCATTGCAAGATATAAACTTGCTAGAAGATATTGCGGAGCTTCAAGAGTATGTCATAATTTTTCTAATTTTTCTCGTCTAATGTGATCCAGGGTATTAAATGATATACAATCGACAATACAAAAATATACAAAACGTAGGAAGTTAATGACTATACTAGCTGCAAACAGCGATAAGGAAAATATAATTCGGTGCCAGAAAAGGGTGCAGCATATGTTAGCAGTTTTCATAGCTGCTCGAGCAGTGGAAACTCAGCAAGGTGTGACCGTGCTTCAGGAAAGTGCAGTCGTTGTTCAACAAGCGGTGGTCGATACAAGCAAAAAGGTCGATTCAGTAGTAGTCGAAGTTCAGCAAGGGATCGCCATGCTTCAGGAAAACTCAGTCGTAGCTCAGCAAGGTGTGGCTATGCTTCAAGGAAGTTCAGTGGAAGTTCAGCAAGGTGTAACCGTGATTCAACAAACGGTGGTCGATACGAGTAAAAAAGTCGATTTATTGGTACGTACACTATCCTATAGTGGACTATTGTTAAATATTAATATTGTTCTTTAGATTGTGTCTGCACTAGAGTCTACCGTCGTTCGGGACAGCAATAAATCAACGAACGAAAACAACGTAGGTGCCGTGCTATATATAAAATGCTGTTACAACCGCTAACGGAATGCTTCATAGCAAATTTCTCAGCAAGGACGCAAGCTATTAATTTCGTACCAAACGCCTACCGGCATAGGCCCAGAAATAGCCTTCGCTGGTGTTTCGGCTTTTTTTTTTTAGGCCCTGTTAGCCCAGTAGTTGCTAGGCGCTAATTTTCAAAGTCAAATGCTATCTGTGCTGTGCGGAGCGTGGAAAAAATCGTCGTAGCTCTAACTTTGGGGCGCCATAATTTCCTAAAATTTACATTGTTATCACTCCTCTCAATGTATCTAGATACTATTACACTTTAAAGTTCATCTGTATGTTTCTGCAATAAACTTCATCGCTATAACTGTCAAATTTTATTCTTCAATTTCCTTCTAGTTCATCTCTTTACTAAGTACCCACTGTGTAAGCATACCTATCTCATCTCGGGAAATAGAATACTTGTAAATCTCATAAGCTGGCTTAGAGCTGTTTTGAGTAGGAGGTTTGTAACCACCAAGCTCAAGAACTTCAGAGTATTTGAGTAAGCGTTTCGTATTGCCATGGAAGATGCATTCGGTTGTGCCATGTAGGCAGGAGCGGTGTGTACATATATGGTGAGATAATTGCATTATCAGATGGGAGTATTCCATCTAAATCGGTGAATGGCTCTGCAATGGCGATGAATTTAAATCTCTGTAGTTCGTTGGGGAGGCTGAAAGCGGTTTCTTCATTTAAACCTTCGATTTCTGTGAAGAGTGAGTTACACAGTTACTGTTAAAAAAAGCAACAAACCTAAAGCAACAACTCTGGCCTCTGGTAGATCTGAGGAGTAAACACTTGGATTGGAAGTCGTGCCTGCATTACCTCAGTGGAATCATCCACAAACATAGAGTTGGTACTAATGATAGCATACCTGGTTTGTCGTCAGTCTGAGAATGATATGGGTAAAATTAAGGCGGCATTGTGGTGCCTGATTTTAGACTGAGAGAGGGATGCGTAACTGAAATTTTTGAAATATGTGAAGCCCAACTGAAGGTTAGAAAATAGACCTTTCTTTCAGCAGCACCAGCCGAAATTAATATTCTGGAATCCCTCAGCTAATTCCAACTGACGTCAACTGTTCGTTTACTAGTATCATGCATCATTTCTAAAGTCGAATACATGCAAAAAACAAATAAACATCGAAGAGAAGCCTGTGTGGGTGATCAGAAATAAAACGAGCGGTAAAGCAGGCAAATTTGATAAGTAGTCCATACACTATCCAGAGACAGCTGGGGCTTGGTAGGGGGGAGCCACGGGAGGTTACCAGAGCCGGTAAGACCAGGCTGTGGAACTTCCGAATGAAGTAATGTGTAGGGGTAATACGCAAAGGGACTGCGTCCTACATACACCCGTTGGTGGGCTGCTTCAACCAGAGTCTTTCACTGCTTGACCAACGACGGTGCTTATCCTTCTTTTCAGATGAGATACATGCCTGCATCACGGATAAGTAGTTCATAATAATCATCGACGATGAAGTGTTCTGTGGATGTTGATGTTGGGTTATGAGCTTACAGACACACTACCAGTGCTACAGATACGAGCAACAAGACTCAATGAAAAGAGAGAAAAAGTCAAACGCTAGTACAATTTCAAAACCTTGAGAGTACTCGTGAATTGTCCGTACGTAGGTCAACAATGGGCCAACAGTTTTTGACGGTACGCACGGTACTGAACGGTACTCGATGTACCGTGCATGTACCGTGCAGTACTGATTAGTACCGTAAATGTACCGTGCATACCGTACATACCACACAACAGATACTAATTTACGGTATAAATTGTAACCTAAATAAGCTATGTAAAATCAATTAAATACTTATTTATTATGCTATAACACTGGTTGATGAGGGTATAATGTATGGGTTATCAAGATTCTTCTTGCATCTTTACCCTCTTATACCCAATGAATTTAAGTATAGTAGTGTACTCATAATATAATTAGGTATTGCTGCTGTACAATTGAGCTTACCACACATAATACTAATAATTATAACACATCTCATCAATTAAAAAAAATTAAATTAAAACGCAAAAATTCGAATTAAGATGCACTTGGAGAAAATTGTAAGTTTCATATATTGCAATGACATGTATTTATTTAATGTGGTACCGTGCACTGCCACAATGTACCGTACAAGTACCGTGCACATCAAAAATCATGTACCGTGCAGATACCGTGCACAAAAATCTGTACCGTACAGTACCGTTCATGAACAAAATACCGTAAATTGGTACCGTAAAGTACCGTGAGTGTACCGTGCAGTGTCATCAATGTACCATGCAGCACTCAATTTATGTCAATAAATAACTGTGTATGTACTTCACTCTCACCTGCCCTTCCGCTCAATATGCTTATCAATTAAGTATGTTGCTCATTAATGCCAACCTTCCCGCCCATCGTTTCCCACGCCTCCGCTTAACAATTATGTTGCTTAATTGATGTCAGCCTCTCCGCTCATTGTTTCCCACGCCTCCGCTTATCAAATTTCTGCATGACAACCTTCCCGCCCATCGTTTCCCACGCTTCCGCTAATCATATTCAGTTCCCACTCACTGCTGCCCGCCCCTCTTCTCAATAATTCCCACGGTAATTCCTTTGCTAAATACTCGCCCTCAGCATTTCTCACGCATTTCAGTGTTGCCCACTGCTGCTTATATTGGGGGTGCACAACACTCTCACATGACTGGTGACGTGACGGTCACGCTATGTGACCAAAAATGTCACAAATCTTGACCCAGTTCTATTCTTCACATTTCCTGGGTGTTTCTTCATACTTTTCTTTGCTCTTTTCACTCTTACTTTAACTAATATTATGTTAGATGGGGTAAATATATTATTTAAGTGGTGCAATATGTATAAAATCCTATATTCTCTTATAACTACTGGTTAAAACAAGGTGACAGCTGTGACAACTTATATATATTCCCTTTCTTCACTCTCTTGAAGCAATTCTTCATTTAAAACTATCTCTTCTTCTTCATTTATAACTATTTCCTCTTCTACATTTATAACTATATCTTCTTCATTGGCAATCTTCCAAAATAGGTTCTGCTGGTGGCTGTGCCATATGTGGTTGGTTTCAGAACTTGTTTCTCAAATAACTTTCTGAGATCGCATTGTATTGCTATGGTTTATAGAGCAAAATTGCGCTATTATATTGTGTAAATAATTTTATCTATACAGAATTTTATTAAAAGTCCTGTATGTATGGGAACCCATTGTTATACACACCCAAATTACATGTTACAGTTGCTGAATCAAAATTCTAGCTTGATATGATTATTGGCACAAAAATCATAGTGTAATTTCGCTCTATAAACCATAGTCTTACATTCACTCCTTCAAAAGTTATTAAAGAATGAAAATCACAGCTATACAGTTAATAGGCATTTGGATATAAGTTTGGCCAATTCAACATTATTACATGCACAAAAACCTATACAGCCTATACAAATAATCTATTATAAACTGTACTTAATGTGTAGTTCATATATACATGATAATGGAATATTTGTGTTGAGCAATCGATCACACATGGTGTCTAACCTGTGGCTGTGCCTCTGAGCTATGGGAGCGGGAACTTATACCTTATAACTTTACGGAATCGCATCGTACGTATATGATTTATAGAGCAAATTTGTACTATTCATCGATGCGGACAATTCGTATTAACCAGAATTTTAATATCATGATTGTAAGTATGAGATAATGCACCAATACCTGTCATATTAATATGTTACAGCACCTTAATTAGAAATCCGGCTAATAGCAATTGTAGGCATCGTAAAATAGTGCAATTTTGCTCTATTATATATGTTCTGAAGTGTTCTCGTTCAAAAGTTATAAGAGGATGAAGTTTGAGTACCTAATTGATGTGATTTTTGGCAGGGGTTTGATGCCTCCAGCAATATCCAGCACATTTTAACAAAAAAAAACTTCATACAATCATAGATAATGTATTTTTATTATGACGTGACACAAAAGAGCTAGCTAAAATGTGTTGAGTGAGGAACGAGAGCAGTGGGTCAGTAGAATTTGGGGGCATGCGTGACAGATGTCACAGATCATGTGAGTCACGCTTTGCGAGCGTTGTGCACCCCCAACTTATAGCTTCCCATGCTTCATCCTTCCATAAATTCATTGCTCCCCACCCTCCGCTTTCATTTTCCCACACACATATTGCACATTCATTGGACTTTCCCTTAAATACATAACAAATCAACAGTACATATGCTTCATAAATTATAACTGTAGGATTCACTGTAAAAAAGTATTAATTATTCCACAGTGGAAATTTGAATTATTTCGCATTTTCATATGATTACCCTTTCTTATAATACCTAAGGTACACCATAATGTATAAAGTAAAATATATTACATATATTACAAAAAGATTCAAGAGAAAATATTAAATACTGAGCTAAATAATGCGAAATTACTTGCTCACTGTTGAGCACAATGATGAGGAAGGGTGCCCATCAACACATCACCCATCAATATGTGCAGTGGCATTGAGGAAAGTGAGTTTGATGGCATTGATGAATGTCAATGACAGCAATTGCAAACATTGACAAAGGTGAGAAGAAGCATGGGAAATTTTGAACAACACAAAATGTTGAAGGAAATGGCAGGCAGGGGGCCGGACAAAGGGGAGATAGGAGGGTAGTGTAGAGTGATTTTGAAATAGTACTCCAGTAATTACGGAATTTTCTTGCTCAGTTAATATATAGTACAATAATTTTGATTCAGTACCCCGGTTATCACAGAATAATCTTGCTCCAATGATGTACTGTGTGAGAAATGTACCATGCATAACCAAAAATGTACCATACATTGTACCATGCATACCTTAAATAGTACTGTACAATTTTTGATGTACTGCACAGTACTGTGCAGTACCGTTAAAAACCACTAGCCCGTCAACAATTGGGACATGAAGAACTTAGAACAGTGAAATAGGAGGAATATAGCATGAAAACAAGGAGCTCTCGCAATACCTGAGGGGCATTTGCCCAGGCCAAGGACTCTCACAATCACCATTGGTCGCAGGCATACTAGTGTATGAGTACGTGGGGGTAGAATATGAGCCAGGCGAGTAGACTTCCATGTCTTGTGCCACTTGCAATGACTAAAATAGACTGTGAAAGTGGGAGGATAATATCACCTATCGTTCAGAATGGATTTATATTCACATCCATCAAGTGCGATGAGTGAGTGTCGAAGGTAGGTATGTATGTGAATGGCCTTAAGCAATTCAGGTATCTGGGATCGAACTAACACCTTGTTGCTGCCCACATAAATGGAAGTGACAGTGAACAGGGAAGAGGGAGAGTCTGCCAGCCCTCTGACAGTACTGGTAGAAGCTGAATGCATAGGGATTGTACTATTGTCAATCAGTAGTTTGGGTTGATCAGTAGTTCATGTTGGGCAAATTTTGTCTACATTTTCGTGCTGCTCTGACCTCAAAATTTTACCTCTGCTATCTAGTAGTAGTATTGCACTTGAATATCACTTTTTATTATGAAAAATCTATCTACCAACAGTCATAAATACAACAATATGAAGTACTGATCAACCTGAACTACTGATTGCCAATAGTATGCAGATGAATCAAATATGCTGGATGGGCAGATGAAGGAACAGTACAAAGGCAATACAATATTGGCATATGCACCATAATCCCCTGGAAGCAGCACACTAGACAGTCTCCTAGGAGAAACTCTAGCATGAGGACTAGTACACATCCAATGGCACAGCTTGCACCAGCTCATCACCCTTCCCCAACAGCAAAATTGATGCAACATCAAAGCATCTCTTCTCCTCCTTCACAATACCCCCTGCCTGAATCGGTAGTATGGCTACAACTTCCCATGTACCTCTTTTGCAGCTTTAGCATAACAGTCCCAGATCCACCTCTGCTTGGGGAGCTCCAGCAGGATCATATGGTCTTGGGGAGCTATGGTTTGTGAAACAAACCAGGGACATATTTCTGATGTACAAAGTCAATGCGGATAGGCCAGAATGTGTTGGAGAGTGGGGGATGTATCCTTGGCTGCGGCTCTTGTATGGGCCTAGTTTCGGGTATCTTTGTATAAGTGGGACTGAGGAAGGAGGAAAGAGGAATGAAGACGGGAAGAGAGGAGATTCAGAATCTGAGTCGGAGGGGTACACATAGGTTATAGGTGTGATGTTTGGTTCGAAGTGACATTGACATCTTGAATTTGTCGTCGTTATTGTGGGGAGATGGTAGGAAGCAAGGGGGAGAGACGCTCAAAGGCAACAAGGTATAAGAGTGTGGGAGGGAAGAGAAGAACCATCGTGAGTCATGCATTCATGTGTCAATATCTGGACAAATCTGGAGTGACTGAACTGACAATGAACTGGGAAGAACTTCCATAAGAACAATGGACACAACATTAGGCATTTACAGGCAGGGACGAACCATGTGTTGCATTTGTACATGGGTTGGCATAAGAGATGTGTGTGGTGGTGGTTTCAGAGTACAGTCCAGAAAGGGGCCAGTATCTCACTGTATCCCAAGATGATCAACTCAACCCACTTCATCCAAGTCCATCTTCTTCTCCAGAAACAGCCCAAGTTATTTTGCATGATTCTGAGCTTCAGCAGTCTAACAGCATTACTTTCAGATTAGCTTAGATAATGTAGCCGGAAGGTTGGCATACCCACCTAAACTTTCATAGATGAGTTGTGTTTGACGTTGGTCAATGAAAGCAATTGCAATTCTTTTGTCATTGGTACTTTGCCCCTCTATCCAACCAGCTAAGATATTTACATTATTTTTACTGTATGAATTTTCATGTAATAAAAGGGTCATCTGTTGTGAGTGACAATGATGAATGAGAAGTCTGAAAGTTGTTATTAGTTGAAATACCAGCTTGTACAAGTGATGGATAAGTGTTGCATCCTGAGTTATTATAAGCAGCTGTATCAATGCCAGGGTATTCTAGGTGGGGAATTGACTTGGGTATATGATATTCTAAATTTGAGGTATGGTGTTTCCATTGTGGGGATTCTGCCTGTAAGATGTGAGTGCTTGAGTTCTGGTAGCTGTATGATCACCTTGCCTCACCACGGGTTAAATATACAGGAGTATTATCAATGTAATCCTTTGGAACACCAAGTTTTTGTCGTTCTTCTATTGAAATTCAGAGTGAAAGGCGATATTGCTCCTCATTGGGCACATAGAAAATTCCAGGCACACACAAAAGTGAGCATGATTGAGTGTGTCACACTCAAGGTATTTATTTTAGTTCTAAATGGCTTATTTGTGAGCCAAAAAGAGTATAAATCAAATGTACATACTAGTATTGTATGACTGTGTCTTATTGTGAATGTGAGTGAGGTTTTTAATCAAGATATGAAGTAAAATGTTGAAGAATAATATTTATATTTCATGCTCAAGATCTTTCTTCATGCACAGGGTCAGATTTTCACACTCAGGGTCATGGTTTTCACACTCAAGTCACTAGTTTTCATGCTCAACATTTATGAGCATGAAATGTGAGCATGAAAATACAGTAATTTGACTAAGTACATGAAAATATTTTTGACATTTGTTTCAGTCTGGAAAGATGTAGTACATATTTATAGTCACATTCATTATAGTTTGACCATGGACATAAAAGTTTAAGTATGAATATTTTCCAAGTCATGCTCATGCTCATACTCAAGTAAATTGTGTGTGAGCATAAACTTTGGTAATACCCATCACGTTCATGCTCAAACTCAATTAAACCAAGTGTGAGCCTGAATATGTATTTTATATTCATGCTCACAGTCAAGCTGAGCTTTATGTGAGCATGATTAAAATGTGTATTACTATACAGCTTAAAGTAAATGTGAATGAGTATGAATAGAAAATTATTTTGTGCTCACACTCAACCTCAACCTGCAATATATGTGCATGTAAATATATATGCATTCACTATTTACATTTGTGATAGGTTAAGCTCATACTTAAGTTACTTGAAATATGTGTGAGTGTGAAATGAAATACTTATCACTCTCACTCCCAAAATTTGCACAAAATCAACTAACTTGCATATATGTTCACAGTTATACTCAAATCAATCCTAACTTGAACGTAAACTTGAATACAACATTTATAGATGTTCATGCTCAATGTAAATTACATGCATGAGCATGAATAGTATAGCTTACCATGGTCACGGTTAAACTCAAGTTAATCAAGATCATACTCAAACTCGAGTAAATTATGCGTTGCAGTTAATGTAATACTTGTGCAATATTTATGGTAAATATGTGTGAGCATGAATTGTAGTACCTATCATGCTCACCTCCAACTTCATAAAATGACACTCAAAGGAGTGAGTGTGATAGATATTACATATCATGCTCATGCTCAAACTTAATTAAATTGAGCGTGAGTGTGAATACAGATTAGTATATATATATTCACACTCACAATGGCTATATTTACTGTAGAGTGAGTTTGAATGTAAAATACATATGTATTATTCATGCTCACACTCAATTTAATCGATTTTGAGCATGAGCATGATAGGTATTACCATCCATGCTCACAGACACTCAAACCGACTATTAATGTGAGTGTGGATAGTTATATTTACACATTTTTAAGACAGTACAATATAGAACTATGTCAATTTATAAGATATTATCTTCATGCTCATGTAGGATTTCTTCACACTCAATATACAATACTTCACACTCAGGGTCGCCATTATCATGCTCAGACCCTGAATGTGCACACTCAACTCATGCTCACTTTTGTGCATGCACAGAATTTTCTTGCTGCCCCTTCTCATTGGCTAGAATATCTTCCCAACGTAAATGTCGTTCTGCCAGATGTCGAAGCATATTGTAACTCCAATGTACATCATTACAATGAGGTATTTTGCAAACTTCAGGTACATTTGTGCATGGATTCACCTTTGACATCTTGGCAGTTGCAGATACTATGAAAGCATAGGCATACTTACATGTTGAAATAACCTTTTTGCTGTGAATACAAACATGGCATGCACTATTTAGCATTGACTGCCCACAAAAACCACATGGGTATTTGGTTTAAACCTTAGAATTGATTATAAATGAATATATTCCATGAAAATAGAGTGACTCACCGATCCGGTGTGGGCTGGATTTTCAGGAGCTCCAAGAATAGTATGGAGAATATGTACTCCTATATGGCATTGTCATTCTATGGGTTTGACCTGAGCTTCACAAATATTGCATGGATGATAACCATTTTCCAATGGTTTAACAGTTGTTGTGTAGTAAAATGGTGAGTATGGAAATATTCCATGTCAAACAGA
This sequence comes from Cyathus striatus, assembly GCA_025738555.1. Classification (NCBI taxonomy): domain Eukaryota; kingdom Fungi; phylum Basidiomycota; class Agaricomycetes; order Agaricales; family Nidulariaceae; genus Cyathus; species Cyathus striatus. The sequence continues at coordinate 1,704,345 of JAOVFP010000018.1, forward strand.
GCCTGTAACAGTGAGTTTAGCACAGGTGTGCAGCTCATCTTCTTGTACATGCCACATTAGTTCATTTTGAGCCTTTTCTAACTGAATATTATCAATAAGCCATGTTGTGTTGAGTTTTTCTAGTTTGTGTGCTTCAAAATCAGAGTAGCCAGAGGTGAGAAGATACTCCATTATGGTATCTGCATCAACAGGCTGTAATTCCCTGTTACTGAATGGATAAACAAATTGACCATTCACCATGAAGTTCAAATTTGCTAAACTGATAGTTGAAGCATTGCATTGTATTTTGGTAGGCTTATCTAGACTTATAAATGCCGATGTCCAGATCCAAAAAAAATGGGGAGGCTCCTCTGAGTTAAGAGATGGGTGTGAGAATGGAATTAACTCGAGAATTTGGCCAGTGATATCATAGGATGAGTTTTTGAGACATATTTCATCAATTGGTGCTGATCCAGTAAATTGCGAGGAAGACTTGATAGATGTACATTGCATAATAGCCAGTGAAACACCTTTCCAGTCTGTTGACAACAATGTAGCAAATAGTGAGCCCAAGATAAGAAGCTGATTGCTAAGAATTGTTTCATATTGCTTTGAATTAGTGGCAATATCACTCTGGCCACCTATTGAGGACCCAAAACTTCATACTCGAATAAGACAATCATGACTTTTATGATATCCAAACTCAGTGTTAGAATTCAATATAATGCACACAATTGACATCTTATGCACTTTCTTCCCATTAGGAAGTGTAATCCATGGATCCCCACTATCAGCAGTTCTGCTAATAAATGCTTCCCACTCACATTTTAGAGCAGCTTCACCATCAAAATTTCGAAATTCAAAACTTTGTGTCTGTAGAGGGGTGTCAGCCAATTTGATCATGAATTGCCCAGGATTTTTGAGCTCCTGATCAAATGAGCCAGGGCTTTTTTTGATCACCTACTATTATATATTTACTAATGAATCTATGAGGTACTAGTGAATGTATATGTGATCTTGGGTGATCACAGTGTTTCAAAAGTGTATTAGCATATTATTGGTACTAATGAGTGTATAGGTGATCATAGGTGATCATTAAGTGTTTTCAGCTGCACATTGATCTATTATTACTACTAATGAATATATAGATGATCATAGGTGGTCATTAAGTATTTTAAACTGCACATTGGTCTATTATTACTACTAATAAATATATAGGTAATCATTAAGCATTTCAAGGGTGTATTAGCTTATTATGAGTACTAGTGAATGTATAGATGATCATAAGTGATCATTAAACATTTCAAGGGCATATTGGCCTATTATCAGTACTAGTGAATATATAGGTGATCATAGGTGATCATTAAGTGTTTCAAGGGCATATTAGCTTATTATTAGTACTAGTGAATGTATAGATGATCATAAGTGATCATTAAACATTTCAAGGGGATATTGGCCTATTATCAGTACTAGTGAATATATAGATGATCATAAGTGATCATTAAACATTTCAAGGGCATATTGGCCTATTATCAGTACTAGTGAATATATAGGTGATCATAGGTGATCATTAAGTGTTTCAAGGGCATATTAACTTATTATTAGTACCAGTGAATGTATAGGTGATCATAGGTGATCATGCAGCATTTTCAAGGGTATACTAGCATAATGTTGGTACTAATGAATGTAGTTCTTCCCACATGTCACATTCTGTCACAGATATTCCTGTGCTCCAAAAATTTCCCATGCATCACATTTGTCACATTCCTCCTACCCATCACATATGTCATACATATTCCTTTGCTTCACATTTGTCACATAAATTCGCACGTGTCACATCTGTCACACATATTCGCACGCGTCACAGCTGTCACACATATTCACACGCGTCACAGTTGTCACATTTGTCACACATATTCACACGTGTCACATTTGTCACATAGTTTTCCCGTATCACATTTGTCACACATATTCACACGTGTCACATTTGTCACATAGTTTTCCCGTATCACATTTGTCACATATATTCGCGCATGTCACAGTTGTCACACATATTCGCACGCGTCACAGCTGTCACACATATTCTCACATGTCACAGTTGTCACTCATTTTTCCTGTGTGTCATTTTTGTCACATATATTCGCACATGTCACAGTTGTCACGTATATTGTCACGCGTCACATTTGTCATAACGTCACGCATGTCACACATGTTGTACATATTCCCACACTCCATGAATTTCCCACACATTGCATTTGTTACATTCTTTCTATGCATCACATATGTCACATATATTCCCACTCTCCACATTTGTCACATTCTTCTGGCTAGTCACATTTATCACATTCTTCTGGTGCTTCATGTTTTTCACACTTTTCACATATGCCATGTGCAACATGTATTGACCTGTTATAATGTGTAGAAAATGACTCAGGTCATAACAATAGTAAGGATATGCACTTATTAATGCTTCTTATATTTGATCAAATTTGTGAAGTCTGAAGGCACAATAGGGAAGCTCCAGAAGGGAATTATGAAGTACTGTATACTTAACAGTGAAGATGAGATAAACCAATCACATATGTGTAGTTACCTGTATACCATCATTCAAATTGTTACCAAAGCAAAGTATTCAAAAGTGCACAGTAAATTATTAAAACAAAAGAAATATATATGCTCTTGTAGAATTGAAGGTTATAACTTGTGATATGATAATTAGAAAATTATAGAAGTGTAAGAGTAATTAGAAGCATGAATGGAAAATATAGAGTGTATGTAGGTCTATAGGTTCATTGACAAAGTATGATAAATTTGGAATGAGATTGTATGACATGTTTTACAATCAGAACTAGGGATGTGATATGATGGCATTGAAAATTTTGCTATTGAATAGGACAGTGATAGAACCACTCATGGATACAAAATGTGAAAGAATAGTAAAATATGTGATTCCACATCACAGTCATTATGATAATTCTTGCATCAACTACTAGCTATACTGATGTCTTCAACAACACACATTATTGAGTCTCAGAGTTGCTTACTCTATATCAGTACAAGACAGTTTCTTAGTTTTATTGACAGAAAGAATTAATGAACACTATCTCCACTCTAAGTAATATTGTGCCACATTTAGTTTTACCATTTCAGTACCATATATGTTCACATCTGTAACATATTACACATGTTATATAGTTCATTAGTATTTGTATCTTTTCCTAAGTATGAAAATGCCACCTGTACTTCACTACTCATTCTTGCCCAGTAGCCACTACTTTTTCACTTTGCTAGGATCAGACACCATCTAGAGTTGGCAGTCAACAGACATTCCAGAATCTTCATATCCAATCTAACCAGACAGCATCAGAAAGTGGTCTATGCAACATCTATTGCTGAGTTTCTTGCTCTTGACATAATTTTCAAAATTAAATCAATTGTTGATGGCAGACTGATAGTTAATTGTAGTGTCACAGGGTCCTCTGACTCCTTAGTAATGAAATGTAAAGAAATAGTTGACAAACATAATATGCATGAAATTTAATATGTCTGATAGTGTGACAAAAGGTGTGACATATATGAAAAGTGTGACAATTATAATGTGTATAACTATATATGACAAACATGAAGTGCCAGAAGAATGTGACAAATGTGGAGAGTGAGAATATATGTGACATATGTGATGCATAGAAAGAATGTGACAAATGCAATGTGTGGGAAATTCATGAAGTGCGAGAATATGTACAACATGTGTGACATGCGTGACGTTATGACAAATGTGACGCGTGACAATATACGTGACAACTGTGACATGTGCGAATATATATGACAAATGTGACACATGGAAAAAATGTGTGACAACTGTGATGCATGAGAATATGTGTGACAGCTGTGACACGTGCGAATATGTGTGACAACTGTGATATGTGCGAATATATGTGACAAATGTGACACGGGAAAAATGAGTGACAACTGTGACACGTGAGAATATGTGTGACAGCTGTGGCGCATGCGAATATGTGTGACAACTGTGACATGCGCGAATATATGTGACAAATGTGACGCGTGTGAATATGTGTGACAAATGTGACGCGTGCGAATATGTGTGACAGATGTGACGCGTGCGAATTTATGTGACAAATGTGAAGTGTGCGAATATATATGACAGATGTGATGCATGCGAATTTACATCACAAATGTGAAGCACAGGAATATGTATGACATATGTGATGGGTAGGAGGAATGTGACAAATGTGATGCATGGGAAATTTTTGGAGCACAGGAATATCTGTGACAGAATGTGACATGTGGGAAGAACTACATTCATTAGTACCAACATTATGCTAGTATACCCTTGAAAATGCTGCATGATCACCTATGATCACCTATACATTCACTGGTACTAATAATAAGTTAATATGCCCTTGAAACACTTAATGATCACCTATGATCACCTATACACTCATTAGTACCAATAATATGCTAATACACTTTTGAAACACTGTGATCACTCAAGATTACATATACATCCACTAGTACCTCATAGATTCATTAGTAAATATATAATAGTAGGTGATCAAAAAAAGCCCTGGCTCATTTGATCAGGAGCTGAAAAATCCTGGGCAATTCATGATCACAATTGGCTGACACTAGTGGTCTGTAAATTATCTTGATCCAAAGCTACATTCAGATATTAAGTTAATTAAGTTAAAAATATTAACATTTCTCACACTGAGTGAGTTGTCAACTTCATTTGAGATTCCAGGGTATTTCCCACCCAAAGGACACAGAAGATCTATCCCTCTTGTCCTCCAATTATTAAAGTAGGATTTGAAATCAATTGGAGAACCATGCTTTATGTGATTCTTGAGAACTGTTGCTGCCTGTGCAAGGCCATCATGCCAACATTGAAAAATATTGCATGTTCCTGCATGGAGGTCACCTTGCCATTGGTTAGGTGAAAGGTGATCTACATCCCTACCACGCTTCATCATTAATCAGTGTGGTTTACACTCCCATTCAGGATATTGTTCAAATATGCAATGAAGCCAAGCTGCTGAGGCAGCACGATAACAAAATCCATTGGGAGCAACATTTGGTGAATGTCCACCAATCATTTGCACATGGCCAAATAAAATTTCAAGTATATCCATTCCAACTAAACATAAAAACACTGGATGCTGTGGATCAAGCTCTTTAGTATGTGCCACAACATTAACAGAGTTTCACACAAAACACTGAAGGTCACCATATAGATGTGCCTTAATAAATGCAGTGCTATTCTCAATGAACACACTGCCCAGAATAAAAGTAAACTTTGCAATACTTGTAATCTGTTGTGAAATAGACCAGTCTGTGCTGATGAATGGTGTTACAAGAGCATTAAGCATCTCTCCAAGAATGCACAAAGCATGGTAAGTTTGATACTCTGTAGGTTCCAAGTCATCTAGCTCTAGGTGTTGAATTTCTGAGACTAGTATAAGAAATCTTATAGCTCTTGGAACATCCTGTGCATCCTTTGGACTCAGAAGTATATTGAGCTCTTCAGAATTTAGTAGTAAATGGATTGGAAATTCAGAAAAATTGACATGTGTAAGTTTCAAAAGCTATTTGGTGAGAATACTCTTGTTCAGAAGGGTCCCATTGATTATAAACCCTTCAGACAAACATATATATTTTGCAAATCCTAGTAGTTTGAATTAAGATGTAGAAAATAGTCAAAGATGAAATAAATTGTGTTTTAGTAGGTGCTTGTAGTCAAAATCCTATGTTTCAAAGTGCAAGTCCATCCATAAATTAAAGCCCATCAAGAAACCAAGATGTTGAAAAAGTGAGTCACTTGGAACTAGCTCACGAACCATACAATGCAAATATAGTGCAGGACGACACTTAGGCTCCCCATCAGAAGATATTGACAATAATGGCCCATGTCGAGCTTCCCCACATAGAAGTATTCTATAAGCCTGTTGAACTTTTTCAATTATCAATGCAGTGTCCAAAAAATTCCCCTGTTTGCATGTTGGAAGGATAAGAATGGGTTTGGCATCATAGTCTAGAGTCTAACATGGGTGGACCCAGGCCTTATGCAGGTGCCACCTGCGGGTGGGTAGCAAATTCGGGTCAGGTGCATGCCTACCTGCAGGTACCTGCACTCACCCATTCCTTGAACCCTATTTAGACCCTACCTACTTTAGATTAATTATGTAGTGCTCTTGCTAGTTAACTTGAAGTCAATTACTCCATAATTGTATTCCTCCATCAAATTTATTAATTAAATACCGAAATACCATCCAAAGTGCATTCCAGTACATCATACAATGAGATATCTACATAGGTAGAAGTACACTAATATACACTGCAACATATAGAAACTATCAGTCTACTGATACAACATGAAATGAAAGATTTGCATAGGTAGGAGTACACTAATATACACTACAAATAAACAAATAAACCTTTCATTTACCTTCAAGAGTTGATTCAGTCCATAATATCCTGAATAATTTTTGTTACTGAAGAGAGACCTGGGTACAAAAGAGTTTTTGCCCATGAACCAACAGCTATTTGTGCTTTGAAGGTTTGTGCAAACCATGTTCTGACAACTTCCAGATACCCAGTCAATCTCACATTCTCAAAATACTGTATGAATCAAATCAATTCAGCAGTCATGCGTCACATGCCTCTCCAAAATGCCAAAATTTGGCACTTGTCATGCATTATAATCGTCAGTGCTGAAAGGTTTTTTCATTGCATAATTAGTGCCTACCAAGCACCCGAAATTTTTGTCTTGAGAGCAGTTTGAACCATCAGCTCTGTCACTTTTTTCCCAGTGGTTTGTTGTTTTTACACTACTAACTAACAGCCTACAAAGTCTTAACAAGCTTTGAAATAATAATGTATACAATACAAATAATTTTTGGACTAGGTTAAGATTGAAGGTGCCAAATTTTTGGGAGTGTCATGCTGAGATTTCAAAGTGCTGAAAGCTTTTGGTGGTTGAGCCTGTCATGCACCAAGAGGGGTGCCAAATTGATTTGATTGGTACAATAACACATATTTTGCATGATCTTAGTGGACTCTGTCATTACAGGTTGGCTGAGTTTAAAATTTCTATTTTTAACTTGTGTATGCCCCTTAACCCATGGGTGACATATTTTCGGGTTAGCACCTGGAATATGCTAACCCATGTTAGTCCCTATCATAGTCTGCCTGATCATTGCGCCCTAATGCTATCACTAATATTTCTTGTGCAACATGAATATTTTTGGCTTAAAGAGCCTCTGCAACAGCTTGTGCTGTTTCGACACTAAGCCCCATCTTTGTGCTCTTGAAATAAGAAGCATGCTCATAACAAAGTCCAGCAATATCATCTGTCTCTGGAATCCAGCAAAGGCGACCATCACCTGTGATCTCATCCATACACATATTCACTCCAACTTGAGCCACCTTGTTGCTTCCCACCATCAAAACTTCCATATTGTGATGAACATTATCCATGATCATCTCACCAGTACTTACACGAAGGTTGTACTCTGTGTGCCGACTCATTAGAGCTTGCCGTGAAGGAAATCCAAATGGGGAATTATGTAGAGCATGAAGAGCGGCACCACCACCAAGCTCATATACTGTCATTGCAAGGTCAAGCTCAAGTTCTGAAAATCCCTTTGCATTGTAATTTCCATTGACAGCACACTCAACCATTGACAGCAAACACTCAATATTCCAATTGAAAGATTCCGCATTAGGAAATATCCGGTGGAGGGTGGGGACATCTGTGGTATCAACAATTTTGAGAAGTTGGTCCTGGGTGTTTTTGTGTATTCACAAGCACTCAAGAGCCTTAACAGTGTTGTAAAACTATAGATAGCACAATTGGTTAATGTCTCAGGTGGATATAGAACATGTACCATATTACTCACATAAAGCTGCTCTCTCTGGTACAAACTGTGCAAATCTTCGATCTTCTGACAGAGTTGTGCATGGCTAAGTGTCCAGTTTTGAAGGTAATCTGGAGGGCACATGGCATGTTGCAAAGTAGTATCTAATTTCTTGAGTACACCAATGCAGGGAGCACAAGGGCCATCATTATTTGAGAGTTTCACACATAGATGAGATTGGACATGTAGCATGGAGGTCAATGTGTCAATGTTCAAGATATTATAAGGTGGTGGATTTATGTCATGAAAAGCAAAAGGGTATGTTGAATAGGGAGATCCTAGAGTCCAGTGAAAAGTTTTCCCAGGACACAGAGAAGCTGGAGGTGCAGGCACAGGTGCATGGGGAATGTTTGTGAAGTTTGAGCTCAATAATGTCTCAAAATGTTCAATAATGTGCCCTAGAGTGTGTAGATAAGTAAAATGAACTTGAAAGAAAGAAAGGAAACCTCTATGTGCACCTGCAAATGCTGCCCTACACCACATACCAGTCTGATGTGCTATCATTTGTTGCTCTCCAGTATTGTTCCCACTTCCCACATAGTCTTCCCAGTTCCTAGACATGCATCTCCCTTGTAATGTGGAGTGTTGTTGATAGCTCCAAACAAAAATGAGAGAATGGGGTCTTTATACACAGAGAATGACATAATATTGACATTGAAGGGATTGGCTGTATTTACATGCGATGAGGATCTACTATGTACAGATTCCAGTTGCCATTGTGCTGAAATTGGTGATGAGAATGAAATGTGTCAAAACAATACGTCTTGCAATGCAAGTTCAAAGATAACAGAGGACAAATGGAGGTTGTCAATGATCCAGCAGGGAAGAGTACCAGTAATGTCAGCTGAGAATGTGTCAGTGCTATGGTGCACATGGCTTAGTCACCACAACTTTTGTACAGGCAAAGGGTGACCTAAATTTCTCATGCATATGACCCCTATTTTCTTATTCCTCTTGTAGAAATGCTTCTTTTGATGAACAGAGTAAATCTACAAAAGGATTTGTCAAAATTCCCAAAACTGAATAAGTTATATTTTTTGTCAATGATGGATTTTGCTGCATTACCATATTTGTATAGCTTTGTCATCAATATAGAATTACTTGAGATGGAGAATATCACAAATTTTTGTATTTTAATCCATTATATAGTGCTCTAAACTGATATTAAATAGAACAAAGAGTATGAAATCCCTTCAAAAATCACAAAAATTGAAGGGAAATTTTTCAAAAAATTTCGCAGATGGATTTTGCCACTGTACAAAACTAGTGGTGACTAAGCCATGTGCACCATAGGAAAGGTTGAGAAGGGGCTGCCATCGGAGAATCAATATGGCCAAACTGCACTAGTCCTCATTTGGGGGGGGGGGAGGTACTTCAGGATATGTTCTGAGATCGGTGGATCTGGCACCTCTTGAAGTGCCCTGGTTTGCACAGGCTATTTCTGGCCTGATCACGCAACAATTCATAAATAGATTCAACCCAATATCTCCACTTTCTCATTGTCTGTTTATGCCCAATCTTTACATACAGTGCAGCAGTGCTCCAGGATACATATTATATATATTTTCACAGATATTCACAACCATTTGAATGTTAAAAGTTTGAGGAATGCACACTTGCAACATTATAACATCCAAATCACACAACCTTATTTCAGTCATTACAGTACATACATATACAGTACTGCACAGTGCACAGCACTTTATTCTATAATTGATGTTTTATGTAAAGTATCATAGTTAAGCAATTGATTTGCAGATACAGCTCTTCATTCATCTCTTCTACTTCCTCCCATGACTGCCGGAAATAAAATGCCTTTAACCTGCATCATATCACTCTTGTATCACTGCAGTACAATTATCCCCTTACTCCTCACTTCTTAAACGCCCATCAAGATACAACATCAAAATGTACACTATGACAACATCTAATCCTAGAGGGCTGCACATACCTCGATTTTTATACCACTGCTTATGTAGGGCAGTAATGTTATTGCCTACACTATGAAATTCGGGTGATTTATGTTCTCCCACTTAAACCCACACACGAATGGCTATCCAAAAATACATTCCCAAACACATTAGATAGAGCTACACATTTATCTAAACCCAACCCAAAACCAACAAAACACATTTAATAGCTTTCACACTGCACATCATGCAAAAAAAATAGAAAGTCGAAAGGTGTAAGCACGTAACAAGAAAGAACATAAGAAAGTAAGAGACAGTATTATGGTTCAGCAGAACACTGCCAACCCCCCAATAGATGACTTGTTTCTGCTTTGTGTTCATACTCCCCTTCCTAACCTGTACACGTGGGTACCAAAAGTGATGGCAGTTCCCACACTTAAGGAGAATAACATGTTGTATTATTTCAAGTCTAGATTATCACCCATTTCTTGGAGTGTGTTGTAACTTTATATATATGTTGACCATTGGTTTATGTATAGGAATGCAAATTTTAGGCATCATATGACTATTCAATAGTGTGTTATAAGGTATTTATATATAAATATGCACTCTTATTCTGTAACAAATCAACTGAATTATATAATCTTTTGTGGGTTTCAGAATGCCACAATTCTTGTCTAAGCTATAGTATACATACTCTGTTATCTATATCCAAAGTTATAAAAATATGCTCCCATTCAACTATGAGAAATATGAGGATTAATATTCATCACACTGAATTAGCTTGTGTGGTTCATTCTCTACTACAGAATACTACCAACAACTGAAACAATGATAGCTTTTCTGCACTCCATTTTTATACAGCAATATTTTTTACATATGTTAGTGAAGTACCATCCCATTCTAACCATCTATAAAGAAAATATAACAATATTTCTGAATTTTACAGAATTGAAAATGAGGAAGGTTTATTTTAATAGCATCATATCTTTGTGCTGGAATGTCCTTTGTATTTTATATTTTCATATAATGTATATTATGTTCACAGGTCCATATTTCCATAATATCTTAATGACAATCCTACCATAGAGACTTCTATGAGTAAATTAGTAAGGTATATCATGCACATATAGTTTATGAGTTGAAACAAGCATATCACAACATGAAATTACTTTAACAGTTTTAAAATTTGCAATCCAGTAACCAATACTGTCCATCACATATACCCAAATTTAAAACAAAATCGAAGCAATTTTGAATGTGTGATACTTAAAACAGTGTAATGGACTGTTCTTCTAAAGTGCATCACTAAATTGGTGAAAGTCTCAAATAGCCGCACATGTCTCACGGGGATTATGAGCAGTTATGCACTGGTTGTAATGTTAATATGATAGTATACAGTACCACTGATTTGACTAAGATATTATATAACAAGTACAAGTGGCCATAGGCCTTTCACAAGCCCAGATACTGTTCATAAGTGGCCATAGGCCTTTCACAAGCCCAAACACAGTTGATAAGTGGTTGTGCTCTTGTCAACATGTTATGTCTGACTTACAGGTCTTTTATTGTAGTATACCTCAAGTGTGATCACGATGAGCAGCTACCAAAGGCTCATGTTTCTTTGATGGTGGCAGTTGAACTTACAGGCTGGCCTGTACCCAGACTCTCATTTGCATCAAACTGGCATCAAACCCATCCTTGCTGTCAGGCTCAGGTTCAACCTCTTCATCACTCTCCACAACCTCACGATCACGCTCATCCACCTCCATCGCATACTGTTCACCCTCATATTAACATCCGTGGCCACAGTAGCCTTGTACAAGTTGATACCCTGATGAAGCTCATAATCATCCTCAACCTTCCTGTCTCATCCACCCATGCAGCCCACCACACCATGCACATTTCTCGTCTCACCTTCTTCACCCACCTCTTTAGCAACACTGCGTAGGCGCCAATTACATGCCTTAGACTTCTTCTGGCAGTTGGGGCATGACTTGTGCACAAGAATCACATTCAGGATGGTATCTGTTGGCAGGGCTGCAAACAGCTCCCAGATGAAGTTGGAGTTGGTGAGGTGGTAGCCCATGACAGTGTCTCTTGGCTGGAGAATCGATCCTAGACAGGTATGGGTACAGGTACAGAAGATGGTGTTTGCATCATCTCTTCTCCTGGTATTCCAGCTTTGGATTGGTATTAGAGTGGAATGCACTAGCAAGTGTGACTTGGGGAGTCTGCACTGAGCTGGCTGCCACTGCATCCTTGCTTGGTCTGGTCGTGCTCAACATTGAGGACAGTAAATTCACCAAGGTCGATCATGCTGGCAAGGCTCTCGAATGGGGTCCACCAGAAGACATGCAAGGGGATATTGGCCCTTGTCACACCAGCAAATCCCTCCACACCCGTCATCTTGCCCACCATATTCACAACTTCGACCTTCACATCATTTAACTCAGCAAGATTCCAATGTCCAGCCTCTCTAGCATCCATAGACATGCTACAGCTGGGGATTACTACTTGTCCCTTGTCTTCTCTCTTGAACCCATATGTCAAGCACATCTCAGGCCATATAGTATGTTTCTCCGTCACAATCTTAGAGTGGATGTAGGCCTATGCAGTCACAAGTTGAATCATGGCACAGGTGCCACAGTTGAGTCCCTTGCTTTTTGACTCATTCTGACCGCTAACTTGTTTGAAGTGTTTTATTCGTGCTACTGCTCTACTGAACTGGGAAATTAAAGGCTTGTGTATCCATCATCTTCTGAGTCATCTTCACTACATTCACTACCAGCCTCACACTCCTCAAGTTTGCTCAAATCTGGCTCCAATTGTTCGGTGTCAAATTCAAGATCTGAATTGCTGTCAGAATCATTGAACCCATCTCCTGCATTATGTTCAAGTTCAGCTAGATAAGCATTCATGTTATCTGCATCCTTGTCAGCAACATCTCGGTCAGGTTCATCTGCATTCATTGGTGGGGCATTGGCAAGATGGCCTATGCTGCCTCCATAGTGCCACATCAACATATCTCTGTTGACAAATCTGTACAGGGAAGGTACAGGTCGTCAGTATGTATACTATGAACCAATAATAAATTGATTTACATTCCAACATAAAAATTTGTCCAGTCCTCAGATTCAACATGATTGTTATGGCCCACTGATGTGTTGACTGGAAGAAGATCTAGTGTTTTCCCTCCAGAGAAAGCAGGTATTAGGTGTGTTCCACAGACTACCAAGGCAGGATCCAAGAACCCAAATGCATAGGGGTCGCTTGAAGGGACAAATCCTATTTTGGGGAGCTTTCCTTCATGGAACCCTGAGCTGTAATCTGGTTCATCACCAAACCAATGAACCCACAGAAACGGTATTTCCTGAGCAGATTCTGTCTGCACCTCTGGGTGATCACACCAGACCATAGCATGAAAGATCCCCAATACCCTTGCATACCAATAGCCAGCCTGTGTACTCGCCCCTTCAGGTGGGCAAACCATAATGTCTGCATGACTATGTGGGTTAATAATGTCCTGACTATGCCAAATGTCATAGCTAGTGTAGTTTATCCTGCAAGTGTTGACAGAATATATCCTGTTTCCAATAAAATGTACTGTGTTTCTATCACTATTGGAGAACTCGCTATATGTGTCACCATTGAATGCCTGGTGGGATAGATATCCAAGCATGTATTCTTGAAGCTTAGGAATGAAATTCTAAGTATCATTAGCAGTAGGCCCTAATATCAGGCATTAAGAGGGGTGTTAGCCATTTGGATCATAAAAAGCCCAGGTTTTATGAAAAAGTGATCACAAAATCCCTGACTTCCATGATCGCTGCTAAAATCTAATGGTATTCATTATTATTAATGAATGTATGAGTGATCAAAGGTGATCATTGGATGTTATAATAGTGTATGATGGATGTTAAAGGGCATATTGACTACTAATGAATACTAATGAATGTGAAAGTGATCATAAGTGATCATGATATGATATAATGGCATATTATAGTGTGTAATGACTACTAGTCAATACTAATGGATGTGTAAGTGATCATAAGTGATCATGGTATGTTGTAATAGCATATTATAGTGCATAATGACTACTGGTGAATACCAATGGATGTGGAAGTGATCATAAGTGATCATGGTATAGTATAATGGTGTATGATAGTGTGTAATGACTAGTTAATACTAATGAATGTGGAAGTGATCATATGTGATCATGATATGTTATAATAGTGTTTTATAGTGTATAATGACTACTGGTGAATACTAATGAATGTAGAAGTGATTATAAGTGATCATGGTATGTTATAATAGCATATTATTGTGCGTAATGCCTACTAGTTAATACTAATAAATGTAAAAGTGATCATAAGTGATCATTGTATAAATAACAGCAAATTAATTTATAAATGAATATAGGAATATCACATTTTCCCACATGTCACACCTGTCACGCTCGTCACATTCGTCACATATGTCACGAGTGTTACGAATGTCACGCTCCACATGTTTGTTACGTATGTCACATATATTGCATTTGTCATACTTGTCACACATGTCACACATGTCATATTTGTCACATATGTCACACGTCTCATGTATGTCACATGTCTCATGTATGTTACATGTCTCATGTATGTCACACCTGTCACACCTGTCGTATTTGTCACGTATGTCACATATGTCACACATGTTATGCATGTCACATTTGTCACACTTATGTACGTCACATATGTTATATTTATTATGCATGTCACACGTGTCACACGTGTCACAGTACGAATGTCACGCTCCTCATATTTGTCACACTTGTCACACTTGTTATACATGTCACACCTGTTATGTATGTCACATTTGTCATGCATATCACATTCTTACATGTCACGCTTGTCAGATTCATCACACCTGTTATGCTTGTCACATATGTCACCTATTTTACTACTTGTCACATATGTTTCACTTATCAGTCCCATCTGTCACAAATATCACCCCTTCCCTATATGTTACAAATGTCACATTTTCTGTATTTGTCATTCCTTTCCTGTATGTTATACTTGTACCCATATCACACTTGTTATGCTTTTCATTTACACCTTTCCCACATATCATTGTTAGCATATTGATCTCACAAGTAAATTTACTTGCCATACAGATTACATCTGTCACAAATTTTACCACTTGTCACATATATCCCCCTATATTACCACATGCCATGCCTTTTCTTTTCCTGCTACCCATCACACCATTTCTGCTACCAATTGTTGTGTGAAGCAACAAATAATGAAGGGGAGTAGGTTGGGAGAGAGAGGGGTGATAAGAGATGAAAAGCTCAGACAGTGAAGGCTATCAACCTTGACAATTTCAAACTGATTGCAGATGGCATAGTGACATATATGTCATATTTGACATGAGATTCTTGAGACAATTATTACACATGTAACTGTATGAATGTCTAAATACTGATGTGAGCTTTGACAAAGATCAGAAACATAAGGATCATTAAATTCAACTTGTGTGCTGTGTACAATGCAGCTCTTTGTGTTCAGATATATTATAGCAAGTCATATGTTTCTATTTAAATACTTAAGATTGGTACACTAAAGATGTGTTCACCAAAACAGGTTTGAAGTAGGGGAATGTAATAGAATCTTCAATTTGTAATGTATGTAATATTTATAGAAGTATGATGTGTAATATAACTGAAAAATGTGACATGTAAGAAAAGTATAACAAAATGAGAGAAAATATATGACAGATATAACAGACATGGAAAATGTGACAAATATGTAAGGAATGTGACAAATGTATAAAATATGATAAGTGTTATATGAATGATGCTTGAAGAGTGTGACAGGTATAACAGACAGGAAAAAGGATGACAGATGTGGAAAGCATGACATTTGTGACAGATGAGAGTAATAAGTGTGACATATATGACCAGTAGTAAAATGTGTGACATATGTGACGAGTGTGACGAATCTGACAAGTGTGACATGTAAGAATGTGATATGCATGACAAATGTGATATACATAACAGGTGTGACATGTATAAAAAGTGTGACAAGTGTGACAAATGCTACATACATGACATATACAACAGGTGTGACAAATATGAGGAGCGTGACATTCGTACTGTGACACGTGTGACACGTGTGACATACATGAGACATGTGACATACATGAGATGTGTGACATACATGAGATGTGTGACATACATGAGATGTGTGACATACATGAGATGTGTGACATACATGAGATGTGTGACATACATGAGATGTGTGACATACATGAGATGTGTGACATACATGAGATGTGTGACATACATGAGATGTGTGACATACATGAGATGTGTGACATACATGAGATGTGTGACATACGTGACAAATATGACATGTGTGACATGTGTGACAAGTATGACAAATGCAATATATGTGACATACGTGACAGGTGTGACAATTGTGACGTACATAACAGGTGTGACATACGTGACATACGTGACAAATATGCGGAGCGTGACATATGTGACGAATGTGACGAGTGTGACAGGTGTGACATGTGGGAAAATGTGATATTCCTATATTCATTTATAAATTAATTTGCTATTATTTATACAATGATCACTTATGATCACTTTTACATTTATTAGTAGGCATTATGCACAATAATATACTATTATAACATACCATGATCACTTATAATCACTTCTACATTCATTAGTATTCACCAGTAGTCATTATACACTATAAAACACTATTATAACATATCATGATCACATATGATCACTTCCACATTCATTAGTATTAACTAGTAGTCATTAAACACTATCATACACCATTATACTATACCATGATCACTTATGATCACTTCCACATTCATTAGTATTAACTAGTAGTCATTACACACTATCATACACCATTATACTATACCATGATCACTTATGATCACTTCCACATCCATTGGTATTCACCAGTAGTCATTATGCACTATAATATGCTATTACAATATACCATGATCACTTATGATCACTTACACATCCATTAGTATTGACTAGTAGTCATTACACACTATAATATGCCATTATATCATATCATGATCACTTATGATCACTTTCACATTCATTAGTATTCATTAGTAGTCAATATGCCCTTTAATATCCATCATACACTATTATAACATCCAATGATCACCTTTGATCACTCATACATTCATTAATAATAATGAATACCATTAGATTTTAGCAGCGATCATGGAAGTCAGGGATTTTGTGATCACTTTTTCATAAAACCTGGGCTCTTTATGATCCAAATTGGCTGACACTTATGGCATTAATGGGCACACCTTTACAGCAGGATCACTGGTGTGCTCTCTAATGAAAGAAAACAACTCTAGTGATTCATTACATGACATTGATATAACAAAGTGAGTACTGAGCTCAGTGATTGAACCTGAGTCAGAACTTGAAGCAAGCTTATTGTTTCAACAGTGTTTCGCTTCATGGGCCTTTGCATTCCTATGATAGAGCTTGAATATTTGACCTGTTGCATTTCATTTATTTGTTAGCCCATACATTTGTTTCACAGCTCTGTGTGAAAGCTCTCCCTGTGTAATATGAGACATCATAATTAAGGATTATAAAACCTTTGCACTTACAAGCTGTGTAGAAAAAGAGTCTGTGCAACCAAATAGACGGATTGTAGAGACATAGTCACCAAGTGCATGCCATTTGTACATTAGAAGGTTCAGATGTCATGGTTTCTTGGCAGGTGCTGGTACTACCTGTGCATTGGTGTGTTGTCCCTGATTTCCAGTATGTTTTCGGCAACTTTGAGCATCAGCTTCCTTGGGTAGCTCGACTGTGGAAAATTGACTACAGGTCAGATCTCTGAACTTTCACATCAACTGGCCAAATTCTTTTGTCAGAAGCTCCAGATGTGCTAATGTGGAGTCAGTATGTAGGTGAAGCTTTGCAAATGCATGCCATTTGGCAGTGTGATATAATAACTTCATAAGGTGAGAATTGTGTGGCTCTAGTAATAGTCCATTGAAAGCCGGAATGGCACACTGCATAGGATATACCATATGTGAGTTGTATCAGTGCAATACTTAAGAATATATATACCTGAAGTAAGTTCTCAAAATCACGAGCAGCTAATTTCTTCATCTCTGATGCATTGGTTGAAAATTGATGAATTGTATCTGTTCCAAAAGTGGGTATTTTACGGAATCTGATGTCATGCTTAGCTTAGAATGAGTGTTAGGGAGGGGGGTGCATACCGTTTGTCAAGTTCAGCTACCAGACAACCATCAGGTGCAGCAGCATAAAGAAAGCGGATGAGGTGGGTGAATAGGCCCTTCCAAACCCTGAGCTCAAATTTGTGCATGAGATCAACAACAAGCATTCATGATACATCAAAATTGTCACCTATTCTATCAACAAATGCATTCTAGGTATATGATTAGAATATTTGATGAGTTACAGTGAAGAAACGCATACCATTGTTGGTACTGATGACGTTGATTTGAGTAAGCCATCTACAGCAGTACCACCAATTGGAAGAGCCAGTTTGTAAATAAACTCTCAACTCCGAATGACACTGTCCTTTAAAAAAGTTCAAGCATGACTGAAGCGGGATTTTATATCCTGAAAAAGTCCCATCAGGTCCAACTTGGATTTTGCGACCAGACAACGAGGGCAAGGACATAATCCCTTATCCCTAATGGTTGCCAAAAGAACCCTAGAGTGGTGTATTATCAGTATCAAATTAAGTTTAATTGAGGCAAGAATGTACTTCTCTGGGTAATCAGCAGAATAAGTGAAAATTCTCAGATAAACATGACATTCTATACCATCAAAGCATTTGATGACAATCCCATACTTGTAAGCATGAATAAATTCATCATCAAGTAGCAAACGCCAAATGGCATGCATTAGTTCACGATGACAGTGGGTAAGAATGTCTTTCTTTTGAGTTTTCCATTTTGCATGGTGTACCGCTAGAAAATCCTGTAAAAAGTCTGGTATAGATGGAATATATGCAACATGATAACAAGCACCACTAGAGGGCTGTGAACATATGTATTTTGAGAGATTTCCAAAAAACATGTAGATGGGCCAGAGTTTTGCGGTACCAAATGATATTAAGTGAGTCACATCAGACCAAAACATGAGGGCTGCAATGACCTTCTCACATTTACAACCAGGATCATCAGGTGGGAGTGGAGCATGCTGCACCTTGTCATGTTCTTCAACAAAAATATCTGAATCATAGACCTCTGAAAATATACACTGTTCCTCACCACCAGCTGAAGACTTTTGAAACATCTTGTAGGGCAAGAAGTGGAATTTTGGTGCAAGTGGGTCAGAAAAGCCAGCTCGAATGACACTGAGAAGGCTTCGGAAGTAGAGACCTGGTACAGAGAACATTTGAGGTGCAATGTCCTTGTCTCCAGAAGGTATTTCAATCGATACACTAGTTTCCTTAAAGGAATCTAGCAGTGGACTTCTCTTGTCTGCTGTATCAATCCACTGATTTTCTCAATGTGCAGAGAAACCCACTAGTTCATCCACTTTAAAGTCAGGGTCTAATATGACCTCTTGGACCAGCTGATCCACTTCTCCATTCAATTTCATTGTACTTCCACTGTTTTTCCAGTCCATGAGCATTGATACAGTCTTGTTTTCATGTATTTGCTCATCTGACTTGCACCTGGGGGTTGGACTGGCTTGAGATGCCCAAGGATAAGTAAGAAGGTCTTCTGATGAGACGAATGCATCAGGATCATGGGAAGGGTGATGAAGGTACTTGTGCCAAATGCCAAATGCATTCATCAATGTTTGTAGATGATCACGAACAATTAATACAACACGAGGTAGAGCATGCAAGGGTGGCTCAGATGGCGGTTCTAAGGGCCTCGGTGGTTCAGGAAGGATATCTTTATACCTTCTTGGAAGGTGTGTACCCCTACCAATTTGTGTTTTATGAATAGGAGGGGATCGAAGGCGAGGTAGTAGCTGTGGTGCAGCCACAGCTGAAATCACATCAATATTCATGGTGTCGCTCTGTGTCTCCTCCATATTGCTACCACTTGTAGACTAAAAATAGTTACATTGTTACAATAAAGTTTAGAGATGGATAATGTTAATAGGTACCTGTAAAGCTTCCTGAACCTGTCCATCCCTTCCGTTCATGTTTGAGCATCTTTTTTCTGCTTTGGTAGTGATTGTAGACTTGGGGGTATGAAATGCTTGCTGAATATATTTCTTATAATCTTCGCATTTCTTCTGGTGGTTCCGTATTGATGATGAAGTCTTGCCCTTGAAATGCCTAGAGCAATTTGGCATACAATCAAATACCATTAAAAGTAGACACTGTACGATGAGCAGAAAGAGAATGTGCATTGAGTGTCTGTGGTATGGACAATGTAAGTATCTAGCGATACACTGTCACTACCAACAGGGTTAAGAGAATGGCCCGGTCATTCAGCAACATCAGATACTCAGGTATAAATCTTGGTCTGGACCAGCTGGACTAGTTCATGATGGAGATTACTATCATCCAGATACCGGCCAGACAGTCAAATTTCTGCACCAGATGTATTGGCCAGACAACCAAATAGCCTCCATCAGATCTATCAGACAGTTGACATGCTCCAGGAATAAGCAGGAACCATCCCGCCCCACACCATCCTAGACTCAATTCAAAACCTGAAACATGAATTTTGAAATAAAAAAACACACCTTGCTGCCCTCTAATCCATCATTTCTCTTGATTCACTCAATATCATATATTACGAAACTCCCCCACTTAACATTTGAATCATCAATGCCAGGTCATGGTGGGTCTGGAATGGCCCATGCACCTATGATTGAAGATTTTGAGGAAAGTGGGTCTGATGACGATGTTCTGCTCTCACCAGTGGCATCAGAATATGGAAGGGAGAAAGGTATAAATGCTGCATTGACAGATCGGTTGAATACACTTTTAGCTGAAAAGCGCAAGAGGTAAGCATTCATACAGTATTGAAACATGCACTTACAGGTCTGGTTGCAGGGAGTCTATGACCTCAGCTCTTGCAAGGGGTATCCGACGCTTAGTATCCCTATATGGTGACATTCCGACAATCATAGCTGATGTGAAGAAACATAAGCAGAGGACAGCTGAAGAAGATGACATGGTAGCTGCTGTGGGCCTATCAGAGGATCATACTGAGGAATTCAGGCATGGGTAAGCTGATTACCTATGTTGTTGGTACTTACTTACAAAGCATGTGACTTTATCACAGTCGTGAATGCAACTACACTGCTAGTAAACTCTTACATGAGCTGCTACCTGACTTTAAGAAGATGGTGAAAGCTTGCAATGATGCACAGCTCGAGATTTACTATTCTGAAGTATATTTTCCAATAAGTATTCATTCCTTTTCTTTTTCTTACCTACTTGTTTCAGCTGGAGAGGAAAGGCAATGATGCCTGCTCACATGACACTGGAGTCTTAAAGAAATCCATGGCACTTTGGTTAAACAAGTGCAATCAAAAACCTGTTCCTGCTCTAGATCCAGAAGACCATTCAACAAGAGGCATTCAACATGACCTCATTGGTTCTTACCTTTGTCCCATCGAGTTAAGATCCATGTGGGAAGATGAGGAGTACGTGTTCTATTTCAATTATATCTGTTAGATAATTGTCCTCACTTATATTTAGAACCCAAGCAAAAATTCGGTCTGGGGAAGATCCTGAACTCTCCCTCAGTGCAAGTTTTTATTGCACATTTCTATATCGCAATTTCAAAGGCGATCCAGATAATCTTGAAGAAGGCTTCCTTCAGAATAACCTTTTAATTAAGGTATGAATCTTGATTTACATTTGTCAAAATTTCATCACCCATTCATTTATAATCATAGGCATTTAAATGCATCTTCACTTCACCACTTTCTGCAAATGATGTCGTTATCCATCAAGGCGATGACACATCTGACAGCGAGAACATTCCAGCTGCTAAATCTCGCAAGTTCAACAGTGGGAAACGTAGCAACCATGCTTGTGTTGCCACTCGGATCAACATGAAATATGTAACACCATGTTCTATTGCCTACATATGTGTTCAGGCATGTTTCCATTACATACTGACTGATCTCTGTAGTTATATCTCATATCTTTCATAGGTCCACCTTTCCTTGTCTAGCGCAACATGGGTACAAAATGAATATGAAGGCTTCTGCTACACTTCTTTTTATGATTTCATTGTCGACTTCTTTGAAGAGGCTAAAGACCCAATAGCTGTGCGACACAACAAGAACCTCCTTGCATGGTGGAACAGGTACTTAATTTGAATGACATCCGATTGCATTATTATTGATTGACATTTACCATGTGATAGCCGAGTATTTCCAGAGTCTTTTACATACAGTCGCAAGAATACACTGTCCATGTCGAAGAGGAAGCTTGAGCAGCAGAGGAAGGCTAATATGCAAAAGAGTCAGAATATTTAGTTGTGAGGTATAGCACACAAATAGCGCAGTGTATAAATTAATATTTTCCATAAATATATGTTTTCCCACCTGCCATCATCCGAAAATATGATTTGCTGTATCTCCAATGAGCTAACCATTACGATGCGCTGAATATCCTAAACATGACATCTGTACTCGCTTGAGGTGAAAGCATATGCCCTATATCATCACAGTTAAAAGGTGTAATTGTACTCGCATATGTTAATAAACTTATGATTCAATAACAATCTCATAGCACTCTCATCTCTTCAGAATAAAATTATAATGAACTTATGATTCAATAATGATCTTGTGGCATTCTCATCTCTTCAGGATAAACTTATAATAAACTCATGATACAAAGACAATATTGTTGCACTCTCATCTCTTCAGCATAAAAATATGATCTACTCATGATTTACCATAAGTAGCACTTTGATTCATGAGTAGCCATAAGAAATAGCTAGTTGAGGTGGCGATGAATTACCATGTGTAGCATTGTGCTCCGATATAAGATTGTATCAGCTCATACCGCGCACATCAACTCACATTGCATTATATTCTCACGGGAGGTTTGCCTGAATTTAGTGATGTGTGGGAACTGCCATCACTTTTTGTACCCACGTGTATATCCCTGCTGTGCGTACATATCGTTCGATTCGACGCACTACTGTTCCTATTGTTGAAGGTGGTCGAACGACCATGCATTATCCAACACAATAGCAGTAGTGTCACGGGAACGGGTGCGAGTACTCGAGCTGTAGATTGGGATTGGGTATAAGATTAGGATTCGATGAGTTCAAGGGAGCCATAGTACGCTGTATTCCCAGCCCTCTCCGACGAGTACCATACTAATCCAACGTTTGCTCAGGCCAAGGACTCTCAGAATCACCAATTGTCGCAGGCATACTAGATCACCAATCCACCTACATATCTTGTGCCGCCTGCAACGGCGAGATGGATTGACAGATGGGTAGAATAAGGTCATGCTTTGAATAGGTTTATATTCGCCTCCATCGACTACCGTGGGGAGCGCCGAGGGTAAGTGGGGTAAGTGGGTACGTGGATGTCCCGAAACATTGAGGAATCTGGAGTCAAACAAAGGGGGATCTGCTTTCGGGGGACGGTCCTAGTCCATTTGCAGGTAGGTACATACCCTGTAGTCGCTATTGGAGTCCGCCGAACTTGAAGTGACAGTGGACAGGGAAGAGAGGGAGGTGACCCGTTCGCCGCTTGGTCTGCAGAAGCCATACGTGTAGGGACCATATGCGGACAGTTTGAATCTTGAGGGATGCCGGAAGAATTGGATCTAGGTAGGTTGGACGAATGGGACGAAGGGAAGGGAAATATTGCCGTAAGCACCATAATCTCTGGGAAGCAGCACACTGGACAGTCTCTTGAGAACCCTAGCCCGAGGACTCGTCCCCATGCAACACAATCGGCGCCAGATCATTCCCCTTCTTCCCCACCAACAACCAATAAATGCAACTGGGCAACATCCTCGCATCCTTTCGTACTCCACAATACCCCCCTTCTGAATCGATAGCGCGGCTAGAGTTTCCCATGTTCCTTTTTCGCAGCCTTAGCGCGGCGGTTCCATATCTTTTGCTTCGGGGTCGAGTGGAAGCTTGCGCTAGCAGCTCCGTATGATCTCGGAAAAGGAGCGATGGTTCATTTTCATGGTTTCCAGGACATGTCCCTGACGCACAGAATCAGTGCAGAAATGGAGGGCAGGGAATGTATCCTTGACTGGGCAACTTGTTATGGAGGTACACGTTTTCGTGTCGAGGGAGGAGCGGGGGAGCAAGAAGGGGGAGGAGGAGGGTGGGGGATATCCAGAGTTTGAGTCAGAGACGTCTGCGTAGAATATGGGCATTATGTTGGGTGCGGAGGAGATTCCAATGCGCGAGGTGGTGGGTCAGGATGTTCCTGGGCGGTAGGAATACTGCGTTGGGTACGATAGAGAAGCGTTTAAGATAATGTACGTGGGGATGAGAAGGAACGTACGGGCCAAGTAGCATCACACTCGAAAGTTGATGAGAAAGGTGAGTGCGTGAGACGTCCCATAGCCAATCTGACTATGATCTACACTACGATTGTGGTGCGTGGTCATCGATTCGTCACCCTTCTGCGCCTCCAAATCCAACGATGCACCCTCCTGATACCAGCACTCTTACTCCATGCTCTTGGACGAAGTCGTCGGGTCAGAGCTTCTTATATCCCATCTTGGCTGCGTTATCCATCCTCAGAGTCTCCTGCTTAGAAGGAGTTGACGTTAAAGTCGCGATGGATAAAGATCCAAGGTACTCACGAGCAAGAAAGTCCTTCTAGGGGGGAGACCTAACGACGATAACGTCATGAAATGAAGACCTTGGTGGTGGATAGAAACACAGTGAGTTTTGAAAGCCTAGGGAAGGGATTGAGACCATCGATGGAAGGGGTGTTGGAACTTGGCAAATGGGCCGTGGCTGGGTTTAATTTAGCGTGCGAATAAACCGCAAAGTGCCAGTAGCCCGATAGTCTCCCTGAGTCTAGGCGCTTTAATCTTCCCGGCGCTAACTAGGACAAAGTAGGACCCCTGCAGTGTGCACACCACATTCACAGCTTGTTCACAGCAACGCGTTCAGAGCTCCATTCCAAACCCTCCTACCCTCAACCATCTCTACCATTACTCGTCGTTGTCAAACTCTCCAAACCAATTTTTTCTAGTCTCATCTTCATGCCTCGCGACAACGGAAAGACAATTCGTCGCCTCGAAGCTGCCCGCCTGCTCAGTGACCTCCTTACCCAAATCATCAATGTGGCTCCTATGCTCCCTCATCCAATTAGCGTAATTTCGTCCACGACTGCAAAGATACTCGAGATTGCATTGGTAAATCTTTTATCCACTAGTCAATTTGAATTCTGCTAAATCGATTCTTAGACTGTTCTGCGAAACAAGGACAGTATCATGGAGCTCGCAAAGTCATGTCATGAAACAACTAAAGGTTATCGATCGTGCTGTCGTCCCAATTCAGGATACAAACTTGCTAGACGATATTGCGGAGCTTCAGGAGTATGTCATACTCTCCCGATTCTTCTTGTCTGTATTAACTTTATATAGGGTATTAAATGATATAGAATTGACGATAATGAAATATAAGAAGCGGAGGACATTCATGTCCATACTAGCTGCGAACAGCGATAAAGAAGATATAATTCGGTGCCAGAAAAGAATGCAGCACATGCTGGCAGTTTTCACAGCTGCTCGAGCAGTGGAAACTCAGCAAAGTGTAGCTGTGCTTCAGGAGGGCTCCATCGAAATTCAGCAAGGAGTAGTCATGCTTCGGGAAAGCGCAGTCGTCGTTCAACAAGCGGTGGCCGTTACAAGCAAAAAGGTCGATTCAGTGGTAGTCGCAGTTCAGCAAGAGGGCGCCATGCTTCAGGAGAGCTCAGTCGAAATTCAGCAACGTGTGGTCATGCTTCAGGAAAGCGCAGTCGTTGTTCAACAGGCGGTAGTGGATACAAGCAAAAAGGTCGATTCAGTGGCAGTTGAAGTTCAGCAAGGCGTGGCCATGCTTCAGGAAAGCTCTTTTGTGGCCCAACAAAGCTCGACGCGGATAGAACAAACGGTGAACAAGGTACGTATATGACTTAACAGAGGACTATAGATAATAATTAACATCATACTCCAGATTGCGTCTTCATTGGACTCTACCATCGTTCGGGACAGCGACAAAGCAGCGAAGTCGGAAAACAACGTAAGCGCTGTGTTATTTTAAAGTTGCTGTTAAAAGCGCTAACGAGATACTTACAGCAAACGTCACAAAAAGGACGGAAGCTGTTAATTTCGTATCAAACACCTACTGGCGTAGGGCCAGAAATAGCCTTCGCTGGTATCTCGGCCTTTTTTTTTTTTTAATCCATCATTGAGCCCGTGAGACCATCACTACTCAATGATGGATTAAAAAAAAAAAGGCCGAGATACCAGCGAAGGCTATTTCTGGCCCTATGCCGCAACAGTTCATAAATAAATTCAACCTTATATCTCCACTTTCCCGTTGTCTGTTTACGCCCAATCTTTACATACAGTGCAGCAGTGCTCCAGGATACATAATATATCTTTTTTTCACTGATATTCACGACCATTCGAATGTTAAAAGTTTGAGGAATGCACACTTGCAACATTATAACGTCCAAATCACACAATATTATTTCAGTCATTACAGTACATACATATACAGTACTGCACGGCGTGCAGCACTTTATTACCTTGCTTGGCAAGGTTTCTAGGACTCAAAATGAAGCCTTTTTCCGTGTGCGTGACGTGACCGTCATTTTTCTCAGGGTACCTTTGGGTACCAAGCGGACATTCTCAATTGATTCTCAACTCTTACAACCATACCAGACCATACCCCTTAGCCTGTACTAAATAATATTCCTGTTCAAACCACTACCAAAATTATCGTTTTGTCAATTGTAGATGTGTAGGTGAAGCGTAAGGGAGTGTACTAAGATGAACGTGTACAGACATTAGAATCCGATGTCGCAATTGATGAAAACAGGCCAATATTCAAAACCCACCAAGTGAATGAGTTTCCAGCATACAACATACGCGGTTACTTCATCACTCCTGATCTTTACAGGAAACATGGTTTCTTAAAACATGCAATAACGAAACTGCAAGTTGTGACTATCATTATACCTCAGCTTGTAAACAAGCTTTCGACTCTCTCCTATTTCACCGACCAATATATATTATCTCGTTGTATCCGCAAAATTGTAAAGTAACTTGTCTTGCGTACTTTATAGCCTGTAAATTGTGCAAACATGTAAGTAGCGGCCAAGCAATTAAAGGTATTTGCCGACGCAGTCGACGCTTCTCGAGCTATATGATTGATGTCTTATATGAAGTATCGCAGTTAAGCAGTTGATTTGCAGATATAGCTCTTCATCCATCTCTTCTACTTCCTCCCATGACTGCCGGAAATAAAACACCTTTAACCTGCATCATATCACTCTTGTATCACTGCCGTACAATTATGCCTTTACTCCTCGCTTCCTAAACGCCCATCGAGATACACATCCAAACGTACACTTTGTCGAAATCTAATCCCAGAGGGCCGCACATATCTCGACCTTTTACAGCCACTTCTCGTCTAGGGCAAGTATACCATTGCCTATACTATGAATTTATGATTACTTATGTTCTCCCACTTAAACCCACACACGAATATTAATCCAATAAGTACATTCCCAAACACGTTAGATAGAGCCATACATCTATCCAAACGCAAACCAAAACCAACGAAACATATCTAATAGTTCTCGCATCGCACATCACGGAAAAAAGCATGGGAAGGCGTAAGGTGTAAATATATAACAAGAAAGAACATAAGAAAGTAAGAAACAGTATTATGACTACACCTTAAAGACGAGACAAGACAGAGAGAGACGAAAGGCTAGAACTACATCTGAGGATATGATATGATATAAAAGACGAGATTAGCGGGTATACTCAGCGAACAAAAACTCCACCAAACCATCTCTTATACATGAATACCCTGATACTCGACCCCAACAATCCAGCAGAACTCCACAAACCCCCCAAAGCGCGGCTCGTCTCTGCTTCATGTGGATACTCGCCTTCGTAACCCGTATACCCCTGTTGTGCGTAGATATCATTCGATTCGACGCATTGTTACTTTGAGGGTAGTCGAAGGACCACACGTTATTAAACATGACGGGTGTCAGCGGAGCGGGTGCTAGTACCACCGTCTACATTTGGCATTGGGGTTGGCTCAATAGGTTCGGGAAGGCCGCCAGGCTTGAGCATACATATCGTTCGAAGCCAACACCAACACACTGCTACTGTCGGTGGTCGTCGAAGGACCACGCGTCATGGAGCATTACGGGTATAGGTGTCGCCGGTGCCGGTGCGAGGACTGTAGTATGCTGGGATTGAGAATGTGGTTGGGATTCGAAGGTTCAAAGGAGCCGGAGTACGTTATACTCCCAGCGCTCTCTAGCTTCTTCCCGTTCCCATGGTTGACCATCCGCCCAGGATGAGAACTCTCGGAATCAACCAAGCATCGCAGATGTAGAGTTCGTAGGGATAGGAACTGCGAAAGCGGAGAAATAAGATCACCCATCGTTCCGAACGGATTTATATCCATCTCCATCAAGTACGGTGGGGGAGCGTCGAAGGTACATGTAGGTGTATGCGTGGACGGCCTGAAGCATTCAGGTATCCGAGATCGAACTGCCCCCTTGTTGCTGTCAACAGAGGTGGGTGGTGGTGGACAGGGGAGAGGGGGAGTTTGCCAGTTCTCTGACAGCGCTGGCGGAAGCCGAATTTTTAGGGGTTGTATGAGGACGAATCCAGTATGCTGGGTGGGCGCCGGAGAAACTGTTGCATAGGATGGAGGAATAGTACAGAAAGCAGCGCAATGTTGCTGTATGCACCATGATTGCCTGGAAGAGGCTCACTGGACGGCTGACGCGGGGGAACTCTAGCCTGAGGGTTAGCACGCATCCTCTCAAGATCGAACATAGCAAGCGCCAGCTCATCCCCCATCTCGCCCTCCAACAAAAGCTGCCCAACATCTTCGCACCTTCCCTCCTCTTCTACCCTAACCCCCGTCCGAATCGGTAGCACGGATACACCTTCCCATGTTCGCCTTTTGCAGCTTTAGCGCAACGGCCCCAGATCTTGTTCTGCTCATGGGGAAGCTCCAGCAATATCCTATGGTCTTGGGGAGCTATGGTTCGTGAAACGAACCCGGAACAGGTTTCTGACGCGCAACGTCGGTTCGGAGCCTGGCAGAGGATGTATCCTTGGCTGCATCTCTTGTCTGAACCTCGTTGTTGGCATCTTCATTGAAGTGGGAACGAGGAGGGGGGAAAGAGGAAGGAAGAGGGAGAGAGAGGAGAGAGGAGTCGGAGTCGGAGTGGTGTGCGTAGGTGATTGATGTTGTGGTTGGTGCGAATGGTATTCCTAGTCTGGGTTAATATACGCTGTATATGATAAGAAGAGGAAAACATACCCAGTGTGATGATATGTGACATTGCCATCTTGTATTCCGCATCGTCGTCGTGAGAGAAAGGTGGGAAGCAGGCGCCAAAGGCAATAGGGGATAAGAGGGTGGGAGGAGGGAGGGAGGCCGTTGCTCGTGCGTCAATTTCTAGACACCCTGGATCGGAGAGAGATGCATAAGCATCCAGAGTGACTGAACCGACGACGGAATGGGGAAGAGAGCTTCATAAGAACAATGGACACAAAGCTAGACATTTACAGGCGGAGACGAACCATGCGTTGTATTTGTACACGGTTTGGCATAGGGGGTGTTAGAAAGGGTAGTCACAGTGCCTTCAGAGTACAGTCAAACAAGGGGCCAGATGATCGCCTCAACCCACTACATCCAAGTCGGTCCTCTTCTCCAGAAACAGCCCAAGTAACCTCTTAACCAGCTTTTCCTCACATTTACCGCCTCCTTCCCTCAACCTTACTGTCCTCGTAGGGCTCGGATTGCATCAGAACACGCCTTCTCTTGACAGAATTAGTGCAGATTAGTGCATGAGCGTCAACGTGCTATGGCGACGATACTTGATTCCATCTTTTCATCGAGATTTGAATTAGCGAGTTGGTAGCTACGAGGGAGTACGAAGGAAAGAAATAGTAGGTTAGAGAAGATATGGCACGGGGTTGGATGGAACACTGGTGACAGAGTTGGATGTAGTCTTTGGAGTGTCCCAATCGGGAGAAGATGGCAAGCGAGACTAAGTTGGATGCAAGTTGGATGGGGTTGGCACAAAGCCCAGAACAAATGCCACGCGGCGCGGTGCCGGATAAGCAACAATTTGTCAGCAGCTACTGATACAAATGTCAACAAATACACGTTGGATCTGTGGCCCGTTCAAGGCCCGTTATCTGCACACCAACTGCACACTTTCGCCGTAGCCGCAAAGCTATTGTATTCGTAGTAAGTTACGTTGACTCACTCAAGACTAACTCTCTTATTTCGAACTCCCGAACTTATTTTAAACCAGGAACCTTGCCTCCGAGTTGCATTCATTTAGGTGCGCATTCGAGAATCCGCCTTTAGCCGGAATTCAGCAGGCTTCAATAGCATAACGGACTATTCCGACTCTGATGAGACTTCTAGAATAAAACTGGTGCTGTATAAAGACATTACCCAGCTTCCTTTTCAATCTGACGGGCATAGCATTTCGAGTTCTTCTGTATTGCCATGAGGTTTACAGCATTTGCTTTCTGAGCGTCTATACTCCCAGCCCGCTTCTTCCTACCATTCCTTCTTCACCCCAACGTCTTCATTACCTGTTCATCATTCTTTATCTTTCAATCCCTTCATTTCACTATGCCAAGAGACAAACCAAAGACTACTCGCCTCTTAGAATCTACCCGTACCATCGTCGATCTCATCGCTCAACTCACTAATGTAGTCCCATCACTTCCTCATCCATTGAGCGCAGTTTCATCAGCCACTGTGAAGATATTTGAGATCTCACAAGAGAATAAGAAAAGAAAAAAATCCAAGCACATCAAAGTTGATTATGGCAATCAACAACTGGATATTACAGTCAAGTCATCGTGCCTTGACACTCCATGACGCAAACACCTTGATTAGCACGTCAACAAAAGTAGTAAACGATCAAAGCCATGTGTTTAAAGAAGTATCTGAGCCAGCCACCCAAATCGGATCACTCACTAAGTATATCTAACGTTGATAGCGTAGATCAGGAAAATTTCCTGCACCTCATAACATTTTAGATCGCATGTAACTACTTCAGTACAATTACTTACTCCTTCTTTAATTCAAGTTTGCCTTACCCCACTTTTAATTTCTCTCGCGAATTCACTATGATCCTGGTGGGATAGACAGACGTCTTCCCGCTCGCATTTATTTGTCTGAAGATACTGCTAACCGAGTATCTTCTTCCATAATAGATAGAAAGCATAAAAAAGAATAGAACATAACGAATACCCCAATGTGCCAATGAACGACTATGTACTGGTCAAGTACATAAATACCGTTAAGTCATTGCTCCTTAATATATCTAACAGAAACAGTGTGACTAGTATGCCAATAAAAAGTAAAGCAGTCATAATTTGCAGTATGGTATGAGCCAGCCACTTCATAGAATCGCTCACTGAGCAACGGGCATATCTAACCTCGATATGTAGGTAATACGAGGGAAAAAAAGAAGAACTGATGCTCCTAGCACGCCAATCAATGACTGGTTACTGGATAAGTATTACCGCCGAGCCATTGCGCCTTGGTGTATCCAACAGAAACAGTGTGTATAACACGTCAACAAAAGTTGAGAAGTCAAGTGAGCATCGCTCAGTAAGTATAGCAAACTCAATAGATAGAAAGCACATAAAAAGGAAAGAAAAAAAACATCGCAGCAGTGCCAGTACTCATTAAATTTAATCAATGACAATCGATGGTTGGGTACCGTTAAGTCATTGTACGTTGGCTAACAGAAGCTGCACTCAGAGTATCTAAAACTCGTTACATAGAACTTGAAGTATAATGGCAACCAACTATTGGATCTTGAAGTACATACAACCGCTAAGTCAATGTGCCTTGACAGCCATTAGCAGAAGCGATATATAAAACTTTAATGAAAAGCAAGCTTTCAAATCCACACGCATCCAAAAGTACATTCACAAATACATTAAATAGAGCTATGTATCACACATATATCTAAATGCAACACAAACACATCTAACTTTTCGCATAAAACCAAAACAACTATAACAAGAAACAAAAGAACATACAAAGAGACACGAGTATATGGCTACAATTTAAAAACAAGACAAGACATGAGAAGCTAAAGCTACAGTTTACGTTCATACATGAAAAAACGAGAACAAGATGAAGTCATAACGCCAAAACAAAACACAAAAAAATGAAAGAGCAAACAAAAAACCTACGCATGAACAGAATAATCCTGATACTCCTCCCACAGCCAGCCACCCCAGGAGTGCACCACGAATTCTCAAAAGCCCTACTCGCCTCTTGTCCACCATATTCCGCCCATCGCACCCCATATACCTCTGTGCATACATATCATTCTCGACCTGCCGCTACGGGTGGTCGTACGACCACGCAAAATCGAACATTACAGCTGTGGGAGTCACCGGTACCGGAGCAAGGACTTGTTGCTCAGGGGTGGGATATCACTGGGACTCGATGGGCTCAGGAGAACTGGAGTATGCTGTACTCCCTGCGCGTTCCCCCATCTTCCCATTCCCGTGCTCGGACATCCTTCCAGATCCAGGCCAGTGGTTATCTGAATCAACAATTGTTGCACGTATACTAACGTACAAGTTTGCCAGAGTCGCACTGTACACATCGGGAGAATATGCTTCCATATCTTGCGAAGCCTGGAGCGGGGAAATGGGCTGGGAAAGAGGAACGAGGTTGTTCATTGTTCCGAACGGATTGATTGAGCGGGGCAGGGGGCGCCATAGGAGTGCAAGTAGGAGGAGGAAGGGGGCTGAAGCGGTTGAGGATGCCGGGGTTGAAGAGGAATGTGCCTGCTTCTGGGAGTGGGTCCATTTGGAAGTGTATTCCACTTGCACCCTGCGGGTGAGGGGGGAAAGGGGTAGGGTAAGAGTGGGAGATTGCACACATTGGTATGCGGAAGCCGAATGGGTAAGGGTTGTATGCACTGGAATCGAATGCGCTCGAAAGACGTCTGAGGAACTGTTGTGTAGGTTGGAGGAATGGGCCGGAAGATAAGGCAATTTTTCCACTGAAAAACGCCCGGGTACATTTGAGCCTGGTCACCCATGTAGGATGTCGATGAACCATAGACGCACTCATCCGATCAAGCTCAAGATCCAACCCAGCCTGCGCAAGCTCAGTGCTCATCCCTCTTCTTCACCTCCAACAACAACTACGCTACCTCGTCACACCATCGGTGGAGTCCGCGTGGGCGTGAGGCGAATGGTATTTCTGAGTGTAAGGGTGGGGTGGAGCATCTTCATGCCTTTGCTGGTGATACCGTTTGTTGTCGGAGTGTGAGGGGCTGTGAGGGGTACAGGAAGAGAGACTGGGGACGAGGGAAGACCGCTGCGGGTCCGTGCGTTTATAGTGACGTGATGGCATAGTTGTCATGTTGGGGCTTGTGGCAAAAAAAAAGTCCCACGTTTCACCACATTGTCATTAGTATGTCATTATCAGTCATCGATTCATCCCCTACTTCGATGGGATCTCTCACTGAACATAGCTAAACTCGACACGTATAAATCACAGGAAAAAGGATAATAAAGAGTTAACAGCCACCGCCTCCCAGGTATGACAGTCAACAACTTGTCAACAACTGGAGTAGTACTACCGTCAAGTCGTCGTGCCGATAAGTAAACTGTCAAACAGCGTCGTTAGCATGCCAACTAAAAGTTAAGGTCAACTTGATAGATAGAATGTGTAAGGATAAAGGAGAATGGAAGAGTGTTACCATTATTGATGATAGTATGACAATCAACGACTGGGTATTACTGGTACCATTAAGCCACTGCGCCATGACAGTCATAAACAGACACACCTCACCGAGCATGTCTAAACTCGATACATAGAAAATATACAGGAGAAAGAAAAGTAATACGCAGACAAATTCTTGAGGAATTATGGCAATCAAACAGCTGGGTACTGGATAAAGCCGTATAATACCATTAAGCTTAGTATGAGCCAGCCATTTCAATCGGATTGATTGCTCAATGAGAATTTCCAAATGTGATATATAGGAGGCATAATAAAAACAACAGAAAGAGTGTCTTCTACTTATAATAAAGTACATATCATTAAGTCACTGTACCTTGAAGGTCATTAATAGAAACAGCTCACCGGGCACATCTAAAACTCGGATACTTACATAACACAAGAAACCAAAGTAGTAATTTATGGGCAACAATGGCAGACAACAACGGCATACTACCATTAAGTCATTGCACCTTGACAAGTTATCAATGTAAACATCGTGATTAGTACGCTAACAAAAAGTTGAGAAGTCAAAGTGAGCATAAATAAACTCGATAAATAGAAAAAGGCGTTTAACTGTACAGGCCTTCGCAAATGACAACCAATGACTGGGTACTGTTAAGTCAGTGTTCCATGGCTAACAGAAACAGCTCACTGAGTATATCTAACTTCGATACATAGAAATTGTAGTAAGAAAAAGAAAAGAAATAAGCATAATCATTCCGACTTGATGACATTAAACCAATGACTGGGTAGATAAGTACATCAATACCACTGATTAATTGTGCCCTGACGGTCTTTAATGTAAACAGTGTGATTGTACAGTACATCACACTTAGAGAGCACAAGAAGAAAAGAAAAGAAAAGAAAAAAGATCTTTTCTGTGCTTCTGAATCATAACATGGCATTCAATGACTGGGTACAGGATGAGTGAATACATTGACATACCGTTGAGTTAACGCGCCTTGACAATACTTCAACGTAACCAGCGCGATTAGTACTTACGCTAACTGAAAGTAAAGAAGTCAACACAAAGTGCACGCCATTGAATATTGAATCCTCATTGACATGGCCTCACGAACTAAGAACCAATCCAAAAAATACGTTCACAAAAACATATTAAACAAAGCTACACATTCAAGTATCTAGCAAAAACGCAAATATCTATCTTTGCATAATAAAAAAAACTATATAACAAGAAAAGAACATATGGTGAGACGAGAGTATATGATTAGACTTTTAAAACAATATGAGACTGGGAAAAGCTAAAGCTACAGTTGGGATACGACATATGATATATGAAACTTCCCAGATATGTAAGATATGTACCAACATTGCAGATAGTTCAAAATATTTGACGATGGGGCGTTTTGTGAATGCTGACGTTGAGGTAGTATTCGTACGAGTTTATATTAGATACGTTACAAGTGCATTCATACACATTTGCCTAACCACAAATAAATAAATAAACATAGAAAGGCGTAAGGTGTAAATATGTAACAAGAAAGAACATAAAGTAAGAGACAGTATTATAGCTACACCTTAAAGACGAGACAAGAAAGAGAGAGATGGCAGGCTAAAGCTACAGTTGAGGATATGATATAATACGCAAGACGAGATTAGTGGGTATACTCAGCGAACAAAAATTCCGCCAAAGCGCATCCTACGCATGAAAATCCTGACACTCGGGTCCAACAATTACCCCAGCAGAACACCACAACCCCCCAAAGCGCAACTCATCTCTGCTTCGTGTCCATACTCCCCTGCATACTCTGCATACTCTGCATACTCCTGCTGTGCGCACATATCGTTCGACCCGACGCACAGCCGCTGCTACCGTCGAAGGTAGAATGACCGGGCATTATCAAACACGACGGCCTTAGCGTTACGAGGACGGGAGCGAGTACCCGAACGTGAGATTGGGATTCAGTGGGTCCACGGGAACTATAGCACACCGTACCCCCAGAACACCCCAACCCATTCCCACTCCCGTGCTCAACCATCGGTCCAGGGCCCAGGAAAAGGACTGTCAGAATCAACCAGACGTCGTAGGTGTACTAGAGCACAAATCCACAGGCGTAACTCACGCATCAGACGAATACAGTCCATATCCTGTGCTGCCTGCAACGGCGAGATGGATTGAGAGATGGATAGAATACCACGCTTCGAATAGGTTTATATTCGCCTCCATCAACTATGGTGGGGAGCGCCGAGGGTAAGTGGGGTATGTGGGTATGTGGATGTCCCGAAACATTGAGGAATCTGGAGTCGAACAAAGGGGGATCTGCTTCTGGGGGACGGTCCTAGTCCATTTGCAGGTAGGTACATACTCTGTTGTCGTTACTGGAGTCCGCCGAACTTGAAGTGACGGTGGACAGGGAAGAGAGGGAGGTGACCCGTTAGTCACTTGGTCTGCGGAAGCCATATGTGTAGGGATCATATGCGGACAGTTGAATCTTGAGGGGCGCCGGAAGAATTGGATCTAGGTAGGTTGGACGAATGGGACGGAGGGAAGGGAAATTTTGCCGTAAGCGCCATGATTTCCTGGAAGAGACACTAGACGATCTCTGAGGGGAACCCTGACCTGAGGACTCGCCCACATCCAACACAACCGGCGCCGGCTCATCCCCCTTCATCCCCACCAACAACCAGCAAATATAACTGCGCAGCCTCCTCACATCTCCTTTCCTCCCCCATACCGACCCTGTCTAAATCGATAGCGCGGCTACAGCTTCCCATGTTCCCCTTTCGCAGCCTTAGCGCGGTGGTTCCATATCATCTTCTGCTTTGGGGTGGAAGCTTACGCGACCGATTCCCTATGACTTTGGAAAAGGAGAGGTGGTTCGTTTTAATAATTCCCAAGACATGCTTTTGACATAATGTCAATGCGGAAAAGCAAGAATGCGTTTGGAGGCGGAGGATGTATCCTTGACTGCGCCACTTGCCAAGGAGGTACACGTATTCGTGTCGAGGGAGGATGGGGAAGAAAGAAGAGGGGAAGAAAGAAGAGGGGAAGAGGAGGGTGGAGAATATTCAGAGTTTGAGTCGGAGAGGTCTGCATAGAATACGGGCATTATGTTGGGTGCGGAGGTGATTCCAATGTGTGAGGTGGTGGGTTAGCATGTTCCTGGGTGGTGGGAATACTGCGTTGCATACGATAGAGAAGAGTTTAAGATAATGTATGTGGGGATGAGAAGGAACGTACGGGCCAAGCAGCGTCACGCTCGTCGATTCATCGCTCTTCTTTGCCTTCAAATACAACAATGCACCCTCCCAATACCAGCACTCTTACTCCATGCACTTGGATGAAGTCGTTTGGTTAGAACTTCTTATCTTCCATCTTCGCACTGTTACCCATCCTCAGAGTCTCCTGATTAGAAAGGGTTGACGTTAATGTCACGATGGATAAAGCTAAAGCTTAAAGATTCAGGGTACTCACAAGCAGGAAAGTCCTAGGGTGGAGAAATGGTGCTCGCTTCCAACCACCTAACGACGATAACGTCATGAAATGAAGACCTTGGTGGTGGATAGAAACACAGTACTGCTCGATCTTTTATAGAGAGTTTTGAAAGTCTAGGGAAAGGATTGAGACCATCGATGGAAGGGGTGTTGGACTGTATCGTGGCAGATCGTGGCAAATGGGCCGTGGCTGGGTTTGATTTAGCGTGCGAATAAATCGCAAATTGCCAGTAGCCCGATAGTCTCCCTGAGTCTAAAGTTCTATCTCACTCGTTATGTCGCAAAACCCTCATTTTACCGTTCTAACTCCTTCCTTCTCACCTTAGAACACCCCAGTCGGACGGACGTCTCGACGACTCGCACATTTTGTCTTTGTTTAGGTACAAATAGCACACTTACCACCTCTTCAGTCTACATCGCACTGCCTTATTTCAACCTACAGTACTGCACAACACTTGAAGGCCTCATCGATCATCAGTCACTTCTGCTTCCTCCCACTGGGTGCTCACTTAAATCACTATCAGCCACACCCGACTTATTCAATTCATTATGGATGTCTGATTTTCCATTGTTTCTGCACTGTACATCACAGAACAAAACATAGGTGGCGTAAGGCACAAGTATAATATTATGTGTATAAGTCTGACTGGAAAAGTGATGCTTTAAACTACTTCTATGTGAAATAGTTTTGTCTATACATAGTTCTATGTCATTTAATTTTTGAAAGTCTCAAATTCTGACAAACCTATCAAGTTTTGTGAGTGTTATTTATATCAGTTTACAGTGCTGTGCAAGATTATGATATTCCTAAATGTTAACTACATGCGCAGCTGTAATTTACAAAAAATTCTAAGGAAATTGGTGTTGATTTGGAAGTGGGAGAGCGTAGATAAACCAGAAGTGTCATTCTCCATTTGAATTTCCAATCATGGTTTTTGGCAGGGTTGTAGCGATTTGTCCGTAGCGACTGGTAGTAACGCTACAAAACAGCCAACTTTGAATTCCCCTAATATCCTGATACTCAAACCCACCAATGCTCCCAGCAGCACACCACAAACTCTCAAACGCCGACTCGCCACCGGCTTCTGACCATACTCCCTTCCCTCATACCCATACCTATCCTACTGGGCGTACATATCATTGGAATCAACACCGACGTACTGCTGTTATTGAGGGTGGTCGAAGGACAAGGCGGTATCAAACATGCTGGGTGTAGGCGTCACCGGAACAGGTTCTAGTACCACCGTCTGCGCTTGGTATTGGGATTGGGAATGTACTCGATGGGTTCTGGGAGCCTGCCAGGCTTGAGCACACACCTCGTTCGAAACCAACGCAGTGCTGCCGTTCCGGAAGGTCCAAGAACCAGACGTTATCGAACATGATGAGAGTAGGTGTCACCGGTACCGGTGCGAAGATTGTAACATGTTAGGA
This sequence comes from Cyathus striatus, assembly GCA_025738555.1. Taxonomy (NCBI): domain Eukaryota; kingdom Fungi; phylum Basidiomycota; class Agaricomycetes; order Agaricales; family Nidulariaceae; genus Cyathus; species Cyathus striatus. Next base: position 1,743,040 of record JAOVFP010000018.1, read on the forward strand.
TTGAGAATGTGGTTAGGATTCGATAGTTCAAGGGAGCCGGAGTACGCTATACTCCCAGCGCTCTCTAGCTCCTTCCCATTCCCGTACTCAACCATCCGCCCAGGCCAAAGACTCAGGGTCAACCAACGTTGCAGGTGTACTAGCATACGAGTCCGTAAGGGTAGGGTACGCGTCATGTGAGTAAACATCCATGTCTTTCAAAGATTGCGGTGGGAGATGATTTGAGAGAGGAGAGCATCAAGATCACACATCGTTCCGGGGTGTATATTTGCATCCATCGAGTATGGTAGGGGAGCATCGATGGTAGGTTCGTACATAGATGTCGCGAACACATTGAGAAATCCGGAGTCGAACGAAGAGGTATCCGCCTCTGGGAGAGGGTCAGAGTCCATTTGAAGATACATCCCCCATTGCTGCTTGTGGCGCTGGCCGAAGTGGGTAGGAAAGAGGGGAAGGTTGCCAGCATTCGCCGTTTGATCTCCTAAACCCGAATGTGTAGGGATTGTATACGCTGGGTGGGCGCCGGAGGAACTGCTGCGTAGTTGGGAGGAATGGGATACCAGGTAAGGCAACATTACCATATGCACCATAATCTCCTGAAAGCGGCACACTGGACGGTCTCCTGGGGGGAATTCTACCATGAGGCTGAAGATCTGCAGACTAGCACGCATCCGATCTAGATCCACTACAGCGTGTGCCAGCTCACCCCCTTCTTCCACACCAACAACCGCGCAACCTCCTCGCACCTCCTCTCCTCTTTTGCAGCTTTAGCGTGGCAGCACGAGTAGTTCCCTATGACGTTGGAGTGGGATCCGTGGTTCGTTTCGATAGTACCCGGGTCATGTTTCTGACGCAGAAAGTCAGCATGGAAGAGCAGGAATGCGTTCGATGGGCGGGATATGTAACCTTGGCTGCGCCTATTGCTTCTGCTGGTGTTGGCGCTTTCGTGTAAGTGCGAGCAAGAACAGGGAAAGGAAGAGGGAAGAGGAAGGTGGTGTGTAGTGGGGGACATTCAGATTCTGAGTCGAGGGGTCTGCGTAGGTTACTAGCGTTGTGGTTGGAGAGAAGGATATTCCTCTGCCTAAAAGTGGACCTGAGTATGGTCTTAGTTTGACTGGGGATACTGTGCAGTGTCAGTGCACTGTATAGGATAGTAAAGAAGACATACCGGGTGTGTTGAACCGTGAAAATGACATCTTGCATTCCTCGTCATCGTGGTGAGAGAAAGGGGGGCAACGCAAGGGAGGGGGGGAGACGCAAGAGGGAGAGACGTTCAGAGACAGTAAGAGAGAAGAGGATGAGAAGGGGGAGAGATAACGTTGGCCATGCGTCAGTATCTGCGGCCCAAAATCATTCAGACGCCCAGGATCAATCGATGAACGACGGCCTGGCACAGTGCCGAAGGACAGCCAACTATTTGTCAGCAGCCATTGGGACAAATGCGAACAAATATCAAACATTCCCCCACAACTTGCAAGTCACATTGTAAGTAATAGGTACCATCGTACTCATATTAAGTTCGTCATTCACTCTCTTATATCAAATTTTTGGACTTCATTGTGAAGCTGAAGTCGGTATTTTTTTACTAGTTACCAATTACAAGCAGGAACCTTGCATCTGCCTTGCGTTCGTTTAAGCGCGTGTCCGAGCGACCCGCCTTCAGCTGGACTTCAGCAGACCTCAGCGGCATAATGAACTGTTTTGACTCTTATGAGACTTGTAAAAGCAGACTGGTACCACACGTTTTCCTTTCAAACTGACAGGCATAGCATTTCGCCAACTTAAAGTTATACACGTTGACTACACGAGATTTACAGCACTTCGCTTTCCGAGCATGTATACTCCTAGCCTGCGTCTTCCGACCTTTCCTTCCTCACCCAAACGTCTTTATTACCTGACAATTGGTCTATATATTTCGAACCCTTCCTTTTACTATGCCAAGAGACATAGCGAAGACTACCCGCCTCCTAGAATCTACCCGTACCATCGTCGATCTCATCGCTCAACTCACCAATGTAATCTCATCACTTCCTCATCCATTCAGTGTAGTTTCGTCCGCTACTGTAAAGATACTTGAAATTGCACTGGTGATTTATATATTTACATACAAGCTGCCGTTCGAACCATACTGAGCTCATTTCAAACAGACTGTAGTCAGGAACAAGGGTAACATTAGAGAGCTCGCACAGTCTTGTTATCAAGTGACGAGGATGGTCATTGATAGAGTTGGAGCTTCACCCCCGGATTCTGCTCTGCAGGAACATGCTGCGGAGCTTAACGAGTGCGTAGCTATGTAATGGTGTTATAGACTCGTTTATTGACTGAATCCACTCCCGTCTCAGATATTTAAATGAAATACTTATTTCGACGATATGGCATTAGATGCGGACAAATGTCTTCTACTGCGGGAAATCGTACAGCTTCCAATCTCCACAATGCTGCTGCGAATCGGTACGTTGAAAGTTCGAGCAGCCTGCCTACCATTTAGTATGCATGCATTGTGCGGAGAAGTATGCTTTTCCTGCCATGAAAAAGCATCTTGAAACTAAACCGTTTTCTTGGAGAAATGAACATTGTCAAATTTATATTTCAGTGTAAACTTCAGTAGGAAGAATATTCCCAGGGAATAGGTGTTCTCCATAGCCCTCCGAATAATAATCAAAAACACGACCTGGCTTTCTAAAGAATATAGCAGAATCTGTACCCAATGTCAGTTTTTCCTCTGTATGATCCTCTTTTCTCTTAAAGTCATTGATGAATAATGATAACCGACTAAGAGAGGCAATTCTTTCATCCCCTTTGCGAGCCTTCACGAAGTCTTTCAGGGAAGACTCTGTGATGCTAATAAGTATATTAGTATCACATTCAAGCTCCTCTAGTTGAGGGCAAATAATATCGGAATACTCTTTCTCTACTGGTGTGAGTGCATATAGTAGATCATCATTGATGATATTCTCAAAAATTGTTGGATCTGATTGAGGCCATGATGGGAGCCATTTATTGTTGGTAATGTTTTTTAAAGAGACTTTTAGACATTTAAGATATGGCATGGATTTAAGTAGCTGCACCAGATTGTCAGTGGAGTTCAGCCAATCTGGTGCATAGAGTCCCAATGAAAGACAACCTCCATGGATGCGTAGCAGTGACTTGATGATTTCCTCGGCAATTTCGAAGACATCACCAAGATGAAAGCCTTTGGAAAGTTGAATATCTAATTCCTTTATTGAAGGAAGATATAAGCGCTTTGAAAAATCCAAGATACCATTTGTTGCGGGTACTGAGAGACTCAAGGCTGTCAGATGATGAAGGGTGATATCATCTTCACTTTCTGGGATTGGATTATCAAAGCGTCCAATGAAGCTTATTCCCAACTTCAATATCTTTAACGATTGGCAGCGGGAAATAGCTGTAAATGCAAAATAAACCAGATTTGTGTTCATAGAGGGATGCTGATCCAGGTATAAGTCCAGTTCTGTAAGCTGCCCCCAGCCTGCATGTAGCGGGACAGAATATATATCTGAAGATTGGGTGGGAATGTTGTAAAATGTCGCGGAGGTGACATTCAAAGAAAGAAAGGTAATAATTTCCTTCCATTCACATGTTGATAGTTCCGGCGAACGAAGTACCTGACGATTGATATGAAGTTCCTTCAACATTTTTAGGTATTCAGTCTTAAACCCAACCCCGAGTAAACCCCGTAAAGTATCCATGAAGAAGGAGATATCCAATTTGTACCAACGTTGATGGTAAGGGATTATGATGTTACGGAAAAACTGCCGATGCATTAGCCGGATTTTGTGCTTAGTATTGTGATATGCTTCAGCTTCATTATTATTATTATTACTGAGAATACCCGCGTCCGGGGTTTGATGAATGGATATTGACAACGGACATGCTCCAGACCTGTCAAGCCACTTCTTTACAGAAGCTTGCCGCCGATCTAGTGTTTGGAGCACGAGTTCCTCCTCCTTCATGAGATAGTTTGGTACTGGATATGATCCTCTTATAATATTAGGAAGAACGACATGGATTGCTGACCATATCTGTGGTGTAGAAAGAGCTATTCTTCTCCACAAACTGCAGATCTGTGTTAACAACATTGGAGCTTCCATTGCATTCATATAAGGATTTCGATCTTCTGGAAGGCAGGCTATGAATATCTCTTCGACGATATCCTGAGTAAGCTTCCGAGCAGGCGATAACAAAGCTCGATGCTGTTCAGAAAAGTCATGTATTCCCGACCGTTTTGCCTGAAGCACGTCTAATTGTCGTTGCAGCTGGTCAATTTCAGTGTCGATACAACGAAGTTTCTGGCCTGAGATCTCCAGTAAGTCCTGAATTTCCTTTGCCTCGTCGACGGTAGGCACGTAGTTGGTATTGAGATGTTGTTGGAATAGAGAGTCCATGAGCGAACCTGAGCTTAATAAAACGTAAAATACGAGCGTCCTGTTAGATGAACTGTGTATAGACTCACTTGAAAGCAATCGATGAGGGGATTATGAGTGAGAAGCGTATCGGATGAATGCTGTATATATAGTGCTGTACATGTGTTGATGTCATCAGATTACTATCCACAGAGTTATGGCACGTCTAATTTTAGTTAGCTATGTAGACACTTGCCTTCGTGAGAGAAAGGAATCGACGAGCGGTTATTGTCCAAAAGCCATTGGGATCGAAGTGGAACGTGTGTGCTTCCAGAATCCTCGCTTAGCGCCTATTTCTAGTGCCAGGTAAAGTGCAGTTGGTGCTGGGAAGGGAAGAGCGGGAGGTTACCAGTACTAGGCCAGCTGTTATCGCTCGGTATACCTACTTGAGGCAGCAATTGAGTGGGTCGCTTAAATTGAACAATCATTCCCAGTAACTATCGATGATGAAACGGTAAGTCAACGCAAAGTTCAAGCCATTAAATAAACTTACACATTCAAGTATCTAACCAAACCCAACCAAAACAACTATATACCAGGAACAAAAGAACATATAACGAGACGAGAGACGGTACATGGCTACAATGTAAAAACACCACCGAAGACACGAGAGGCGGAAGGCTAAAGCTGAAGTATATGTAAAGGACGAGAACGAGAGTAATGGGTGGGGTATTCATAGACGTATGATATACGGTCGATGAAACGTGAAGAATAGAACGGAACAGAACGGAAAAAGATAAAGCAAAAGCATGAACAAAAAGCCACATACGTGACACCATGAACATAAGAATCCTGACACTCAAACTCCACGCTACCGGCAGGAGCACACCACAAGCTCTCAAAAGCTCTACTCGCCTCCACATACTGCCTATTACCCCCCATACCCCATTTACACCTGTGCGTATATATCGTTCTCCCCCTCCTCCTGCTGCTGCGAGTCATCGAACGACCACATGGAGTCGAGCGTTGTGGGTGTGACTGGTACTGGTGCTAGAACTTGCTGCCGAGATTCGGGAGATTTAGGGGAACTGGAGTACGTTTCCACACTGAGGGCTTTGTTATGGTCGACCATCCGTCCAGGTCCACGCCAGGGGGTTTCATGATCAACCCATCGTGTCTTGAAACAAATGGAGAGGCGAGATGGACTGGGAAAGGGGAGCAACGAGATCGTTTATCGTTCCAAATGGATTGACGCCCATCGAATAAGGAGGTGGGGCTTCGTATTGGTGGGAGTAAGAGGAAGAGCCAAAGCTGGAGAGGAAAACGGATTCGACAAGGGATGTGTCTTCTTCGGGGAGTGGGTCCGGGTCCATCTGGAGGTGCATCCTAGCCTGCGGCTGGTGCGATTGGGGAAAGGGAGTAGGGGAGAGAAAGAGATTACCGGCGCGCTGTTAGTGCTGGTCACTTGGTCTTCGGAAGCCGAATGTGTAGAGGTTGTATACTGGGGAATCGAGTGCGTTTCATGGGCGCCTGAGGAATGTAGGTTGGACTCAGAAGGGGGAGAAGGCAAAGCAATTCCACCACCTCCGAACCTATAGTCCCCGGTAGAGGAACACTAGAGGGTCGTCTAGGCATTCGCTCGAACTTACCCTCATCCGATAAAGATCCAACACAGCCTGGACCAGCTCATCCCTCTCCTTCCCCTCCGACAACTGTGTCCTTTCCTCACACCTCCCCTCCCCTTCCAGATCCCCTCCACACTTCTCCTCCTCGCTCTCGTTGTGGACAGCCTTGAATCGGAAGTTGGAGTACTGTAGAGCAGGCGTTTCGCCTGCACTACAAAACTTACAATTTTACGAGCTGCGTTTGCCCAGATCACGTGACTGATATCGCGAAGATAACGATATCAAATCTAGCCGTACGCGCAGCAGCGCGCTATCCGTGTTTGCTCTCCCCCTCGTACTTGTCCCCTCCCGCACTTTCCTCCGACGCTAACACTTCCAATCCTCCCTAAACGCCGCTATTACGCATCAAGAACTCAAGATCGTCGGTATTGTGCGCTACCAAGAGCCACTAAATACCGCAGTTCCCCCTAACTAATCTCTCCCTATGTTTTATCTTTCAAAATTTTCTCTTCAATTCATCGGTACTCTTACTGTTTCATACCATACCTTTTATCCTACTTTAATCTTCGATCTCAGGCCAATTAATCTCCGTTTTACCAGCTTTTCCATGTTAAGTAAAGTTCGTGTTTCACTCTCTATTTAAACCATGTATCTACTCCTCCCCAACTCAGCGAATTTTTCCCCACTCTCGGTCGAGTTTTGAGTCTCTGCTTTTGTCCTTAGATTGTTGCTATCGCTCACGGCTATTGTTTTACCGTTTCGATCTCGAAAAACCGTCAAGTCTTCGTGTTTGAACCTCATTTCGAAGTTTCCTCTCTCTCTCTACATTCCACCACCCCTGCTTCATTACTAATCGCACTTTTGCACACCTTAGAACTCCTCAGTCGAACGGACGTTCGACAACTCGTATTATATTTCTTTGTTTAGGCCTTAACCCGCCTATCACCCCTACAGTACACCTTCTATGCTCACTTCTCCATGATTTTCTTCTGCTCGAGGGAGCTTGTGCTAGTAGTTTCGAGAGGGCGCCATGGTTCATTTAGATTGTACCCGGGACGTGGTTTTATCGCACAATGTTTGCCTGGGATGTGTAGGTGGAGGAGTGGGAGCGAGGAGGGGAGAAAGAGAAAGACGACATTCGGAGTATGAGTCAGACAGATTCGCGTAGGTTATTGGTGTTTTGTATGGTGCAAAGGATATTCCAAGTTTGACTGGGGATACTATGCGGTATTAGCATATTGTATAAGATAGTAAAGAGGAAGACATACCCGGTGTGATGATGTGATGATATGTAATGTTGGCATCTTGCATTCCTCATTGTCAAAATGGAGCAGGATCGAAGAGAGATGCATAAGGTGAAAGAGAGCTCCCATGCGAACAATTAACACGCGTTTACAAGCGGAGCCAAACCAGACGTTTCATTCGTGCAGGGGTTGGCAGAGGGGACGTTGAATACGCCATCTCATGGGACAACCCAAAACCGGCTCGATGCTCTCCCCCCTGACATTCCCAAAAATGAACAATTGATTTCACGGTCAATGATCACGTGCACATACGCGTTCAACGCATCAACAAACTTTAAACGTACTCAACACACCCATCACCAGCGTCGTCCACCTCTCCCCAGGGGGAGAGTAAGGGAACTTTCAATGAACCGTATCGTGGCAGTCGTGGCTGGGTTTGATTTAGCGTGCGAATAAATCGTAAAACGCCGGCGGCCCTAAAGCCTCTCTGAGCGCTTTAATTTACAGGCGCTAACTACCAAGTAGTAGAATCACTTTAGTGTGCACACCATATTCACAGCTTGTTCACAGCAGCGCGTTCAGAGCTCCTTTCCAAACCCTCCTACCCTCCCTAACCATCCTTACCATTACTCATTGTCGTCAGACTCTCCAAACCAAATTTCTCGCTTCATCATGCCTCGTGACAACGGAAAGCATATTCGTCGCCTCGAAGCCGTTCGCCTGCTCAGCGACCTCCTTACCCAAATCACCAACGTGATTCCGATGGTTTCTCATCCAATTAGCGCAATTTCGTCAACGACTGCAAAGATACTCGAGATTGCACTGGTGAATCCTCTATCCACCAGACAATTTTAATCGTACTAAATCAATTCTTAGACTGTACTAAGAAACAAGGATGGTGTCATGGAGCTCGCAAAGTCTTGTAACGAAGTAACGAGGATAGTTATCGAGCGTGCTGTCGTTCTAACTCAGGATACAAACTTGCTAGACGATATTGCGGAGCTTCAAGAGTATGTTATACTGTCTCTAATTTTTATCGTCTGTACAAACTTTATCCAGGGTTTTAAATGATATAGAATCGATGATAAAGAAATATAAGAAGCGAAAGACATTCATGTCCATACTAGCTGCGAATAGCGATAAAGAAGATATAATTCGGTGCCAGAAAAGAATGCAGCACATGTTAGCGGTTTTCACGGCTACTCGAGCAGTGGAGACTCAGCAAGGAGTAGCTGTGCTTCAGGAGGGCTCCGTCGAAATTCAGCAAGGAGTAGTCATGCTTCAGGAAAGAGCAGTCGTGGTTCAACAGACGGTAGTGAATACAAGCAAAAAGGTCGATTCAGTGGCAGTTAAAGTTCAGCAAGGCGTGGCCATGCTTCAGGAAAGCTCTTTTGTGACCCAACAAAGCTCGATGCGGATAGAAAAAACGGTGGCCAAGGTATGTACACGATCTTGCAAAGGACTTCCTATAACAATTAAAATCATACTCCAGATTGCGTCTTCATTGGACTCTACCATCGTTCGGGACAGCGACAAACCAGCGAAGTCGGAAAGCAACGTAAGCGCCGTGTTATTTTATTTTAAAATTGCTGTTAAAAGCGCTAACGGAATATTTACAGCAAACTTCACAGCAAGGACGGAAGCTTTTAATTTCGTATCAAACGCCTACCGGCGTAGGGCCAGAAATAGCCTTCGCTGGTGTCTCGGCTTTTTTTTTTGATCCGTCATTAAACGGTGGGAAACCCGGATTAAAACACAAAAGCCGAGACACCAGCGAAGGTTATTTCTGGCCCTACGACTGATGCAACAGGCTACAGCCCATCAATATGAATTCATCTCTGTATCTCTACTTTCTCGTTGTCCGTTTTCGTTCAAACTTCACACACAGTCTAGTAGGGCTGTATGAAGTTCCAAGTGTTGAAAAAGTCGCCGCCGCCGTAATTCGGTTGTGCCATGGCCGTATCCACACTGCATAGTCAGAATTGCTGTTTTTTCTTGCTCATGCTGTATAAAATGTGTACTATATTATATTCTATACATTTTGGCGCTTTTATGCGAGATATATTCTATGTTTTTGCTATGTTTCATAAATATGAAGTTCCAAGTGTTGAAAAAGTCACCGCTGCCGTAATTCGGTTGTGCCGTGGCCGTATCCACACTACATAGTTGGAATTGCTGTTTTTTCTTGCTTATATTGTATAAATGTGTACTATATTATATTCTATACATTTTGGCGCCTTTATGCGAGATGTATTCTGTATTTTTGCTATGTTTTATCATTTGAAGATTTTTTCCCACGCTCCCCCACGCACTGTTTAGCTTTCCGAAAACACATCAAATAAATGTTGATTCAAATATATTACATCTCTTCATTATAAAATGCACTCTATCTTAAAATACATAATAATACAAAGTACACTGGGCACGTAAGAGATCATATTTACTATATCGAAAACTAAATAAGCTCATATATCATTCAACTCGTTACGTTGAATTGTGATATAACTTTTATCTCTCACTTAATCACAGCTTTACTTGTACACTATTAATTCTGTCTTATAACCCAAAATCTTCATGAGAATATGTAGCATGCGAGATTATCTAGATAACGCATAATGAAGAAATTGTGTTGAGCTTGATGGTGAGTAGCGATGAGTGGAGGAGCTGGATATTTCAAAGGAGACCTAACATAAACTACTCTAACTATAGCTTAAAAACATTTGAATCAACATTTATTCGGTAGATTCAGTACCTTTTCGGAATGTTGAACAATGTGTGGGGGAGCGTGGGAAAAAATCTTCAAATGATAAAACATAGCAAAAACATAGAATACATCTCGCATAAAAGCACCAAAATGTATAGAATATAATATAGTACACATTTTATACAACATAAGCAAGAAAAAACAGCAATTCTGACTATGCAGTGTGGATACGGCCACGGCACAACCAAATTACGGTGGCGGCGACTTTTTCAACACTTGGAACTTCATATTTATGAAACATAGCAAAAACATAGAATATATCTCGCATAAAAGCGCCAAAATGTATAGAATATAATATAGTACACATTTTATACAGCATGAGCAAGAAAAAACAGCAATTCTGACTATGCAGTGTGGATACGGCCATGGCACAACCGAATTACGGCGGCGGCGACTTTTTCAACACTTGGAACTTCATATATACTACCCGTAATGATACGGCCGTGTGCCATTTACGGATGGTGTACAGCCCTACAGTCTAGTTTATGCTCCAGAATACATAATATATCATTTGAGTGTTATATGTTTAAGAAATGTCATGCTAGCAGCACTCAAACCTCCACATCGCACTACCTTACTTAAATCGTACTGCACAGTAATTGTTTCCCTGATCGACGTTTTATGTCAAGTATTACAGTTAACCAATTGATCACAGATACAGCGCTTCATCAAGCATTTCTACTTTCACTGGGTGCTCACTAAAATCGTTATCAGCCATACCCGACTTACTCAATTCATCACAGGTGTCCGACTTTCCATAGTTTCCCACACTTCACATCACAGAACAAAATATAGGAAGGCGTAAGATGTAAATATGTAACAAGAAAGAACATAAGTAAGAGACCGGTATTATGGATACACCTTAAAGATGAGGACAAGACAGAGATAGACAACAGGCTATAGCTACAGTTTAGGATATGATATGAAAGACGAGATTAGTGGGTATACTACACAGCGAACAAATCCCCCACAAAAATCTACGCATGAATATTCTGATACGCAAACCCACCATCGCCCCCGGCACACCACAATCTCTCAAACGCTGACTCTCCACTGGCTCTTGACCATATTTCCCTCCCTCATACTATGCATATCCATCCTGCTAGGCGTACATATCATTAGACTGAACACCAACGCAATGTTGTTGGTGAGGGAAGTCGAAGGATCGTACGTTATTAAACATGACAGGTGTCACTGGAACGGGGGCTAGTACCATCGTCTGTGCTTGGAATTGCGATTGGGAATGACACTCGATGGGTTCGAGGAACCTGCGAGGCTTGAGCATACATATCGTTCGAAACAAACGTACTGCTGCTGTTGAGGGTGGTCGAACAAGCATACGTTCTCGAACATTATGGGTGTAGGTGTCAGCGGTACCGATGTGAGGACTGTAGCATGCTGGGATTGAATGTGTGTTTGGGATTCGAGAGTTCAAGGGAGTCGGAGTACGTTATACTTTCAGCGCTCTCTAGCTCCTTCCCATTCACATGGCTAACCACGCGCTCAGGCTGAGGACTCTCAGAACCAACCAAGCGTCGCAGATGTAGAGTTCGTAGGGCTAGGATATGCGTCCAGTGAGTAGACTTCCATGTCGCGTGCCGCCTGCAATGACTAAATAGACTGCAAAAGCGAGGGAATAAGATCACCCGTCATTCCTAATCGATGTATATTTATCTCTATCAAGTACGGTGGGGAAGCGTCGAAGGTAGGTGTGTGTGTGGACGGCCTGAAGCGTTCAGGTATCCGGGATCGAACTACCCCCTTGTTGCTGTCCACAGAAGTGGAAGTGACGGTGGAGGGAAAAGGGGGAGGTTCCTAGCTCTATGACAGCGCTGGTGGAAGCCGAATGTGTTGGATTGTATGCGGACGAGTTGAATATGCCAGGTGGGCACCGGAGGAACTGTTGTAAACGATGGAGGAGCGTACAGTAGGCAATGTAGTGTTGCCATATGCACCATAATCACCTGGAAGCGGCTCACTGGATGGCCTACGCAGGAGGATTAGCACACACAGCCAGCACCAGCTCATCCCCCTTCTCGCCCTCCAACAAAAGCTGTGCAACCTCCTCGCACACTCTCTCCTCCACACTACCCCCCGTCCGAATCAGTAGCACGGATACACCTTCCCATGTTCGCCTTTCGCAGCTTTAGTGTAACGGTCCCAGATCCCCTCCCACTCGGGGCTCCAGCAATATCCTATGGTCTTGGGCAGCTATGGTTCGTGAAACGAACCAGGGACATATTTTTGACGCACAATGTCAATTCGGAGCCTGGCGAAGGATGCGTCCCTGGCTGCGCCTCTTGTCTGGGCCTGGTTGTTGGCACCTTCGTTGAAGTGGAAGCAAGGAGGGGGGGAAGGGAAGGAAGAGAGGGAAAGAAGAGATTTGGAGTCTGAGTCGGAGGGGTCTGCGTAGGCTATTAGTGTGATGTTTGGTTTGAATGGTACTCCAAGCTTGATAGGGGATACTGCGCGGTGTTGGTACACTGTATATGATAATAAGAGGAAGACATACCCGGTGCGATGATGTGACATTGGCATTTGTATTCCTCGTCTTCGTCATCATCTTGAGAGAAGGGTGGGAAGCAAGGGAAAGAGACGCTCGGAGGCAATAAGAGATGAGAGGGTGGAAAGCAAGGAACAAAGCGTCTGTCATGTGTCAGTATCCGCGGTGCAAAATTATCTAGAAACCCAGGATCGAAGAGATATGCATGAGCATCCAGAGTGACTTAACCGACGACAAACTGGGGAAAAGAGCCTTCGTAAGAACAACGGACACAATGTTATGCGTCTACAGGTGGAGATGTACCATGCGTTGCATTTGTACATGGTTTTGCGTAGGGGTGGTGGTTTCAAAGTACGGTCCAACAAGGGGCCAGTATCTCACTGTATTCCTAGATGATCGCCTCAACCTACTTCGTCCGAGTCCGTCCTCTTCTCCAGAAATAGCCCACCCGCCACCCCTTCCCCCAACCTTACTGTCATCGTAGGGCTCGGATTGCATCAGAACCCGCTTTCTCTTGACAGAATTAGGGCATGAGCGTCAACGTGCTATGGCGACGATACTTGATTCCACCTTTTCCTCGAGATTGGCATTAGCGATTTGGAGTAGATGCTAGGGAGTACAAGGGAGAGAAATAGTAAGTCGGAGAAGACATGATGCGGGGTCGGATGAGTTGGTTGGGCCCATTGGGGCAGATGAAGCGCTTCGCGGCCAGCCGAGGCCCGAAGGGACAAATGAAGACAAATAATGTCAAATATAGAACATTCGCTGGCTAGTCACATCGAAGTTGTTAAGTATGTACTGAACGTTGAACGTAACGGCCATCCGTAGTACTAATCAAGTACCAATAGTACTGCTTCGCGGCCAGCCGAGGCCCAAAGGGACAAACGAAATCAAATAATGTCAAATATAGAACATTCGCCGGCTAGCCGCTGGTCACATCGAAGTTGTTAAGTATGTACCGAACATTGAACGCAACAGCCATCCATAGTACTAATCAAGTACCAATAGTACTATTCGTAGTAAGTCTTGACTTCACTCTCAGTTGATGTAGGCTCATACATATTGCATAGGAATTCAAGTTGGAATTTGTCCACTACTCAGTCACTTGTTAAAACCTTGCATTGAGCTTGTAGGCGTTCTCATTCCTTTTAAATATATAAACATCAAACTTGACTACACTAACTTTCAAAATTGATGTTAAGTGCATTCTACAAATAAATTTAAGCGCATGTCCAAGCTGCCTGCTTTCAGTTGGACTTCGGCGCCATAATGGAATGTTTTTACTCTTATGAGACTTCTAGAAGCACCATGGTGCCATATGATCTTCCAGTTTCATTTCGAGCTCACAAGCATAGCATTTCGAGAGTTTTGGAATCACCAGCTTAAAGTCATACACGTTGCCTATGTACACGAGGTTTACAGCACTGAGCATTCAGAGCGTCCGTGCTTTTACTATACACCTTCCTGCCTTTCCTTCCTCACCCTAATGTCATCCTTACCAGCTAATCGATTCCCATCGTCCGAACCCTTCATCTCACTATGCCAAGAGACAGAGCCGGGACTACCCACCTCCTAGAAACTACCTGTACCATCGTCGATCTCATCGCTCAACTTAGTCCTATCACTTCCTCACCCATTGAGCGTGGTTTCATCCACCACTGTAAAGATACTTGAATTAAGCAGTGGATAAATATATTGGATGAAGATCTCTTCATTCGCCTCAGTTGGCTTCATAGCGCGGATTTGGTACGAAAATGATGCAGCGTCGAAGGCCATTGTACAGCTTTGGCTACAGCTGAGAAATGTAAGCAAAAAGGAATTTAAGAGGAATAAAAATTACTACATACATTACACACCTAATGTTGGCGCTGTCTATCCACACTCACCCAATCTTCACCGCGAGCAGCATATTGTTTTGTCGGGCAGTAAGAACCCATTATCACAGGCGAACTGTTCTAAGCAAATGGGGGGGTAGAGACGAAGAATAGAAGAAGAAGAAGGGAAGAGGCAGGGAGAATACATTCTCAATTGGATATATCATGATAGCTTTCACATCGTACAAAGTGCTCAGACACACGCAGTTCAACATTCGATCCACTGCTTTGGCATCCAGCCACGTACAACAAAAATATGGTGCGCGCTCACTACATGAGACGCCTCCAGCCACATACCTCCTGGTGTCCTACCACCGGTAGGGCATCCCAAGTTACATACTATACCGCCGATCTATAGCTTGCTACAAGCTCTCATTCCCCCTTACATTACTTACTATATTACCTTATCATACGGTAGACACTACATTGTCGCGACATATGGCTTTCCATAACCGACATAAAATACAGGATTTAAAAATAAATAAATAAATAAATAAATAAATAAATAAATAAATAAATAAATAAATAAATAAATAAATAAATAAATAAATAAATAAATAAATAAATAAATAAATAAGCAAATGGGGAAGGAGAGGGCCAAGGAGATTATGATGAATACATCACTGCAGTAACATGAGCATCATGAGTAGGAGAATAAATATAGCCACACTGAGACAGAACGAACCGTGAAAAAGGATAAGTAGACAAATTGTCGTTGCAACTCAGAAACATACAGGCGGTATTCAACATGCTGTCGTATAGTTAGACAAGGCACGGATGAAGCATTGTGCGCACTGCGAATTGAACAAACAGCGGTGGAGACAAGTCAAAGTCTAGATCTACTGGCGCGCCCAGATCTGTCCCACCACCCACCGAATAATTTCGACACGTTTCTCTAAGATTGTGTCTACGCTAGACACGACTACTGCAAGTTGTGATCACTTCAAATCAGGTAGCGTATTATGCAGTACTGGGAGCGAGTGTATAAGCCTTGTGGTGTCATAAAATGTGTAGAATTCGACTGATGAACCGATGAAAGCTCTAGACGGCTCGAACAGGTATACCAGCAGTTCTGGGCAAGTGATCTTCGAAAGGGAGTCGTTGTTGGTCGTAATTGTAACATGGATGTGTTTAGCACAGAGTCAGAGCAGGAGAACATGAATGCGTTTGGTGGGCGCGGGATGTATCTCGATGTTTCTCCCTGACGGCGCAGCAGGTATAGGGGGAGTAGAGGGGGGGGGAACGCAGGACATTCCATGTCTAACCTGGAGGCTCTTTAATGCACAGGTTATTGTTGGTATGTTTGTGGTGAAAGATATTCCTGTACGCAACGTAGAGTATGTTCCTGGTGTGGTGGGGAATACTGCACTATGTAAGTAGAGAAGAGGGTTAGATGATGTGTACGGTGCAGAACAGAAGAGACGTACAAGGTACTGTCCAAGCAGCTCGAAAGTCGGTGGGAAGTAGGAGGGCACTAATGAGACCTCCCAGAGTGAATCCAACAGCGATCTAACATTACGCGCGTACAATGCGTGTCCATAGACTCATCGCCCTTATTCGCCTTGCTATGAAATGAATGTACTTAGCAGCCTCCTGCTCGTGGCACACACGTGGGGGACGCAGTTGGGTTAGAGCTTCTTATCATTTCTTATCATCACTGGATAGAAACATAGTAATACTCGATCCCTTGCAGAGAGTTTTGAAAGTCTAGGGAAGGATGGATTGGGTCATCGATGGAAGGGATTGGATGTTGGAATCGTGACAGCCATGGCAGGGTTTGCGGCAACTTAACGTGTGAATAAATTGCACATAAAGCGCCGGTGGCTCTAACAGGGCTCTAAAGCATTTTCCAGGCACTAACTAAAATGGTAGGACCCCTGCACACCACATTCACAGCAACGCATTCAGAGCTCCTTTCGTAACCCTCCTACCCTCCTCAACCATCTCTACCTTTAATCGTCGTCGCCAAACTCTTCAAGCCTTTTCTTTCTAATTTCATCATCATGCCTCGCGACAGCGGAAAGCATATTCGTCGCCTCGAAGCCGTTCGCCTGCTCAACGACCTGCTAGCCCAAATCATCAACGTGATTCCGATGGTTCCTCATCCAGTTAGCGCAATCTCGTCCATGACTGCAAAGATACTCGAGATTGCATTTGTAAATCTTTTATCCACTAGTCAATTTGAATTTCACTAAATTGATTCTTAGACTGTTCTGCAAAACAAGGATGATATTATGGAGCTCGCAAAGTCCTGTCATGAAGTAACGATGATAGTTATTAATCGAACTGTCGCATCTCAAGATACAAACTTGCTAGACGATATTGCAGAGCTTCAAGAGTATGTCATAATTTTCTGATTTTTCTCGTCTGTATTAACGTTATCCAGAGTTTTAAACGATATACAATCGACGATAAGGAAATACAAGAAGCGGAGGACATTTGTATCCATACTAGCTGCGAACAGCGATAAAGAGGATATAATTCGGTGCCAGAAAAGAATGTAGCACATGTTAACGGTTTTCACGGCTGCTCGAGCAGTGGAGACTCAGCAAGGTGTGACCGTGGTTCAACAAGCGGTAGTCAATACAAGCAAAAAGGTCGATTCAGTGGTAGTCGAAGTTCAGCAAGGGGGTGCCATACTTCAGGAGACAGTTGATTTATTGGTACGTATAGCATTGTCTAGAAGACTACATTTAAAGATTAATAACATTCTCTAGATCGTGTCTGCGCTAGAGCCTACCATCCCCCGAAACAGTGACAAACTAGCGGACTCGGAAAACAACGTAGGCCCCGTAAATATTATTTTAAATTGGTGTAAACAGCGCTAACGGAATACCTACAGCAAACTTCACAGCAAGGACGGAAGCTTTTAATTTCGTATCAAACACCTACCAGCATAGGGCCAGAAATAGCCTTCGCTGGTGTTTCAGCTTTTTTTTTTTAATCTGTCATTGAGTAAATTAATAACCCCTATGACATGCGACAGTTCATCAATATGAATTCATCCTTGTATCTCCACTTTCCCGTTGTTTGATTTCGTTCAAACTTCACATATTGTCTAGTCTATGCTCTAGAATACATAATATGTCATTTGAATATTATATGTTTAAGAAATGTCATGCTAGCAACATTCAAACGTCCACGTCGCACTACCTTATTTCAACCAACAGCACCGCACAACTACTACACAACACTTCATTCTTTGATCGACATTTTATGTCAAGTATTACAGTTAAGCAATTGTTTTGCAGATACTGCGCCTCATCAAGCACTTCTGCTTCCACTGGATGCCCACTAAAATCGTTATCAGTCACACCTGACTTACATAATCAATTCATCACGGGTGTCCGACTTTCCATAGTTTCCGCACTGCACATCACAAAACAAAACATAGGAAGGCGTAAGGTGTAAATATGTAACAAGAAAGAACACGGGTGGGGGACCGGTATTATGGCTACATCTTAAAGATGAAGACAAGACAGAGATATACAACAGGCTATAGCTACAGCTGAACTCCACCAATGCACCTACTACACATGAATGACCTGATACTCAAACCCACCAACGCCCCCAGCACACCAGACTCTCAAACGCTGACTTGTCACCGGCTCTTGACCATATTCCCCTCCCTCGTACTATGGACATCTATCCTGCTAGGCATACATATCATTCTACTCGACATCAACGAAATGCTGTTGGTGAGGGTAATCGAAGTGCTGGGCGTTATCGAACACAACGGATACTATAGGAACAGGTGCGAGTACCGCCTTCTGCACTTGGAATTGCGATTGGGAATGACACTCGATGAGTTTGATGGGTCCTGCCCTTGAGCATACATCTTGTTCGAAACCGACACATTGCTGTTCTGGGAGGTCCATATGGAGCTTTCCAGGTATAGGTATCACAGGAACAGAAACGGAAACGGGAGCAAGTACCCGAACTTGAGATTGCGGTTGGAAATGGAATTCGATGGGTTCAGGGGAGACGGAGTACGATGTACTCCCAAAGCTCACCAACATCTTGTCGCGGTCCATGATCCACCCAGGCCAGGGATACTCGGGATCAATCAACATCGCAGGCGTAGGATACGCATCAGGCCAATACATCTCCATATCCTGCGCCGCCTGCAACGGCTAAATGGACGGTGAAAACGGGGAATAAGTCCTCCCGTCGTTCTGAATGGGTTTGTATTCGCCTCCATTGAGTACGGTGAGGGAGCGTCAAAGGTATATGGGTGCGTGGATATCGCGATGCATTGAGGAACCTGGGGTCAGGCAAGGGGGGTATCCACCTCAGGGAGCGGGTCGGAATCAAAGATGCATTTGCCCCGCTGGCGGTTGTGTTGGCCGGAGAGGGTAAGAAAGAGTGAGAGGTTGCTAGCGCTGGCCGCCTGATCTCCTAAACCCGAATGTGCAGGGATTGTATGCGCTGAGTGGGCATCGAAGGAACTGTTGCGTAGTTTGGAAGAATTGGATACTAGGCAACGCAACATTGACATATGCAACATAATCCCTGGAAGCGGGACGCTGGACAGCCCACTCGAGGGAACTCCAGTCTGAGGATTAGCGCACATCCGATAAAGATCCACCACAGCCTGTGCCAGCTCATCACCCTTCTTCCCTCCCCTTCCCCTCCAAAATTAACTGAGAAACCACCTCCGAGTCGCACCTTCGCACCTCCTCCACATTCCCCGTCTGAATCGGTAGCAAGGCTACAGCTTCCCACGTTCCTCTTTTGCAGCTTTAGCGTTGCAGCTCCACTTATTCTGCTTGAAAGGGGAAGTTTATACCGGCGGTTGCGTACAATTTTGGAGAGGGAGCCGTGGTTAGCGTCGATTGTACCCGGGACGTCTTTGACGCAAAAGTCAGAGTGGAATAGCATGAATGTGTTTGTGGACGAGCGATGTATCTTTGGCGTTCTCATCCAGGTGGAGGAATATGAATAAGGAAGGGGATGAGCATACATAGTTTGAGTCGGAGGGGTCTGCGTAGGCTATTGGTGTTGTGATTGGTGCGAATGATAGACAAGTTTGGGTGGGGATCCAGTGCAGTGCGAGTACGCTGTATAAGATAGTAAGAGGGAGACATACGTGGTGTGATGATATGTGACATTGATATTTTGTATTCCTTGTCGTCGTCGTGAGAGAAAGGTGGGAGGCAAGGAGGAGAGACGCTCAGAGACAATAAGGGATAAGAAGGTGGGAGGAAAGAGAGAACTATTGCTCATGCGTCAATATCTGGACACCCAGGAATGCATGAGCACCCAGAGTGAATGAACCGATGACGAACTGATAAAAATAGCTTCATAAGTTTACTGGTCGAAGTTTCACAGAGAGTTTTGAAGTCAAGGGCATGAAGAATTGGGATCATCGATGGAAGGCATTGGGCCTTCTAGACTCTGGAGTCGTGGCAGTGGTTTGATTTAGCGTGGGAATATACCGTAAAGCGCCGCGAGCGCTTCACTAGTACTAGTACTACAGGACCCATGCACACCACCTCCACAGCCTGTTTACAGCACCCAGTGTTCAGAGATCCCTTCCAAGCTATACGACTCTTCCCTCCCCGTCAACAATCACCTACCACTGCTCATCGTCGTCAGTCTCTCCAAAAATATTCTTTCTAATTTCATCATCATGCCTCGCGACAATGGAAAGACAATTCGTCGCCTCGAAGCCGTCCGCGTGCTCAACGACCTCCTTACCCAAATCACCAATGTGGTTCCTACGCTTCCTCATCCAGTTAGCGCAATTTCGTCAACTACTGCAAAGATACTCGAGATTGCATTGGTGAATCCTCTATCCACTAGTTAATTTGAATTCTACTAAATTGGTTCTTAGACTGTTCTGCGAAATAAGGACAGTATCATGGAGCTCGCAAAGTCATGTCATGAAGTAACTACTAAGGTTATCGATCGTGCTGTCGTCCCAATTCAGGATACAAACTTGCTAGACGATATTGCGGAGCTTCAAGAGTATGTTACATGTTTCCTAGCTTTTCTCGTCTATGTACTAATGCGTTCCAGGGTTCTAAACGATATAGAATCGACGATAAAGAAATATAAGAAGCGAAAGACATTCATGTCCATACTAGTTGCGAACAGCGATAAAGAAGATATAACTCGGTGCCAGAAAAGAATGCAGCACATGTTAGCAGTTTTTACGGCTGCTCGAGCAGTGGAGACTCAGCAAAATGTGGCCGTGGTTCAACAAGCGGTAGTCAACACAAGCAAAATGGTCGATTCAGTGGTAGTCGAAGTTCAGCAAGGGGGCGCCATGCTTCAGGAGAGTTCAGTCAAAATTCAGCAAGGTGTGGTCATGCTTCAGGAAAGCGCAGTCGTTGTCCAACAAGCGGTAGTGGATACAAGCAAAAAGGTCGATTCAGTGGCAGTTGAAGTTCAGCAAGGCGTGGCCATGCTTCAGGAAAGCTCTTTTGTGGCCCAACAAAGCTCGACACGAATAGAACAAACTGTGGCCAAGGTATGTACATGATATAACAGAGGACCGCCGATAACAATTAACTTCTTACTACAGATTGTGTCTACACTAGACTCTACCATCCCCCGGAACGGCGACAAACCAGTGAACTCGGAAAGCAACGTAGGCGCCGTGTCGTTCAAAATTGCTGTTAAAAGCACTAACGGAATACTTACAGCAAACTTCACAGCAAGGACGGAAGCTTTTAATTTCGTATCAAACGCCTACCGGAGTAGGGCCAGAAATAGCCTTCGCTGGTGTTTCGGCTTTTTTTTTTTTAGGTAAAGGTAATTACCTAACAGGTGATGTGTCCCCTGTTATTATTCGATCCATAGATCTGGGCCAAATGCGGTAATTTTTGATGCCGGCGAAACCCGCGAACACGCTGGCTCATTCACGCAGCTGAACCAAGTGTTTGGCATTGGCCTCCCGTTATTTGGTTATGCGCGCGCATGGATGTACTTATTACAGAAAGTGAATGTCAATGGAGGTATACTATTTACACAGGGAAACTAATTCCGAAATAAATGCCAGAGTACTTATTTATAGATATGTAAGTGGAAGGCATGTAATTGTAAATGGCTAGCTTGCTGTAAATTAAATATATTCAATAAAATGCGACATTAAATCTCTATTTAGTATTATACACAGACCAGTAGCCAGAAAGAACTGGCAGTGGGCTTTTACTGGGTTCACCATACCAGCTGGTACCATGTTTGTAGTCTGATGTTGGTTGGTATGCAATGTTTAATCAGTATGTGGCCTTCAATTTAAGTAATATAGTAGTTGTACACTGATCTTATGTAGATCAATTCAAAATGGTTGAAGTTATACATTAAAAGAGCAGCAGTACGGTGTATTTCTTCCCATTTAAATGAAACCCAATAAAATATGAGCTTAAATTATATGTAAAATCACCGGGAAGTATTTGCAAAGAAGAAATAATAAATGCAAGAATAAAATAACGCCAGTAGTGTTACTAAAATGATGCAATGTATTAACTAATACCTACAAGTGTATGATAAATTTAATATATTTAAGAATAGTGTGTTGAACCATTAAATAAATGGAGACAGAATATTACAAAATGGTTCCGGCCCCCGGGGAAAGAGCATTACTAGAAGCAAGCCAGAAGTATATTTGTGCGCGCACACTATGTACATACTTAAGTACTTCGATTAGTAATACTAGTGGTACCTAACCGCGCAAATTGGCTCACGAAATGGTACATAAACGCCCAGCTGGACAGGCAGGCTGATTCGTCTTGACAGATAATTGAGCCGTGAGAATGCTGATGTACCTGAGAGATCCAATCGGATAATAACAGGGGACTACAAACTCTTACCTAACGACTAAAAGAAACCGAAAAAGGGAGGAAGCAGAAGTGACTGATGATCGATGAGGCCTTCAAGTGCTGTGCAGTACTGTAAGCTGAAATAAGATAGTGCGATGTAGATGTTTGAATGTTGCTAAGCAGCATGACATTTCTTAAATATATAACATTCAAATGGCATATTGTGTATTCTGGAGCATAAACTAGACTATACTTATGTGAAGTTTGAATGAGAACAGACAACGGGAAAGTGGAGATACAAGGATGAATTCATATTGATGGGCTGTCACATGTCACATGAGTCGTAGGGCCAGAAATAGCCTTCGCTGGTGTTTCGGCTTTTTTTATTTTTAGGTAAAGGTAATTACCTAAAGACAAAAAAAAACCGAAACACCAGCGAAGGCTATTTCTGGCCCTACGACTCATATGACATGTGACAGCCCATCAATATGAATTCATCCTTGTATCTCCACTTTCCCGTTGTCTGTTCTCATTCAAACTTCACATAAGTATAGTCTAGTTTATGCTCCAGAATACACAATATGCCATTTGAATGTTATATATTTAAGAAATGTCATGCTGCTTAGCAACATTCAAACATCTACATCGCACTATCTTATTTCAGCTTACAGTACTGCACAGCACTTGAAGGCCTCATCGATCATCAGTCACTTCTGCTTCCTCCCGCTGCAGTGGGTGCTCACTAAAGTCATTATCAGCCACACCCGACTTAATCAATTCATCACGGGTGTCCGACTTTCCATAGCTTTTGTGCTGCCTATCAGAGGCTATCAGAAAGGCCTAAGGTGTAAATATGTGACAAGAAAGAACGCAAAAAGGAAGAGACGATATTATGACTACATCTTAAAACGAGACAAGACAGAAAGGCGACAGGCTATTAAATTTACAGTTGAGGAAATGAAATGATATGAAAAACGAGATTAGTGGGTATACACAGCGAATAAAAAACCCCACAAAAGATCTATGCATGAGTATCCTGATACTCAAACCAACCAACGCCTCCAGCACACCACAAACTCTCAAACGCTGACTCGCCACCGGTTCTTGACCATATTCCCCTCCCTCATACTATGTATACCCATTCAGCCAGGCGTACATATCATTCGACTCGACATCAACACAATTCTATTGGTGAGGGAAGTCAAAGGACTACGCGTTATTGAACATGACAGGTGTCACCGGAACGCGGGCTAATACCACCATCTACGCTTGGGATTGGGATTAGGAATGCAGACAATACCGTGGTTTTGATACATCATTTGCTGTGATTGCTGAGCGCCTCTGATGTATCAATTCCAGCAATTATAGTACATTCGTGATGTATAAATGCTACAATTATTGTAGGCTTCCAGACATCAATGTACGTGCTCGGTTAGCGAATGTACACTCGCTGGCCCCGCGCAATCCCCGCGGGCCCTTGGCCCCTTCCTTTATACATATACTCCCACGCCCCCCCCCCGCCCCCCCCGTGTCCATATTTAGACCGTTCTTGATATTGAAAATGAGCACGCAATCTCAGATTAGATTTAGCTTGCCATCGTGGGATTCACTGATATTTAATTAAATACTAAACCGACATTCGATGAAAATATTGTATTTACGCTGTACTTGCTGCACCTGCTGTACTCACTGTATCGCTGCAACACGTTATTTATGTTCTTTCTCTGCCTCACTTCACACCCCCTGCGGTCTTCGCTCGAATCCTCGCTATTCAGAACTTTTCCAACATCGCAACTATACTTACCTCAAGATCATTTGGATTACTCCAAAAAACGGCGCTTCACAACTGCAGACACAAAGCCTACAATGCCAGCCGATGCCCTTTTCTGGAACAGTGTGGAATCGAAATTAAAATTGAGAGCCCATAAAGGTATGCACCCCTACTATTTATTCATCTTTGTTGCCTCGTTACTCTAGACCGCCCGTCTGTGAACGTTCACACAATTCTATATACTTGTTTCTGTATACTATAGTATGGCGTGACTTCAGTTGCAGTTCAACGATTATCAGTTTGACTGGTTGTGCTGTGCGTAAAGTACTGTTCTTCTTTCTCCCTTTCCTATCCTTTTTCACCATTTTGTGCGATTCAATTACCATGTAGATTTGTTAGATACACTGCTAAAAAGCCTCCTGCTAGCACCACCTCCATCATGGTCTCAATGTCATGCCGGAAAATTGGAGCCCGAGCTGATAAACGCAACGAGTACGCTCATCGAGGTAGGGGTTCGCAGTATTGGACTGTATGTGGGATTTACTGTAGTTACCAGATGCCCTATGTCGCAACGAGCTCTCTCATTGAGTAGAAATAGGAAGGCATTTGTAATCGCAAACAAGGGAGGTTGGTTATTATTGAAAGGAGTAAAGTTATGTACTTAACCAATACTGTCCACAGCTCGCTTGAAAAAGGTGCCAAAGAGAGCTAGAAACACACGCGCTGAGAGAGAAGAGAAAGAGAAGACTAAGGTTTTTTCAGTTTTCTGGAAGCCGACAGGACATTGACGACACTTGAGTACGCAGGTGCACTCCCTGAACATTCCTTTCCACTGGTTTCGCAGTCACTGAGTATGACTGCCAATGAATCACCTCTTGACACCATCACTGCCGCTTCAGGAAGTGGAACTGGTCCACCTTTCTAGTTCGCAATGCAGGATATATCGGCACCTGTCATGTCTCTCGCAGCGGCTGCAACCAACACTCCTGATAGCTTCAACCCCCCACTTTCGACTGGGATTCATCGGTCTACGAGTCAAATTACCAACGCAGGGGTAGTAGTTTGTACAATGACTATTGGGCATCTTCATATACACGACGTATATATAATATCCAGCTACACTAAGCCTTGTATACACATGATAAAAATGTGCTCCCCACCGTCTCTTAGACTGCTATCTTCCTTTTAATAATCTGGCGCTATATACTCGTTTTTATAAATATCCTTATTTGATTATTCTCTCATATTGCTAATGGTCGTTCTGAAATGGTACTACGGTAGTTTATTACAATCTAATAATCTAGTTGGTATCTGTTCGTTTTCTTTACCTTCAATGCTCACTCGTCTGCCACATGGAATTTAAGTACCATATACATGATCTTCTTACTATATGAAGCCATTTTCAAGACTGCGACCGTGACGTGCTACATGATGCGCGCGGTTTTTGTGCAAAGGACACGCCGTACGTGAACGCTTGATCGCTCAGCGCTCAGCCTCGTTGACTTATAGGGTACAAAGTCAAGGGATGCATTGTACAATATTCTTATAGAGCACATTTACGACAATTAACAATACTTTATGCACATTATAAATATATAAATAAAAAGATCTTTGAAACGAAATCAATCAAAAAAATAGTAGATACATAATCTATGGCTCAAAACTCCATTAAAAACATCAAGATCCAATAAGGAAGCAAAACACCGGCAACAATGAAATACATTCAAGCAAGACTTATCTCATTAACGTTTACGTCGTATAGAGGAAGGCTTCATTGGACCCAATGTACCGGCTCGAGCACGCTTCGATCGTGTGGAACCTTTAGTCTCAGGCGCCTGTCGTTTTTGAACCGTTGAAATAGGCTGTGCGATTGATGTATTACGAGATGGATCTGCCATGCGTTGTAGGCATTCTGTCACGTCGCTTACTGCTGCTTTCCACTCGGCCAAATTCGAATGCCACCACTTCAGTCCAATTAGAACCGTAACGATCCCAGTAGGCCCACCCTTCCGAAGAGAGTGAAGGGAATTAAGTAACTCTGCTTATATTTATATTTTTCTTTAGGTTGTAAATAAAGTAAATGTCGATATGCGACTTCAAGCTTATGAATCTCGGCTTCGGTATGCGCAATGTCATGATTTTTTAGCTGAGATTAGACGGCAGCTATGTCTTCGTAAACAACTGCTAATTTCCAAGGACCGCTATGCACGTGGTCAATCAATGCAAACTCGTAGTCATGCTTTGATTGATACTGTGGGGGAACGCATTGTATTTTATTCAGAAGGATATCGACGAGCATATCGTGCCTTGGTTGCATTGTCGGTCAACGTAAAAGAAGTAGAAGAAATGCTTTCCGATATTAAGGAACTCCACGATGATGATGTCCGATCAATTGATGCAGCTCAGAGTCAGGGCGTCACGGAGGGCCGCCGGATTATGTCCTGGATATGGCGTACAGGACAAACCTATGATGCTACTACAGGAGAGGGTGTTGTCGAGTGTAAGTGCCAGTCTTTGATATCTTAGGTCATTACCACAGTTTTTAAACTCTAAGGTATCATAGGTCTTCATGTTGAATGGTGTAAGGCTCGTGCAAGAGCATATAGATGGTCCGAAGAATGCCTTCTACTTAGAGAGGAAATGCGACGTGTTGTGGCTACCCTCATCTGGCAACAAGATTGGTGGCTAAAACACTCTCAAATAACAGATCATTCCAATGCAACAGAAATCGGTAAACGATCTTTTGCTTTACGTCAAGCTGGAATTAGAACAGCTATAAAGGAACACTTCACAGCATTGTGGAAGGAGCCGTTATTATCCTTAGACAAAGTAGACCTCTCAATACTAGCTCCAACTAGTTCGTAAAATGTGGCCCAAGATTAAGAGTAACATACAGAAATTTAGTTAGCACTCGTCAATACAAATTGTGCGTGGTCTGTGATATAATATGAACTTGATTCTTATGGTTGTACGAAGTGGAGTAAGACAGATATCTATAGTGATACAACTTAAATAGGACACATGTCCTCTTTTACCAATAGATCTAGAAGATAAAAAAGAAGCAAATATAAGAGTTGAAATGCATGGAGCCCACTGTAGTAGAAGAACACCGGCATGTAATAACTGTTCATCATATGATGTTAAGAAGCACAGTGAGCAATGAAGGCGTGGTTAATCAATGGTTTGTTCGTCCCTGTATTATAGCTGAAGTGGGAGATACAAAATAACATGAACGGATGATTAACAAGGCTGATACATACTTAGTGACAGCCTGCCTCACAACCACCATTGGAATTATTCTTTACAGCGGTAGTTATTTTCTCATTGACATTGCCCTGCCTGTCGCTCGGCCAAGTTCTCATGACATAGTTGAATGTTGATTCATAGGTATGATATAAGAGCGGTGAATGCACAACCAGCAGCTGCCACTACCAGACACCACCCAATATCTACGTGAGCACGTTGCGGTCATCGATCAATATTCTGAAATTGTGACAATGTGATACTTAGTATGCACACATACGATTACTATTAGTCAATTATATGCCTAACAACAATGATCTCATAAAACTATCAACAAAAGTGAACATTGGTGTCGAAATTAAGCAATACTAGTGTGTAAGATTAAGTATCTTTCAAGGCAACATTTTTTATTAGCCTCGCCGTATGGGCTAATAAGACATGCGCATAGGACCTATGATTCTGTAGCTCTACTAAGCTCTCGCTTCCATGAAGACAAGAATAGTTGGACAAATGTAACATTGACAAGATCACAGCAGACAAGTCAGCTGCGGGCTTTGCCAAACTGCAGTTCAATGTTCAATGTGTAAAGTCCAACGATTATATGCACCAAATAGCACGGCACGATCTTGCACAGCTGCCGTGTACATTGGAATTAAGATTAAGTATTAATGAGATATAATGAAAGGTGTCAGTCCATTGATAAATGTGGGAACTAGCATATACAATCTAGATCTTAGCACGGACGGTAAGTATGATGAGAAGAAGTTGCTATTGAGAAGCAGTGCACCTATGTGGCAGAGGCCCAATGGTATAAGATAATGCAATGGCAGTAAGCTATTGTGTGCGGGGCCATGAGGTCGCGAGATCCATGCATGATGTAAGTGATTACTGCAAATGACACATCAGCACCTACAGTGATTGCTGTTGCTGATACATCAGGCCTTTGCTGTAATTACTGCAAATGATGTATCAGATTCCCAGTATCTGGTGAGGAATGGCACTCGATGGGTTTAGAAGATCCTGCCTTTCAAGGAGCATACATCTCATTCGAATCAACACCAACGCACTGCTACTGTTGGTGGCCGTCAAAGGACCACGCGTTGTCGAGCATTACGGGTGTAGGTGTCACCGGTACCGGTATGAGGACTGTAGCATGCTGGGATTGAGAGTGCGGTTGGGATTCGAGGGTCCAAGGGAGCCGGAGTACATTATACTCCCAGCACTCTCTAGCTCCTTCCCATTCCCATGGTCAACCATCCGCCCAGGCTGAGAACTCTCAAAGTCAACCAAGCGTTGTACGTGTAGAGTTCATAGGGCTAGGAACTGCGAAAGCGGGGAAATAAGATCACCCATTGTTCTGAATGGATTATATTCGTCTCCATCAAGTACGGTGCGGGAGCTTCGAATGTAGGTGCATGCGTGGACGGCTTGAAGCATAGGTATCCGGGATCGAATACCCTCTTGTTGCCGTTCACAGAAGTGGAAGCGACAGTGGACAGGGAAGAGGGGGAGTTTGCCAGCCCTCTGACAGCGCTGGCGGAAGCCGAATGTGTTGGATTGTATGCGGATGAATCGGATATGCTAGTTGGGCGCCGGAGGAACTGTTGCTTGACTATTGCATAGGATGGAGGAACGGTGCAAAGGGCAATGCAATGTTTCCGTATGCACCATAATCTCCGGGTAGCAGGACACCGGACGGTTTCCTAAGTGGAACCCTAACCTAAGGACTCACCTGCATCCGACCAAGGTCCGACTCAGCCGGTGCCGGCTCATCCCGCTTCTCGTCCTCCAATAAAGCTGCGTACGTCCCTCACTCCTCCTCTCCTCCACACTACCCCGCATCCGAATCGGTAACACAGGTACACCTTCCCACATTCCTCTTTAGCAGCCTTAGCATAGCGATCCCAGTTCCCCTCCCGCTCGGGGAGCTCCAGCAGTATCCTATGATCTTGGGGTGCAATGGTTCGTGAAATGAACTTGGGTCATCTTTCCGATGCACAATGTCAATACAGAAAAGCCAGGAATGCGTATGGAGAGCATGGGGTGTACCCTTGGTTGCGCCTCTTGTCTGGGCCGGGTGGTTGGCAATTCGTGTAAGTGGGAACTTCGAAGACAGGGAAGAGAGGAAGAAAGAGGGGGAGAGAAGAGATTCGTAATCTGAGTTGGAGGGGTCTGCATAGGTTATTGGTGTTGTGGTTGGTGCGAGTGATACTCCAAGTCCGGCTGGGGATCCTGTGCGGTGTTAGTACACTGTATAACATAATAAAGAAGATGACATACCGGGTGTGATTATATGTGACATTGACATCTTGCATTCCTCGTCATCATCGTCGTGAGAGAAGTGGGAAGCGAAGGAATGGGAAGGAGCATCGGAAATCTTGGGGATACGTGGATGTTCCGAATCCATTGAAAAATCCAGGATCGAAGAAGGCTGTATCTCCGGCAGAGGATTTGAGTCCATTTGTAGGTACATTCCGCCTTGTTGTTGTTGCTGCTGGCCGAGGGAGTAGGAAAGAGAAGAAATTTTCTGACGTTGATCGCTCGATCTACAGACGTGGAATGTGTATGGGCTGTATGTGGTGGAGTCGAATGCGCGGGAACCATAATCCACCGGGAGTGTGACACTACTCGGCGACCTAGGAGGCGGCACCTTAGGACTCACATCCATACCATCAATGTCCAGCATAGCCTGCGCCAGTCAAACCCTTTCTTCCCCTCCAACAACACCTGCAAACCTCCTCATACCTCCTCTCCTCCACACTGCCCTGTCTAGATATGTAGTTCCAAGCCAGCGTCCTATGTTCCTCCTTAGGAGTGTTCGATCATCTATCCCAGGGCTTATTCTATTCGAGGCGGAGTTCGTGCCAGCAATTCCCAATGAAAGTAGAGTAGAAGCCGTGGTTCGTCTCGAGATGTAGTTGGGATATATATTATCATGAACGTGGAGTGGGAGAGCATGAATGCGTTGGGTAGGCGCGGAATGTATCTCAGCTTTTCAACTGCCTGACGCTGTGGGGGACGTGGATAAGGGGGAAGAGATAACGATGGAAAAGAAGGCGAGGCATTCTCTGCTTGATTTTGAGCGGTTTGCACAGGTTATTAGTCTCATGTTTGAGATGAAGGAGATTTGTTGTGCAGGGTGGAGAACGTTCTCGGTGTGGTTGGGATACTACACTATGTAAGTTACAGACGAGCGTTAGATCATGTGTATGGAGAACAGAAAAGACATACGGGATGCTTCCCAGGCAGCGTCACGTTCGAAAGTCCAGAGATCGGGTGGGAAGAGGATGTGCATAAGACGTCCTATAGTGCATCTGAGTCCGGACCGGCCTGATCAGTGGCCATGTAATAACGATGCGGGATGCGCCCCCACCGATGCACTGACGCACCACTGGCACCACCCCCCCCCTGCCCCGCACGCAACGCAGCAGCCTCTTACAGTTCCACCTAATCCACGAGTTTGGAAGTAGCGGTTGTAGTAATAAAGAAATAGGGCCGGCAAGCGGCAGAGCCCACTACCTAGTAAATTTCATCAAAAATTGTTTGTCCATATGTACCAATAAGGCGAGGCATGCAAAGTAAAACTCAATTCACTAATGAGGAAAGGGTTCTTATAAGTCATTATCATTGAAATTTAAATTTATTACCAAGAAAAAGTAAAGCAGAGCTCAAATTAATTATTTACATGTCTGATTTAAAAATCTAAAAAGTGTGTAAATGCACAATTTGAAGTTGATAGTTCTGAAACATAAGGGATTAGCTAGAGGATATGCAATAGACAAGGGGAAAAGGGTACCCTGGACCGTGAAGATCTGTTGAGAAACTGAATTAGTTTAGCAGTAATGAATACAATAGTGCCTTTAGTGAGACCACTGTATGTTTCCTGCGTAAAAGGAATGTTAATAAGATGCATAATGAAAGAACTATAGGAAAGAAGGACAGACATTAACAACTGCAAATGAAGTGAATGTTATGTGATAAATGTTGGGATGAAGGGCGGGACGGAAAAAAAACAGAAGATATATTGGAAGCCTAAATAGGATGGTTTAGTTTCATTCAATTGTAAGTGAGAAAGAAATTAACCGGAAAGAGCGTTAAAATTTGAGTGTCAAGGTTTTCAACCTCATTTAAAAAAGAGTTTTGGTTTTGGTAGCATGTCCGAATCTGATCACAAGATACAGTAGGACAGCCAATGGTAACTGCCAGACAGCCATCGGCACAACGAGCACAAGAGATAATTTCACCAGGCCGGCAAGCAGCGTTTTATATTTGTTAATACAGAAAATGATTGGGAACATGTACAGGTTCTGGCCCTAATTATATTGCAGCTATATAATGTTGTGAACACAATACTTGATAGCTGACGAAAAGCTCATATTGTTCCACATATCAGATCAGACTAATGATTCCAGAACTATGGACTGTGTATTGGTGTTGAAATATAATACATATTTTTGGTACGGCCATACTATAAATACATTTTTCTCGATCTTGCCAATTCATACATATGCCAACCCCTCAAATCTTAATAATATACTCTACATACTGAACTATATGATATCTTATAGCTTTGTTATTATTATAAAATACTCTACATAGATAGTAACATGGTATAAATTACGAAGTACCACTGACATTAGGAGCAAGTTTCTCATTAACAACACTTGCAATACACAACGGATATCCCTTTAACCTCCTCCACCCGACAAACATAGTCATCGCAAGGATCGAAATCACTGCAGTAAGACCAATAGATACGAAAAAGAACCACTTGTTCGTAACCATTCCCAGTCTCTCAACACGAAGCACTGCAGACGTCTGTGCTGCCTCAAATGTGCCAAAGGAAGACTTCCCGTCGGTAGGCCTGTATCCGTCCGTGAAAGCCTTGGCCGCGGAATGTATAAACATATTCATTCGGGCAGATATGTAGTCAGATGACAATGTCTGCGGCAGTGATTGTATATCGTGGATCGCTGACTAATACAGATGCAAGTGAAGGGAGCGACGTTTCTATAGGAGAAACCATCTCCGTTTTATTTGAGTGCGGTATGTGGTCGACAGTAAAAGGTGATGTGTAATTTTTGAATTTCCCCTCGGGATACGCCAAGAATAGGTAAGCGGATTTGGCCATCGTCTGGTTGTACAGCGGTATTACAGATCCTAACGCAATGTAAATATTGAGAAACAGCGAAGCTGTGGGGAGCTAGTGACTCGCCATTCATCCCCACGCCACCGCCATCAGGGCATAAGTGTCAGCCAATTATTTTCATTAAATGCCTAGGTTTTATGATCATGGTGATCATATAAGCTAGGCATTTTTTTTATGATCACCCACTATTATATATGTAGTAGTGAATGTATGATTACTAGTGAATGTATAAGTGATCATAAGTGATCTTTCAGTGTTTTAGTAGTGTTTCAGGTGGATATTTACTTACTACTGGTACTAATGAATGTAATGGTGATCATAGGTGATCATTAGGTGTTTCAAGGGCATATTCACTTATTACTGGTACTAAAGAATGTATATGTGATCATAAGTGATCATTATATATTACAATAGCATATTATTTTGAATAATATTATATATGTCACACATGTGACATATCTCGAACTTGTCACGCATATTCCCGCGCCTCACATTGTTCCCGCGCTTCACATTTGTGACATCCTTCTCGCGCGTCACGTCTGTCACGCATATTCCCGCGCATCACGCATATTCCCGCGCTTCTCGCATATTCCCGCGCATCACGCACATTCTCGCGCTTCATGCACATTCCCGTGCATCACATATTCCCGCGCATCACATCTGTCACATTCTTTCTGTGTGTCACATCCGTCACACATATTCGCACGCATCACATTTGTCACATATATTCGCACGCGTCACGCTATTCACTTGTGTCACATATATTCGCACGCGTCACACTATTCACGTGTGTCACATATATTCGCACGCGTCACACTGTTCATACGTGTCACGCAATTCACGTGTGTCGCATATATTCGCACGCGTCACACTGATCATGCGTGTCACGCTATTCGCACGCGTCACACTATTCACGTGTGTCACATATATTCGCACGCGTCACACTGTTCATACGTGTCACGCTATTCACGCGTGTCACATATATTCGCACGCGTCACACTGTTCATGCGTGTGACGCTATTCATGCGCGTCACGCTATTCATGCGCGTCACGCTATTCACGCGCGTCACGCTATTCACGCGTGTCACACTATTCACGCGTGTCACACTATTCACGCGTGTCACACTATTCACGCGTGTCACACTATTCACGCGCGTCACACTATTCACGCGTGTCACACTATTCACGCGTGTCACACTATTCACGCGCGTCACACTATTCATGCGTGTCACGCTATTCACGCGCGTCACGCTTTTCATGTGTGTCACGTGCGTCACATTTGTCATTTGTCACACTTTTAGCGCTCGTCACACATGTCACCTGCTTTCATTTGTCACACTTTGCACAACTATCATGCATTTGATGGTGTTACTCTTTGATTCACATTACATGTTTTATGTGTGTCACTCATCATGCTTTTTGCATATTTTACATTTTTCACAATTTTCACAGCTCAGTAATGTAATTTGGCTTTTGATATTGACAACATATCTAGATGTGGAAACTATATTAAGTGGGGGATACTTAGTATATCACCTGTCATAGTCTACTAGCCCATCATGGTTTTCATGTATATCATGTTTTTGATGTATATCACATATCAAGTTTTTCATGTTCTCAATTTGAATTTCAATTGCTTCTGACATTTACTCACACTTGTGGAGCCTGAAGGCACAGTAGGAAGGAGAATCATGATGTACTGAACACTTAACACCAAGGGAGAGAAGCTGATTATGTGTATCTGATTACCTGTATATCTATACCATTGTTCAAATTGTTACAGAACAGAAGTATCCAACTGTGCAGAGTAAATTATTAAAGCAAAGGAAACAATCATGTTCTTGCTAAACTGAAGGTTGTAACAAGAAATGTGACAATTAGTAAATTATAGAAGTGTAACAATAATAAGGAGCCAGATTGAAACATGTAGAGTGTGTATGTAAGTCCACTGACATTTTACAATCAAGACTAGAGATGTGATATGATGCTATTGAACATTTTCATATTGAACAATTTGGTGATAGACCCACACATGGACAAAAAATGTGAAAGAATGGTGAAATATGTGATTCTACATCACATCAAACTTACACATCTCAGTTATTAAATGATCATTATTCTTGTATCACTATTGGTTATAATGATATCTTCATCAATACACATTATTGATTCATATCTGCTTACTCTATATGACTACATAATCTTGTGATATATTGATACAGAGAGAAAATGAAAACTATCTCAACTCTTACTGATATTGTGTCACAATCAGTTTCACTTCTACACTGCTACATGTACTCATATCTCTGACATATGTTGTTTATACTTATACTTAAACCTTATGGCTTCATCTTTTAAACAAGCATATGACTACTGGCAGGATCAACCAGGTAACTACTCAGACAGCATCAGGGAGTGGTTCATGCACATGCTATTGCTGAGTA
Organism: Cyathus striatus; assembly: GCA_025738555.1. NCBI lineage: Eukaryota > Fungi > Basidiomycota > Agaricomycetes > Agaricales > Nidulariaceae > Cyathus > Cyathus striatus. The sequence goes on from JAOVFP010000018.1 coordinate 1,777,787, forward strand.
TTCCCTGCTTACCATAGCTTTCAAATTTTGATATATTGTCAATATCAAAAGCCAAATTACATTACTAAGCTGTGAAAATTGTGAAAAATGTAACATATGCAAAAAGCATGATGAGTGACACACATAAAACATGTAATGTGAATCAAAGAGTAACACCATCAAATGCATGATAGTTGTGCAAAGTGTGACAAATGAAAGCAGGTGACATGTGTGACGAGCGCTAAAAGTGTGACAAATGACAAATGTGACGCACGTGACACACGTGAAAAGCGTGACGCGCGTGAATAGCGTGACACGTATGAATAGCGTGACACGCGTGAATAGTGTGACACGCGTGAATAGTGTGACACGCGTGAATAGTGTGACACGCGTGAATAGCGTGACGCGCATGAATAGCGTGACACGCGTGAATAGCGTGACGCGTGTGAATAGCGTGACGCGCGTGAATAGCGTGACACGCGTGAATAGCGTGACGCGCGTGAATAGCGTGACGCGCATGAATAGCGTGACGCGCATGAATAGCGTGACGCGCATGAATAGCGTGACACGCGTGAATAGCGTGACGCGCGTGAATAGCGTGACACGCATGAATAGCGTGACACGCATGAACAGTGTAACGCGTGCGAATATATGTGACACACGTGAATTGCGTGACACGTATGAACAGTGTGACGCGTGCGAATATATGTGACACAAGTGAATAGCGTGACGCGTGCGAATATATGTGACAAATGTGATGCGTGCGAATATGTGTGACGGATGTGACACACAGAAAGAATGTGACAGATGTGATGCGCGGGAATATGTGATGCGCGGGAATGTGCCTGAAGCGCGAGAATGTGCGTGATGCGCGGGAATATGCGAGAAGCGCGGGAATATGCGAGAAGCGCGGGAATATGCGTGATGCGCGGGAATATGCGTGACAGACGTGACGCGCGAGAAGGATGTCACAAATGTGAAGCGCGGGAACAATGTGAGTAGTGTAGGGGGCACAACCTCCAAAAGCACTCGCCAATCGCCTGGCACGGCGAGACCCTGGCGTGGGAAAGTGGCGAGACCTGGCGAGACTGGCGACGTGCTAGATAGATATTTGACTACGGAATGTACAAATTATCTACTATTATTACATCCCCAATGAACTAAGTAACGAATTGGCATCCCAAGGCTCATCAGCCTCTGCCTGTGATCCTTGAGGGAGTGAATTTTGAATAGATGGGAGCTGTCCTTGACGAATGATATCAATAATAGAAGTATCATATACTTCTCCAACAGGAACTGCCGCACTGAAACCATCACCACTCTCAGTGGTGAACCCAGACTGTTCTAATGCAGCATATTCAGTTGCCAGTTCACTCAATGCAAAACTTTCTAAGCCCTCAAAGTCTGTACCCTCGAAGCCAGTTTCCAGAGGAGTAGGAATCGAAAAAGAATCTGTCAAGGTATCAGCACGTTCTAAATCAATACCTTTCGAAGTAATGTGCATATGTGCATGACGGCGACGTGGATCTTTTCCTGCAGCAATGGCAGCCTCGTGTAATTGACGGTTGTAGTGATTTCGTAATGTTCCCAATGACTCCAGATGAGCGATAGTTAATCGCGATCTCTTTACACTTTGGACTCCACCCAAATTGGAGAAAAAGCGCTCGACCTCAGCTGCATGTGGAACAATTGACATCATCTTGATCGCAAAAGTTTGAATTGGATGAAAACCAATGACGGATTTCCACCACACTATCGCATCTGCTTTCCCTCCTTTAAATGGTGGCTCCTCATTTGCATATGCTTGTATATCTTTCAACAATTGCTCGGCATGTTTTCGTGACCAACCCCATTTCTCTGCAATGCCCAAAGCAATTCGAAATGCATCTTTAGTAGTCCGCGAGTGGACAGAAGAAATTATAGCCAGTTTGCGACAGAGAGGATGGAGGAACAAAGCAAGCCAGTGAAGCTCAGTATTCATGGCATGGAAATAGTGCGTAACTGTCTCTTTTGCATGCTGAAGAAAGCCCTTATCTTCGAAATCAGATTCTGACAAGTTACAGATCTCTCGCTGTGCCCAAATAAGTTGTATCATGCAATCTGCCAGTGTGATATCCCTGGACTCGGTGTCTCCAATCAAATCAAGAAGTGGCTTGCAGATTCGAATAAACTCTTCATTTTGCTGCCATCGACCCACTTCTAAAACACTGGCAAGGACATCACGTCTGATAGGTGAGAGTCCATTTACTGCATGCTGAGCTTCATCACGACTGCATAAAGTATACAGTATCTGTTTATGCTCTTGGATACTGAGGGCTTGAAGGATTACTGCATAAAAACGCGACTCGGTATTCTTTTTCAATCCACGTGTGACCCTATTCTCTTTTGCAAGTTGATCCAACTGACCTCCCCAATAGTGCGATGCATTGAAGAATGTTACTATCTTTGTATTCTTCGTGATCAGGTCCTTAATACTTGGAAAGCTTGCAACTTTCCCCATAATAGTGTTCACGCCATGAATAAAGCATGGTAGTTGCTGTTATACATATAGGTCAGTATGGTTTCATTCATTTTTTAACACATTTACTCACGAGAATCCAAGAGTGGCTATTTGCCCATTTGCGACGAAAAGCTTGCATGGTTGTTGGGTTATCTGTACAGACTGCAGTGATAACGCGAGAATTGACTTGCTTCTTAGTCAGTGCTTCATCAGCAACAACAACAAGATTGTCTGCGGTTGCGCGTATGCCAGTAAGTTCTTTCAGTGCCAGGATAATAGGGTATTCCCCAACTTCTGATACAAGGCATCCATAAACACTCCGCTTCATGCTGTCTTCCCACCCATCCATCAAGTATGTCAAACTTTCTCTAGCTGCAAGCCTTTCAACATCTTCATTGTAAGCACGCGCTTCTTCAGCTGGGAGATATGTTGACATGAGAACGAAACGCGAAGCTGGGGAATAAGAAGGATGGATGTTTCCCACCCATTTCCGAAAGAAGTGGCTGTCAGCCTGATTAAAGGGGATGTTTCCATGTATAAACCACCTGTTCTCGCGGTTACTTCCACATTATTCCCCTCATTATCAATGTACTCACCTTAGAAGCCGGGTATTAGCACTGTCTTGCTCTCCCTTTGTAAGTGCCCTATCCACAAAGCTTCCCATTCCAGTTGTAATAATTGCCTTCCCAGCTGCAACCTTTTGCTTCTTCTTGGGATGAGCGGTAACCTCGGCATCATCCCCTGAGTCAGACACAGCTATATTTACCCCTCCACCACGCTCCATCAGAATCTTGTTTGCATCAGTCCGTACATCTTTTGGCGCGTTGCGGCATTCATTTGGAGATGCAAAGTGCTTTGGACAGCGGCCATCTCGATGAATCAATAGCACTGAACAGTACTTGCACTCTACTGTCCAGCGTCTCGTTTTCTTGTTTTTCTCCTTCATAATGAAGTTTTCAGTTATGAATTTATCTTCTGGATGTCCGCCTTTAGTTCCACTCATGTTAGCGTAGTACGTATTGAATTTGTGAGGCTGCGGAGGTATCTAACGGAACGGAGGGCAATGACAGCGGAATCACACCACTTATTATTTAATTACATAATCCTAGGTATCGCCGGGTCTCGCCAGTGTCTATTTCTGAGGAGGTATCGCCACCTGGCGATCGCCAGGTGGCGATACCTGGCGAGGCGAAACGGCGAGGTTGTGCCAACAACACTAAATGTGAGGCGCGGGAATATGCGTGACAAGTTCGAGATATGTCACATGTGTGACATATATAATATTATTCAAAATAATATGCTATTGTAATATATAATGATCACTTATGATCACATATACATTCTTTAGTACCAGTAATAAGTGAATATGCACTTGAAACACCTAATGATCACCTATGATCACCATTACATTCATTAGTACCAGTAGTAAGTAAATATCCACCTGAAACACTACTAAAACACTGAAAGATCACTTATGATCACTTATACATTCACTAGTAATCATACATTCACTACTACATATATAATAGTGGGTGATCATAAAAAAAATGCCTAGCTTATATGATCACCATGATCATAAAACCTAGGCATTTAATGAAAAAATTGGCTGACACCCCTCATCAGGGAGATCGATCAACAGAGCTTCAAACCCTCCCAACATCAACTTCCAGTCCGTTCCATCCGCCGAAACATACCAATCCGTTGTATCATTGAACACTTTCCCAGGAGCAATGAAACCACAAGAATAATTGTACTGAATGATATCCATCTTATACCGTATATCTCCCTTCCTATCCTTCTGTGTAGAGTAATCCGCCGAAGGGGTAGGAATGATTGTTTTCAGGGGAACCTGATATCTGAATGTTGTGTTTTCCACTGCTCCACTCAGACTAGGGAAGTAGCTCTTCGAGGGTAATATTCCAGGCCTTGTGACCACGTATGGTTCGGATTTACACCAGCAACGTAGAATGACGGATCGGATTTATCAACGAGAACAGGAGCAATGCTCATAGATCCTGGCGCAAAACTGCCAAGTGCAATAGAGATCATCCAAACGACAAATGCAACACGGTACGTATGCGTTGCACAGGGAGAAACAATATGCGAGATATGGTCCGTTATACCAGTGGACAATTTCGACACCTTGTCTATCGAAGTTGACACCGTAGACGACCCGCGACGAGATAACTGCGCATACCACTCCCCGCAGAATATCTGTGTGACAATACCTTGAACGAGCACTAGAGTTATATTTTGCCAGAAGATAAACAAGACTGTAGCACCTGATTTCGATTCTGATAACGCATTGACCGAGATCGTATCAAGTATAAGAGGATTTTTATATGATAGTCCAGCAAGTGCCAAAAATACACCCTCAGATATCATGAACATAACCAAACGCATGGGGAAAGTCCAATCGGCAGGAACAACTCCATAATCAGCCACATGTAGAGGCTTCATCTCAGTGGATGAGAATACCCCAAAGCCGCATCACTCAACAAAGTCGACAGGCCAAGCAGATAGCTCTTCAGCCTCATCCATCCCCAAACCATAAAAGGCAAGAGCACCCCTATCGCGCCGACCAATCCGACTGTAATATAAAACACATTTTGATTCGTAACCAACGCCAGTTTATGTACTTGCACCGAAGATGACGTCGGGGAGGTTTCGAATGTGCCTGCGAAGGAATAGCCGCTGGTTATGGGACTGTATCCGTCTGTGAAAGCTTTCGTCGCTGAGAGAACATATGCGTTCATAAGCTGACAGCGGGGCCGTCTTTTGGAAAGCGAAGTTGCTTAGGAACAAGGATGCAGTAAGAGAGTTTATAGAGTCAGGCACTGTGCGTAATGGTTCCATGTCGGTTATAGCATCGAGAAGAGACATAGTTAATACCCGATTCACAACTGTGTCGTTGATATTATTGACACGAGCATCTTCGGAGGATGATACAGCGAGTGAGCCATCTGTATTTAGTATCGCGTAGCCACTTGATACTTTATAATGAGGATCGCATAGGAGGACCGAGGCTAACGGTGAGCCGACTGGGGTTGTGTATCCTTCAGGGAATAGAGGAGCTGTGAGTGTCGTTGGTAGGTTGTCCAAGTTCAATGCGTAGGTGAAGCTGTTTGGTGAAGAAATGGTGGTATTGCTTCCCAAGAAGAGGAAGGCGATACGTCCTAACTCCAGTCTACGTTGAATATCAGTACCCGGATAACACTATTGATGTTTACATCAAGTCGTACCAAAATAAAGGGGTTTAAGCCCAGATCAGTGGCCTCTGTCGATGATGAGAACAACAACATCCATATATCCCTTAAAAAGGGAATACACCAGACTAAATGACACGGAACAGGTAGCACCTGTGACATAGAATGAGTGCCATAGGTGGATGGGGAAGGGGGAGATGACGATGGGCCTTGAAATACTAAGTCGCAAGATAGATTAACACAGGGAATGGGAACAATGGTTGTGCTAGATGATGACAATAGTGGAGGCCCATTGGGGCATAGTGATTAAGACAGCTCGTTTAGGCAGGTGGGGGGTCCATGTTTTCCACCAGAATGAACTATTGTCATCAAGACATAGAGGATGAAAGGAGGGGGTTTGAAAGACACTGATTTTCACAGCAGCAAACACGTAGGTGAGAACAAAAGAAGAGAGATCATTGCAGGTGAGACAAATGGACTGAGAAGGTGGCGGACACAGCTAGAAAGCCATTGCAATGGGGGGAATGGCGAGAAGATAGAAGGGTGGCAGTGGGGGTAGTTAAAAGAGTGGCAGTGGCTGTCTATGTTGACTCTGTTGGATGTGGTGTCGCATTGAAGAGCTTTTCGCAGTGCAAGGGACTAAAAAGAAGCAATAGAGTCAGATCGAAGGCTTTGAGGATAAGACATCGATATCATCGCTCACAACTTAACAAATGCAGTGGGATGGGGAAGGAAAGAATGGGAAGAATGGAGAATGGACATGCTGGAAATGAAATCGGATGAGGGGAAGGATTTTGCACGTCGAGCTACATAAAGTTTCAGATTCATCTGGGAATCAGGGATTCACCAGTCGCTGGCAATAATCCTAAAGCAGGGGCTGACAGTTTTTAATGGTATGCACGGTACTGAACGGTACTCGATGTACCGTGCATGTACCGTGCATACCGTACATACTGCAAAACAGATACTAATTTACGGTATAAATTGTAACTTAAATAAGCTATGTAAAATCAATTAAATACTTATTTATTATGCTATAACACTGGTTAATGAGGGTATAATATATGGGTTATCAAGATTCTTCTTGTATCTTTGCTCTCATATGCCCAATGAATTTAAGTATAGTAGTGTGCTCATAGTATAATTAGGTATTGCTGCTGTACAATTGAGCTTACCACATATGATACTAATAATCATAATATTTCTCATCACTTAAAACACAAAAATTTGAATTAAGATTTACTTGGAGAAAATTGTAAGTTTCATATATTGTAATGACATATATTTATTTAATGTGGTACCGTGCATAAGTACCATGCATACCGTGAAAGTACCGCGCACTGCCACAATGTACCGTGCAGGTACCATACACATCAAAAATCACGTACTGTGCAGATACCATGCACAAAAATCTGTACTGTACAGTACCGTTCATCAACAAAATACCATAAATTAGTACCGTAAAGTACCGTGCATGTACCGTGCGGTGTTGTAAATGTACCGTACAACAATTTTAATGTACCATGCAGCATTAGTGTATTGTCTATCACGATACCACCGTACATTGGTGGTACCTGACCAACATCATAAATGTACCTTTTAAGAACTCACTCAATTTATATCAATAAATTAATTGTACTTGTGTATGTACTTCACTCTCACCCACCCTCCCGCTCAATTTTTCTCACGCCCCCCGCTTATCAATTAAGTATGCTGCTCATCAATGCCGACCTTCCCGCCCATCGTTTCCCACGCATCGGCTTAACAATTATGTTGCTTAATTGATGTCAGCCTCTCCGCCCATCGTTTCCCACGCCTCCGCTTATCAATTTTCTGCATGACAACCTTCCCGCCCATCGTTTCCCACGCTTCCGCTAATCGTATTCAGTCCCTACTCACTGCTGCCCGCCCCTCTGCTCAATAATTCCCACAGTATTTCCTTTGTTAAATACTCACCCTCAACATTTCCCACATATTTTAGTGTTGCCCACTGCTGCTTATAGCTTCCCATGCTTCATCATTCCATCAATTCATTGTTCCCCACCCTCCGCTTTCACTTTCCCATGCACATATTGTGCATTCATTGACTTTCCCTTAAATTTTTAACAAATCAACAGTACATATGCTTCATAAATTATAATTGTAGGATTCACTGTAAAAAATTATTAATTATTTCACAGTGAAAATTTGAATTATTTCGCATTTTCATATGATTACCCTTTCTATAATACCTAAGGTACACTATAATGTATAAATTAAAATATATTACATATATTACAAAAAGATTCAAGAGAAAATATTAAATACTGAGCTAAATAATGCGAAATTACTTGCTCACTGTTGAGCATGATGATGATGAAGGGTGCCCATCAACACATCACCCATCAATATGTGCGGCGGCCTTGAGGAAAGTGAGTTTGATGGCATTGATGAATGTCAATGACAGCAATTGCAAACATTGACAAAGGTGAGAAGAAGTGTGGGAAATTTTGAACAATGCAAAATGTTGAAGGAAATGGCGGGCGGGGGGCCGGACAAAGGGGAGATAGGAGAGCAGTGTAGAGTAGTTTTGAAATGGTACTCCATTAATTACAGAATATTCGTGCTCAGTTAATATATCATACAATAATTTTGATTCAATACTCCAGTTATCACGGAATAATATTGCTCCAATGATGTACCGTGCATAACCAAAAATGTACCATACATTGTACCGTGCGTACCGTAAATAGTACCGTACAATTTTTGATGTACCGCACAGTACCGTGCAGTGTACCGTGCAGTACCATTAAAAACCACTAGCCCCCTAAAGCAGTTATGAGTGTTACACCAAGCTGATGGCAGTAATTAGTGAGGGAGAGGGTGCAGTCGATGAAAAAGTAAGATAATGTTACAATGGATGCCTTACCGCAGTGTTTAGAAATACAGAATAAATTTCTAAACACCTTAAGCGAGATGAAAATGAGATCTGCCGCTGTGCCGCTGTCCTAATCAGTCCTAGTTGACAGCTGAACTTGAACATGACCCCCTTCCAGATTTCGAGTCCGGAGGAGGCCTACCCCCCCCTCTCCAGTTCTAAACACACTTTCAAAACCTCTTTTCAGTCTCCGACGTCAATCGTCCCTTCAAAGAGATCTCATCGTAACTCATACTCATCTACTGTAGCTTGTTGGCTCCTCTATTTGCTGTGTATATTATTATGTATTCATCAGGACATTGAAATATTGGTATGGGCCTTGCTTCCTGTAGACATATAGCTCTCGACATGACGTGTATATATAATATAGCTACCTGGATTGGGAGAAACATGATATAGCAATAATAACTTCCCTGTTCCATCCGAATTTTGTTGGCTTTGAACTTCAATGGTGCAAGCAGTAATGTTGAGGTTCAACATCGTTATCATTTTCCAGCAGTTGCCAATGATGAACACGTCGGCGTACATCTCCAAGTACTTCATGTTATTGGGACTCAAGGTTCTATAATTGCGATAAGATTAGTAAAGGTTCAGGGGCGCAGTTTAGAAATCTGTAATATAAGTTTATGATGTGCATGTACAAGTGTCCTACGGTTTAGATACTCAGACCTACTTTTGCCGAGCGCCACTCGCTTAAGGTTTAGAAAAGTAGTCTGTGTTTCTAAACGCTACGGTAAGGCATCCAATAGGGGAGTTCAAAATTGATCAAATCGTAGTGCCAAGACCTGTTACCGTATCGTGTGAACAGCTTGTCGTAACATCCAAATTTGACACCCCCAGTTTTGCCAGCCTCACAACGATATGCACTGCCCTCTAGATGTGTCGGGGATCGAATTACGCTGATGCCATTTCTGTCCATCGGTAGTTTGTGCTGTACTTTCATATACAACTCATACATTTCTCTAATTAATGGTACTTAACTTAACTGCACAAACATGTGAAGGATAGTAATTTCTTATATAACTATAGCTTAACTTTGAGGCCTCAAAACGGAATGTAGTATCACTTTACTTAGTAGCACGGCTTTGGCATTACTTCTAGTACACAATGTAGTGTTAAATTGTCTACTTATTGTAGATACTGTACTAAAGTAGCTCACGTGCATATCTGCTCAGTCAAATTGCAGGTTAAGATAGGCATATGTAACTTAATGAGCCAATGCAAAAACCATTATCAGTGCCGCACGGATACTTGTTCGGAGTTTGATCCTGTATCAACCGGCTGCTGGATAGCTGCAACATGTTAAAGGTCCGACAGATTTTGCCGAGCGCTCCCAAAGACGCGCGCGACGATATGAGCTCGAAGCAACGGATTTGATGTGCATCAATATCGTGGGAAGTGGTTCACGTAGCGCCATCAGCTCGTATCGTACCGTGTAACTTCAATTTTGAATTCCCCTAATGTCACACGGCATTTATTACATGAGAGAGAGTACAGTAATCAGTCACAAAATGGCATTCAAAAGCCATTAACCAATCAGTGGGCCAGAAAGTGAGATCCCGGACACCGATCCACAAATTGCCTTCCTAGGAAATCCAAACATCCCCATAACCCAACTACCTTAAAAGGTAGTGGGAATAAGGACGATAAGGCGAGTTCATGGATAACATCGTGAGACGGAGACACTGGTAGCTTTTCCGCTCGAAGTTTCACCGAAAGTTTTTAAGTCAGAGGCATGAAGGATTGGGATCGTCGATGGAAGGGTTGGGTGTTAACCTGCATGAGTCGTGGCAGTCGAGGCTGGGTTTGCTTAGTGTGGGAATAAACTGCGCCGCCGGCCCCCCGAGCGCCTCAATCATCCCGGCGCTACTTGTCCTAGTAGGACCCCCAGCTCATACACACCACCTCCACAGCTTGTTCACAGCAACCAGTGTTCAGAGATCCCTTCCAAGCTATACGACTCTTCCCTTTCCCCTCAACGATCCCCTACCGCTGCTCACCGTCGTCAGTCTCTCTAAACATATTCTTTCTAATTTCATCATCATGCCTTGTGACAATGGAAAGACAATTCGTCGTCTCGAAGCTATCCGCCTACTCAACGACCTGCTTACCCAAATCACCAATGTGATTCCTACACTTCCTCATCCAGTTAGCGCAATTTCGTCCACGACAGCAAAGATACTCGAAATTACATTGGTAACTCTTTTATCCATTAGTTAATTTGAATTAACTAAACCGATTCTTAGACTGTTCTGCGAAACAAAGACGGTATCATGGATCTCGCAAAGTCATGTCACGAAGTAACGACAATGGTTATCGATCGAACTGTCGCATCTCAAGATACAAACTTGCTAGACGATATTGTGGTGCTTCAAGAGTATGTCTAATGTATCTGATCTTTCTCGTCTGTACTAACGTTATCCAGGGTTTTAGACGATGTTCAATTGGCAATACTAAAATATACAAAGCGGAGAAAATTCATGTCCATACTAGCTGCGAACAACGATAAAGAGGATATAATTCGGTGCCAGAGGAGGATGCAGCACATGTTAACGGTTTTCACGGCTGCTCGAGCAGCTGTAACTCAGCAAGGTGTGGCTATGCTTCAGGAAAGCGCAGCTGTTGTTCAATACGCAGTGGCCGATACAAGCAAAAAAGTCGATTCAGTGGCAGTTGAAGTTCAGCTAGGCGTGGCCATGCTTCAGGAAAGCGCAGTCGAAGCTCAGCAAGGCATGGCGATGCTTCAGGAAAATTCAGCCGTGATTCAACAAACAGTGGTCTATACGAGCAAAAAAGTTGATTTATTGGTACATACACCATCCTATAGTGTACTATTGATAAGAATTAATATTGTTCTCTAGATCGTGTCTACACTAGAGTCTACCATTGTTCGAAACACTGACAAACCAATGAATGAAAATAACGTAGGCACCATCCTATTTACAAATTGCTGTTAAAAGCGCTAACAGAATGCTCACAGCAAACTTCACAGCAAGGGCGGAAGATGTTAATTTCATATCAAACGCCTACCGGCATAGGGCCAGAAATAGCCTTCGCTGGTATCTCGGCCTTTTTTTTAAAATCCATCATTGAGTTCTGATGAAGTTGTGCCGCATCAGGGCACAACTTCATGGGTGCTATTTTAAAATTCCGGTTGAATGTTTTAACATCATACTTACAGGAGTATTCACGTCAAGGACGAAAGACCTTCAGTATATTTCTTTATACGTCTTATTATACTTATTCTTATACCTTACTTTACTATAGCCTCTCCACTGTCGAGATATATGAGTTACCATTTCCGATACTTCATATAGATCTTGTTTTAAAAAATGGTACAAGGAGCTGCAAGATAGGTGAACCATAACCGAAACAAAATGAAAAGGAAAAAGGGAAGCAAAACAGCAAGAACAAAAACCACACCGATGCCCCAAAACCTACCCATGAATATTCTGATACTCAAATCCACCAACACCCCCAGCAGCACACTGCAAACTCTCATCGCAAACACCGACTCGCCTCCAGGACCTGACCATGCTCCCCTCCCCCATACGCACACCCATCTTGCTAGGCGTACATATTACTCGACTTGCTGGGGGTGGTTGAAGTACCAGACATTATCGAACACGATGGGTGTAGGTGTAACTGGAACGGGTGTATACTAGGTGTCACTGGTACAGTTTTAGGTACCACCGCTTACTGGGATTTGGATCGGGAATAAGTTTCTATAGGTTCTGGGCAGCCGGAGTATGCTGTACTCCCGGCGCTGTCAAGCTCCTTCCAATTCCCGTGGTCAACCATCCGCCCTGGAGGACTTTCAGGATCAATCAACCTCGCCAGTGTACTAGCGTACCGTACGTGGAGGTAGGATACACATGAGGTGAGTAGACTTCCATGTCTTGGGAAGGCTGTAGCGGTGAAATGGACAATGAAAGCGAGAAATATCTCCTGATTGTTCCAAATTGATTTATATTCACCGCTATCGAGTACACAGTGGAGGGGCATCGAGGGTATGTGGGTACGTTGGCGTTCCGAAACATTGCAGAATCTGGGGTAGAACAAGGAGGTATCCGACGTTGGGAGAGGGTCGGAGCCCATTTTCAGGTACATACTCCCTTGTTGCTGCTGGCCGCCAAAGTGGAAGCAGCAGTGGGCAAGGAAGAGAAGGAGGTTACTACCACTGCCAGAACGCTGGTCACTTGGTCTGCGGAAGCCAAATGTGTAGGGATCATATGTGGACGAATCGAATGTACTTGAGGGATGCCGGAGGAATTAGATTTAGATAGGTTGGAGAATGGGACGAAGGAAAGGGAAACTTTGCCGTAAGCACCATAATCGCCTAGACAGCCTCCTGAGGGGAACCAGCCCAAGGACTCGCCCTAATCCAACAAAACCGGCGCCAGCTTATCCCCCTTTCTCTCCACCAACAAATGCAACTGCGCAACCTCTTCTTATCTCTTCTCCTCCATACTAACCCCGTCTGAATCGATAGCGCGGCTACAGCTTCCCATGTTCATCTTTGGCAGCCTTAGCACGGAGGTTCGATGTCTTCTGCTTGGGGGTTGGGTGGAAGCATATGCGAGCGGTTCCCAGTGATCTCAGAAAGGAGCGATCCGATATTGCGGAGCTTCAAGAGTATGTCATACTGTCTCTAATTTTTATCGTCTGTACTAACTTTATTCAGGGTTTTAAATGATATAGAATCGACGATAAAGAAATATAAGAAGCGGAGGACATTCATGTCCATACTAGCTGCGAACAGCGATAAAGAAGATATAATTCGGTGCTAGAAAAGAATGCAGCACATGTTAGCGGTTTTCACGGCTGCTCGAGCAGTGGAGACTCAGCAAGGTGTGGCCACGCTTCAGGAAAGCGCAGTCGAAATTCAGCAAGGTGTGGCCACGATGCACGAAAGCTCAGTCGAGATTCAACAAGGCGTGGCTGTGATTCAACAAACGGTGGTCGATACGAGTAAAAAAGTTGATCTATTGGTATGTACAGCATCCTCTAGAGGACTAGATTTAAAAATTAATATGATTCTCTAGATCGTGTCTGCACTAGAGCCTACCATCCCCCGAAACAGCGACAAACCAGCTAACGAAAACAACGTAAGCGCCGTGTTATTTTAGCATTGCTGTTAAAAGCGCTAACGGAATGCCTACAGCAAGGACGGAAGTTTTTAATTTCGTATCAAATGCCTACCGGCATAGGGCCAGAAATAGCCTTTGCCGGTGTTTCAGCTTTTTTTTTTTGATCTGTCATTGAGTAAATTCCTGCTGCCGCTCCCAACAGCTCCCAAGAGGTGCCAGATCCAGTGATCGCGGACGTTCATCTTGCCACGCGACATTGTTCGCTTGATGCTGGCAGTTGAACGGCAGCAAAAAATACATCAAAATTTGATGATGTTCGGTATCCTCCGCTGTCAGCACCAAGTGGCAAGAATTTAGAGCAATTAGAAACACGTCGCGCAAAATGGTATTAAATATGATGTGAAACTATGTACAATGTGTTAACTATTGAAAACATCATAAGGACTACTTAAGTTTGATATGCTATAAGATTCTGTAGGAGGTTCCATAGAAACATCAACAAGGTCTGGGTATTGAAGTGAGATGGGAGCAATGTATATACTTCGAGGTCGGATTGATGCACGTTTGCGAGGAGAATCACCACGAAGACATTTTGGAACACGGCCCTGATATTAGCCAATAGGTCAATCATCTTTGGCTTTCCACACGAGATACGAAGCAGGGGGTCTTGACGGCAGCTCATAGTTGTCATACGAGATGGGAGGGAAAACGACGATTTTTGAAGAGCATACAGAGCTGCTCCTCCACCCAGCTCATAAATTACAGTAGCGAGATCAGGTTCTGCCTCATTGAATTTTTTTGGGCGATATTTACCTTCCAGAGCCTGGTGCACTTCCTTAGGCAAGCACTGAACAGAGTCCAGTTTCAATCACATTGTGTACAGTTTGACTAGACATACTGAATTTCTTAATAATCTTGTCTGTATTATAATGGATATAGGTATGCGATGTTTAGTGAACAGATCTTTAATGTCACTGTGAAATAGCAGACTCACCAAGAAATACTGCCTTGCATTTAGTGCTATCCTGATGCCGCACTGTAGGATATGTTGAATTACTTATTTTTCTATGGTTGACATAATCAATACACCTAGGACATAAGACTTCACGGTTCGCATTTGCTGGGCTGTCTCTCTCGACAATTTGATGTGTTGCATTAGGTGTGTTGTGTGACAGAAAAAGTGGATATAAGCATAGAGGGAAGATTCGGGCTGTGTGTATACAGTATTTACAGAGTTATACTGTCACGGTGAGGGGTTAATTATGATAGAGACGCATCTTAATGAGCGACATGTCAATAGGAGGATGGGTGGAAGCGAGGTGGGAGGATTCAACGTTGATTCGTCCCATGTTGCCGTATTATGCCATGCCGCGTTGCCGAATACAGCGCTAACCAAATCTGTGCAGTACCCCCCCCCCTTACTACTGACATCACAGATGTCCACGATCGCTGGATCTGGCACCTCTTGGCTGCTCCGCTCGAAAGCTGCTGAGCCAGTGAGCTGAGCCGAAATTAAGCTGAGCGAAGCAAGTGCCTGTGAAAGCTGGCTCTGACAGGTCCAGCTCAGCTAAGAAGCGCTCCCAGGCACTCCCGAGCAGCTACTAGTCTGCTCAGCTGCAGCTTAAGTGACATTATAATATCCAGTATTTCCTCACTTGTGTATTGTGCTCATGTACCATTAATCTATCAAATTTAAATTAAATAAAATTATTCACATCTATGGACATTTAAATGAGTACTGTGGGTGTTGTATGAAGAAACTAAATATTTCTTTGCATTCCTTTTTTAAGTTTTCACTATGTATTATCTTTCTATTATCGACCTAACCACCAGACATTATGTAAGTATGTAAGATTGCCAATAATAGTGGCTTTCACGGGCCTGACGAAAAGGAAAAGAAAAGTTCGGATCCGAACCGGAACCGTGAAGATAACAGAAAGATAAACAGCCACACCGACACTTGCTTGGTCTGGCGGCGGACAGGGCATTGACTATTGTATGGTGTTTGGCAGTAGCCTCATGTAAACAAGTGGCAATGTGATGCGTATCCGCATAATTGCACGCAGACTCTGAGTGCAACTCACAGCACCTACACCTGACATTTGGTTGTTCCCCAAAACCACGTACCCATTCCTTAGATAAATCAATATATACTTGCTTTTTCGTTAGACAAGTGTAGCAAATAAGAATAGCTATCTACGGCTACATATAACACATGTGAGTACTTTCTTTTCCTTCATGTTCACCCACTGCTTTCAGTGGCGTACCACTTGTCCGAATAGCTGTAATTACATGCAAGGGTTACAGGTAATTTACTTTAGAAAAGCTTGTTAACCTTCTAGATATTTTGAAAGTGTTCGGTGGTACATATAGACAAATTTACTGAAAGCTATAAAAGAGTGAAGATTGACGAGTCATTGGATTCCCTGAACATTTGTGGTTCTTTCCTAGTATGTATCGATTCTACAACATAGGAAGCAAGTATCTTTAATGTTAATTTAGTCGCCTTGTGCTAATATTCTATGCATTTTTCAGGCAATTACCAGCACTAGAGCATATTGTTCCTCCTATATTTATCATCTCCTCACTGATTTTCTATAGGGTTAATGCTCTCGTTTAATTATCCACTCTTTTGCACATTCACATCTCTTTTAACATTTCATTTATCAAGTAAGTTATGTTGTTCTAATTTTGTGAATCATAAATCAACCCTTACTCATTTATTTAGATTATTTGGTTAACTCTTCGTCACTCATTTCATATTTATGACGTAATTAAAACTGGATACCTAAACTTTTCATGCAGCCAAAACCTGCACCGTTTTCCATGGGTACAATGGTATTTGTTCATGGACTCATTGGGGCAAGGGGACTTGATGCTGATGTTGCTCGGTTGTTAAAGGCATCTGTCAAAAGTGGAGTTCTTAGTAACACATATAATTCCTCTCAGCATAGATTTACTGCACAAGGAAAAAGGAAAGCCCGTACACAGAACAAGCAAGCTGAGCGAGAGACAAATGCAATGAAAGAGCGAAAAACTGGCCTTTCACATTTTCTACTTCAATAAATTCATAAGCGCGCCAATTTCTACTAATACATAGAGTACTTTTCTATCACCATACATTACTACATGACGAACTATTAACCAACACCTTGAAGTATGTAGTCAGCAGTCGGCATCAGGCATTATTAATAATTGAATATTACCCTTTGGTTGTGTTTATTTATTATCAACTGCAAGAGGGTATTAGTAAACAATGCCTTTAAGTTTGAGGCCGGCTGTACCATCAGATACTTCATAGAGCAAACGGCCTGATAAGACCTGAAACATCAGTTCCTTTTCAGATCTGAACTTTTCTTTTCCTTTTTGTCTATGCTCTGGCTTTCAAGAGCCCAGCTAGGCCGCAGTATACCTATTTTAGTTTAGATTCCGGAGCTATAGCTACATCTGACTGAGCGGCTTCTGAGCCGTAGCCAGAGAAGTGAGTAGACTAGAGGCAGCTCCGCTTTCAAAGCTGAGCAATTCCGTGACCCTGAGCCACGAAAGCTGAGCTAAGCCAAGCGGTGGCAACACTAGTGGGAGGTCTCCTGTTATAACTCAATGCAGATCTAAGGGTTGCCTAAGGGTCCGATATTCCCAAAATGGCGCTGCACATGATTGATTTGCAAGCCAGTTTGGATACTGTGGCACATGAAAGCGTGCTTTTACGCCAATATCTTCTCCCACGCACGCGTTTATGTTTTCTAAATGGTACAATTATTGATAAATAAGTATTGGTGATAATTAATCTATGTTTTTTTATTGTACATAAGGCTGCCAATGTAGACACTGAAGGCATAGTACAAATACTAACTGGCCATGATGCTTTCAAATAAAATAAAAAGAGAGATTTATACACAGACTGAGAGAATTATACCTATTTATCATCTGATTAAAAGTGCATGAGAAGTGCAACTGGTTAAATATTTTATTAGCTCGTTATGACATAGTAGTAATAACTTTCTGGTGTAGTACTAGTATTATAAGTATTGTCATGGTAATGGTGATAGTACACAACTATGGTATTGTATGGTCACGCTACAATACAAATTTTATAACTGACATTTTGGGCAACATAATTTATGTAGTGTACTTAACATACAAGCAATATCCAAAATTGCTATAAGTATATACTGGTTTTCACTTTTACAGATAAGTACAGTGGAAATAACACTTGGATAAGACTACAAATCTAGGAAAAATATATTTAATACCTCACAACATGTGTTGCCAGTGAAGAAAGTGAAAAACAGGAAGATAGAGCTCTGCAATTTTGTTACTTATCAAATCAATGAGCTGTCCATGAGCATCCTATGTAGTAAGTGCTTGTAAGCATCTTCTTAGCTGTGCAGACTGGTTTGCTGATGGGCACGTGTTTCAGGGTTAATGCTAAGCGAGTTATAACAGGGGACTATGGACTCGGATTTGATTAATTTTACTCAGTGACCAGGCTCCTAAAACCATCCTCTTGCCTCACTCGAATGGCCTTACATAAGAGACAGCTACAAGAACAAACAGAATGTAGCAGCCAAACTCATGAGGGAGAGGCTGGCAAACATTGTAACCGGGGATCTTGGTGGTGTGACAATACCTTGGGAGCCATTCATAAGAAATACCCCACTTAGAAAAAATGATCAATGGATGACTTCCCACAGGGTTTAGAAACCTAGATTAAATTTCTAAACTTAAGCGAGTGATGTCTAGCAAAATTTAGAAACCGTTTCTAAACCGTAACATGTAGCAGTGTACATTTTAGATGTCAAATACAAATTCTTACCCTGAGTCATGTTCCTGAGCACTTGTTCTTATCACAACCTTCATCATGGACATCGACGATCAGGAAGCCTATGAGTATGAGGAATTCCAACACTTGCAGATAGACCTTGCAGAGCAATTGGAGCTATTGGAAGAGGAAGAGGACACTCTTTACGCATCTGCTGGCCTGATTTCTTATGGCATTGAAGAAGCTCATAGAATCCAGATGGAGCGACATAAGGAACACAGATTATACCTTACTCAACCTGATCTTCTTCCCAATCCATGGGTATCAACACCATGGCAGGTGCTTTATGACACTAAAAGTGACCGTGCATTTATTATAACAATGGGATTTGATGCTTCAACATTCAGCCATATCCTGGATAGTGGTTTTGAGGATCTGTGGAACGAGATTTCTATTCCTTGTAATGATGTTTTACCTACTTCATGCTCTTGCATTACACAACGCTCACTCAATGTGAGTGGTGCTCTGGGCCTTATCTTGCATTTTTTAAACTCAACAATGCATGATGTTAGTCTCTGTGAGATTTTTGCACTTATCCCATCTACAGTATCACGATATATCAGCTTCTCTCTTCAAATCTTGCTTCTAACTTTGAAGAAAATGCCAGAGGCTCGAATAAGGTATCTGGTTGGAGATGAATTCCAGGAAAGCAATGCATTAATTGCCACTCGTCATCCACTCTTAACTGGTGCTTTTGGAAGTATGGATGGATTGAATCTTGCAGTTCAGACATCAAGCAACTTGGAGCTAGAAAATGCGACATATAATGGGTGGCTCCATGAACACTTTGTGAGCTCAGTCTTTGTTTTTGCTGGAGATGGTAAACCCAATTTTGCGATCACACATAACAGTGGTTCTAATGTACATTAATATAGGGACAATAATTGCCTGCAATCTCAATGCACCAGGAAGTTGGCACGACTCCAGAGTAGCACAACCCATTTATGAAAAACTTCGGACACGCACTCCTGAAGGCTACTACTTAGTTACAGACACTGCTTTTCCATGTGGAACAAACCAGATAGCAGGTCGGATTAGGGCTCCTATGAAAGAGGGGACAAGGGTACCAGCAGATCCCACAGCACATACTGAATTACTGAAGTTTGATCGCCAACTTTTGTCATATTGCCAAACTGCGGAATGGGGAATGCGCACAATGCAAGGTTCATTTGGTCGCCTGCAAGTTCCTCTTCCAATCAACTATAGTGACCTCCATGGTGATCTGCTAGAAACTACCACATGCTTATTCAATCTTCGTACACATACCATTGGATTCAATCAAATCAGATCAGTTTACATGCCAATTTGGAGGGCTGATGAGACTCAGGAGCAGCTTTGGTTGTCTTTTGAAGCAATGCTGTTCTCTGAGCAGCGAGACAATGATAGAGTAAGAAGATTTCATATGAACATAGTGGAGGCTTGATCACTCGGTACATGGATTTCATATTAATTTTCATTGGGGTATGTAGGCTAGATTACGAATAGAACACAACCATATAAATGAGTGACAGTAGTTGGAAAACGCAAATGATGGAAGCATCACAAGGAAAAGACAGTAAATACAATATAAAAGAGTGACAGTAGTTGGCAAAATAAGTATAAAAGCGAGACTCAAAAACCACAAGAACAGACAGAACTTAATTATTGCCTTCAGCCTCAGAATCTACTTCATGAGCATCATCAAATACAGAGGCAGCAGAGCGAAAAGGCGATTGTCCCCTGTGAGTATGAGGAGAAGGGGTCCAAGAAATATAGGGAGTCAATGATGGCGATTGACTACCATTCAAATTAATAGCAGGCAAGAGAGAGCAATTATTGTCGACAGTCATTGAGGGAGCAGTAGTACAGTGGGAAACTGGGGGTGGGGAATGCTCGCAGTGAACAGCAGGTACAGGGGAATGATATGGAGGTGGAACGAAGCTGTCATCAAGACGAGTGATGTGTTGAGTCCCAGGACTATCATTAAAACCCGCAACATCACCATCATCGTCAGACCCACCAACCCAGCGCATTGCTTGTCCACCATCTGCATAATAAATGTCTTGGTGGTAGCAGCACCTTGGTTGGTGGGGATGAGGACTTGGGCAATAATGTTGGAAAGAAGAACTTTGAGAGTACTGATGATGTTGAGGGGGTGGGGTCCAGGCTAGTGGTCTGTTACGATCATGTCGATACCTAGGGGATGTGTAGGTTTGACTATGTGGCTGGGATGAAAGAAGTCCCAATAGCTCATTTTGGTCAGCTTGTTGTTCAGCAGCAGCACAACAGCGTTCTGCTTCGAATAACTGGGCAGAGAGTGCATCTGCACAATGCTGAGCTTCACATAACTGGGAAGTAAGCTGAAATATCTGGTTAGCCTGAATGGAATGAAGTGAGTGCTCAT
The DNA here is from genome assembly GCA_025738555.1 of Cyathus striatus. Taxonomy (NCBI): domain Eukaryota; kingdom Fungi; phylum Basidiomycota; class Agaricomycetes; order Agaricales; family Nidulariaceae; genus Cyathus; species Cyathus striatus. The sequence continues at coordinate 1,798,684 of JAOVFP010000018.1, forward strand.
CATGTCGAGCCTGGCATACAGAGGGATCCAAGGAGGCCGAAATATTTGCCAAAATCCCTTGGCTAGCAACACGTGAGTGCGAACGAGATGTAGATTTAGGCTGAGAGTTGGCAGCAGGGCAACGAAGGACTAGTGTTGGGTTAACTCTACTCCTAGAAGCCGGTACTACCACTGTTGAATCCTCGGCTTCAGACTGATTGTCTCCCTCTTCTGCTGCATCAACAATATCCTCATCATTGAGGTCCTGGGTTCCACTTTTTTCATTCATAGCCTCATCAATCAAGTGTGCACATTCAACAGAAGGTGGACACTCTGCATCACCAGTTGGCTTAGGTGTTTTAACAAGCTATGTATTTTATAAGATTAGTGAGTGAGGATAGTGCAGTTAAAAGATAGATACATACCTGTTTGAACTTGAGCTCCAGAGATTTAGCTGACCTTCGAGGGCATTCAATGTCCACAGCTTGATCATTATAAATACACTCGACTTCGTTCCAACCATTGCCGCCAAGTGGCAATAATGCCTCCGCAACGTTAAGCAAAAGATCAATGTCTTCAGGGGAATAGTTGGGAGCGCCAGATGCTCGTCCCTTCTTCTGCTTCTTCACCTCAGATTGTCCGCTAGGATTCGATTCCGCCTTCCGTTTTAACCCTGAACCCAATGCAACAGGCTCATCCTCCACAACTCGTTGTTTACCCTTTCCTTTTGGGTCTGGGCAGCGAGAACCAGCAATTTTCGAACTTGGGCATGCAACTTGGTGAAGCTGGTTGGAAGGAGGGGGAGGGGGATCATCCAGATCGGATCGAGCAGCTTCTGTGTTGCTACCTGCAGGAGGCATGTGGAGGAATTGAGGCTGGAAGCTGTTGTGGCTTCCACGATACATATCCTAAGTTAACTGAGTCGGTGATTTTGTCATGTGAACATGTACTTAGATTGACTCACCATGGGCACATAGTGTGGAAATGTATAGCTGTTTGGTATAAGATGTCCCTGCAGCTGAAGAAATAAATTTAATTGAAATTCAATGGAGTTGGGAAGATCGTTCGTACATAGCCATTCAAGTAGCCAGCATGGTCTTGAGCTCTAGACAGTTCACACTGGGAGGAATTGTGCACCTAAACAAAAGGTAAGTGAGAGAAAACGTGAGATAGGAAAGACCGCACCATAGGTTGTACAGTAGGTGGTTGGACAGACCATGAAGGGTTATCTCCCTGGCCACCAGCACTTCCCTGGGGAGTCTTCTTTTGCTGAGACGATTCTGAAGGAGACATAAGGAATAAGAGAGTGAATAACAGTTAGAATAGAGAGCTAAAAGAGCAGTTGAAACTGAGATAGATCATAAACTCACAAAGTTACTGGTCTTTTATATGACCAGAACTACTCCAATGTCTCCCCAATGCGCCCACTGACCGCCACCATTCCCAAAGTTTCAACACTTGTTTCATGGCATAGCACTTTTTGAGCTACAATGAAGAGAAAAAAGGCTGACCCTAGCAAAGAAAAAAAAACTCCATTCTACGGGTGTTATAGTGTAATAAAACCGCTGCTCACCTGATATCAGCTTGGCATGTACGAGCGCGCACTGAGTGTAAATCTAGGAAATCCAGCTGAATTTCGAGGAGACACAGCAGAAGAAGATATTATAGAGTCAACTGCAGGAATCTGTGAGCTCGGAGGATGCTGAAAATATGTAGAAGACCTTAGACAGGTTGAAGCAAGAGTCGTTCCATGTTGATGGGTTGATGTTGCGTGATAACGAGACAACCCTGAATCGGTTGCAGTTGGATCTTCAAACATGTTTAGAAACAGGCGTTTAGAACTAGAAGGGGGGGGGGCTCTTCCAGATTATAATCTAGAAAGGGGTCTGTTTCAAGATCAGCTGTCAACTCAATCTGATTTGGATAATGGGACCTCGGCCAATCTCGCTTAACACATTTAGAAATTTAATCTAGGTTTCTAAACACTGCAGGAAGTCATCCAATTTCACATGGCAATAAATTCTTGCTTCCATAAGAATTGATGATGGGGGATGTGGCAATCAAAGATGCTCATTTGTCAGTGATACCATAAGAGAACTTTCCTATCACTGAAATGTCTGCAACTCAAGGAGATTGACAATATATTGAAGTCTTTAGGAGTCCTGGACTATCTCTGGTATATTTTCTAAGCATAAAAACATACCCATAAGAGATTGAAATGCATTGAACTGATGATATGTGCTCTACATTAAAATACTAATGCATAAATTCATCAGAGGTCAATCACATTTTTAAAATGAAAAGCTTGCTTACAATGCTTATTAACTCATCTAATTTATTTTCTCCTTGCTCCTTGATGTTTTCAGGTGCATCTTCTTCTGGATCTACAGCTGGAAACAAATCTTTGCCCAAGTAGTCACCCCCATTCCAAATATTGGAGGCTACAAGGTAGGGTGGTTTTTGAACCAGGAAATAGTTAGAAAGTCATAAATGAAGTTGGCAATGCCAATGTTACATTCTTCAAGCACACGAAGTATGTGATCTATTTATATCCATGAAGAATGTGAGGATGTAGGAAAAGCAATCACTGAACAGATGCTATTCAACCTCTTTATATATACTAGGACATACAACTCATTTTGAATAGTATTTACTTCATTCTTCAATGTTTTTCATGGGAAGTATGAGTCTATAGAAGGTAGGCTACTTTAAACTGATGATAGCTGCATGAAACAAGAGATAGAATACTACACAATATGGTTACATTATTATCTATGGACTCAGCCCTCAAGTTATTCTCCAGTTCCCTGTATTAATCGCATCACAGGGTCTCAATATTATATTAGTTTATGGCCATGTGAAATTGATCATTTTTTCTAAGTGAGGTATTTCTTACGAGTGGCTCCTGAGGTATTGTCACACCACCAAGATCCCTGGTTACAATGTTTGCCAGCCTCTCCCTCACGAGTTTGGCTGCTACGTTTTGTTTGTTCTTGTAGCTGTCTCTTATGTAAGGCCATTCGAGCAAGGTGAGAGGATGGTTTTAGGAGCCTGCTCAGTGACAGATTTAAAAAAAAGCTGAAACACCAGCCAAGGCTATTTCTGGCCCTATGATGTAACAACTCATCAATGAATTTAATCTGATATCTCTACTTTCCCATTGTCTGTTTTCATTCAAACTTCACACTTGGAAGTGCCGGCTGCAACGGCAGAAACCTTGCTTGCCAAAAGAAGTAGGGGAGGTAAAAGCAAAGATTTGAGTAATGTAAGGAATGGATGAGTAGTTTTATGTGTTGTGTTGCAGTTGTCTCAAAAAGAAATGTCTTGGGAGTAAATATGTCTAGGATGGGAGAGAGTTTGTGTGTTGAGATTCAGAAGGGCAGAGACAAATGAGACAAAGAAAAGGAAGGAAGATTCAGAAAAAAGTGCTGGAGATGAGCCAAGGTGAGCAGAAAGTGTACAATGTGATTGTGTGAAAAGTCACGTGAAAGTCGAAAAGTGCAACCTATTTTCAACCAGGAGAGTACCTTGGCAAGCAAGGTGATACTATTGCTACCCCAGAGATTATAAAAATTTCATTCCTATACAATTTTACATACCTTCCCATCCTCCAATCCTCTTCGGATTTTGCATACACATTGGGAACTCACTCATATAAACGACTGTGTATTTATTTCGAGGATATTTGAGGAATATCATCTTGAGGATGCCTCCCAGTCACAGGAATTCGTAATTCCTGGGTGTTTATAATTGAGTAACAGGCATGTCACAGCTGCTGAATTAAAGGTCCGCCGGCGCCTGCCAAGATCCCTCGTTATGTGTTGCTCGCAAGTCACTTAGGCAACGCCCAAGTCACTCAGGTTGCTCAGGGCTTGATTTAGACGTGTTTAGGTGGAGCTTGAAATAATCATGCTTGTCACGCTTCAAACCATCCTGTCTCTTCTTCCTTTATTTTATTTCCATTGAAGATAGCTAGCATCATAATTTTTTTTCAAATGTGTTGTCAAGGTCCATACAATGTACCTACAAAAAAATTGTGTCCGTATGTGCATATGATCTGGCCCAATCTGGCTTCCAATCTGGCTCTTTCTCAGATTTCATGAAATTTTGTCGTCATTTTACATGTAGCTACCACATTTCATCGTGTATTCCCCTATAAGTTTAGAATAATAATATTAACATACTGCCTGAAATTCGTGCCAAGTTTCATAGTGATCCGCGTAGAATTGCGTCTGTAATTCCATTTTTATAATCACTCAGGGATTTATAATCTCTGGGGTAGCGATTACAGTGTCCAGGAACCGCATGCACTTACTTTTTAATTCGTGTCAACACTTACTTAGCGCTTGGTGCTCAATGTAAGCGAATTGATTATGAAAGTCTCAGCTTGCCTCAAATGTACTTTGGCTCGAAGTTAGCGCTGAGCTTCAAAACAGGCCACAACAAGTAGTATTGTTATAACAGTAGGCATTAAGCTTTAAGTGTAATATATTATCAGATGGTGTCCTAAGGACTTCATGAGTAGAGTGATATAGTGCCTGCAATGTTTAAGTATGTCCAAAAGTTATTCTACACTCCTGAGAAATAAAAAAGAATCATTTACTTGGTAACCCATTAAGTGATAGCAGACGATTACGTGAAATGATTCCGTAAGCAAGCAATAGACAACGGCTAGTAACAACTTGAGTACAGAATTGGAGTATGTATGCACAGGGATTGGAGGTTGGGCTGATGTGGGGATCAAACTACCACGCCATATAATAGCCTGCTTTATTTTCAAAATTTTTGAAGGTGATGCATAGGCCAGACGCATTGTTCATCGCAATATGAGGAGCTTTGATATGCTATGGAATATGCAGATGTCTAATAAAAATTAAAAATAATGAGATTGGTGCAATGCCTGTCAAGATAACATCCCAATAGCCAGCCATGAACATACTCATTGAGCTCGCAACAGCAACCTAAGTACATCAGTGTACTAGTATACTATGCAGTGGGTTTTAAGCTGAAAGTGTATCAACTATAGCACCGATGACATTATTCATTCCGAAGTATATTGTTGAATATAATGGTTCACCATCTCCTTAAAAATTCGAGTACTGAGCTTGGGCTGTCCAACACTAACATAGATATTCTCGCACCGTGCCGCAATGTTCTCAGGTGTTCCGAAAAGAAGGAGATCAGGCCTGTCGCATTCTTTAAGTAAATTATGTATAGCTTAATCTTCTGTCTTTATGGATAATCTTCACCACCATGCATTTCTTGATTTAATAAATATCAATGCATCAGGCACCACCCAGTAGGAGAACTTTCTTCTGGCTGCAAATGCAGTGCAATTGATTTTTGATCCTGGCCTCATTGAGATGTTCTTGTACAATTTGTCCTCATAGTCATTCTAAGAGGGTTTATTAAGTAAAGCAATACAGTTAAAGATGTAGGACTCTGGTAGCTCAGTAGACAAAGTTGATGAGCTTTTAGGTAGTGCTAGTGAGGATCATGGTCAAAATGATCAGGTTGGTGGCGACCCAGGAAATAACCCAGAAGAGGTTTGGGGGGCCACTCCTTTTTTTTAACTTCAGCCGACACATTAACATATGAAATATTACATTGTATATGAAATGTCATATCTATTTAGTTTGATTGCAGATAGTACTTCACTCCATGTTGTATACATGTTGGGCATTAAGTGAAAAAGTTTACATTAGTTGTTGCTATCACATACATGTCTGTACTGGCTGGAACATGCTACTACGTATCGACTATGACAAACAATAGACCTGACATGAATGAAATACCTCTTTGTGACGTCTGACCTAGGTCCTACGCATGGATCTTCCTTGCATTCAGAAAAGCTATAAATAAAACAAAACTATTAATATGGCAGCATAATAAAAAATAGGGCCGTCTAGTGGCAATACCCACTACCTACTGAATAAAAAATAGTGCTAGGTAAGAGAATATTTATTAATTATACAAATTTAAATACAATAATTGATACAATAGATTAAAACTCAATCATAAGCTCATGAGTCTGAAAAAGAAACTGGCTGTGGCGGGTGAGATTAAAATAAGGCAAATAAAAATACCCTGGACAAGTCAGACTTGTTAAGCCTTTGGAGAAATTTAGCAGTGATTAAAACTAATTAAAACTGTAGTTCCAGGAATGAGTTTCCAAAAAATTTCCTTCAAAAGAAGGAGTAGTGAATGGGAGGTGATAGTCAATGAACTGGAATAGAAGTGAATGAACATACCATCACATCAGTAAGCAAGGAGATAAAGTGGATGTGATAGTTGTCCCTATCAGGTGCAGATTTGAAAAAGACAGAAGAAATAGTAAAAAACTAGAGTGTGTTAGGAATGGCAGTAGCTTAGAAAAATTGTCACTAACTGGAAAGAATTTTAGAATGCTTGTGTCCATTTCTTCAATTTTTTGAAAAAGAATATTTTTGTTTTGGAAACATGTTTGAGTGTCATTACAAGATTGTCAAAGACACACTATAATGATAGCAAGGGAACCATCATCATTACAAGAGCATGATTTAAATTCACTGAAGAAAGTCAAGATGTGGCTATTACCCTCAGAAAAACTGAAAGTTAGTCAAGTTAAATAGCAGAAGGAATGCAGCACACAATGTGAAATGGGGATTGATTTTAGCTAGTCAGAGAGGAGGGAGGGGTAAAGATAACAGGTGAAGGAAACACAGTTCAAGATAGAAGCCAGGAAAAATAGGGCCATCTAGTGGCAAAACCCACTACCTACCAAATAAACAATAGGGCCAGGTAAGAGAATTGAGAATGTTTATTAATAATACAAATTTAATAAATTAAAACTCATATATTTTGTGGATATGAAGTTCATAAGTCTGGAAAGTAACAAATTGTGATAGGTGAGATAAAAATAAGGCAAATGGAAATACCCTGGACAATTCAGACTTGTTAAGCCACATAGTTGTTTAACATGGAAGAAAGATATTTTGTAGAAAAGGATAATAAGTTGTCTTCATTAATATTTTAGAGATTTTAAAATAAGTATTAGTACTGAATGTGAATTAGTGGTATTGAGTATATTTTGTAATACATTTATTTTTAACTCTAACTGGGAAGGTATTTGTTGCAAAGATGCATAAAATTCAGCTTTAAATTGGACACGCTGAAATATATCAGATGTTGAACTCAAACCATTGCAAAGGTAATTCATAATTTGACATTGAAATTCATCAACATGCCATGAATCATATAGAATATCAATTGCATGAGCTGAAACAATTAATTCCAATTCTTTCTTTTTCAGAGTGGGAATGCTATTTATAAATGATAAAACTGATTCATATGAAATAGTGGGTACAGACATATAGCAGTTTTTGTAAAGAGTGAGACTATGGATGAGTCAGATCTTTGTTGCATATAAGATACTCTTTGCCGAAATCCAGCACCCTTATGTAAGCACATTATGTAAGCGCCAAGACCGGCCAAATCTTGCAAGGCAAAAATATAAAATGCTGTCATTTGCATGGAAATGCATCCTACATACCTTTTCTGCAATAAAAAAAGATCATGTAACTGGGTCATAAAATTTAAGTCTAATTATATTTTTCTTTCTGTGAGTTGTAGATGACATCTATCTAAACACATCCCTGAAGAAAGAATTGTGGATGGAGTGTTTGTAGTGGAGCAGATGGCCAATGACACTGATGAAGCTAATTGCTTATGTAAGGGGGTGCTGGATTTTGGTGAAGAGTATCTTAAGTAGTTTCAATAAAATAGCAATTCAAATGATAAGGAGACAAGAATTGGGCAGAATATGATTTACAAAGTTCACATGTGTTATTTGAAAAACATTTTCCTGAGAAGATATGTTTTAGAAACTCATTAATATCTGGATAATTACTAGCACTAGTGCTAATTCCATGGAGATTCATAACATATTTCAAACATTGCATAGATATAAATATATGTGATATTTTTTTTAGGTTTCTAACAATGGATTGAAACTATGATGAGAAATGAGCAGCATACAGATTGCTATGAAAAATATAACATACATGGCTCAATTCAGGTGTTGCATGTGGAGGAAGGTTGGAAGAAGTTATGACAGACAGTGAAGAAGACATGAAAGGGCTGTAGGTTATGAAAGTTAGTCAAGCTAAATAGCAAAAGGAATGCAACACACATTGTGAAATGGGGATTAATTTTAGCTAGTCAGAGATGAGAGAGGAGTAAAGATAACACACAGTTCAAGATAGAAGCAAGGAAGATGGGAAATAAATACAACACAAGATTATATAGTAGTAGGATTTTCAATTGATAACATTTGATTGAAATAGTGGTCCAATTCATAAGTGTATTAAATACATTTTGAATAGTTTTGGTTTCAATAGTGGCAGGAGCCAATCAGGTTGAGATCACAGCAAGAACCAATCAGATTGAGATCCCAAAGTCAGATCTCAAAATTGCCTTTTCAGGATGTCAAGAGTCCCCTAAGACCAGTAATTTACACTCCCCCAAGAGGTCTGTACGGATCTGCACAGAATCCGAAAATTCTGTACGGATCCGTATGGATTCTGTGCGGATCCGTACTGACCTGTACAGACCTGTATAGATACCATACAGAATTTATATAGTGGCTATTTTTATTATTATAGGTGATAATTCTGTGCACATTCCATACATATTCTGCATGGATTCTGTGTGGATTTATGCAGAATCTGTAAGATCTGTTCAATACCTTAATTTTCCTATTTAAAATCTCAATGAACACTACAAAAACTGTTAATTCATAATCATTTCTACCTATAGTTGGCTAAAATGTAAAACTATGTATGTATTTTTTTAAAGAACAATATCATCAGCTGGAAAACTATCATCATCATCATCTACTACATCACCTTGCACTTCAATATCAGTAGCTTCCTGTCTCTTTCTTCTTTCCTGCCTTTGTATAACATGTTTGCTATGATAAAATAACATGGCATGCAGAAACCAATCAAAGTTATGTGGTGCCATTTTTTTTAAAATGGATTCAAAGCCACCAAGCCAAGCATTGAGCTGTTCACATACCTATTATTAAGAAGTAGTTATTAAAACATCTTATATCATTATTATATATGCTCTTACCTGTGTATTAAAAGCTCTCTTCAAATATGGATGTCCATTCTTATCAAAGTCAGTAATAACCAGATTTGGAGCTGATCCATCTAATGGTGCAGGATTACAAAATATTCTGCAGAGATAATCTGATACTCTGTGTCCTGTGTAATGATAGCTGTCCACACTAAACCTTGTAGTTTTTTTCCATGTATTCCACTGCTCTCTTCGATCTTCATGAAGAAGATATCTTAGAACCAAGCATGCCTTATCAATACATACATAATCTGGCCTAGATTCTTCAGTAGGGAATACCTTCTCAAGGAACTTCATGATATTGTATGGTGATTCAGCATCCTCAAATTTTGTCCAGGCAATAACCACTCCACAAGGTGCATATATTGTTTCAACACAGTAGTATTTGCCTGGAGTAAAGTAGTTTTTTATTTTTCTATTTGCTGATTGTTGTGGTTCATCATGTGGCTGAGAATTTCTTGGTCTAACTGTACTCCATTCATTCTGTTCTCCTGGGCGGTGAAGCATTCTCCTTACACCAGCTTGATAAGAAGAATGGCGAGTTGATTGAAATCTTGTCCACTCAGCTTGGTGATCATTACAAGCCTGTGTACCTTGCTTTTTCATATTAGTGCAACCTTGAATACGACAGCATGCACCATAAAAGGCTTCATGTACTTCACAAAAAACACCTCCACGTGCATTATGCAACTCACTTGTACACCCTTCAAATGCACAGTGTGTTGGGCCCATTATAATACCATCCAGTACCACCATTTTTACAGGTGCATACTCATTCTCATTTATTGTAGAATCATTATTTTCCATATCTGCTACTGCTGCTTGTACATTTACAGAATTCATATCTTCCTGGGTACTTTCTGATTGTACAAGATCAGGAACTGATCGGTTTTCATCAATTCCTACTACACCAGCAGAGTCAACTTCTGATGTTACATTAGATCTGTCTTGGTAGACATGTGTACACTCAGCACAAGTGTGCTTATCAGCAGATCGAATGATTCCATTATCACCAAGTAAAGAATAAGCTTCACGTGTAAGATTATCAATTGAAAGTCCATCTTCAACTTCCAAATTTATGCCTTGCACAGCAGCTAAGGCTCTAACAGTTTCTTGAATGAATGCCTGCCAAATATGTCTGCGGGTGATGCTTTGTTCATCAGAAAAGCTATTATTCCAAAATTGAGTGTAAGCAGCAGCTGATGCATGAAAGCTATAGATTGCATTGACAGCTGCATTTGAAAATATTCTGTCCACCCACAGTGACTGTCCCACTTTAACATACTTTGCAGAATTGAGGTAAACTCAAGTACTTTTTTTATTAGGAATTGAAACTTTCTCTCTATCAGCTGAGTATTGTGTTTTACATTTATTGCAGATTCCTGTAAGTACTTGAACATTTTTTATTGTTTCAGTACCCTGAATTAAAGTAACTCGAGGAATATCTCTTATACTTGTTGATAAGTGCAATGTTAATGGGGGGCATGCATTTGTTTGACATACAGCAGTGTAGAGCAGGCGTTTCGCCTGCACTACAAAAATCGACATATTACAATCCCCATTACGTAATCAGCTGATACGCGCATCGACGCGTTCTCTCACTTTCTCCCTTCAACGTCGACACTCCTGCATCGCTCTCAACGCCGCTATTACTCAACACATTTCAAGATCGTCGGTACTGTGCACTACCAAGCTCCACTAAATGTGCAGTTTGCTTTACCAAAGGCCGTGTCAGCACCCTATGTCTCCTTCTCCCAAGTTTTTAGTTTACAAAATTTCTTCCAATTCATCGGTATGCTTTATGTTTCAAACCTTTCCTTTTTCTTCCAATAAATCTACAATCTCTACACCTTTAATTTCCGTTCTATTCAACTATTCCTCATTTAGTGATCTCCTTATTCTAATTTTCTATAAAAATCATGTAACTACTCCTCCCTAACTCAGCTTTACATTTGCCCCCTTCTCGATGCCTTAGAACACCCAGGTCGAACGGATGTTCAACTGACTCGCTTACAATTTCTTTGTTTAGGCCTCAAGCTTATTGTTTCCTCTACAAAGTGGAGCCCACCGCGAGGGGCTTCTAAGGTGTCTTATTTTGTTTGTTGTTCACGCGTATTTTCATAGGATTATTATTTCAAGGCTCGTCTTTTTGCACTCGTAGGCGCTATCACCACAAGGCTGTCACCTTGGACCTAGTATTTCGAACTCATTCCCATCGCTTCACGGACAAGATTTATCTCATCACATTATACTTCCAAATTCCCTGATCCCCCCCCTTGTCGCCAACTCATTGCTCATTCAACTTGCATCAAATTATTGTTACCACATGGTACAGAATCGACATCGTCTATCGAGCATGGTTTCATATTAGAAGTTCCCGCCATTTCACTGCATCAATCCCATCGTTACCAGCAATTTATTTTCATTTAATCATCTACCCCTTCGACTTTTTCGCATTTTACCTCATTTACTTTCTCTTTGGCACACCACCAACTTCGTCAAGACGCTATATCGATTTCGCAAAATGTCATTGCCCATCATACCACCGGTTCGCGTTCACATGCCAGGTCGTCACCACCATTCGGCACCGATGTACAATGAAGATCCGCGTACACTTCAACGATTTCTATTGGATGTTCAAGCTACATGTGTCAACTCTGGACTTCATCTCGACACAGATTATATTAAATGGGCTATTTACTATGCTCCCATTGGCGATGCAGAGCTCTGGGAAGATCTTGAATCTCGCAAGGGTACCTCCTGGACCAATTTTACAGCCGAGCTACTGAAGTTCTACCCTGGATCTGAACCAAAAATAGAACGATTGTACTCCGAAGCTCAATTAGAAAATTTTGTCGATAAACAGGCTCTCATGCAGATGGATAACCGCCTACGTTTAGGGGAATATCATCGCGAGTTCCTCAGGATCAGCAATTATCTGAAGAAACACGGTCGCATTTCAGAACGCGAAGCCGCAAAGACCTACATGCGTGGTTTCGACATTTCATTTCACTTACGCCTCCAGGGATATCTTCAATTAACCGATCCGATGCATCACACACACGACCCTTATCCCATTCAAACTGTGGTAGATGCAGCTGCTTGTCTGCTTTCTTCACCAGCCTCGTCGTTTTTATTTGCTCCACTTGGTACCCAACCAATTGTTCCTTCACCTCCGGCACCCATCACATCGAAGAAATCCAATCTCAATGCATGTGAGAACTTTGTCCCTGCCCTTTCACAGATGATCGTTACCACTGTCAAAGATCAATTAGCTGCTAACTTCCCTCAGGTACAGGTACACAATGCATTGGCAACTTCAAGTCATCCTCGTGCTTTTATGTCTAGTCCCCCTCCACCCTCTGGCCATCCTCAACACGAAATATGCAAGTTCTGTTCTGGTACGACACATACAGTTCAAAATTGTGGTATTTTATTCGATTATATACGGCGTAATCTCTGTGTACATGGCTCAAATAATCGAGTTCTGCTTCCTAATGGTCAACCGGTTACCCGCTACCTCCTCGGCAACAATATGCGCGAGCGCGTCGATAGTTGGCACAAAATGTGCGCGCCGGTTATCTGTCCCCCTGCCCCAGCTCCAGCAACTTCGTCAAAAATGCACGCGCCACCTACTTTCCCTCCCACTCCTTCGATCTCGACAAACAAGCTTGCCACTGTTCCCCCTTCGCGTTCGCATGCGTATAGCCGGACCGACCCTGAGGCCACCAAAGTACCTATCGTGCCGACACCTGTCATTTCGGTTCCCCCTCCCGCTCTTATTTCCTCGCCTAAAGCCGAAAACGGAGTTATCGGAAATGAAGATCTCGCAAATCGGACGAACTCTCGCGACATACTCGAAGATGAATTAGGCTTGATTGAAGCCAAAGATACCATTTCATCCTGTGTGCAAACTCATTTCCAGATCAACTTGGTACCCCCCCCACCACAGCCTGGCCTTGAATATGACGACAATTCCCCCATGGTCATCACCCAGCGCGAACTCCTCACCCGCTCACTGGATAAATGTCAAAAATACGAAGATCTCACTATCCCGAAACGGACCACTAACACATCAGACCCTGAAACCGTCGTCGGCACTGCTATATTGACAGAAAAACAGGCTGAACCCCCTCGTCGCATTGATATCAAGAGTCCTCCACTTCATGCCTCTCCCATCTCTGTTTTCAATTATAACTGTGTCTCAGCTGATCCTCCTCCAAATGATTTGTCTACAGTTTTTATTTCGTCGTCACCAATGCAATCCAAAGTCTCAAATGAATACGAAGAAGTTACACAGCCGCGCATCGATATATTACCACAGGAAGTCTCAAATTTCAAGAAATATTTTATTAAAGCTAGCAATCTCGTCGCCGTTACCCTACCACCCACGCGTTATCAAGTTGCGCATGAATTATCAAGCAAACCGTCGAAATATTTCGAAGATTCGCCTATTCCCCCTACCACGCACCCGCCAAACTCATTCATTCCCCTCCCTTCGCGTCCCTGCATTTCGCTTTCCACGCTGTCAGCCGATGTCAATGTCAAACGGTATGGGCGCTTCGAAGCTATTAATATCCCCTTCCCCTCCAGACTTATTCTCTGCCGCGGTTCTGTTGAATTTCCAACTGCCTCGAAGATTTTGTTTACTGGGAAAGACATTCCTCCTTCTATATCGACGTTCACGCTCTATAGCCGGTATACTGTCTCTTATCCACCTTGGATCTTATCTCAAGCAGCGCTGCGTGCTTGGTCTTTTATAGCATTCAGGTGTTTTATTCTGTTCTGGTTCCTCTCTTCACATACTGGACCACCATTTTGTCCCCCTATTATCCCTCCCCACCCTCCCCCTTTGCTCTCGTCAAAATTCAGAGCTCTCACTTCAGTATGCTAACTGGCACATTAATATTTTCTTCATTCTTCGCCTTTTCACCTACTTTACTCATTTCTTTATGTTAAATTTCGACTTTTCCACATTCTGGCTTTCTTCCCTGGTTTTATTTTATAGCCGTTTATTTTAGCCGTTATCGGATTGACTAGGAAGTCAATATTTGAAGTTCCCGCCGGATGTAGAGCAGGCGTTTCGCCTGCACTACAAAAATCGACATATTACAATCCCCATTACGTAATCAGCTGATGCGCGCATCGACGCGTTCTCTCACTTTCTCCCTTCAACGTCGACACTCCTGCATCGCTCTCAACGCCGCTATTACTCAACGTGTTTCAAGATCGTCGGTACTGTGCACTACCAAGCTCCACTAAATGTGCAGTTTGCTTTACCAAAGGCCGTGTCAGCACCCTACGTCTCCTTCTCCCAAGTTTTTAGTTTACAAAATTTCTTCCAATTTATCAGTATGCTTTATGTTTCAAACCTTTCCTTTTTCTTCCAATAAATCTACAATCTCTACACCTTTAATTTCCGTTCTATTCAACTATTCCTCATTTAGTGATCTCCTTATTCTAATTTTCTATAAAAATCATGTAACTACTCCTCCCTAACTCAGCTTTACATTTGCCCCCTTCTCGATGCCTTAGAACACCCAGGTCGAACAGATGTTCAACCGACTCGCTTACAATTTCTTTGTTTAGGCCTCAAGCTCATTGTTTCCTCTACAGCAGTTACAGGACAAATAACAAATGATGGTGAAATCTCTTTATGAGATACTGACTTTAAGTTTCCTTTAAATTTGCCAGATGATTCACATGGATTAAGCTTTAGAGTCTTCATTAATTTATCCAAGCTCAGTGCCAAAGTAGTATCTGCTTGGTCACCAGGTTCACCTTTAAACAATTTGTTACATCTCTCCCCAAGTTGTTCTTGTAAAGCTCGAGATAAGGTAAGCATCCAAGCAGTCATTTGTACATTATTCTCCTGAGGATATCTAGGATTGTGTTGCCGTGCATGAAGACTTAATAAGTCACAGTTGTGTGTAACTGTAAATAGTATTACTAAGGCTGTTGATAAGGAGATTTCTGAACTATAATTATTATTGATAAATTTGCTAAAAGTTTTAAATGATATATCAGGAAAGGGCTGCATGTTTGCTGATACTCCTGGCAACATTATTAAAATAATCCATATGTGCAAATTTATAGTTGGGTTCTTAAAATTCATCCAATCTTTAGATCTCCAAAGTGTTGTAAAAATAAGAACAAATTCCATTAGAGTGGAACATCCAGTTACAAAACTATACAAGACACATTTTTTTTGCAGGAATAGATGCATAAGAATTTGGCATATGTGACAGAATACAAAGATCTCAAATTTTATACTACATTTTAAAAATGAAAAAAAAATTCATTCAAAATAAAATCAGCTTACTCTTTAGCTTTCTTCTTAGAAGCCTTCTTAACTTCCTTATCCTTTCCTTTACCTTTACCCTTCCCTTTACCCTTCCCTTTCTCCATTTGCTTGTCCTTTCTCTTATTATTCTTATTCTTATTCTTTTCCATTTCCTCCTCCTCCTCATCATCATCCTCATCATCCTCATTCTCATCATCATCATCACCATCATCATCATCTGACTCCTCATCATCTGACTCCTCCTGTTTACTTTTAACTTTTCCCTTTCCCTTTCCCTTTCCCTTCACTTTCTTTCTTACTGCTCTGTCAGGATCAAGTGTCCCTCCATTGTTATAAAATGTCTTAAGGTCCTCAAATGTATATTTTTGGGACTTCTCATATCCCCATGCTTCCAGGTCAGATGGAGCATCATCTTTTCCCTCCATCCATTCGCTTAAAAGAGGATAATCTGATAGCTTTGTAAAAAGCTTTGAGTGATTAGACTGAAAGTATGAATAGGACAGGAAAATGTCAATGATTTCCTTCTTTCTTGGTGGTTTCCCTTGCCATTGGTTGTTCCTTGCCATTGAGTTATATATATCCAGATACTTAAGAGCCAGCATGTACTTCTTATATTGGCCTCTAATTCCATCCTCAAATGTGCAGCTAAGTTCATCTGCACAGACACCAAGACGGGCAGCAATGACTTGAGACTCAGCAGCAGCTTCTGTTACAGCAGATGGAGCCATTGATACAGATCGATTGCAAGTGGAAAGAGATGCAGAGCGAGACTGAAACGTAATTGGTGTGAACTCTAAAGTACCTAGTTTAGCGCAACATAGTATAAATTAAAATATGTATAATTTCACTCACACCACGTACGCTCACTAAGAAAGTGCTCGGTGGGTAAGACTCGGATGCAGGACGCTTCTGGGCGAAGTAAGGTATAGTAAATGGTGTCGAAGACTGACGCGCAAGATGAAATGCGTGCTTAGCGAACGCTTTGATGCGCGTTTGATGCGCGTTCCTTAATCTCGGACTTAGCACGGGCTTAGGACTTTGACTCCCGTTACACTCAGAATCTCAAGCTCGCACAAATACTCTCGCAGAACTGCTTAATGGTATTTCTCAGGGCACAGGAGACTGCCTTCCTCTACTTTACTCTACCTATTAAATATCATACAGGACTACGGCTAGAGGAACTATATAGTTAGGACAAATACAGTAATTTACACATTAGCTAAGCAGTAAGATAGACTTTTGGACTGGCTACAGACGTCTGGGATGGACCAGAGTAATCCACGCATGTACAAACATACGAGCGCCAAGAATGCGTCCATATGGGAAGATAACGAAGAACAATAAATCGTCCTGCAGGTGAGACGCTCCATACGAAGGCATGATGCCGCGCGCTTTGACGCATGGAAATGGGAAATGCTGAATAAGCCGGCCGGGAATGCCGGGTCTCAGGCCTATCCAGGCGCCTATGGCGTGCTGATGCACAGCGCTGGTCCAGCATGGTTAGATAGCGGCATTTGCCATGAGTCTAAATCCCCGTGCTTTTCCTATGACGCGATAACATATGACTTTGATAACCTATTATTAGAATAGACGCGCGCTTAGCTCGATCTCCGGCCTTACTGGTAACTATTTCCCACCGATATCGAGAATAAACTCTAACCTCGGTGTTTCTATTTTTAGGTGCTTTCCTACTTAGGCTAGACATGTCCCTTATTAGCGCGAATAATTCCCACGCTAGCTAACGGTCCGGGACCTCTACCTTAGCTACTAAATACAACCCATAGATATTATACCGTTTGTAAGTAGCACTTTAGAATATTGAAATAAATGTTTTATAGTGGGTAGAACTACGCTAGGCGTATTAACTCTTCTTGACCTGAAGGACGAAAAGAAGACTATTTGTATAGTTGAGTTTGGAGCTGTAAAAATACATAAAAATATCACTTACACATAATACATGTAAAACATAATTTCCTTGCTGAATCCATGTAAATTCCTCATTTTCCTCAATAGCACATTCAAAGTTACCCAAAAGACGCCAATGTGGGCTGTCACTATCAACAACATAAAACCACTGATTAGAATCAGCAATAGGTTCATATTTCTTTGCCAGTCCTTTCATAACAGGTTCCATTGAATTTACTGAAACAGGAATCTTAATGAAAGTCATTGAGTTCATGTTTATAACCTTCAGATTTGTTGGATCTAGCTTTGAAATGTAAAGGTATACGATTCCTTTGACATGTTCTAGATAGGTTGACTGCTTCTCAATTTCCAGAAAGTCAGCACTGTTATAAACATTACCCTGTGCATGATGGCACATAAATCCACCTAAATAGCTTGTTATTTGTTATCATATATTAGAGAAATTAGATACTTACCAGTCACACGAGAAGATCCTTGTAGATTGTAAGTCTGTGTCTTTGGTGGAGATGCCATGTGAACATCAGTTATATGGTCATCTGCATTCTCATGCTCACTTAGACTTTCAATGTTGGACATATCCTTATGAGTATCCTTACTAGTCTGACTACCAGTATTCTCACTGCTCTCATTGTGATTATCCTTACTGGTCTGATTACCAGTATTCTCACTGCTCTTGTTGTGAGCATCCTTGCTGGTCTGGTTACCAGTATCCTCACTGTCTTTGTTGTGAGCATCCTTGCTGGTCTGGTTACCAGTATCCTCACTGTCTTTGTTGTGAGCATCCTTGCTGGTCTGGTTACCAGTATCCTCATTGTCTTTGTTGTGAGTACCCTTGCTGGTCTGGTTACCAGTATCTTTATTGCTCTTGTTGTGCTTAGAGCTAACTTCTTCAAACTCACTGCCACTTCTATCAGAGGAGTTATTACTAGCATTTTCACCAGCACTAGTATCTTCATTTATGATCTCACTTTCTGTGCTTTCATTTTCAAGTACCTCAGAGCGACGGATACGACCACTAGTAGCAACTTGAGTCTCACTAGCAGGAAGCAAACTAACAGCCACATTGCGGATCCGCTTAGGAGGGGCAACAGAGGTGCCATCATCCACAATATTTTGTTCTGCTCTTGTTAACTTAACTGGTGAGCCAGCTCTAGCATCTTCAGTAATGTGTTGTGTTGCAGATTTACTGAAAAAGAAATATAAATGATTAAAATGTGATTTTATAAGTGAATTATTACATACCGTTCTCTTCCCTTCTTTCCCTTCCTCTTCTTAGCACTGTTCCCCTCAGATTCTTCATCTACAGTACTGTCCTTTTTACCCTTCTTTTTAGCAGGCTGAGTAGTAGCTTCAGTGGAGGAGACAGCACGCTTGCGAGCATTTGAAGGTTCTGGTGAATTGTCAGTATTGCCACTGATTGTAGTGGCATTAACACTGGTAGATTTGTTCCTAGTAGATCTGCGAGGGGGCATGGTATGTTGAAGTGAGCTCTGATATGTTCTGATGTGAGTGGATGTGGGTGGATGAGTGGTGATGATAGTGGTAAGGGAGAGAAAGAGGGATGAGGCATGTGAAGATCTAAAGGCAACAGAATGTTCACACCATTTATTTTTATTCCTGTGTATGTGACATCATGATTTGACAGCTAATCTATAAATAGTATAAGGGAATGGCATGAGTGATGACAATGTTGATTGATTAAGCAAATGAAGTGTGAGAGAAAAATGTAAGCGATCACAACGTTGATGAGCACAAAAATAAGATGTAGGTGATTTCACATGAAATCGCCTACACATACAAACTTCGATAGCAAGTGATCATACATAAATATAAATGAGCTCTCAGGGAAGTCTGTTGTCGACAACAGGAATCTCACTGTAACACATCTGAATGAATATCATAATTTTATGTATTGTCTTTGTATCTGGAATCTCACTGTAGCACTTCTCTGAATGAATGTCGTAACTATATGTATTGTCTTTCTATCTATATGGTACATATTTCTATCTAAGTACACTAGTCTACAATATACTGAATGGCAGGCAACAATGGGTAGAGGGGGGGGGCAAACGGGTGCAACAACACACGTACACAGGCAGTAGCGCGCGTCAAGGGGGAGGACATCGAAGGGGGGCGACGATGGGATCCGTCACCGTCCCCTTCCCTCCCCTCGCTGTCCCCATCCCTCACTGTCCCTCCCCATCCCTCATTATCCCTCCCCATCCTTTGCTATCCCTCTCCATCCTTCGCTACGGCAGCGAGATGGCGACACCAGTGCCACGCCCCCTCCCCTCCCCTCCCCTTCCCTTCACTATCCTCTCCCTTCACTATCCTCTCCCTTCACTATCCTCTCCCTTTGCTATCCTCTCCCCTCCTCTTCCCCCGATCCCCTTCCCTCCTCTCCTGTCGCTCACCCCTCCTCCCCCTCCTCTCCCGTCGCTCACCCCCCTCCTCCCCCTCCTCTCCCGTCACTCACCCCTCCTCCCCCTCCTCTCCCGTCGCTCACCCCTCCTCCCCCTCCTCTCCCGTCACTCTCACCCCTCCTCCCCCTCCTCTCCCGTCGCTCACACATCCTCTCTCGTCCCCTCCCCTCGCTCTCCCCTCCCCTCGCTTTTCCCCTTCCCTTCCTTCGCTCTTCCTCGTTGCTTGCGAGACAAGGATGTAGGGGGAGAGGAGAGAACGGCACCTCGTCATTTGCCAGACGAGGTGCAGGGGGGGAGGAGACGAAACACCTCGTCACTTGCGAGACGAGGTGCAGGGGGCGGAGGACGAACGGCACCTCGTCGTTTGCCAGACGAGGTGCAGGGGGAGAGGACAAACAGCACCTCGTCACTTGCGAGACGAGGTGCAGGGGGCGGAGGATGAACAGCACCTCATCGTTTGCCAGATGAGGTGCAGGGGGGGGGAAGACAAGCACCACCTCGTCACTTGCGAGACGAGGTGCAGGGGGAGGAGGACGAATGGCACCTCGTCATTTGCCAGATGAGGTGCAAGGGGAGGAGAGAAGCTGCGCGCTCGTCATTTGCACTTTGTTACAGAATTCTGCATATTCCGTACGGAATTTACCAATCCGTACAGATTCCATAAGGAATCTGTGCAGAATAATTACAAATTTAAAGTGAAGTCCCAGCCAATTTACTAATTACAGAATTTGCACAGATTCCGTACGGAATCTTTGTAATCCGTGTGGATCCATATGGAACACATGGCTCAGTGTAAAGAGCTCACTGCCTTCAGAAGAATTCTGTTACACTGGTAGTAGTACAAGGCAATCTATAACAGTCTAGAACTCACAATGTATTGTAGTGTCACTGTAATACATACATCAGTGTATTATGATTACATTGTGGTGAGTGTAAATACTAAATACATTGCAATGCAGTTAGGACTTTCATGACAGTATGAAGGGGAGTATGGACACGAAGCAAAAACGAGTCACGCTATTGGGGGGTTTGCGGTGTTCTGCTGAGCCATAATACTGTCTCTTACTTTCTTATGTTCTTTCTTGTTACGTGTTTACACCTCTCGCCATTCTGTTTTGTTGCGTGATGTGCGGTGTGCACTGTGAAAACTATTAGGTATGTTTCATTGGTTTTGGATTGCGTTTAGGTGGATGTGTGGCTCTATCTAATGTGTTTGGGAATGCATTTTTTGGATAGTTATTCGTGTGTGGGTTTAAGTGGGAGAATATAAATAATCTGAATTTCATAGTGTAGGCAATAATATTACTGCCCTACACGAGGAGTGGTATAAAAAGCAAGGTATGTGCAGCCCTCTAGGATTAGATGTTGTCATAGTGTACATTTTGATGTTGTATCTTGATGGGCGTTTAGGAAGTGAGGAGTAAGGGGATAATTGTACTGCAGTGATACAAGAGTGATATGATACAGGTTAAAGGCGTTTTATTTCCAGCAGTCATGGGAGGAAGTAGAAGAGATGGATGAAGAGCTGTATCTGCAAATCAAATTAACTATGATACTTCATATAAGACGTCAATCATATAATAAAGTGCTGTGCGCCATGCAGTATGGTATATGTATGTACTGTAGTGACTGAAATAAGGTTGTGTGACTTGGGCGTTATAACGTTGTGAGTGTGCATTCCTTAAACTTTTAACATTCAAATGGTCGTGAATATCTGTGAAGAAAAAAAATATTATGTATCCTGGCACACTGCTGCACTGTATGTAAAGATTGGGCGTAAACAGATAGTGGGAAAGTGGAGATATCGGGTTGAATTTATTTATGAGCTGTTGCAGCATAGGGCTAGAAATAGCCTTCGCTGGTGTCTCGGCTTTTTTTTTTTTGATCTGTCATTGAGATCAATCATTGAGATCACCGCACTTGGTATATCTCCCTCTTACTACCTTATACAGCGTACTCACACTGCACAGGCTTCCCAGCCAAACTTGTATATCATTCACACCAAGTTGAACCACAATGCCAATAACCCACGCAGACCCCTCCAACTCAGACTCTGTATGCCTTCCATCCCCCCCCGCACTCATCTTCCTCCACCTGGACAAGAACGCCAAAGATACATCGCTCATCCACAAACACATTCATGCTTTTCCACCGACTTATTGCATCAAAGAAATCCCAGGTACTATCGACGCGAACCATGGATGCCTCTCCAAAATCACATGCAACTGCTGGTACAAGCTCCCACTCTCAAGCAGAATAAGTGGAGCTGCAACGCTAAACCTGCAAAGGTGGACCATGGGAAGCTGTAGGTTTGCTACCGATTCAGACAGAGAATGTGGAGGATGAGCAAAGGTGCTACTTGGAGGTAGTTGTGCAGTTGCTTTTGGAGGGGGAGGGGGAAAGGGGGGATGAGCTGGCACAGGCTGTGGTGGATCTTTATCGGATATGTGCTAGTCCTCAGACTAGAGTTCCCTCGAGTAGGCTATCCAGTGTGCCGCTTCCAGGCAATAATGTTGCATATGGCAACGTTGCTTTGTCTAGTATCTAATTCCTCCAAACCACACAACAGTTTCTCCGATACCCACTCAGCGCATACAATCCCTATGCATTCGGGTTTAGGAGATCAAGTAGCCAGCGCTGGCAACCTCTTACTCTTTCTTACCCACTCCAGCCAGCACAACCACCAGCGGGGTGAATGCATTGTTGATTCCAACCCTCTCCCAGAGGCAGATACCTCTAGTTTGACCCCAGATTCCTCAATTTTTAGGGATATCCACACTCCCATTTACCTTCAACGCTCCCTCACCGTACTTGATGGAGACGAATCCGAACCCATTCAAAATGACAGGTCCTATTCCCTGTTTTCTCCTTCCACTTTGCCATTGCAGGTGGCACAGGATATGGAGGTGTATTATCCTGATATGTATTCTACACCTGCAACATTTGTTGATCCAGAGTATCCCTGGCCTAGGGGGATGGTGAACCGTGACAAGATGTTGGTGAGTGCTGGGAGTACAGCATACTCCAGCTTCCCTGAACCCATCGAAGTCCATTCCCAACCGCAACCTCAAGTCAAAGTTCAGGTACTCACTCTCATTTCTGTTTCTGTTTCTGTTTCTGTTTCTGTTCCCGTTCCCGTGACACCTAGTACCCCAGGGATGCTCCACAATGTCTGGCCCTTGGACCTCCCAGAACAGCAGTGTGTCGGTTCGAACAAGATGTATGCTAAAGGGCAGGACCCATCAAACTCATCGAGTGTCATTCCCAATCGCAATTCCAAGTGCAGAAGGCGGTACTGGCACCTGTTCCTATGGAATCTGTTATGTTCGATAATGCCCAGTACTTCAATTACCCTCACCAACACATTTTGTTGATGTTGAGTAGAATGATATGTATGCCTAGCGGGATGGATATCCATGGTACGGGGGGGGAATATGGTCAAGAGCCGGTGGAAAGTCGGCATTTGAGAGTTTGTGGTGTGCTGGAGGCGTTGGTTGGTTTGGGTATCGGGATATTCATGCATAGATCTTTTGTGGGGTTTTTTGTTCGCTGTGTACTCACTTATCTCATCTTTCACATCATATCATATCCTCAACTGTAGCTATAGCCTGTCATCTATCTCTGTCATGTCTTTGTCTTTAAGATGCAGCCATAGTACCAGTCTCTTACTTTCTGATGTTCTTTCTTGTTACATATTTACACCTTTAATTATGCCTTGCTGTGTTTTGTCCAGTGATGTGCAGTGGAGAAACTATGAAAAGTCAGACACCTGTGATGATTTGAGTAAGTCGGGTGTGGCTGATAACGATTTTAGTAGTGAGTACCCAACTTTCCCACTATCTGTTTACGCCCAATCTTTACATACAGTGCAGCAGTGTGCCAGGATACATAATATTTTTTTTCTTCACAGATATTCACGACCATTTGAATGTTAAAAGTTTAAGGAATGCACACTCACAACGTTATAACGCCCAAGTCACACAACCTTATTTCAGTCACTACAGTACATACATATACCATACTGCATGGCGCACAGCACTTTATTATATGATTGACGTCTTATATGAAGTATCATAGTTAATTTGATTTGCAGATACAGCTCTTCATCCATCTCTTCTACTTCCTCCCATGACTGCTGGAAATAAAACGCCTTTAACCTGTATCATATCACTCTTGTATCACTGCAGTACAATTATCCCCTTACTCCTCACTTCCTAAACGCCCATCAAGATACAACATCAAAATGTACACTATGACAACATCTAATCCTAGAGGGCTGCACATACCTTGCTTTTTATACCACTCCTCGTGTAGGGCAGTAATATTATTGCCTACACTATGAAATTCAGATTATTTATATTCTCCCACTTAAACCCACACACGAATAACTATCCAAAAAATGCATTCCCAAACACATTAGATAGAGCCACACATCCACCTAAACGCAATCCAAAACCAATGAAACATACCTAATAGTTTTCACAGTGCACACCGCACATCACGCAACAAAACAGAATGGCGAGAGGTGTAAACACGTAACAAGAAAGAACATAAGAAAGTAAGAGACAGTATTATGGCTCAGCAGAACACCGCAAACCCCCCAATAGCGTGACTCGTTTTTGCTTCGTGTCCATACTCCCCTTCATACTGTCATGAAAGTCCTAACTGCATTGCAATGTATTTAGTATTTACACTCACCACAATGTAATCATAATACACTGATGTATGTATTACAGTGACACTACAATACATTGTGAGTTCTAGACTGTTATAGATTGCCTTGTACTACTACCAGTGTAACAGAATTCTTCTGAAGGCAGTGAGCTCTTTACACTGAGCCATGTGTTCCATATGGATCCACACGGATTACAAAGATTCCGTACGGAATCTGTGCAAATTCTGTAATTAGTAAATTGGCTGGGACTTCACTTTAAATTTGTAATTATTCTGCACAGATTCCTTATGGAATCTGTACGGATTGGTAAATTCCGTACGGAATATGCAGAATTCTGTAACAAAGTGCAAATGACGAGCGCGCAGCTTCTCTCCTCCCCTTGCACCTCATCTGGCAAATGACGAGGTGCCATTCGTCCTCCTCCCCTGCACCTCGTCTCGCAAGTGACGAGGTGGTGCTTGTCTTCCCCTCTGCACCTCATCTGGCAAACGATGAGGTGCTGTTCATCCTCCGCCCCTCTGCACCTCGTCTCGCAAGTGACGAGGTGCTGTTTGTCCTCTCCCCTGCACCTCGTCTGGCAAACGACGAGGTGCCGTTCGTCCTCCGCCCCTGCACCTCGTCTCGCAAGTGACGAGGTGTTTCGTCTCCTCCCCCCCTGCACCTCGTCTGGCAAATGACGAGGTGCCGTTCTCTCCTCTCCCCCTACATCCTTGTCTCGCAAGCAACGAGGAAGAGCGAAGGAAGGGAAGGGGAAAAGCGAGGGGAGGGGAGAGCGAGGGGAGGGGACGAGAGAGGATGTGTGAGCGACGGGAGAGGAGGGGGAGGAGGGGTGAGTGACGGGAGAGGAGGGGGAGGAGGGGTGAGCGACGGGAGAGGAGGGGGAGGAGGGGTGAGTGACGGGAGAGGAGGGGGAGGAGGGGTGAGCGACGGGAGAGGAGGGGGAGGAGGGGTGAGCGACAGGAGAGGAGGGAAGGGGATCGGGGGAAGAGGAGGGGAGAGGATAGCAAAGGGAGAGGATAGTGAAGGGAGAGGATAGTGAAGGGAGAGGATAGTGAAGGGAAGGGGAGGGGAGGGGAGGGGGCGTGGCACTGGTGTCGCCATCTCGCTGCCGTAGCGAAGGATGGAGAGGGATAGCAAAGGATGGGGAGGGATAATGAGGGATGGGGAGGGACAGTGAGGGATGGGGACAGCGAGGGGAGGGAAGGGGACGGTGACGGATCCCATCGTCGCCCCCCTTCGATGTCCTCCCCCTTGACGCGCGCTACTGCCTGTGTACGTGTGTTGTTGCACCCGTTTGCCCCCCCCCCCTCTACCCATTGTTGCCTGCCATTCAGTATATTGTAGACTAGTGTACTTAGATAGAAATATGTACCATATAGATAGAAAGACAATACATATAGTTACGACATTCATTCAGAGAAGTGCTACAGTGAGATTCCAGATACAAAGACAATACATAAAATTATGATATTCATTCAGATGTGTTACAGTGAGATTCCTGTTGTCGACAACAGACTTCCTGAGAGCTCATTTATATTTATGTATGATCACTTGCTATCGAAGTTTGTATGTGTAGGCGATTTCATGTGAAATCACCTACATCTTATTTTTGTGCTCATCAACGTTGTGATCGCTTACATTTTTCTCTCACACTTCATTTGCTTAATCAATCAACATTGTCATCACTCATGCCATTCCCTTATACTATTTATAGATTAGCTGTCAAATCATGATGTCACATACACAGGAATAAAAATAAATGGTGTGAACATTCTGTTGCCTTTAGATCTTCACATGCCTCATCCCTCTTTCTCTCCCTTACCACTATCATCACCACTCATCCACCCACATCCACTCACATCAGAACATATCAGAGCTCACTTCAACATACCATGCCCCCTCGCAGATCTACTAGGAACAAATCTACCAGTGTTAATGCCACTACAATCAGTGGCAATACTGACAATTCACCAGAACCTTCAAATGCTCGCAAGCGTGCTGTCTCCTCCACTGAAGCTACTACTCAGCCTGCTAAAAAGAAGGGTAAAAAGGACAGTACTGTAGATGAAGAATCTGAGGGGAACAGTGCTAAGAAGAGGAAGGGAAAGAAGGGAAGAGAACGGTATGTAATAATTCACTTATAAAATCACATTTTAATCATTTATATTTCTTTTTCAGTAAATCTGCAACACAACACATTACTGAAGATGCTAGAGCTGGCTCACCAGTTAAGTTAACAAGAGCAGAACAAAATATTGTGGATGATGGCACCTCTGTTGCCCCTCCTAAGCGGATCCGCAATGTGGCTGTTAGTTTGCTTCCTGCTAGTGAGACTCAAGTTGCTACTAGTGGTCGTATCCGTCGCTCTGAGGTACTTGAAAATGAAAGCACAGAAAGTGAGATCATAAATGAAGATACTAGTGCTGGTGAAAATGCTAGTAATAACTCCTCTGATAGAAGTGGCAGTGAGTTTGAAGAAGTTAGCTCTAAGCACAACAAGAGCAATAAAGATACTGGTAACCAGACCAGCAAGGGTACTCACAACAAAGACAATGAGGATACTGGTAACCAGACCAGCAAGGATGCTCACAACAAAGACAGTGAGGATACTGGTAACCAGACCAGCAAGGATGCTCACAACAAAGACAGTGAGGATACTGGTAACCAGACCAGCAAGGATGCTCACAACAAGAGCAGTGAGAATACTGGTAATCAGACCAGTAAGGATAATCACAATGAGAGCAGTGAGAATACTGGTAGTCAGACTAGTAAGGATACTCATAAGGATATGTCCAACATTGAAAGTCTAAGTGAGCATGAGAATGCAGATGACCATATAACTGATGTTCACATGGCATCTCCACCAAAGACACAGACTTACAATCTACAAGGATCTTCTCGTGTGACTGGTAAGTATCTAATTTCTCTAATATATGATAACAAATAACAAGCTATTTAGGTGGATTTATGTGCCATCATGCACAGGGTAATGTTTATAACAGTGCTGACTTTCTGGAAATTGAGAAGCAGTCAACCTATCTAGAACATGTCAAAGGAATCGTATACCTTTACATTTCAAAGCTAGATCCAACAAATCTGAAGGTTATAAACATGAACTCAATGACTTTCATTAAGATTCCTGTTTCAGTAAATTCAATGGAACCTGTTATGAAAGGACTGGCAAAGAAATATGAACCTATTGCTGATTCTAATCAGTGGTTTTATGTTGTTGATAGTGACAGCCCACATTGGCGTCTTTTGGGTAACTTTGAATGTGCTATTGAGGAAAATGAGGAATTTACATGGATTCAGCAAGGAAATTATGTTTTACATGTATTATGTGTAAGTGATATTTTTATGTATTTTTACAGCTCCAAACTCAACTATACAAATAGTCTTCTTTTCGTCCTTCAGGTCAAGAAGAGTTAATACGCCTAGCGTAGTTCTACCCACTATAAAACATTTATTTCAATATTCTAAAGTGCTACTTACAAACGGTATAATATCTATGGGTTGTATTTAGTAGCTAAGGTAGAGGTCCCGGACCGTTAGCTAGCGTGGGAATTATTCGCGCTAATAAGGGACATGTCTAGCCTAAGTAGGAAAGCACCTAAAAATAGAAACACCGAGGTTAGAGTTTATTCTCGATATCGGTGGGAAATAGTTACCAGTAAGGCCGGAGATCGAGCTAAGCGCGTCTATTCTAATAATAGGTTATCAAAGTCATATGTTATCGCGTCATAGGAAAAGCACGGGGATTTAGACTCATGGCAAATGCCGCTATCTAACCATGCTGGACCAGCGCTGTGCATCAGCACGCCATAGGCGCCTGGATAGGCCTGAGACCCGGCATTCCCGGCCGGCTTATTCAGCATTTCCCATTTCCATGCGTCAAAGCGCGCGGCATCATGCCTTCGTATGGAGCGTCTCACCTGCAGGACGATTTATTGTTCTTCGTTATCTTCCCATATGGACGCATTCTTGGCGCTCGTATGTTTGTACATGCGTGGATTACTCTGGTCCATCCCAGACGTCTGTAGCCAGTCCAAAAGTCTATCTTACTGCTTAGCTAATGTGTAAATTACTGTATTTGTCCTAACTATATAGTTCCTCTAGCCGTAGTCCTGTATGATATTTAATAGGTAGAGTAAAGTAGAGGAAGGCAGTCTCCTGTGCCCTGAGAAATACCATTAAGCAGTTCTGCGAGAGTATTTGTGCGAGCTTGAGATTCTGAGTGTAACGGGAGTCAAAGTCCTAAGCCCGTGCTAAGTCCGAGATTAAGGAACGCGCATCAAACGCGCATCAAAGCGTTCGCTAAGCACGCATTTCATCTTGCGCGTCAGTCTTCGACACCATTTACTATACCTTACTTCGCCCAGAAGCGTCCTGCATCCGAGTCTTACCCACCGAGCACTTTCTTAGTGAGCGTACGTGGTGTGAGTGAAATTATACATATTTTAATTTATACTATGTTGCGCTAAACTAGGTACTTTAGAGTTCACACCAATTACGTTTCAGTCTCGCTCTGCATCTCTTTCCACTTGCAATCGATCTGTATCAATGGCTCCATCTGCTGTAACAGAAGCTGCTGCTGAGTCTCAAGTCATTGCTGCCCGTCTTGGTGTCTGTGCAGATGAACTTAGCTGCACATTTGAGGATGGAATTAGAGGCCAATATAAGAAGTACATGCTGGCTCTTAAGTATCTGGATATATATAACTCAATGGCAAGGAACAACCAATGGCAAGGGAAACCACCAAGAAAGAAGGAAATCATTGACATTTTCCTGTCCTATTCATACTTTCAGTCTAATCACTCAAAGCTTTTTACAAAGCTATCAGATTATCCTCTTTTAAGCGAATGGATGGAGGGAAAAGATGATGCTCCATCTGACCTGGAAGCATGGGGATATGAGAAGTCCCAAAAATATACATTTGAGGACCTTAAGACATTTTATAACAATGGAGGGACACTTGATCCTGACAGAGCAGTAAGAAAGAAAGTGAAGGGAAAGGGAAAGGGAAAGGGAAAAGTTAAAAGTAAACAGGAGGAGTCAGATGATGAGGAGTCAGATGATGATGATGGTGATGATGATGATGAGAATGAGGATGATGAGGATGATGATGAGGAGGAGGAGGAAATGGAAAAGAATAAGAATAAGAATAATAAGAGAAAGGACAAGCAAATGGAGAAAGGGAAGGGTAAAGGGAAGGGTAAAGGTAAAGGAAAGGATAAGGAAGTTAAGAAGGCTTCTAAGAAGAAAGCTAAAGAGTAAGCTGATTTTATTTTGAATGAATTTTTTTTTCATTTTTAAAATGTAGTATAAAATTTGAGATCTTTGTATTCTGTCACATATGCCAAATTCTTATGCATCTATTCCTGCAAAAAAAATGTGTCTTGTATAGTTTTGTAACTGGATGTTCCACTCTAATGGAATTTGTTCTTATTTTTACAACACTTTGGAGATCTAAAGATTGGATGAATTTTAAGAACCCAACTATAAATTTGCACATATGGATTATTTTAATAATGTTGCCAGGAGTATCAGCAAACATGCAGCCCTTTCCTGATATATCATTTAAAACTTTTAGCAAATTTATCAATAATAATTATAGTTCAGAAATCTCCTTATCAACAGCCTTAGTAATACTATTTACAGTTACACACAACTGTGACTTATTAAGTCTTCATGCACGGCAACACAATCCTAGATATCCTCAGGAGAATAATGTACAAATGACTGCTTGGATGCTTACCTTATCTCGAGCTTTACAAGAACAACTTGGGGAGAGATGTAACAAATTGTTTAAAGGTGAACCTGGTGACCAAGCAGATACTACTTTGGCACTGAGCTTGGATAAATTAATGAAGACTCTAAAGCTTAATCCATGTGAATCATCTGGCAAATTTAAAGGAAACTTAAAGTCAGTATCTCATAAAGAGATTTCACCATCATTTGTTATTTGTCCTGTAACTGCTGTATGTCAAACAAATGCATGCCCCCCATTAACATTGCACTTATCAACAAGTATAAGAGATATTCCTCGAGTTACTTTAATTCAGGGTACTGAAACAATAAAAAATGTTCAAGTACTTACAGGAATCTGCAATAAATGTAAAACACAATACTCAGCTGATAGAGAGAAAGTTTCAATTCCTAATAAAAAAAGTACTTGAGTTTACCTCAATTCTGCAAAGTATGTTAAAGTGGGACAGTCACTGTGGGTGGACAGAATATTTTCAAATGCAGCTGTCAATGCAATCTATAGCTTTCATGCATCAGCTGCTGCTTACACTCAATTTTGGAATAATAGCTTTTCTGATGAACAAAGCATCACCCGCAGACATATTTGGCAGGCATTCATTCAAGAAACTGTTAGAGCCTTAGCTGCTGTGCAAGGCATAAATTTGGAAGTTGAAGATGGACTTTCAATTGATAATCTTACACGTGAAGCTTATTCTTTACTTGGTGATAATGGAATCATTCGATCTGCTGATAAGCACACTTGTGCTGAGTGTACACATGTCTACCAAGACAGATCTAATGTAACATCAGAAGTTGACTCTGCTGGTGTAGTAGGAATTGATGAAAACCGATCAGTTCCTGATCTTGTACAATCAGAAAGTACCCAGGAAGATATGAATTCTGTAAATGTACAAGCAGCAGTAGCAGATATGGAAAATAATGATTCTACAATAAATGAGAATGAGTATGCACCTGTAAAAATGGTGGTACTGGATGGTATTATAATGGGCCCAACACACTGTGCATTTGAAGGGTGTACAAGTGAGTTGCATAATGCACGTGGAGGTGTTTTTTGTGAAGTACATGAAGCCTTTTATGGTGCATGCTGTCGTATTCAAGGTTGCACTAATATGAAAAAGCAAGGTACACAGGCTTGTAATGATCACCAAGCTGAGTGGACAAGATTTCAATCAACTCGCCATTCTTCTTATCAAGCTGGTGTAAGGAGAATGCTTCACCGCCCAGGAGAACAGAATGAATGGAGTACAGTTAGACCAAGAAATTCTCAGCCACATGATGAACCACAACAATCAGCAAATAGAAAAATAAAAAACTACTTTACTCCAGGCAAATACTACTGTGTTGAAACAATATATGCACCTTGTGGAGTGGTTATTGCCTGGACAAAATTTGAGGATGCTGAATCACCATACAATATCATGAAGTTCCTTGAGAAGGTATTCCCTACTGAAGAATCTAGGCCAGATTATGTATGTATTGATAAGGCATGCTTGGTTCTAAGATATCTTCTTCATGAAGATCGAAGAGAGCAGTGGAATACATGGAAAAAAACTACAAGGTTTAGTGTGGACAGCTATCATTACACAGGACACAGAGTATCAGATTATCTCTGCAGAATATTTTGTAATCCTGCACCATTAGATGGATCAGCTCCAAATCTGGTTATTACTGACTTTGATAAGAATGGACATCCATATTTGAAGAGAGCTTTTAATACACAGGTAAGAGCATATATAATAATGATATAAGATGTTTTAATAACTACTTCTTAATAATAGGTATGTGAACAGCTCAATGCTTGGCTTGGTGGCTTTGAATCCATTTTTAAAAAATGGCACCACATAACTTTGATTGGTTTCTGCATGCCATGTTATTTTATCATAGCAAACATGTTATACAAAGGCAGGAAAGAAGAAAGAGACAGGAAGCTACTGATATTGAAGTGCAAGGTGATGTAGTAGATGATGATGATGATAGTTTTCCAGCTGATGATATTGTTCTTTAAAAAAATACATACATAGTTTTACATTTTAGCCAACTATAGGTAGAAATGATTATGAATTAACAGTTTTTGTAGTGTTCATTGAGATTTTAAATAGGAAAATTAAGGTATTGAACAGATCTTACAGATTCTGCATAAATCCACACAGAATCCATGCAGAATATGTATGGAATGTGCACAGAATTATCACCTATAATAATAAAAATAGCCACTATATAAATTCTGTATGGTATCTATACAGACCTCTTGGGGGAGTGTAAATTACTGCAAATTTGGCACATCACTTCACTGAGGTGTACTAGTTTCAAAAATGCTAGAATGATGAAATCATGTGATCATGTTTTCTAAGTGGTAGCATTATTACTAATATAATACCTTTTACATAATATGTGCATTTATGTATGAAGAGAATAAATATAAGACAAGTATTGAAATAACATTGAATTTAACATTGATTTTAGTATTTATTTCGCATTTATTATCTATTTATTTCTCATTGATTTCCTAATGACATAACATTGATTTCCCTATGTAATAACATTGATTTTAGCATTGATTTCAAATTTGTATCAATAATACTATGAAGTCCAAAAGGATTGATTTCAGTACTGATTTCACTTTGAAATGTGATTTAAACTAAGTACAAGTGATTAATTTCAACATTGATTTCACTCTCCAGGTATGTGTAATATAGAGAAAAGTTTACTTGTTAGAAAAGGACTTATAGTCTAGTAGATAAAGTAAGTGTATGTATGTAGTTAACCACCCAACTACTTAGTATATCCTGTAGTTGGGTACCTAACAATTTCGAGTTATTCATTGATTTTTGATTGATTTTTGATTGATTTCTCATTGATTGCACATTTATTTCTCATTGATTTCTTTTCTAATTGTTATTGATTTCACTCTAATGATTCCTAATGATTTCTCATTGAACTGGAATTGATTTCAAACTACAAAAGGATTGATTTCATTGATTGATCCCAAATTTATTAATTTAATGATCTCACATGCCAATGATGATTCCAAATGCACTCAATGGAACCCCTGCTCACTAAACAGTTCATTGTCCAGCAGCCTACCAGGAGTGATCAATCAAATTGAAAGCTACTGGTGTTTATTGAACATGATGGGTGTAGGTGTAACTAGAATGGGTGCTAGTGTCACTGTCTGCACTTGGGACTGAGTTTTGGGATGACAATCAATGGGTTTGGGAAGCCTGCCAGGCTTGAGAATGTATCTTGTTTGAATCAGCACCAACACACTGCTGCTGTTGAGGGTGGTCAAACAATCATGCATTCTCAAATATGACAGGAGTAGGTGTCACCAGTATCAGTGCAAGGACTGTAGCATGCTGGGATTGAGAGTGTGGTTGCAATTTGATCATTCAAGGTAGCTGGAGCATGTTACTCCTAGCACTCTCTAGCTCCTTTCCATTCTATCCACCCAGGCTGAGGTCTCTCAGAATCAATGTAGTGCCACAGGTGTAGGGTTCTTAGAGCCAGGATATGTGTCAAGTGAGTATACTTCTGTCTTGTGTCACCTGTAATGACTGAATAGAATGCAAAAGCAAGGGAATAAGATCACTCATCATTCCGAATGGATTTATGTTGACATCCATCAAGTATGCTGGGGGAGCATCGAAGGTAGGTGCATGTGTGGATGGTCTGAACCATTCAGGTGGATGGAGAAATGGTACAGAAGGCAATGCAATGTTGCCATATGCACCATAATCCCCCAGAAGTGGCACACTGGACAGTCTCCTATGGGGAACATGCATCTGACCAAGATCAAACACAGCCAGTGCAAGCTCATTCCACTTCTCGACCTCCAATAAAAGCTGTGCAGCCTCCTCACACCTCTGCTCTTCCTCCACATTACCCCTCATCAGAACTGGCAGCATGGAAGCACCTTCCCATGTTCCTCTTTCGCAGCTTTAGCAAAAAGGTCCCAGATCTTCTTCTGCTTGTGGGGAAGTTCCAGCAGTATCCTATGATCTTGGGGAGCCATGGCAAACAAGCCAATGTGGAAAGACTGGAATGCATTTGGAGAGTGGGGGTTGTATCCCTGGCTGCACCTATTGTCTGGGCCTGGTTTTTGGCATCATCATGTAAATGGAAACAAGGAGGGGAGGGGAAGAGGAAGGAAGAAGGGAGATTTGGAGTCCAAGTCAGGGGAGTCTGCATAGGTTATTAGTGTGATGTTTGGTTCAAATGATATTCCAAGCTTGGCTGGAATACTTTGTGGTGTTAGTACACTG
The DNA here is from genome assembly GCA_025738555.1 of Cyathus striatus. Lineage (NCBI taxonomy): Eukaryota > Fungi > Basidiomycota > Agaricomycetes > Agaricales > Nidulariaceae > Cyathus > Cyathus striatus. Next base: position 1,833,139 of record JAOVFP010000018.1, read on the forward strand.
TATATGACAATAAAGAAGATGATATACCAGGTGTAATGACATGTGATATAGGTATTGTTGAGTCATGCAATGAGAGTAGTTACTTTATTTACTTAGAATGTAGCTTCCAAATATAATAAATCAACTTTAATCCCGAGGTGTGATATCAGCAAGTTCGAGGGGTGCAATGATTTCAATTTCAAATATAGAACAAGTTATTTTTAGATCAGTTTAACTTTGGTTTTATTCTTAGAACATGTCAAGGTATTCAAACTTCAAGGTATTCAGATTTCAATTTCAGCAAACTCGGTACGTAATTCAGTGTCAAAACGTCTTGTAAATAATTCTGATTCTTGTCTGTATACCACCCTATCTGTGGGGGGGAGAATGCCTGGCAGTTCCTGCCTTATTTCTTCCCTTTTCCCCTACTATATACAATTTCTAGCTACTCTACTTACAAATTGCATAGTAATAAAAATCTAGTTGATCTCTGGTATTTCCCCAGTCTGTGTATAAGCAAATGCTGCATTAGTGCCCAGACAGCAGTCAGCCAATCATGTGCATAACCCAGTGCACTCCCATTCTGCAACACACGCTCATTTCGAGCGTCTCATCAGTTACCTTCCTAATCAGGTAATCAGTCAATATGGCAGCAGCAGCTGCTCGCATTAATTTCATTTACATCAGTCTAATGGGTCGGTTTTCCATTCCCACATGAACTCCTGACCGTTGGGGTACTTGCTTTCACTCTGTTCTTTCTTCCTTTCCCCCCTTCTCACACTCTCTTTCTCTGTCTCACTGTTTTATTGTTTCATTGTCCCATTGTCTCATTGCATTGTCATTCAAACTCACTAGGTCTCAAGTTCTGCTGGATCAAGGTCTAGGTCTCTGGGATTTTAGTAAGTTTTTATCATTCAGTCTCTTTTCCACACTGTCATGTTGACTTTGTCATATGTCAGATGTCATTTTCTTAGTTCTGAGTTTGTGGTACTCATGTACAGAGTACAATGTCATTTTGAAAGGTAAAGTTTTAAAGGTATTTTATTGGTTTAATGGTTTAAAACCAGTACTAATGCGGAGTTGATATGTTTTGTTTATAGGTTTATTGTATCCCTTGTTTAGTTTATGGGAGGTGGTGCGGGAACTCAGCCCCTCCATGCTGTTTCCTCTACTCAATGTGTTCGGTACTGGCATCTCGAAATTGAGATGTAAAGAAGTTTTAAATTCAGGTATATTGTATTCTTTTACATGCATATCAGCATCTTGCATTCCTCATTGTTGCGAGAGGAGGTGGGAGGCAAGGGAGAGAGATGCCAGAGGCAATAGGGAATAATAGAGTGGGAGGAAAGAGAGAAACTGTTGCTCATGCATCAATATCTGGACACCCAGGATTGGAGAGAGATGTATGAGCATCCAGAGTGACTGAACTGATGATGAACTGGGGAAAAGAGCTTCATAAGAACAATGGACACAAAGCTGGACATTTACAGGTGGAGACAAACTGTATGTTACATTTGTATATGGTTTGCCATAGGGGATGTTGGAGAGGGTAGTCACAGTGCTTTTAGAGTACAGTCCAACAACAGGCCAGATGATCACCTCAACCCACTTTGTCTGAGTTGGTCCTCATCTCCTCCAGAAACAGCCCAAGCAACCTCTTAACCCAGCTTCTCCTCACATTTGCCACCTCCTTCCCTCAATCTTGCTGTCCTTGGATTGCATCAGAATGTGCTTTCTCTTGACAGAATTTGTGCATAAGTGTTAACATGCTATGACAACAATACTTGATTCCATCCCCTCATTGAGATTGGAATTAGAGAGCTGGTAGCTATGAGGGCATACAAAGGAAAGAAATAGCTGGTTAGAGAAGATATGACATGGGGTTGGATGGACACAGGACAGAGTCAGATGCAAGTTGGATGGGTTAATGACTGGAACAATTGCAGCAGCAACAATTTGTCAGCAGCCATATTTGGACAAACGTGAACAAATATACATTGGTTCCAATGACCACAATGTTCCATGGTCTGTTACACAACTGGTGCCTGTCCACTGTACAGGCTGTGAAGTTATTGTACTCATAGTAAATTCTTGACTCACTCAAGACTCACTCTCTTTCTGACTTTCTGAACTTATTTTCAATAAGGAATCTTGCATCCTGAGTTGCATTTATTTAAGTGCATGTCCGAGGCTCTGATGGCCAGCCTTCAGTTGGATTTCAGCAGATTTTATAGACATAATGAACTATTCCGACTCTTATGAGACTTCCAGAATCAAACTGGTGCTGTATGATGACCTTACCCTGTTTTCTTTTTAATCTTATGGGCATAAGATTTCATGTACTTCAATATTGCCATGAGGTTTACAGCATTTGCTTTCTGAGCATCTATACTCCCAGCCTGCTTCTTCCTACCATTCCTTCCTCACCCCAATGTCTTCATTACCTGCTCATCACTCTCTATCTTTTGACCCCTTCATTTCACCATGCCAAGAGACAAAGCAAAGACTACCCACCTCCTAGAATCTACCTGTACCATCATCAATCTCATCACTCAACTCACTAATGTAGTCCCATCACTTCCTCATTCATTGAGTGCAGTTTCATCATCCTGCTGATAAGACAGAGACTCTCTCTTGTATACCACATACCCATGTGTGTACACATTGTTCTCCCAGCACTTTTTTGATTGTTGTTGGAAATGGTCAAATGACCATGTGGAAGTAGCATTGAACATTGCTGGTATCAGGGTAGGTGTAGCTGGAACCAGAGCCAACAATTCTGTTTGAGTATGAGACTCAATGGGAGCCAGAGTATGATGTACTCCCTGCACTTTATACTACCTTCCTAGACTTGATCATCATCCCAGATCCAGGCCAGGGACATTCAGGAACAACAAGTATAGCAGCCTGTGCCTACTGGCATACAACTGCAGGAGTTGTACTATACACACCAGGCGAATACACTTCCATAGTATCTTGCAAAGCCCAGTGGGATCTGGAGTGAGGTGATAGTATGGCAATGAGGTTATTCATTGTTCTGAATGGGTTTTTGAGTATGGTGGTGGAGTGTTGAAGGAGTGTAGGTAGGAGGAAGATATGCTGAAGCTGTTCAGGAATCTATGGTCGAAGATGGTTGTGTCTGCTTTGGGAGTGGGTTGAGTCCATTTACAGGTGCATCTCAGACTGCAGCTGGTGGGTGGTTGAAGGAGGTAGGAAAAGGTGGAGATTACCAGCACTGGTAGCTTGGTCTGCAGAAGTGGGATGTGTATAGGTTGTACATGCTGAAATCAAATGTGCTTGATGGGCACACAAGGATCGTATGCTAGACTTAGAAGGGGGCAGAAAGCAAAGCAATTCCACTACCTCCGAACCTATAGTCTCCTGGCAGGGGAATACTAGAGGGCCATCTAGGCATTTCCCTCAAACTCACCCTCATACAATCAAGATCCAACACATCCACTGGGGGGTGAGTGAAGAAGGTAGGGAAAAGGGGGAGATTTCCAGTGCTTTGTCGACACTGGTGGTTTGGCCTGTGTACAGGTTGTATGCACTAGGGTCAAGTGTGCTTGGTGGGTGCCAGGCAAGCTGTTGCATAGTTTAGCAATTGCCTAGGAAGGGGATGCTAAGCAATGCAACATTTCCATACTCACCATAATTCACTGTAAGCAGCACACTGGATGGTCTCACAGGAGAAACTCTAGCCTGAGGATTGGCACACATCTAACACAGCCTGGGCCAGCTCATCCCTCTTCCCCCCCTCCAACCATAACCATGCCACCTCCTTGCACCTCCCCTCTTTGTCCACATCACACTATTATTCTCTTTCTTGTTCTTGTTGTGGACAGGCTTGAACCAGTAGTGGGGGTACAGTTTCTTATGCTACTCCTGGCTACTTTTGTGAGCTTGTGGCAGCCTATGATTTAGAGATGGAGCTGGTGTTCATTTTGATTGTCTGTGAGATATGATTTTGTCATAAAATGTCAGTATGGAAGAGCATGAATGCAATCTATAGATGGGGGGTATATCTTTGACTGCAATGTTTGCCTAGGTGTTGGCTTTTTTGTGTAGGTGGAGGAATGGGAGTGAGGAGGGGAGAAAGTGAAAGACAACTTGGGAGTACGAGTCAGAGGGAGTCATGCAGGTTATTGGTGTGATGTTTGGTGTGAATGATATTCCTAGTTTGACTGGGAATACTGTGTGCTGTTAGTAAACTATACAAGGTAGTGAAGATGAAAACATACCAGGTGTATTGAACCATGTTGCTGGCATCTTGCATTCTCCTCATCCTTGGGAGATGGGTGGAGGAAAAGGGAGCAACTTTCATAGACAAAAAGGGAAAGGAGGGAGGGAGGGAGGGAGGGAGGGAGGGAGGAGATATAGCATTGGTCATGCATTGGTATCTGCAACACAAACACATCCAGATTCTCAAAATAGATGTGGCTGAACCAACCCAATGGCAAGATGTACATGTACTGGGGGGAACGGAGCTTCCATAAGAACAACAGACACAACATTAAGTAATTAAGGCGGAGACAAACTGGGAGTTGTTGTATCTGTGCTTGGGTTGGCAGAGGGGACATTGAGTGTCCAAACTGCAGTGTCTTGAGACCCAAGATCACCTTGACACACCATGTCTGAGTTCATGTTCCCCTCTTTAAGGTCATGAAACCTAAATTTTACATGCAAGGCATTGAAGTGCATTATAACTTCTTAATGCATGGCCTACTTTACAAGGCATATAATCGAGGATGAAAGCCTTCACAGCATTATAAAGCTTGGTTGAAAGTGTTACAATATATTTTGAGGTTTGCATGGACTATTAAGATGAAGTTGATAACCATGCAATTGATTTTCAGCTGGTATCCCATTTTGGTATTAAAAAAATGGCAACATTTTTGTCCAATTGAGTATGTTTATCAACTAAAACTCCAGAAAAGTAATGTAATATTTCCATTCTAGTACACATGCCTTGTATGTTGTTTACCCATAAGTAATACTACATACCATGTCACATAGACATCACTAGCCAGCTACCCACTGTTAACATAACATAGATAAGATAACATCACTTACTGGTAGTTTACTTACCTCTGTGGTTATCCACTTACAACTTAAAGCTACTTAGTTCTTAAGTTATGCAATATTCAGCAAGAGTGTTGTCCTTTTATGTGTTTTGAACATGTGGTTAGTCAGCATCCACCAGATCTTGTTCTGTAGTCTCAGTACTTTACCCTCCCCCCCAAATTCTGGACAGACTCCAGATGGACAAGAAAATGTCCAGAATTTCTGGGTGGACTCCATATCAAAACTGGAATTTCCAGATGGAATCCACATGGAATACAGATTCTCTGGATGGAGTCTGGATGGACAAGATAATTTCCAGACAAAGTCCACATTGAGTCCATGTTAAAGAATATTTTTTTTGGGTGGAATTCGGGTGGAATGAGAAATTTTCCAATTGATGGAAATGAAATATAACTTTGTTTTCCCATAGTCATGTCAAGTGTGACACTGGGTGTTGAGTGTGACACTGTGTGTCAAGTGTGATACTATGTGAAAAGTAGCTGTAATGACTGCAAAACTGTGAGACACATAGTATTATGATACTGCAACACTATGCAACATTGTGTTGCCTGTGTGTCACACTCAACACACAGTGTCACGAAGTGTGACACTAAGCAAAAAGTGTGACACCATGTGAAAGGAGTGTCATTATGTAAAAAGATACTGTGACACTATGTGAAATTGACAAGTGTGATACTAAGTGAACATTGTAACACGGTGGGCTTTTGGCTGTCCAGTTTCAGCTGTCCTTTGGCCTGTCGTGTGGTCTGTCCTATTCTGCATCAGGCATATGTATGACACACAACTTAAGCTGGTTCATGATGGCTGTGGAATAGATTTAAAACAAAGGCAAAACTGAGCTAGCTTGTTAAAGAGGTGTTGTGATGGTGTGATTATTAATAACTAGAAGTGAATAATGCCAGTGCGTTTATAGTACTGGTTTTGAACATTTATTAATAGTTGTAACTTGTTCTTACATCACTTAATCAATACTTGAGGAAATGTTACCAAGTAGTTGCTCTGGTGCACCTTGTCAGTTATGTTGACTTTGTTTGGAACATATTTGGAACAAAGAGAAGAGACAAAGGGAAAAATGAGTTCCATAGAAGGTGCTGTAACTGAAGTTTGCACATACTATACACTAAACAAAGTAATAAGTAACATGGAGGTACATATTTAATTAGTAGGACAGTGAAATAAAATAATTCCCAACATGAAAATGTGTGTACAGGACTGCCACTAATATTCTGAAGGTATGTACCAATTTTATTGTAAGAGAATTGTTTTCGCACACCACATGCCTTGGTTTGATTTTGCCTTGGCTTTGATGATCAAGATATCAACCAGTTCGGTGTTCTGTGACATTGTGACTGATGCCAGAACATGACAGACAAAAGGACAGGCCAACAGACAACTCATACTGGACAGCTGGAAACCCGCCATGTAATGCCTATGTGTCACACTTGACATGTGGTATCACACTCAACACATGGTATCACAGGTGTCACACTTAACACATGGTGTCACACTCAACACATGGTGTCACGCTCAACACATTATGTCACAGGTGTCACAGGTGTCACACTCAACACACAGTGTCACACTTGATGGCATGGTGTCAACACTCAACACACAGTGTCACACTCAACACATGGTGTCACTTGCATGGTGTCACTCATATGGTGTCACTCAATGCATCATGTCACACTCAACACACATATCACACTCAATGCATAGTGTCACACTCCACACACCATGTCACACTTGACATAGCCATAATAGAAGTTGTGGACTGTACAGCATGTGCACACACACTATGGTGTGAATGAATGTTATATAATCATCACAACAATATTGGTTCAAACAATGCAACTATGCCATGCTCTACTAATTTATTTATAATACAAGTAAAGTAAGTAATAAACCACCAGTTAATACAAGCTACCCAGAATCCAGTATAGCAAATTCCTTTGGAATTCTGGCTGAAAGGCAGAATTTGGCCAATAATCTGGATTCCATGTGGAATCCATCCAGAAAACACCTGGACAGGAAAACTAAAATTTGGCAGGTATCTCTGCCAAATCAAGTCCATCCAGAGTCTGGATGGAATCCATGGAATGGCCAGAAATTCCATGGAAATTCTGCAGACTTTCTGGAGAGTCTGTGGATTCTATCTGGAGTCTGGACGGAATTTAGGGGGGAGGGTAAAGACCTCCATAGTCTGGATGAAGACACTTGCAAGACCCAGATCCAAACACAGCCTCTTCGAGAAAGGTCTGGATTCTTTACACTATTAGTCTATAGGTCTTTCTCCTTCAAGCCATGTCACAAATCTTGAAGTTACGATGTCGGCACTTCTCAGTTTTATTTTAATTTATCTCATGTGACTCATTCTATAAGTCACTAGTCACTGACGACTGGTTACCTGACAGATAGCAAATACGATGAGGGCTAATACATGATACATAATATTACCTTACATTATAATCTAGACACAATCTTAAGAATATATTATAATTGGTTGTATCAAATCAAGGGATTAGTACGATGAGGCATGCCTTACATTGCCATATAGCAGTATTTCAATACCTGAGTGGACGCTTTTCGAGCATTTTGCAATGATGTTTAAGGCTAAATATATTGCAATGTGGTTTCGACTTTTGTGACATAATTTTTCTCCTTCAGAAAAATCCCAAGCAACCTTTTCAAATGACTTCTCCTGACAAACAGAATTGACGTGAGAGTCTACACAGTATGATGCGACAGCTGATTCTCTCATTTCTTGGAAATTTCGATTAGCTTTAGTGAGTGGGAGTATACGAGTACGAGGAGAGTGTATTATCGGGTTAGAGAAGACGGGACCTCAACACAATTTCAACGTTGGGGCAAAACTTTGTCAGCAGTCTTTGGAACAAATGTAAACAAACGTCACCGAAGCACTTGCCGTTGTTGTGCCGTTGAATTGAGTTGGATTGGAGTTGGAATTGAGCCAAAGGAAACGCCTCGAAAAGATGTGCAACATAAGTTAAGCTTACTTTCACATATGTAAACATGGTTAGCACAGATCACTCACTGATCTCGACACGTGGAAATCATAAGAAAAAGTAAAATAAAGAATTAACAGGTGTCAGACGACTCTTGTCCCTACATCTCAAAGGCACGGCAGTCAACAACTTGCTGGATGCTACCGCCGAGTCATCGTGCCTTGACAGAGACAACGTGATTAACGCCTCAACCAAAACTCTTTGCAGTACGAGTATCTCAAAGAGCAACTTTAATCAGACCTCGGAGCGCTTACTGCACATATTCGAAAGCACAAGAAAAAGAGAAAGGAAATTGTTTTGAAGTATGGCAACTAATGACTGGTTACTAACAAGTATATCCCATTAAGCCACCGCACCGTAATAGTCTTCAACATAAACGGCATTAACAAAAAGTAAAGCAGTCACAATATGCAGTATCTAAGCCAGCCACTTCAATAGGAAGGATGTCTATTAGCTAACTGAGAAATCTAAACTAGATTATCAATATGTAGAAAGCACAGATAAAAAGCGAAAAATGATACACCTCTTTCGGCAATATGGCAATCAACGACTGGGTACTGAATAAGTACATACATACCGCTAAGTCATCGCGCCTTGACGTTACTTGCCAGAAACAGGTCGACTAATATGTCAGCAAAATGTACCTACAGTGATGATTGTAGTATAGCGTTGAATCCTCAACACTTTACACCTCCTCGCATCCACACAGTAGCATGAACTAGCAATCACCAACCAAAAACAGATGTAAACTTTTCACATAGAACAGCAACCAAAGCTACTATATAACCTATACAATAAAATGTAACGAGACGAGAATATTAAATAAAGCTGATGAATACCACGTAAGTCATCGTGCCTTGACAATACTTCAGCATAAACAGTGTCGTTTATGTGTACGTCACCAACCAACTCGTACCGATCCAAAAGATACATTCACAAAAAAACATTACATAGAGCTACGCAAGCACCTAATCACCAACCCAAAACAAAACATATCTATCTTTTCGCGTGGAACATAGCTACACTTTAAAACAATACGATATGAAACACGAAACGGAAGGCTAAAGCTGTAGGGTTGAGTCGATATGGTATTAAAAAAACGCGATTAATGTGTGAATATTGGTAGAGACGGCTTGGGACCGGAACCGGCTTGCGGCTAACAACGTTCTACAACACGTATTACCAATGGTTAAAAGATCCTCTCGAAGCTACTGCATCTGCTGTAGCCACAGATAGCGAACAGACGAAGTCTCGAAAAAGCCACTGACACCTCGATGCAAGAAACAGATGACTATTTCCACAGCTGCCGGAAGCAGTCACCACCAGTACAGAGACCATAATTTTGTATCTTGTTAGAGGTATAGAACGCATCAATTTCTCCATCCTTGTACTTGTTTTATGTGATATCAATCAGATACTTGGAAATATCGAGCCCATCGTAGGTTGTGGAGGAGGATATTGTGTTGGCAGTATCCTCTCGACAAAGAAATTATGCGAGTGGGTGGCACATCTGTCCAACCCTCCAGACCCAGTGAGCTTGCGAAGAGTGAATTTAGGGGGAAGTGCAAAGCTAGATTTCTCAAGGCGTACGTACGACAGTTATGTAGGTAAGCGACACGAGGTAAATCATTAGTAAACGATAGCATGTAAGGAGTGAGGTAACGGATATGAAAAACGCATTTTGCAGTGCAGGCAAAATGCCTGCTCTACAAAGTACGATTAAAAAGAAGTTCGAGCTCTATTATTCTGTAGATTCGCGGCTAGATAGTGGAAATGTGTGATCGATGCGTACGAATACCTACCACCATGTCTCGACAATATGACAGAGCCAGCTTATGCCAGGCTCTGGTTCGAGAGATTTTGGCAGATAAGTGTTATCTTTTTAGATTTTTATTTCTCATTTTGCGAGTCGGTACGATGGAAGTTCGAGCAACCTGCCTACTGTTTAGCATGCTATTCCTGCCATGAAAAAGCATCTTGAGACTAAATTGTTTTCTTGTTCTTTTTGATTTGTGGTCAAGGTAATTATTGTTTTTGTTAGACACGGAAAAGCGATTGTGGTGGATATGGATAATGAGTGCTGAGCCTCAGATAACCTGCACTTCCCAATATGACGAGCATTTGTAGACACAAGATTGTAGTAGGTTGCAAAAGAACATGAATGTGTTGGATGCAAGTTAGATGGGCAGTTCATATTTTTGAGGACAATTTATTATTTGCACTATACTTATTAGATTGACCTAAGGATATAAGAAAAACACCAGCCGAAATCTGAATCCTGTGATAGTTCTAAATTCGCGACAGTAGACCATACCACTGACTACCACTAAGTATTATAATTGGAGTCAGGCGATTTATGTCTTACAAAGCCTATCTAGTAACTTCGTATTTGAAGAAATGAACATTGTCAAATTTATATTTCAGTGTAAACTTCAGTAGGAAGAATATTCCCAGGGAATAGGTGTTCTCCAAAGCCCTCCGAATAATAATCAAAAACACGACCTGGCTTTCTAAAGAATATAGCAGAATCTGTACCCAATGTCAGTTTTTCCTCTGTATGATCCTCTTTTCTCTTAAAGTCATTGATGAATAATGATAACCGACTAAGAGAGGCAATTCTTTCATCCCCTTTGCGAGCCTTCACGAAATCCTTCAGGGAAGACTCTGTGATACTAGTAAGTATATTAGTATCACATTCAAGCTCCTCTAGTTGAGGGCAAATAATATCGGAATACTCTTTCTCTACTGGTGTGAGTGCATACAGTAGATCATCGCTGATGATATTCTCAAAAATTGTTGGATCTGATTGGGGCCATGATGGCAGCCATTTATTGTTGGTAATGTTTTTTAAAGAGACTTTTAGACATTTAAGATATGACATGGATTTAAGTAGCTGCACCAGATTGCCGGTGGAGTTCAGCCAATCTGGTGCATAGAGTCCCAATGAGAGGCAACCTCCATGGACACGTAGCAGTGACTTTATGATTTCCTCGGCAATTCCGAAGACATCACCAAGATAAAAGCTTTTAGAAAGTTGAATATCTAATTTCTTTATCGAAGGAAGATATAAGCGCTTTGAAGAATCCAAGATACCATTTGTTGCAGGTACTGAGAGACTCATGGCTGTCAGATGATGAAGGGTGATATTATCTTCACTTTCTGGGATTGGATTATCGAAGCGTCTAATGAAGCTTATTCCCAACTTCAATATCTTTAACGATTGGCAGCGGGAAATAACTGTAAATGCAAAATGAGCCAGATTTGTGTTCATAGAGGGATCCTGATCCAGGTATAAGTCCAGTTCTGTAAGCTGCCCCCAGCCTGCATGTAGCGGGACAGAATATATATCTGAAGATTGGGTGGGAATGTTGTAAAATGTTGCGGAGGTGACATTCAAAGAAAGAAAGGCAATAATTTCATTCCATTCACATGTTGATAGTTCCGGCGAACGAAGTACCTGACGATTGATATGAAGTTCCTTCAACATTTTTAGGTATTCAGTTTTAAATCCAATCTCGAGTAAACCTCGTAAAGTATCCATGAAGAAGGAGATATCCAATTTGTACCAACGTTGATGGTAAGGGATTATGATGTCATGGAAAAACTGTCGATGCATTAGCCGGATTTTGTGCTTAGTATTGTGATATGCTTCAGCTTCAGTATTATTATTATTACTGAGAATACCCGCGTCCGGGGTTTGATGAATGGATATTGACAACGGACATGCTCCAGACCTGTCAAGCCACTTCTTTACAGAAGCTTGCCGCCGATCTAGTGTTTGGAGCACGAGTTCCTCCTCCTTCATGAGATAGTTTGGTACTGGATATGCTCCTCTTATGATATTAGGAAGAACGACATGGATTGCTGACCATATCTGTGGTGTAGAAAGAGCTATTCTTCTCCACGAACTGCAGATCCGTGTCAATAGCATTGGAGCTTCCATGGCATTCATATATGGGTTTCGATCTTCTGGAAGGCAGGCTATGAATATCTCTTTGACGATATCCTGAGTAAGCTTCCGAGCGGGCGATAATAAAGCTCGATGCTGTTCAGCAAAGTCATGTATTCCCGACCGTTTTGCCCATACCACGTCTAATTGTCGTTGCAGCTGGTCAATTTCAGTGTCAATACAACGAAGTTTCTGGCCTGAGATCTCCAGTAAGTCCTGAATTTTCTTTGCCTCGTCGACGGTAGGCACGTAGTTGGTATCGAGACGTTGTTGGAATGGAGAGTCCATGAGCGAACCTGAGCTTAATAAAACGTAAAATACGAGCGCCTTGTTAGACGAACTGTGTAGACTCACTTGAAAGCAATCGATGAGGTGATTACGAGTGAGAAGCGTATCGGATGAATGCTGTATATATAGTGCTGTACATGTGTTGATGTCATCAGATTACTATCCACAAAGCTATGGCACGTCTAATTTTAGTTAGCTATGTAGACCAAGGGGCTGCCGTTACTGCAATTTCCAAAAGTAGCATATCCCATGACCCCGTGGGAAGTGGCTGTGGCCGCGCGCGGAAACTGATCGTAACCGGTAGCCGGTAAGTCACATGACTTCGACACGCGCGTCGCACCAAAGTGTATTACTATTCATCGATCCACGCACTGTAATTGAAGCATTTCTTGTAAATCACAATCGATAAATGCATGTAGAGTTAAATTAAATTAATTAATAGACACTATTCGCATATTTCGCTCACTGAATCACTATAAAACTAGTGTAAGAACCTGATTACCCCAGGAATACCCCCCTGCTTAACCTCTGCTTTAGCTGATTGCAACATGCCTCTTCCTGTTAAAAGGACAAAAACTCCAGTTACATTTAAACTAGATGAGTTATCTCTGACAACAACTATTGATCCTAGTACTGGATGTCACTTTGTTGTGTGTAACAGATGTGAAGAAACTGTTAGACTTACAGTAACTGCCAATTTTGACCCTATGAACAAACACAGAAATGGATATGAGGCAACACTATTTTTTAGAGATGAATATGGGATAGGAAACAGTGATGACATTGTACATGTTCAGAATGACTTGAAAGACAAGAAGAAAAGAATAAGATCTGTAAGTGATCAGCAAGCTGTTCCAAAAGGAAAGAAACAGAAAAATAAATAATCAGTAGTTTAGGTATATTTATGTATTATACTGTGTATAAAAATTACTTGTAGCCTTGTGATGTGTGGCAGTCTCAGGAGGTCAATGTGTGCACACTGCACATGAAATAATCAAGTTAACTACAAATTAGTACAATGCGCGCGCGCGCGCGCATCGAAGTCACGTGACGTACCGGCTACCGGTTATGATCAGTTTCCGCGCGCGGCCACAGCCACTTCCCACGGGGTCATAGGATATGCTACTTTTGGAAATTGCAGTAACGGCAGCCCCCTGATGTAGACACTTGCCTTCATGAGAGAAAGGAATAGACGAGCGGCTGTTGTCCAAAAGCCATTGGGATCGAAGTGGAATGTGTGTGGTTCCAGAATCCTCGCTTAGCGTCTATTTCTGGTCCCAGGTAAAAGAGCAGTTGGTGCTGGGAAGAGAAGAGCGGGAGGTTACCAGTGCTATATGCTAAGGCAGCTGTTATCGCTCGGTATACCTATTTGATGCAGCAATTGAGTGGGTCGCTTAAATTGGACAATCACTCCCAGTAACTATCGATGATGAAACGGTAAGTCAACGCAAAGTCCACGCCATTAAATAAAGCTACACATTCAAGTATCTAACCAAACCCAGCCAAAATAACTATATGGTTCCAAATGGATTGACGTCTATTGAATAGGGAAATGGGGCTTTGTGTGAGTGGGAGTAGGAGGAAGAGCCTGGCCGTTGAAGAATCCAGGTTCGACGAGGAATGTATCTGCTTCGGGAAGTGGGTCCAAGTCCATGGCTTGTGCATCCCCCCTGTTGGTGATGGAGATGAGTGAAGTGCAGGAGGAAGGGGGGAAGGTTTGGACGAATCGAATGCGCTCGAAAGGTGCCTGAGGAAACTGTTGCAGCTGCGAAAATGGGACGGAGGGCAGCGCAACTGCACCTCCGAACCCATAATCCCCCAGATATGAACACCAGATAGCTTTCTAGGTAGAACCCTCGCCGTGACTGAGGAGAAACCCTCATCCGATCCAATACAGCCTGCATCAGCTCATCCTCCTTCTTCCCCTTCAACAACTGCGCCGCCTTCACACCCCCTCTCCTCATCCACGTCCCCCCCACACTTCTCCTCCTCCTCACTCTCGTTGTGGATAGCCTTAAACCGGAAGTTGGGATACAGTTTCATACGCTCCTCCTTGACCACTTTTGCACACTTATCCCAAAATTTCTTCTGCTCGGGGGAGCTTGCCCTAGCAGCTTCGAGAGGGCGCCATGGTTCATTTAGATCGTACCCGAGACGTGATTTTGTCACACAACATTCGCCTAGGGCGTGTAGGTGGAGAGGCGGAAGCGAGGAGGGGAGAAAGAGAAGGACAACATTCGGAGTATGAGTCAGACAGATTCGCGTAGGTTATTGGTGTTTTGTATGGCGCAAAGGATATTCCAAGTTTGGCTGGGAATACTATACGGTATTAGCATATTGTATAAGAGAGTAAAGAGGAAGGCATACCCGGTGTGATGATGTGATGATATGTAATGCTGGCATCTTGCATTCCTCATTGTCAAAATGGAGCAGGATCGAAGAGAGATACATAAGGGGGAAAGGGAGCTCCCATACGAGCAACTAACACACATTTAAAAGTGGAGCCAAACCAGACGTTGCACTCGTGCGGGGTTGGCAGAGGGGACGTTGAATAAGCCATCTCACGGGATAACCCAAAACCGGCTCGAGCTTCGTCCGAGTTCGTCCTCCCCCTCTACACCTCTAGAACAAACCCAAGCAGCCTCTTCACCCAAACCACCCTCACATTCACCATTCCCCTTCAGCTTCGAGCTCGGAGCTCGGATTGCATCAAGACGCGCGTTTCTTGACAGAATTAGCGCATGAGTGTCATCACGCTATGGACATGGTGATAATAAGCACTTGAGTCTCTTCCTCGAGATTGGCGTTAGCGAGTTGGGGTAAACAAGGGAGGACAAGGTCGCGTGGGGGAGAGAAATAGCAAGTTAGAGAAGACGGCGGGCGGGAATGGATGGAACAACGTTGGACGTTGGTTAGACGAGCCGGGGGGGGGCAACACCTTGTCAGCAGCCTTTGGAACAAACGTAAACAAACTCCTGATGGGGAACGGCCCGAACGGGCCAGGGTGGGACCTAATGGTGTAGTGGCTATGCTCACATGGTTAACACGGCGGACTTTTGGCTGTCCAGTTTCAGCTGTCCTTTGGCCTGTTGTGTAGTCTGTCCTATTCTGCATCAGGCATGTGTATGTCACTCAACTTAAGCTGGTTCGTGATGGCTGTGGAATATATTTAAAACAAAGGCAAACTGAGTTAGCTCATAAAGGAGGTGTTGTGATGGTGTGATTATCAATGGCGAGAAGTGAATAAATGCCAGTGCGTTTATAGTACTAGTTTTGAACATTTATTAATAATTAACTAAATACAATTGATTGATTCATGGTAAGTATTGATTCCAACATAGTACATTTGAAATCAATCAACCCCCCAGTGGGATACAGTGCGCACCCTCAGTGCTCACCGACAGTGATCAATCACATAGAAAGCCACTGGTGGTATTATCGACCATTTTTCCTGAAGCAGATCTACTTGTCATTGCAGCTGATCTATTTCTGTGTCGAAACAACGAATTTTCTGGCCTGAGATTTCCAAAAGTCCTGAATTTTCTTTACCTCGTCGACGGTAGGCACGTAGTTGGTACCGAGATATTGTTAGAATGGAGAGTCCATGAGCGAGCCTGAGCTTAAAAAAAGTGAGAAACGAGCATCAACTCACCTAAAAACAATCGTGAGAGGTCCACCCATGGGAAGAATGTTATATATATGCTGCTGTACATATGTTAATGTCATCATATTATTACTGTCAACCAATGCGCAACCATGTAAGGCCAAAACCAGTAGACACTCCGGGTGACCTCCTTCCCGCGCACGGCCTTACAGCATTCTGCTCCCTGAACGTCTGTCGATTCTCCAGACCCTCCTCTACTACCACACCCCTTTAACTGCCACCGTCTACCCCGAAACCCATCCTCGCCATGTCACGAAACAACAAGACAACCCGTAGACTCCAGTCTGCTTACGTAGTAACGAACATTGCTCGAGACCTTAGTAGCTTAACTCCTTCGCTTCCTATTCAAGCAGGCGAAGTATTTTCCGCCACTTCGAAGATATTCGAAATTGCATTAGTGAGCTAGTCAAACATCGAAGGTGGACGATGCTTATTCTAACTTCCATAGACTGTACTCAGAAATGAAGCCGAAATAATGGAGCTGGCGCAGTCCTGCAATCCAGTAACCAAGATGGTCGTGGAGCGCGCTATTCATTCACCTCAAGATTCTCAATTGCAAGTGGATATTGCAGAACTTCGAGAGTAAGTTGTCATACAATAAAAAAAATTGACTTCTACTTACTAACTGACGATAAAGACTATTAAACGATATACAGTCTATGATATATAAATTCACAAGGCGTAGGAAGATCGTGCTCGTATTAGCTGCTAATGCCGATAAGGAGGAAATAAATAGGGCAAAGAAACGGCTTCAGCACTTGCTAGAGGTTTTCAGTGCCGCTCGAGCGGTCGAAATTCAGCAAGGCGTCCTTGGAACACAACAAATTGCAGATGAAATCCAGCGAAGTGTGGTGCGAATTGCGCAAACAACCAACGAGACAAATAGAAAGGTAGATTTATTGGTGCGTTCCCACTCTGAATCATTATGTATTTTTGTGACATTCTTCTCCTATGTAGGTGGTATCTGCGCTAGAGTCTGCCGCCGCTAACCACAGCGACAAAGAAAAGGAGTGCAGCGTGAGTGCTATATTATAACTGCAGTTAAAAACGTCGATTTCATAATGATGGCAGCAACCTTCACTGCAAGGCCGAAAGCTCATAATTTTATACCAAACACCTGTCGGAGTAAGGTCAGAAATAGCTCTAGCCGGTGTCTTGGTTCTTTTTTTATATTTGATCAGGCTTGAAAAGCTCTGTAAGTAAATATCGTTGAGCATTTCTTAAAACATACATAAGGTACGGAGAAACTTATTACTGTAGCAATACAATAGCAATAGTTAAACGCATGTGTTGCATACTGTGTTATTTATACTATAGCTTATAGCTTGTAACAAATCCCCTTGCGAAACCTCATCACAAATATATCCAAGTAGTAAACGTTTAAACTCTTAACCCTACAAGTGCAATAAGTCAACCAGAAACGATCATACAATAGAACATAGCCAGACAAGGACCGAGGTATTATAGCCACAACCTACAATTCACAATTGAGAGATGACACAAGACAGTTGGAAGAGGCTAAAGCTACAGGTTGGCACGACACGACACGGTATGATATATGAAGAAAAATATATTAATGTGTGTGGGTGTTCGTAGAGACCTATGAGATGAGGTGTGATGTGAAAATGAAATCAGAACAAAAACGCAAACTAGAATGTAAAAAATTAAAATACAACAACCTATGCATGAACATCCTGATACTGAAACCCACACCGCATCAGAAGCACATAAATTCTCAAAATCCCGACTCGCTTTCGCTTCCTGTCCATTACACCCCCACATACCCCTGCGTATGCACATCGTTCTCCCCGTGCTGTTGTTGCTGTTATGGGGGATGGTCAAAAAACCGCACAGAAGTGGCATCGAACATTACTAAGTAGGTGTAGCCGGAACTGGTTCCATACTTGAGTTTGGGAATGGGATGGAAGAGCTTAAGGGAGCCGGAGTACTCTACTCCCGTGCTCTTTACTACCTTCTGATACGCCGGCTTTTAAATAAACTTATTTTTCGATTATTATTTCCTTTTATTCAAACTTCTATATTTAAATCTGTGCAAGGAACCAACCCATGAGTACAAGAGTTGGAACGAGTCCCGAGTTGCCAACTATAGTATTTCCTACAAAATACGCTACTAAGGGATGAGTACAAGGGCTGGGATTGAGACCCGTGTCGCCAGCCAAAGTATCGCACTGATACAAACCAAGGGTATTAAAAAGAATATATGATATGGCGGCGGTCTTTTGCATTTATTTAAATATATTACACTCTTTTCAAGATAGCCATTACTCTACTTCTTTTACAACTATTATTATTATATAACAAAGTCACCGTATCCCTCTCGTACACCTTGAATGGTGTTCTAGCACGAAGTCCAATGCGTCACGTGCCACTGTATAGAACTCCGAAATAAATCCTAAATCAAAGTACCTACGCCGGTATCGCTCAAATCCATAGCCTTAATAGAACGTGATTTGTACCCCCCATATGAGAAACCGGGTGGTTGTACGGCTTACATGTGTAAAACCACATGGACAACGGTGCATGAAACAACCAAGAACGGTACTAATGCCATCACGCACAATTGATGCGCACATCAGATTCCAGAACAAGCCGTTAACTCCGAAATCCTTTGTAACTGAGCGCGTACCAATGCAAGCGCATGTTCTAGCACATGTATTAAAAAATACCAATGTCACAGCGTTTGGAGCGCCTTTGAAACAAGGCGCATCCACATGATTTCTCATGTGCAGAGTCGGTCCTATTTTAAAGTAGCTTAGTAAATATTCTTGGAAGCACGTTACCTAAAGACTAGAATTAGACTACATTACACAATATGCCTAGGTGTCATTATAGTATATAGGTAGTTCAGATTAGCTGTAGGGAATGCAAGTACTGCACGAGCCGTCTTCCGTTCTCAAAGTAGAGTAGATTAGAATTTGAAGTACCGAGTACTATTGAATTGAATTGAATATTGGTTATCCGAGTTTTTGAACTAGTACTGCAATTGAAGTATTAAAATCCAGTCTTAGAAATCAAGCTATAGTCTTTAAAGTCGTTCTATTTCATTATTGCTAACCAGATACCCTTCGTACTAAATATAACTAACGTAAATACCTATTTTATGTTGGTGGTGCTACTACTGACATAATAAAGTACTACTAAAAGTTAGTCGTATCACTTCCTAAAGTTCTCATGGTCAACAATCAGGTGTACTAAAGTATGACTCAGTGGGAGTCGTATCCGCTTCAGGAGAGTATGCTTCCATGTCTTGCGAAGCCTGGAGTGGCGAGATGAATTGCGAGAGGACGACGGGGTCGTTCATTTCTCCGAATGGATTGATTGACTGGGGAAGTGGGGCGTCGTAGGAGTGGGATTAAGAGGAAGAGGTACCAAAGCCGGAGAGGAAGGCGTCTGCATTCATTTGTGCATCCCAGCCTGCGGCTGGTGGGTGGGTGGGTGAAGGAAGTAGGGAAGAGAGGGAGGTTGCCAGCGCTTTACGGGCGCTCATCAACACCACTCGACCTCCTAGGAGGCAACACCCTAGGACTCGCCCTCATCCGAACAAGATCCAGCACATCCTGAGCAAGCCCATCCCTCTTCATCCCCCAACAACTGCGCCACCTCCTCACACCCCCTCTCTTCATCCACGTTTCCCCCCACTTTTTTCCTTCTTGTTCTTGTTGTGAACTGGCTTGAACCGGTAGGTGTGGTACAGGTGCTTAGGCTCTCCTTTAGCTGCTTTTCGTGCTTGTCTCAGATTTTCTTCTGCTCGAGTAGGAGCTTGTGCCAGCCTGTGATTTTCGAGAGGGAGCCATCGTTCGTTTCGATCGTGCCCAGGACGTCATTTGTCGCACAAAGCCAGTGCGGAAAAAGAGGGTGGGGAATGTATCCTTGGCTGCGACGTTTCCCTATGGGTTGGCGTTTTGGTGTGGATGGAGGAGCGGGAGCGAGGAAGGGAGAGTGAGAAAGAGGAGGACGGCATTGAGTCTGAGTCGGAGGGATCCGTGTAGGTTATTAGTGTTGTGATTGGTGCGAAGGATATTCCAATTTGGCTGGGGATACTATGCGGTATTAGTACACTGTATAAGATAATATAGAGGAAGACATACCTGGTATGATAATACGAGATGCTAGCATCTTGCATTCCTCATTGTCAAAATCGAGGGAATCAACAAGTCTCGTATGGGATAAATCTAACATTGTATAGCGAAATATTAGAAGAAAGAAGTGTTTGCATGTGAGGTTTCAGAAAGTAAAGAAATCGGATCTCTCTAGCGGCACCAGCCAAAATTAGAATCCCGCGACGAATTCCAGCTGGGGTCAACGGCTTGTCTTCCTTCCCAACATGACAGCTAATATCATTTTCAAAAGTCGAAGCTGGCGCTCTTCTTATGTACCTGTACTACGCACTGTACCGTATTGTCACTTGCTATCTTCCCCTTGTGTGCTTTGAGGCCAAATGTAACATCGTCGTGCTCGTTGCAGTGTCACCGTTTATTTCAACAATAAACGTCCAAGAGAGGTTAAAAGAAATAATGAGATCGAGATCGAGTTGTAGAGAAAAACTACGTCACATGTCACGGAATGAATAATCGATCCTTCACCGTACACTCACTCACTACCAATTTCAACCATGCCTTACGATGTACATTTCATTTTGTTCGTTCGTTCAATTTTACTAATACACTTCAATGTAACAAGCATGTCCTGGGCTTCATAACCTGCGCAGAAAATATTGCGAAGGGCATACAGGAGGCCAACAAGCTACCTGATCCCTTAGCCAGAAACGACCCAAGAGTTTTCGAGTTCGAACGTAACATGCTGAATGTACGAATAAATCGCGATGGGTATTTATATGCGGGATGCGGAAAAGCTGAAGAAACTGGCAATGGATTGGAAGAGGGACGCTACTACACCATCCTTGTTGTCGATGAGGGGCGGAAGCACAGGCTGGAAGCGAGCTTGGAATTGTGGAAGACGAGGTTGGAAGATGCAATTAGGGGCTTGAAGGAAAGGGATAAGGCTAGGATGGAGCATAAGGAAGAGTCAACCAGCGGGGGGAACCAGGGGGCTGCCGCTCACACCGAAACGGAAAATGAAGATTCCGACGAGGAGGATTATAAAATAACATCTGTCGATGAAACTATCGCATGCTATGTGTACCTCGGCATGCTTTATGGACCAGTTGTTTTAAAGAGACTTGCTTGATTCGTTTAAATATTAGAACATTATAATACTTCCGGAGGTACCGTTGATTAGTAGTAAATAGAAGTGCTTCCTACGCACTAGACAACAATAAGCATCGAGGAGAAGCTGGCAATTGTGATAATACAGTAAGAGTCGGAGATCGAGAACGAGATCGACACGACGACGTCACTCTGCTCCACCAGCGAATGAATAATCGATCCTTCACCGTACACTTACTCCTCCACCGATTTCAACCATGCCTTACGATGTACATCTCATTTTATTCGCTGTTCAGCTTTACTAACATAACAAGCATGTCTTAGGATTCATTACCTGCGCTGAAAAGATTGCAGAAATTATACAAGATGCCAATAAGCTACCCGAGGCAGTATCCAGAGACGACCCAGGAATTTTCGAGTTCAAACGAAAAATGCTGAATGTACGAATAAATCGCGATGGATATCTATATACGGCGTGGAGAGAAGCTGAGGAAACTGCCAATGGATTGGAAGAGGGGAGATATTACACCGTCCTTGTTGTCGATGAGGGACGGAAGCACAAGCTGGAAAAGACCTTGGACACGTGGAAGAAGAGATTAGATGATGAATTAGGGCGCTTGAAGGAAAAGTATAAGGCCAGGAAGGAGCATAGGGAAGAGTCAACCAGTGGGGGAAACCAGCAGGCTGCTGCTCACACCGAAAGTGATTCCGACGAAGATTATAAAACAACCACGGTCGATGAAACTATCGTGTGCTACGTGTACTTCGGTATACTCCATGGCCCAGTTGTTTTAAAGAGAATTGTTTGACTCCTTGGAATCCTGTCGGCCATTGTAATCCTTATTCTATGTACTTTACGTGGCCTCATTTCTTTGCCATTGAATGTTAACGTAAATATAATCTTGCTAGTGACTGAAGTTAAAGACGTACATTATCGCATAATATATCCAGAATTTTGGTCCGTTCCAAGTAGTTTCATTATATGTTAATTAAAAATGAATGCATTGCCAACGCGACGGGGCGTTTACTCCCGAGTAGTCCGACTCCGAGTGAAGCGCTGACGCCAGTATGGAAGAGTTTGACATGCCCACGTACGTGCGGCTTGAACTAAGAGCTTCAACTTTAACTGGAACCTGGGTATGTACAAAGATAGATCTTGGGAACGACAAGCACGACAAAGAGATAACCAAGTTTGAACAGCAAAATTCATAATATGCACTAGACGTAACGGACTCGGGACTCGGAGATGAGCTGTATATGCCTTCATATAGGAGTTGTAAATAATTAGATAACCGGTCGTCTCCCTAGTCGAGACGCCACTGCGCCGTAACAATACCTACAAGATATATCGCGAAGCTAGAATAGTCGAGAACGGGATAACTGAGAAACAAAATCAATCTCATATCATAAAGTAGAAATACACACACCGTCCTTGTTCCTACAAACCACATAGCAGCACGATCACCCTACGAAGGGAGCAACCAACTCTTCAAGGCAATGCACCATCCAACGCAACGCAAAGCAAACGGCTAACATGATAACTTCTACCTGTTCACAAAGTTGATAAATGAGAGATACTTAACACTATGGCGAGACACTTACAGAGCATAACGTGATGAACAATTCGGCGGTACCGTGAATCCTTATAAGTTAAATCCACAAGAGACGGAGTGGGGGAGCATGGCGGTGCAGTGAGCAACGCGAACGTATCCATCCACGCAAGCAAGAACATCACCAGTTCAAATGGTGAGATCTAGATGATAATATGAAGATTGATTACCGGAAAGTTTGAATCCTCGATGAAAACAAACATCCGTCCTCTGTCACCCCGTGATCACTATCTCGCACTATCAACAAAAACGTGATAAAAATTATTAATCCAAGCCGAACGTTCTTCATTCAATATTACTTACCATAATGCAGAGCTATCACCAAGTGGCGAGTGGAAAGCACTTTCAAACTCCTCAACACCCCCAAACCTTCGAATCCACGAGATGAAGACGCAGTGGGCGCCCTTGTACACAAGTACCACGTTGCAGTGCACCCAGTAACTCGCAACGCAACGCGTATCCACACACCCGCCACAATTTACGTCGAGATGCAGAAATGTCCAAAACACAACTCAAAGAAAGGGATCCTCAGCCATTGTAATTAGTCAAAGCAGTGCCCTGAGTTACTCGTATCCAAGCACTCGCCACAGTTGACGGAATCGTCGCGATGATGATTTGTAGAGATGATGATGTATCAGGATCTACGGATTTATGATTATTGATAGAACAAGGTCGGATTGTGTGGCGTACATAGACAATCGCCACAGTTAAAAGTAGAGAGATCATCAGTCGAGTGATAAGCGACTCGAAGATGTGGGGTCGTTTGTATAATGCATGTGGATGCTCAGCGCTCAGGATGGACAACGCAGAGTGTAAAACACACGACACTCCATTCTAACTCTTCTGAAGAAGTAATGCAATAAAATTCAAGGTCGTAAGATAAAATAAGTGAAATACAGTGGCGAGTCCACGGTTCTCTTGGAGATATTGAAGAAATACGATACGCCCGCCACAGAGAAACGAAGAAGACTCGAAGACGCAGATCGTTCGAATATAGGTCAAACAGTGACGAAGAGTCTTCTACCTCACCGATCACCATTTCAGTAAGCCCATCCAACCCCTGCGCCACCTCCAAATAATCAAGCAAGTGAATCGGACGTACCCACAGTAAAAAGTCTACAATCCAACAAAGCCTTCATTCCATCCCGTATCCCACATTCCGATTATATTTAGATTTGGATTTACATTTTGCCGCGGTGTCAAGCCAGGCACATTAGACATAGACATTGTGCGAGAAATCTTTGTGACATATGAGGATATTTGATCCAGGTCCAGGAAACGTAGGTGTACCTCTCAGATCTACGCACGACATGTCATTCAAGTCTGAGGGTATTTGATTCAGGTACACTGTCGAATCCAAAATACGCATAGGCGCCTAAGGATTAGAAACTCACGTAAGATCGTACGACACACACAAGCCGATTGGCCGATCCGCCGACCGGCGCGCTCTTCCTCTTCTTCTGAATCTTCATCAGATTCAGAGAAGAGTCATCAAGAAGATAAGAAGATGAGAAGCAATACCGGCCGGCTAGCCGGGTGGAATATACATATCTCATATCCCGCACCACGAGCTCTTTGCTCGAGCACGTTTCCTAAACTCAGCGATTTCTAAACTGTCACTGCCAGACGATCATGCATGGCACGTTTTCGTGTCCGCGGAGCATTATAGTATGATCTGATGGGGATGAGGTATGATGGGGTACTACACCGGTCGGCGGTCGGCGGTGTGCGGTGTACCATCAGAGTGTGGAACGTGGAACGTGCGTGTGGGATTTGAGGTTGGATCTACAACGCGTACTGCAGAAGATATTAATATGGCCGTAGAATCACCGTTATTTGAGGTTGCTGTTGTGGGCGCTAACAATGGGAGGTATCATAGACATCAAGGAGAGTACCGAGCCGAGTAAGCAAGGAGGCAGGAAGGAGAAATCAGTTGGATTGTACTGACTGGAGTCCTATACTTATGTACACAGTATATCTAAACATATCTGATTCTCAGAGTCAGAACACATATCCAAGTTAAGTTAACCTATCATGCGGGCGGTGGGATCCCGAATCACAGCAGTGATGATGATATCCATCCATGCTAGATGTCAGTCGGGATGGTAGCACGCGGACCACAGTATAATCTCAGTCCCGTCCACCTCCTAATCTCACCGCCGAGCCCCGAGTCCAATTCTCCAGTCTCCGCCGTCCGGTCTCCTTCTAGCCTCGAGGGGTACATACTACCTACCCGCCCACCCCAAATCTACATTAACATAACACACCGCGCCACGCACGCATTCGGAACAAAGTGAGAATAAAAGAATTCGAAGGCGAGAGGGGGAACGTACGTGGTTAGATCGCACAAACGAAGTGCCAAATTGGGCGGACAAAGGGATAAGACGAATTTGGAACGGTGGGATTCGACGTGCGCACGGTGCGTGTGTGGCATGTGTTGTGCATGTTACGGTATGTTATGTTGAACTCTGGGTTGCTGTCTACTCCTATGTTATCGACCTCCCTTGGTCGTGTTGAATAACTCGTGGAATATAACAGAATAGAAAGAGTGCAAAGTATCGTATCTCTGTGAGTGTCCCCTTCAGACGAAACAAGACCAACCCAGCGGAGATAAACGCACACCAAACAAGTCAACGCCACGACCCTGAAGAATGGAATCTGATTGATGGGGGCGGAAGAAGATGGGGATTATAAAGACCCGATAAAGGGAACAATAGCCTCTCCCATCTTCCCCCTCTCCCTCCCTCCCACCCTCCTCTCTGGGCGTCTCCCCTCACAATGCCAGCCTCACGCATAAACGCACGGACCCGCAGGCGGTCTTCGCTCGTCCCCAGTATGTCCTCCTTCCCTCTTTCATTAAACAATGTACTAACAAAACACAGTAACCCCAGCAAAGGCAGGAACATACTCCGCCCCGCGGACAGGAATATCCTTCGCTCCAAACATAACACCAATAACCTACGCAGACCCGTCCGACTCCGACTCTGAATCGCCTCCTTCTCCAACAACAGGCCACCTCTTCCCTCCTTCATCCCTCCCTGCTCCCCCTCCTACCCGTAAACGCCAACCCCCAGGGAAGAGAAGGAGTCAAGGTTACATCCCCCGCCCACCCAACGCATTCATGCTCTTCCGCGCCGACTTTGTCCGACAAAAGCACGTCCCAGGTACAATCGAAACGAACCACGGATCCCTCTCCAAAATAATCGGGAACTGCTGGCACAAGCTCCCACCCGAGCAAAAGAAAATCTGGGACAAGCGCGCAAAAGCAGCCAAAGAGGAACATAAAAAGTTATACCCGCACTACCGCTTCAAGCCTGTTCACAACAAGAACAAGAAGAAGGAAAAGAGCGGGGAGAATGTGGAGGAGGAGAGGAGATGTGAGGAGGTTGCGCAGTTGTTGTTGGAGGGTAAGAAGGGGGATGAGCTTGCTCAGGCTGTTTTGGATCTTGATCGGATGAGGGATGGTCCGCGGGGTGGGATTAGGAGGCCTTCTAGTGTGCCGCTTCCTGGGGATTATGGATTCGGAGGGGGGATTGCGTTGCCTTCTGTACCTTTCTTGCAGCAGACGCAACAGCAGCAGCAGTTCCTCAGGCGCCCTTCGAGCGCGTTCGATTCCAGCGCGTATAATCCTTACACTTTCGGATTTAGGAGACCAAGCGACCAGCGCCGAGGAAGCGCTGGGAACCTCCCACTCTTCCCTACGCCCTTCCATCCCACGCATCAAACTGGAATGCCCCTCCAAATGGACTCGGACCCCCTCCCAGAAGCCGATACCTCTTTGTTTGACCCCGGTTTCCTATCAGGCTTCGGGTCCTCGTCCTCATCCTACTCACAAGCATACGAAGCTCCCCCACCATACTCGCTCAACCCATTCGGAACAATGAACGACCTCGTCGCTCCCCTCTCTCAATCCATCTCGCCTTTGCATTCTGCTCAAGACATGGAAGTGTATTCCCCGGAGTATAGTACGACCGGGGACTCGTACGCCTCCACACCAGCTACGCTGGTCGATCCTGAGAGCCCCTGGCCTGCGACTGGGAGGATGGTGGGTGGAGAAAGCGCGGGGAGTACAGCGTACTCCGGATCTCCTGAACCTCTCGAGTCTCTTCCCCAGCAACACCAAGTTCTCGCTCCTGTACCCGTAACACCCACTCCAGTCATGTTCGATTCGACCTGGTCATACGAGCACCCCCAACAACAGCAGGTCGACAACGATATCTACGCACAGCAGGGGTATATGGGATATGAAGCGGAGTCTTACGGTGGGCAGGAAGCAAGTCAGGCTTTTGAAAGTCTTTGGTGTGCGCCTGCTGTGGGATTTGAGTATCAAGATGTTCACGCGTAGGCCTCTTTGTTTTCGTTTTTGCTTCTCCGTTATGTTTCGTTACGTTCTCGACCCCATTTCCACGACTATACGAATACCCACTCATTAATCGCGTTCTCTTTTCATATATCATATCCCACTGTAGCTTTAGCCTTCCGTCTCGTGTCCCGTCTCGTATCGTCGTTTTTAAATGTAGCCATATACTCGTCTCGTCTGTTCTTTTGTTTCTTGTTATATAGTTTTGTGCTTTTGTCCTACATGAAAAGTTTAGATATGTTTTGCGTTTTGGTTAGATACTGAATGTGCACTGTAGCTCTATTTAATAGTTTTTGTGAATGTATTTTTTTTTGGATTAGTACGAGTTCGTTCGAAGTGAAGTTGTAGACGTATTCATCACACTTTTTATAGCAAGTATAGTCAAGGCGCATTGCCTTAATGGTAATTTCTAGTCGTTGGTTGCCATCGCCCCGTACGAAGTCAAACCTTTTTTTCTTTTTTCTGGTGCGTCCTATTTATCTTGTGTCGACGTACTGCTAGATCACGATGTTCACGCTAAACACCGTCAAGGCGCGATGCATCGATGACTTTGCGGTACGTACGTACGTATCTGCCGTACGCGGTCGTTGATTGACATCATACTTGTACTTACTCTAATTTTTTCCCGGGCTGTCTAAGTATCTTTTGTCGATGTACGAATCATGCTATTTCTGTCAGAGACGTTAAGGAACGATGACTTAGCGGTACTTATGTACATAACCAGTATCCGGTTGTTCGTTGCCATTACTCGGACCCCAGATTGTATTTTATGATTTCTACATATTGAGTGAGATGTTTCTGTTAGCCATGGCACAGTGACTTATTAGTGGTACTTGTGTACTTAACCCATACCCTGTCGTTGGTTGCCATTGTCGTCACTTTTTCTTTTTCTTGTACTTTCTAGTGTCGCGATTTCTACGTATCTTGTGTTGATGTACAAATCACGCTATATGTCAAGGTGCGATGACTAGACGGTACTTATGTACTTGGTAAGTACGCGGTCGTTGGCTGCCATTCTTTCAATAATGTCCAGTTATCATTTTTGTCTATCCTTTTCATTTCTTATTTTTTTGTGCTTTCTACGTGTTGAATTTCGATGTCTCCAGTGAGAGGTTTGTGTTAGCCAAGCCTCGGTGACTTACCATGACTTCGAAGAATTTTTTCTTGTGCTTTATTTGTATGTATCTTATGTCAACGTACCACTGGATCAAGCTGTTTCTGTTAGAGACGTTAAGGCACGATTACTTAGCGGTATGTATGTACTTATCCAGTACACGGCCCGTCGTTAGTTGTCATCCCGTTTTCCTAGTCATTTGACTATATTTTTTTCTTTTCTTTTCTTGTGCTGCCTAAGTATCTTTTGGTGGACGTACCACTCGATCGCGCTATACGTTAAGCACTGTCGGGTCACGATGACTTAGTGGTATGCATTCACCAGTCGTTGGTTGCCATCGCTATCGCTACCGTCTATAATACTTACCTCTTTTCTTTTTTCCTGTGCATTACAAGTATCTTTTATCGACGTATTACAGTACCACAGTGTACATCAAGGTGCGATGACTTAATGGTACTTATGTAGTTAGCCAGTACCTGGTGACTGTCAAGGTACGATAGATTAGTGGTACCGCACCTATGTCTATAGCTCTTTGGTCGGTTTAGCATAGTAATCATGCTATTTAGGTTACCGTTCATCACACTCCCTCGGGGGTTTTTCTTTTCGTTTTTGCTTCTTCGTTATGTTTTGTTACGTTCTCGACCCCATCTCCACGACTCTACGAATACCCACTCATTAATCGCGTTCCTTTTTTTCATATATCATATGATATTGTCTCAACCTGTAGCTTTAGCCTTCCGTCTCGTGTCTCGTCTCGTATCGTCGTTTTTAAATGTAGCGATACTCTCGTGTTCTGTTCTTTTGTTTCTTGTTATATAGTTTGGTGTTTTTGTTCTACATGAAAAGTTTAGATATGTTTTGCGTTTTGGTTAGATATTGAATGTGCACTGTCAATCTATTTAATAGTCTTTTGTGAACGTATTTTTTTGGATTGCTAGTTCTTGCGAGTTCGTTTGAAGGCTTGTCGTTTATCCCGCTGTTTCAGTTAAGTATCGTCAAGGCATATTAAGTGGTATTCAACTGTCAATGGGTTTATATGGTGGCCCAAATGCACTTTTATTCGGTAGCGCCCAACTCTTTTTGACGTCAGCGCAACTTTTTCGGGACTATACTCCCCGAAACTTTTCGTCAGTCCCCCGAAACTTTTTTTTTCATTCGCGCCACCTTTTCATTCATGCGAGCGCCCAACTTTTTATTCCACGCAACTTCTGAGTTCATAATGCAACTATTTCTCGCAACCACAACCAGTTATCACAAGCTCATCACGATTATTAGCTCTCAGTAAATGACGTATAATATGTATTATATGCTAAAATAAGAGTACAAATATAATATTTATTTAAAGTAATAATACCTTGCTGAAGTAAACAATCATGTGCAAACGCGAACGTTTCATTCCTTGCAACTTGGTGGCCCAATGAAAGATTTAGACCATGAACTTACATGATCCAGCTTTATGAGTTACTCCTGTTGCCTTCCACAGAAGGCCGCACATGGTGGACATCGTGAAAGAGAGCGGATTTGGGAATGTGAGGAATCACGAAGATGGCGGCGGAGGCAGAAACATGGATCGAGGCCCCGAGCGGTACGAAACATTGCAGGAAGTCGTCATATACATGCTGTAGTCTGAGACTTCGAAATGTTGCTAGTTTGCCAGCGGTACCATTGGCGAATCGTGAGCTTGAGCATAAAGCGCTGTATGACACCTTATAAAACCTACATAAGTGGTGGATACAGTATGAGAAATTACTTACCTATTCATTTCGAATAGCCTCAGCAAGGCGGCAGCACAAGCAGGTACGGGGGGAAAGGCAGAGAGACAAAGCGACATCGAGCTGTTCGCAGTTCGTTCAACAGTGTGCCACATGTGTTGCTTATGTCACACATATCGTGGGAGATAAACAATAGTTGCACATGAGCAATTGTTGACGCGTTGATGACGTGTATGTTACGTGTTATTTGGTACTGCTTGGCAAGAGTCTCAGTGTCCTTACTCGCCACCAAACCCGCTGTCTCTGCTCACCGCTCGGTTGTCTGTGTACTCCAACTCCATTCTCGTTATCATTCGATGCATTGTGCGACTTTTCTCGGACTCTTCAATCTTGGACTTGCTACTGTTTTTAGCCTCAATCTGTGCGTGTTAGATACCACTACTAATGAAAAGAAGACTGCTTTCGAGAAGAGGGTATAGGGGAAGTTTAACATAAAGGTCTAATATGTATGTTCTTCGTTTCTTCCGGTTTTTAATGAAAATATGAGGCTGATAAGTGTGTTACAAGGTTTTATATGTATTTTCAGAGGTGCGCGGGGGGAGTTAGGAGTTCCCGCGTGGTTTTTAGGAGGGCGAGAGGGCGGAAAAGTGGACACACTGGGAGGTTTGTGAAGCTGTTGGTTCGTATCTTTTCTATTCTGGGTCAACGATGTTGATAATGGTTGCGTTGCTTTCACTTATAGTGCCAATGAAGTACCATTGCTCGGATGACAAGCAAGTTGTGAGTAGAATCGTTGAGATGTGGATAGATTTCTATGCAGATGAATTTGGGTTTTGATGAATAGTAAGCTTTCCTTGTTTTATCTCTTCACCATGTATTCTTATTTCGTTACAGTACAGTCTCAGATGCCCGAATGCTCTTTGAACATATGATCAACTCATTCTCTACTGACAAGGGCCTGTCACAGGCACGTCTGACATGAGCCACCATGGTGAATGACAGGTAAGATATCATGACCAATAGTACGAGACGTCTGGCTCCATCGGTGCTGTGGGGTATGGCAGGTTGACGTTATCGTATTCTAGATTGTGAGGCAATTATTCTGTACTTTTTATAGGCCGCTTCTCATTATGGCTTGCAGATGCTCTGTGTTGGGTTGTTGATAGCTGGTCACTAAAGGGGTGTCTTCTGAGCAAATCGCGAAAGTGACCCATCCTGGGTTGTCGTGGGAAGTGGCTGTGGTACCGGTCGGAAATGCATTGCAACCAGTAGCCGATACATCACGTGGCATTGCGCGAAGCGTTGCACACTGGTTTCTGAGCTTGCAATATTATTCAAATGCTACTACACCCTCAGACTATTCACACAGATTATAATGTATACTATTAAATTATACAATCATTCATTCATAATAAATATGACTACCTCTTGTGCTTCTTTCCCTTAGGAATATTTTGTAATGTGCTTCTAGATCTCTCACTTTTCTTGTCCTGCAGATTTGTTTTATGAATGACTATATCATCATTGTTCAATAGATCATTTTCTTCTCTGAATAAGAGGGTTGCCTCATGATAAATATCCATTGAACCTTCTTCCTCCTTTGAAATAAACATGTTTACTAGCAGTTGCCCAGAGATTTCTGGACTTAAATACTTTCCAGGCTGTGAGGGATCTTCTCTTCCATGGAAAAGAAGATGATGATTGGCTGCATTGTATTTTAAAAATGGTTTTGGGACTCCAGTGTTGGATGGTAAGTGAAATTGGCAGTAAATTGGAACATTTGTGCATGGTGATATATGCAGTTGGATATTATAGATACAGTTCCATTAGCTTTCTTGATAAGGGTTGTCAAGCAAGTATTATCCATTCCACAAAATCCACATGGTTCTACTTCAATCTAAGACATACCATACCAATTTATTAGATTTAAGTTCTGATTAGTAGCAACAAAGCATACCTCTTGAAAGAGTCCTCTGTCTTCTTTTCCTTGAAAATTGGCAAGAACATGGTAACACACATGTTCTCACATTTTGCTGAGCTTTTTTATCTCCATGCACATAGCAGTTAACACTTTCAGATCCATTAATTTTAGTTTTTGACTTCAGCAATGCTTCAGAATTATCAATGAGAAAACATAATCTCTGGGCAACTGCTAGTAGACATACTTATTTCAAAGGAGGAAGAAAGTTCAATGGATATTTTGAAGAAAATGATCTATTGAACAGTGATGATATACTAATATAGTCATTCATAAAACAAATCTGCAGGTCAAGAAAAGTGAGAGATCTGGAAGCATATTACAAAGTATTCCTAAAGGAAAGAAGCACAAGAGGTAGCCATATCTATTATGAATGAATGATTGTATAATTTGACAGTATACATTATAATTTGTGTGAATAGTTTGAGTGTGTAGTAGCATCTGAATAATATTACGAGCTCAGAAACCAGCGCACAATGCTTCGCATGCAATGCCGTGATAAGTCACATGATGTATCGGCTACCAGTTACAATGCATTTCCGACCAGTACCACAGCCACTTCCCATGACAACCCAGGATGGGTCACTTTCGGGGAGTACGTTTTGCTCAAAAAGAGAAGACACCCCTATGTACTCATTCCGCACCCAGCCATTCGCACAGGTCTTCATGTCTTTTTCTTTTTCTTGTACTTTCTACATATCTTATGTCGACGTAGAAATCACGCTGTTTCTGTTAGAGACGTTAAGGCAGAATGATTTAATGGTACTTATGTACTTAGTCAGTACCCAGCCTTGAACGACTTTGTTTCTTATTATATAGTTTTTTGTTCTGAGAAAAGATAGATAATAGACTGCAAATAATTGAATAGCAAGATGCTTGGGATGAGTCAGCACTACCTCACAAGATCGAGGCAGAGCAATACTAACTCACCCAACCTGGACCAAATACAGAGACAGTTATGGATGAAGTACGAGCGACTTCAATACAGAAAGTAGGCGGCTGCTCCTCCACAATTGGCCCAGTGCAAGTCTATGACTTAAACTGCAATCAATGGATTTGAGGTGGACTCCTTGTGGACTCAAGACGGAATAAAGCAGGACCGGATTTGATGAAAATGGCTCGATTTACAGCTAAAATATGTTGAGCCAAAGTTCAGCTGGAGTCTGGGTGGGGTGGGGGAGCGAGCATAAAGACCTCCAATTTACAGCCATTCTTTGAATAAAATGTCTCATAAAATTAACAAACTGTATGATATTTGAGTTATGGAAGGTAATAATGCAACCTGTAGAGCCTATAGGACTACTTTGAGTTTCAGTCTGACGAAACCTAAAAGTTTTATGAGCAGATTGCTTTAGTGCATTGTTCGTGCTTTTGCTTTCTTTTATCCATTATGTTTCGTTATGA
Source organism: Cyathus striatus (assembly GCA_025738555.1). Taxonomy (NCBI): domain Eukaryota; kingdom Fungi; phylum Basidiomycota; class Agaricomycetes; order Agaricales; family Nidulariaceae; genus Cyathus; species Cyathus striatus. The sequence continues at coordinate 1,866,491 of JAOVFP010000018.1, forward strand.
TTCCATTCTCGTTCTACGCCATCTCATACTTAAGGCTCTACGAATACCCACCCATTAACTGCGTTCTCTTTTTCATATATCATATCATCTCAACCTGTAGCTTTAGTTCTTCGTCTCTCGTCTCATATCCGTTTTTAAATGTGTAGCCATATATTATCCGAGTCTCGTTTTGTCCTGTTTCTTGTTACATAGTTGTTTTGTTTGTTCTATGAAGTTAGATGTTGCGTTTCGGTTAGATACGAAATGTGCACTGTAGCTCTATTCAATAATTTTTTGTGAACGTATTTTTTGGATTGTTCAATGTGAAGCTCTTTCTTGGGGTATTAATCACGCTTTTTATGTGGCTAAAGTGTCAAGGCGCATTGACTTAATGGTGATATCTAGTCGTTGATTGCCATTAATAAGTTCGTAGATACTAGAATGATACTTATTCTCTTTTTATTATGCTTTCTAATATCTTGTGTCGACGTACCACCGGATCATACTGTTTCTGTTAGAGCGTTAAAGCACGATGACTTAGTGGTAAGCTTATGTACTTCTCCAGTACCCAGTTGTTGCTTGCCAACATGATTGTCTAAGGCTATAATATTTACATCACCTCATTTTCTTCTGCATTCTAAGTATCTTTTTATTGACGTACCACTGATCGCGCTGTACGTTAAGCACTGTCATGGCACGATGACTTAGTAGTATGTATTCACTTTCCAGTACATATGTAGTCGTTGGTTGCCATCATTGAAGGAGAGCAATGTTCTCTTGTAATGGAATACGTATTCAATTCTTACAAGCTGGAATGCAAACGGGACGAAACCCTGGCATTCTTTTACTTCGACAGCTATACCACCATGATGCGTGCTCATATCTTCGTTAAGAAGATTCAAACTAAAACTGGTTTCATTCAGTTTGCTTTGTCGGAGGTCAGCGAGAGAATGTTGAACAAGTCGGTTTATAAGGTACTCAAGACTGGAGATACTGAATTGGATTTGGGGATTGGCAAAGAAGAATTAGGACTTTGGGTATGGACTGTTTATGCGCTGGTTGATTTATCATGCCGCCGCGTGTATGCTTTCAAGATCGTTCTGCAAGAGGGAAGGAATGTTCAAAACAGGATGTTTGGTTCCATTGGTTACATGCATTGTCCTGAATATGGACCGGTTGTCGACGAATCTCTGCCTGTTCAGTACACTATAGAGAGTGCGATGTTGCCCGAACTTCAAGCTTTCAATGTGCCGTCGTATGCCACAGACGATACATTGGACGATTATGTACCTGAGCCTACAGCTCCTGCTGCTTTACTCGTACAGCTTGAATAAGGCCCTACTTAAAGTGAATCACTGTATAATGGCACCGTAACTTGTTGGTGGTTAGAGAATCTCACTTTACTATTGTACAAAGACTTAGGCATTAGTTGGAAATTCAACTTCAACGGCATCCTCGATGATATCGCTAACTTCTGGAAATCGTGGAGTAACGGAACACTTGAACAATTCAGGGCGTCTGGTAAAAAGCTGCAAGTCAGGATATTCATTGAATTGACTAAGTAAGGCACGTACAACATAAGTCCGTCATGAATGTAGTTATTCGGATTCGGAGGCTCTTCAGAGAATAAATTGTAGGCCCAGAGAATGCGAGCAGCCTGGATAAACATGCTACTGTTAGCTAGATGTCTACCGACACAAATGCTGTAAATAAAATAGTAAGAAAAACCCAATACTTAAACTTGATCTATATTACCGTCTTCCGAAACCATACGTTACATGACCTTACTTTTCATCTTGAAGGTGCCGCTCAGGTCTGAAGAGATCAGCATCTTCCCCATATACATTTTTATCATGGTTTAATCCCCTGAAAATAGACTCAAATCAGAAACACTGAAGGGATATATCAGAACTACTAACCAGATATTGACAATACAAGCCGTGCCTTTGGGAATGAAATAACCTTGATAGGTATCATCTTGGACTGACCGATGAGGGGCACCTTAAAATGTTGTTAGCAGTCAAATGCGAAAGGATGGAGTATTCCACACCTAATGGAGTTATACATCTCCAACGCATCACTTCTTTGACTATGGCACGAATGTATGGCAAATTATCGAAATCCCCAAACGTCGGCAGGCGCCCACGACCGACTACCTGATCAATTTCTTTTTGTGCTTTTTCCTGAACTTCCGGGTGCACGATCATGCTAACAAAGAACCAAAGCATTTGTTTGGACGTCTGTAGATTTATTAGCTCTTGCATTACCAATGAAAGCATCGTTGTATACTATACCGTTTCAGATCCAGCAGCACTTCAGTGAAATCATCAGTCAGTAACCATCGTACTGTAAATCTGTGAGCAATTACTATAGTGTTCCAAGTAGCCAGGGCTTCTCCAAGTTACTAATGTCTCCGTTATATGGGTTATTGATAATGTTTTCGGCCACGCTGCTTGTTTGATCTCCAGCTTTCTGTATTATATTAATGTATCGAAAGTAGTAGTTCAGGTCACTGGTATATGCACTCACCAATCTGCTCTCGACGTCCTCAAATAAACCCATAAATAATGAGCTGTACCCGATGAAGTCGCGTTCGGCATCTCGCCTCCATTTGCACATCCACTTCGGTAGATCCATCATCCAAGGCATATATTCAACAAAGAATGTCCCAGGTGCAGCAGCAAAGATTACTCGTTCTGCAGCAGAGTTGATTTTCTGAACAAGATCGTTAAGAGAATCTAGAATTGGTTGCTTTCCGTACAATGCTGAAATTAATAATGAATTATTTGCACGTTTCAAATGATTTTCGAGCAACGACGGATTCTCGAGAAGTTGAAGAAGGAGAAGTGATGATTCTCGCTCTTGAAGAGGTTGGTACCTTTTAGCGACTTGATTATTTAGAGCCCTATAATCCGATCACATCTTCAGATCTTCGTAAGTTTTCAGCAAGAGAAAAGTAGATACTCATGAGATGCCCTTCGCATTTTTCTCCAAGTTTCTGTGTGCGGGCCAAGAGCAAAGACCACCCCTCCTGTAAGGATATCATTTGCAACGATGTTCCTTGGACGGTCAGAGTAAATGCCCGCTCTATGTTCAAGGAGGTTGGAAGCGGCCTCATGGGTACCTAGTATGATGGCATTCTGACCGCACATGTTAATGGAAAAGATAGGCCCTTAAAGGCATGGTGTTCTTAGCCTTTGTATAACAATGATCATTGTAATATTACCAACCGTATACTTCTGTCCACCGCATGAGCGTAAACCACGGTGCTGTCCGTAGCTGAAGGAGATTTCCAACCAGTGGAAGACCTTTCGGGGCAGGTGGAAAACGAATCTTCCGCGAGGAAGTGAGATGTTTGGATAAATAAAAGGAAAGAAGGAGTATTGTTCCAATCACTGCTATTTCGTTCCACGTATCTGTCAACAAACTCCTAGACATCTTAGGTGGCAGGAAGGTTTTGAAGGAACTTTGAATTACTGTCCGATCGATGTTATATATTACAGTACATCCCAAATAAGTTAGATTAGTTAGATTACCAAGTGCCAAACCATGGTAGAATTCGAAGAACATTGATATTTTAGCTTTGCAATGCGACTTGGGATATGATATGTTCACGACGATGTTATATACAATGATACATTACTACAAAACACCGCTTGCATAGCTCAATTGGATAAAGCATTACACTTTTATGACTAGGCGGTCCAGAAAGCTGCGAGTTCGACCATTGCGTTGGGCTTTCCTCAAATCAAGGTTACTTTGAAAGAAGTAATATCTAAGCCTAATTTCCCAAAAATTTCCAAATATTGCCCAACCATATACTTACCCTGTACACTGTAAGTTACTATATGCAGAGAGAGGTAGGAATTTGAGTATGGGTATAGAGATATGGATAGGGTATACTGGACTCTTTCAACCAAGTGTTCAGTCACGCATCACGCAGGGCGTTTGAACTGAACACTTGAGCACATTTGTCACGCGTCACAGGCTGCTATGAACATAAGTTTTGAGACAAATACGGCGCTTAATTAGCCGATTTTTCTGCCCGTGCCGGGCGGCTGTAGGGGCATGAGCAGAACCACCAGGTGTCACATACCAGCCCAGGGTTTGAACACTTGGTCAAACCAATTTTTCGCGTCACGCACCAGAAGCCATGAACAAGTGGTCGAAAGTCTCCAGTAGTATAGTATATAGTTGGAGCCTTATGCCAGAATTTATTCTCACGTTGATTTCTGTAGGGCCGGTGTTAAGGCCTGTTCGTACACGTTCTCACTTGACGCTTGCAGTGGCATGCACTCAACCCGCCCTAGAAAAAGTGACCAAGGAATAGGAACTTTTAACCTAACTGCCGCCTCAAACTTGTGGATAACGAGAGAATATGAAGATGATGCCTTTCTCTCCATCCCACCCCCTCCCTCTCTGGGCATCTCTCCATCTCCCTTCACAACGATGACAGCATCACGTATAAACGCATAGACCTGCAGGCGGTCTTCGCTCGTCCCCAGTATATCTCCCCTTTCTCCCTTCTACACGGCAGGAACATACTCTGACCCCCTGTAACACACAGGAAAGTCCTTCGCACCAAACATAAGACCAATAACCTACGCAGACGCCTCCGACTCCGACCCCGAATCGCTCCCCTCACCCTCTGCGCACCTCTTCCCCCCTTCCTCCCTCCCCGCCCCTCCACCAACCCGTAAACGCCAACCACCAGGGAAGAGGCGAAGTCAAGGATATATCCCCCGCCCACTCAACGCATTCATGCTTTTCCGCGCCGACTTTGTTCAGCAGAAGCATGTCCCGGGTACCATAGAGAAAAACCACAGCTCCCTCTCGAAAATCATCGGAAATTGCTGGCACAAGCTCCCACCTGAACAGAAGAAAATCTGGGACAAGCAGCAAAGGAGGAACATAAAAAGCTCTACCCGCACTACCACTTCAAACCCGTGCACAGCAAGAACAAGAAGAAGGAAAAGAGCGGGGAGAATGTGGAGGAGGAGAGGTGGTGTGAGGAAGTTGCACAGTTGTTGTTGGAGGGTAAGAAAGGGGATGAGCTTGCTCAGGCTGTTTTGGATCTTGATCGGATGAGGGATGGTCCGAGAGGTGGGATTAGGAGGCCTTCTAGTGTGCCGCTTCCTGGCGATTATGGGTTTGGAGGGGGAATTGCGTTGCCTAGTGTGCCGTTCTTGCAGCAGACGCAGTAGCAGTTCCTCAGGCGCCCTTCGAGCGCGTTTGATTCCAGCGTGTATAACCCTTACACATTCGGATTTAGAAGACCAAGCGACCAGCGCCGACAGAACGCTGGGAACCTTCCTCTCTTCCCTACGCCCTTCCACCCCACGCATCAAACAGGAATGCCCCTCCAGATGGACTCAGACCCGCTCCCAGAAGCCGATACCTCTTTGTTCGACCCCGGATTCCTATCCGGCTTCGGCTCCTCTTCCTCATCCTACTCACAAGCGTACGAAGCTCCCCCACCATACTCGCTCAACCCATTCGGAACAATGAACGACCTCGTCGCTCCGCTCTCACAATCCATCTCCGCTCTCCACTCCGCACAAGACATGGAAGTGTATTCGCCCGAGTACAAGACGGGCGAATCGTATGCTAGTACACCAGCTACGCTGGTCGATCCTGAAAGTCCCTGGCCTGCAACTGGGAGGATGGTGGGTGGAGAAAGCGCAGGGAGTACAGCGTACTCCGGGTCTCCTGAACCCCTTGAATCTCTACCCCAGCAACACCAAGTCCTCGCTCCGGTACCTGTAACACCCACTCCAGTCATGTTCGATTCGACCTGGTCGTACGAGCACCCCCAACAATATGAAGTTCCGATAGGGGAAAAACCTGGCGAAGCGAAATTCGCTTCCCGCCGTAACTCCCAGCGGGCGAAATTCGAATTATTTCACTTTTTTTACATATCTTACATCGCATAGCATATTATTCCTACATATTATATATTTGATGCATTACAGTAAAGCTAACTGTACAAAAAGTGCTCTATAGAGTAGTTTTTCATGTACCTTTTCGCCGCTTGCGCCCCATCAGACACTTTCCCACGGTCATCGAGGTTACAACAACGGCTTGCCAAACGCCCCTCCGAGTCCACACTCATTTTCTGTCGATTTCTCACCAACGCTCGACATTTCAGTAATACAAAAACTAATGTATAAATGCGTGTGACATAAATTTGGACAACAAACCGGCCGAGCACTCAACAGCGTGCTATTGTGTTCTTAACATTGGCACTTCAAGATCATACCACTCTCTGGTCGATGTTGAAATCTCAGATCTCTACACTTGAAAAAGCCTTCTTAATATCTCTTGACACATTTTTACATTTTTTCTCTACAATTGAATGGTTATATTTTTATTTATCAGCCTATATATCACCAAATGGTATAAAATTGGTAAACATAGTTGCAAAAAGTATTGAAATAAACCGTTATACTTTAGGCCTTTAGCATAGTATAATAAAATGTACAGCGAAAAATACGAAAAGATAACGACGCAGTGATAGACTTAGTGAACTTTCTCGAGTTGAATTTGTAAAATAGATTTGGGTGGAAAAACTGGCATACAATTTTGAATAGATGTAGTGCAGTAGAACGTATAAGAGAGCGAAAAATATTGAAACAGGACCACTGAATTATAAGATATTTACACCTCAAATAGCAACAAAAAGGTGAAATATACCTAACAGAGCGAGTGAAGCAGCAGAAAGGCTAATAAATGGAAACATAACCATTCAATTGGAGGGAAAACATATAGAAATGTGTCAAGAAATATTAAGAAGGATTGTTCAAGTATAGAGAGTTCAACATCGACCAGGGAGAGGTATGGTTTTGAAGTGCCAATGTAAGAACGCAATAGCACGCTATTGAGCGCCTGGCCGGTTTGTTGTCCGAGTTCACATCACGCGCACTCCTACATTAGTTTTTTTATTGCTGAAATGTCGAGCGCTGGTGAGAAATCGACAGAAAATGAGTGTGGACTCGGAGGGGCGTTTGGCAAGCCGTTGTTGTAACCTCGATGACCGTGGGAAAGTGTCTGATGGGGCGCAAGCGGCGAAAAGGTACATGAAAAACTACTCTATAGAGCACTTTTTGTACAGTTAGCTTTACTGTAATGCATCAAATATATAATATGTAGGAATAATATGCTATGCGATGTAAGATATGTAAAAAAAAAAGTGAAATAATTCGAATTTCGCCCGCTGGGAGTTACGGCGGGAAGCGAATTTCGCTTCGCCAGGTTTTTCCCCTATCGGAACTTCATACAACAACAGCAGCAGGTCGAAACCGATCTGTACGCGCAGCAGGGGTATATGGGTTACGAAGCGGAGTCTTACGGTGGGCAGGAAGCGAGTCAGGCTTTTGAAAGTCTCTGGTGTGCGCCTGCTGTGGGATTTGAGTATCAGGGTGTTCACGCGTAGGGTTTCTTTTTTTTGTTTTCGTTTTTGATTCTCCGTTATGTTTCGTTACGTTCTCGACCCCATCTCCACGACTACGAATACCCACTCATTAATCGCGTTCTCTTTTCATATATCATATCCCACTGTAGCTTTAGCCTTCCGTCTCGTGTCTCGTCTCGTATCGTCGTTTTTAAATGTAGCCATATACTCGTCTCATCTGTTCTTCTGTTTCTTGTTATATAGTTTTGTGTTTTTGTTCTACATGAAAAGTTTAGATATGTTTTGCGTTTTGGTTAGATACTGAATGTGCACTGTAGCTCTATTTAATAGTCTTTTGTGAATGTATTTTTTTTGGATTGGTACGAGTTTGTTGGAAGTGAAGTTTTTGTAGAAGTATTCATTACGCTTTTTATGGTAAGTATCATCAAGGCGTATTGACTTAACGGTAGTATCTACTGTCCAGTTATTGATTGCCATGACTTCATAGCTAAAGCCTTTCTTTTTCTTTTTTCTTGTGCTTTTAACGTATCTTGTGTCGACGTACCGCTGGATCATGATGTTTACGTTAAGAACCGTCAAGGCGCGATGACTTGACAGTATTAAAGGCTCTATCCAGTACTTAGCAGTCATTGGTTGTCATTCCTGGGCCGAGTGTTAACTCAAGCTTATTTTTGTACTTTCTACGTATTGAATTTTCGATATGTCCAGTGAGAGGTTTTCTGTTAGCCAAGGTACAGTGACTTGGCACTACTTGTGTACTTAACCCGTATCCGGTCATTGGTTCCAATTCTTAGTCATGGTGCTTTTTTTCTTTATCTTGTACTTTCTACGTATCTTGTGTCGACGTACGAATCACGCTGTTTAAGTTGAATAGTGTCAAGACAGAATAACTTAACGGTATTTATGTCCTTATTCAGTATGCAGTCATTCGTTGACATCATCTCCTTTTGGTTGTTCATTTTGCTGATTTTTTGTTGGGCTGTCTAAGTATTTTATTGTTGATGTACGAATCATGCAGTTTGTGTTAGAGACGTTAAGGCGCGATAACTAGCGGTACTTATGTAGTTAGCCAGTATCTGGTCGTTGGTTGTCATTTCTCCAATAGTAACCAGTTATTATTGCTGTTTATCCTTTTTATCTCTTATTTTTTGGGGGGCTTTCTACGTATTTAGTGAGATATTTCTGTTAGACAAGGCGCAGTGGCTTAGTGGCACTTGTGTACTTAACCCGTACCCGGTCGTTGGCTGCCATCCATCATTACGATGCTTTCTTTTTCTTTTTCTTGTGCGTTCTACATGTCTTGTGCTGATGTGCAAATCACGCTGTTTGTCAAGGCGCAATGACTAGGTGACGGTACTTATGTACTTGGTCAGTACGCGGTTGTTGGCTGCTATGATGTCAACGTACCACTGGATCAAGCTGTTTCTGTTAGAGACGTTAAGGCACGATTACTTAGCGGTACATATATACTTATCCAGTACACGGCCCGTCGTTATTTGCCATTTCAGCTTCCGAGTCATTTGACTATATTTATTTATTTTTCTTGTGCTGCCTAAGTATCTTTTGGTCGACGTACCACTGGATCGCGCTGTACGTTAAGCACTGTCAGGTCACGAAGACTTAGTGGTATGCATTCACTGATCCCACACCCAGTCGTTGGTTGCTATTGCTATCATCAATGATATTTCTTTTCTTTTCTTTTTCTTGTGCATTCTAAGTATCTTTTATTGATGTATTACAGTAATAACACTGTACGTCAAGGTGCGATGACTTAACGGTACTTATGTAGTTACCCAGTACCTGGTTGTTGGTTACCATTTGGAATTCCTAGTGTATCTTTTATTGAAGTATTAAACTTGTGTAACTTTCCAGTACCCGGTTGATGGTTGCGATTTCCGATTGCTAGTTCTTGCGTGTTCGTTTAAGGGGTTCCTTTTTGGAAGATGTTTATTTACGTGAAGTGCATTGACTTAGCGGTATTCAACCAGCTCAACCGTCAACGGCTTTATATATCCAGTACTCGCATGGCACAAATTTCTTTTCTTTTTCTCGTGTGTCTTGTATCGATGTACGAATCACGATGGCTGTCAAGGCACGATGGATTAATGGTACCGTACCTACTGTAGCCGACCCTGAAAGTGGCCACCTATAGTAAGTGGCCATAGAGTGATTTGAGTGACCAGAGCACCAAATTGAGCTCAGTTTTTTTGTGATATATATAGAAATATACTGTAGCTACATATATACGAAGTTTTAACTCTAACTAGGCTCAGTGTGTAAAGATATGGTAGCAAGAAGTGGTAAAAATGTCGATGCGGCCTCAATTTGCTAATGGTTCACACGCTGTCTCAAGAATCATCCTGCTACTCCTCCACTCTAACACCACGAGAGGCTGAAATAAAAATACAATTAGGTATATAAATTGGTTGTACTGATATCCTGGATGGTAGATATCGCTGAAATGGTCCTAGTATTTGTAGATTTGGAATGCAACTGACACATATATGGTATCTACCCACCTGCACAGGCCCGTATTTGCATGAAGCTCAAAGGCCATAGAGAAATCATTTTACTTAGATTTTTTGGGAGGTTACAATAAATGATATTATCTTTAGGAATATATACTTTGCTTATTTTATATGATTTTATTTAGTGCATAAAAGGTGCATCTTTAATTATATGCCAAATTTAGTGGTGTCAGATGCAGTCAGTTGTTTGCAATATTGAGCAAATATCGGGCTTCAAAGAAGTCAGGAAAGTACTTAATAGGTTCTGAACAACATATTCTCGCAATTTTATGTGCAGAAAGTTCCCTATCATTGAAATATTGTCTTATTAGTAGGACACGATCTCCGCAAATCAGTCCAGGTGAAGCACATGCAGCCGAGTTTTCTTTGTCAGCAGCCCAAGAAGTCTTAGCTTATTGTAGCTTATAGTGCGATCAAGGGACATTCAAGTTCCTAGGCGTGGCAGGTTTCCCTGTAAACCGTAATTTGGAGTCCTTGTAACAAATAAATTCATTCTGAGCTAGATACTTCACCTAAAAATCTGAAACTCTCAGAATATACAAATGAATAATATGCACACAGGTCTGCAAAACAATTTCTGGCATAGGGAAACCTGAAAAGGTGCACACAGTTGCACAAGTTGAAATGGCCACTTTCATGGTCGGCTACAGTATGTCTATAGCCAGTACCCGGACTGTCGTTAGTTGCCATTGTCATCTAGTTCTTTTTCTTGTGCATTCTAACTATCTTTTATCGACGTATTGCAGTAATCACGCTATTTACGTTGGTGACTGTCTTATAGTATTATTTATGTACATAGCTTGTACATGATCGTTGGTTGTCATTAGTTGTTAATTTATCTTTACAGTATGTCATTTTCCGTCTTGTGATTTCTACGTATATTTTGTTGATGTACCACTGGATCACACTGTTTACCCTAAGAACTGTCAGGGCATGATGACTTATTGGTACTTACGCACATGGCCGTTGATTACCGTTCATTAGAATCCTCGGGTTTTTTCTTCTTTTTGTTGTGTGTTCTAACTTGAAGTATCATTTATCGATATATCACCCTGTACGTTAAGCACCGTCAAGGTAGAATGACTTAACAGCACTTAGGTGCGTAGTTGTTATTTCTTGTTGTGCGTTTAATTCTAAGTATCTTTTGTCGATGTAATACAATAATCACTATGTTTACGTTAAGTACTGCTTATTGGTATGTACTTGTCCAGTATCCAGTTGGTGATTGCCATTTGCTTGTGTATACATTAATTTTTCTTGTGTTTTCCACGTATCAAGGTTAGGTAGCAAGTGAGTGGTGCGATAGAAACAGTACTGTAAATATAAGCCCTGGTTTATATTTTGGGTTGAGGTACTAATTATGCTGTTTCTATTATATATATTAAGGAGCGATGACTTAGTGGTACTTGTGTATTTATCCAGCCAGTATCAAGTCGTTGATTATGGCGGTCAAAGTGCACATTTAATGTGCAGCGCAAACATTTTTAGACCAGCGCAAACACTTTTTGATGGCGCACAAACATTTGGGGACGCTGTTCGGCGCACACATTTTTGGTCCCAGCGCAAACATTTCAACCGAGCGCAAACATTTTTCATCCCAGCGCAAACATTTCGGTAGCGCAAACACTTTTCTGTAGTACAAACTTTTCAGGACTTTGCAAGGCCAAAGCTCAGAATCTTAAGAGACAAGGTGATTAAGGTTGTAAAATAAAAATATTATTTATCCCGAGAAGGTACATACAAATTATAACTACAGTGTGGGTTCTACACCAGTTTACATATCGAGTACATAACATATCATTACCCCCACCCACTATCAACACCTCCAAAGCTTGCCCACCCATACGACCCCTCAGAACTACCAAGCAGCCTTAATACATCAAACCCGATGATCTATGCATCTCCGATTGTGCAGTTGGGTGCTCTCACAGCTGAGGGGTGCACCTCGAGTTGGGGACATGGCAATGAACTGATAGAGTTCGCTGATGTGTCCAACCTCATGTCCGCTGACCATATGCAACTCAATGGTCATGATACAAATGTCGGTGCAGGAGGAGTGGAGGCGGAGCAGTAGCATGGCTAGCAATTTAGCGTGCATGTCATCCAAGCTCGCCACGAGTCCCATTGTCCCATTCATGGAACCTATGAATGCCAGCAATGATGATGACGATGATGAGTTCAAGGGCGTGGGGGAGGAGTTCATTGATTGGTGTAAGGGGGTGAGAGGGCGGCATTCATCGTGTGTTTATTTCTATCGTTGGGGGGAAGGGAGGGGTAGGTCTGTGATGAGACGATGCGGAGCATTGGTGAAGGCTCATGGACGCCTCGTTCCACGTGCCTGAGGTACTTCTTCCCTATGTTTCACAACTGGGTCAGAGGGAAGGGAGTGGACGACACTTGTAGCTCTGTACAGTGTTCATGTGCGTGGCTAAAGAGTGTTGCATCGGTTTTCACTAGCCAACTAAGCATGCATAAGCATAAAATCCTATTGACTAGTAAGTACTTTGCACAGAAGAAAATAGAGATAAGGAAGTACTCAGCGCTTCAGCGATCACAGACTGTACTGAAACCCAGACCCTGCTACTGACTTTCACCTTAGCAACATTCCAACGTCGTCTTATGTTACATGCCTCTGAATCTTGATCGTGCTGGGGGGAGCCATAGCGTTAACAGGACATGATTGGATGAGGTTGTCGATTGGTGACACATTGTGCAAGAAATTACACGAGAGAGCTGAAGAATAAGCTAGCTGTGCAGCAAAACTGGAGAGGATGGAGTAAGGATGGAGTTTGACAGCGACTCGCTGAAACATGGAATGTGTGACGGTCACATTGTTGCTGATGTAACGTAATCACATGAGATAAGTGTGGGATATCAACAATATAACACGTGAGCTTGTATACACATTCATTGGCATTATTTGGCAATAGGCTCTGCATGCCAACGCCAGCATATTTCATTCATTTGAACCTCACAAACTTGTCAACTTGTCTCTTCTCATTCACTTTCATTATGCTATGTGATATTCCAGGTGATGCATCAACCAACCTCAAAGAACGAACCCAGCATGCAAAGATGAATCTTGGTAGGACGGAGAAGCTCAAGAGGTCTGGATAGGAACTCGCATGTAAGGTGGGTAGAACATGATGAGGGAAGTGATGTGTTGACAAGCTACATCCCAATTTGTGAGTAACTCCTCGCTCTCTGCACATGAACCCTCCAATTCCAATATGAACCCAGACCTTTCTACCCCCCTCCTCTCCCGGTCATTATCCATTACTCTCAGTATCACAGTGAGCCATGATATCACCTGCTTTGTCTACACTGCCCATCATTTCGAAGTCTGAGGATTTGATCACGCTGCGGGAAGGCGCGGAAATGGGACCTCTTTTTGAACTGATTCCCATTCTACAGAGGGTAATCGGCTACTGTGAGATGCATGGGATTGTAACCAGTCCTGGGGGGGGTGTGGGCTTCTGCTTGTGCTATATCTGGCAACAAGTGCCCAAGGTCTTAATTGTCTTGCTTCCTTTTCGTTTGGGACTATGTTTTGTTGATTTGAATTACTGGTACAGTATTGGTTTTGGTGGTCATTTCTGCACTCTGAGCTCCGCTCTGATGACTGATCTTTAAATATGATATGTTAGGTGTGTTGTGCAAGCTCCTTGGTGGTTTCGAGGGGTAATGCAAGCGGAGATGCCTGGGAAATGGTGAGAGTGGATAAGATTATGTCAACTAGTGTGGAATCCACAAAGTTATAGTAGTTTGTATGTGCTTTGTAGGGAATTAATAATATTTTTATTTTTTGAAAGTATTCACACCTATCCCTTAAGACTCTAAGAGCTTTGGCTTTATTAATATGACGTTCTGAAAAGTTTGTGTGCTATGCTAAAATGTAAATGTGTTTGCGCTACAGAAATGTTTGCACTGGGACTAAAAATGTTTGCGCTCGGTTGAAATATTTGTGCTGGGACTAAAAATGTGTGCACCGAAAAACACCTGAAATGTTTGTGCTCACATCAAAAGTGTTTGTGTATCTTATTAAAAGTGCACTTTGACCACCATACACATTTAATGTGCAGCGCAAACATTTTTGGTCCCAGTGCAAACATTTCAACTGAGCACAAACATTTTGGTTGCACAAACACTTTTCTGTAGTACAAACTTTTCAGGACTTTGCAAGGCCAAAGCTCAGATTCTTAAGAGACAAGGTGATTAAGATTGTAAAATAAAAATATTATTTATCCTGAGAAGGTGCATACAAATTATAGCTACAGTGTGGGTTCTACACCAGTTTACATATCGAGTACATAACATATCCATCAGGAAAATCCCCATCAGCTAAATTAGTGAAATTCGTAATACTAAGATCTACCCATGCCCAAATGTTACTAATATCAAGTAATTTGAACTTAATTGTGCTTATATGGTCTAATATAAACATGATAAGTGTTGATAAGTATTACAGGAATTTTCCATAATGAAAATTAGGACTTTGAGCAAGTTTTAGCATAAAATACTAACTAAAGTGTGAGATAAATTTATGATAATCCTGTAAGAGAGAATGTCATTTTAAACACTGCATCAAGTTTATTTCCAGTTTGAATTATGAAAAGTCATGTATGTGCTACATACATTACATTGACTAATGAAAATACATATATAATACTATCCAGTATAAATTATAGTACAAACTACTGTCATGACAGGGGATACACAATACAGCCTATATCAATGTCATTAGATAATAAATGATCTTTATCCCTGAGTCATAGTGTTACTTACTTGTGGTTAATGGTGACAACTAATCTGTAAGTAAATTTGAAGTGAATGATGAAACACAATATAAAAGTGAAATTACTTACAAGTTACATACTAACACGAAACTGAGGAGAAGATGTGTCTGGGGGTTTAAGTTAACTTCAAATAGCAAGTTAATGGCAAGCAAGAAAGTTACCAAGTTAGTGCATGACCAATTCTCCTTATTTGTCATTGATTGTGCATCACATGCATGTTCAACTTGACATGTATATGAGTAATGTATGATTTCAACCTCATTCTGCCCCTCCTTCCTTCCCTTTCCCTCTCACCGCATCCCTCATTTGTTCCACATTTGTTTACAAAGACCTTGGCCTTCTACCACAAATACTCTGGCATGTGTACCTTGGGCACCTCTGCTCCATTTCTACTCCATGTCGACCTCAACTCTGCAGAACAAGCTCTGCAGAACAAGCTCTGCACTGCCCAACCCCCAGGCTCTCAGACTATCCTCTGGTATTTCTACACAGCCCATACCACCATTGCTCGCCATTTGTCTTCAGCCTCACCTGGTCCACCAGCTCTCTCTGGTCTCTGAAGGGCATCGCTCCTCTTTGTCATAACTCTTTGTCTTAGCGCCTCTTAATTTAATTGTTTGCCTACTTTGCTTACTGCTTCTACATTGCCCCTCTGCTCTATCTTATTTATGTCATTATGGCTACCTTGCTCCACAATGTCCTATCTATCCCACTCTGCTGCTAGACACATCACTAAGAGGTTAGAGATGTTTACACCTAAAACAATGTAACAGGGTGGTGAGTTTGGAGGGAATTTTGCAGAAGATTGGTATTAAGGATGCTTCCGGGCAAAAGGGGGTAGAAGGGGGATGTATAGGAAGGTGGAGGACTGTCTAAGTAGTGAGTAGGTAACATCTCTGGCTATGTATGATGTAACACATGATACTCTAGGAGTTTGTGGCTCTTCTTACTAGACTCAAATCAAATCACTTAATCAATAATCTTGGAAAGGTCACTTTAATTCACTACACTACATCAAGGTACTTTATAACGGAAGCTGTGTGGGGGATAGCTTCCTTCTACATGGTAAAACTCATCTACTTTATATACTGCTGGAAATATGGTGGCTGATGGTACTGCATAGCTGCTAGATAGGTACATTTGGGGTACTAGGGAGGGTAAACTATGTCACTGACAGGGGGAAGCCATTCACTCATGGAGCATGCTGGATAGGGGGTTGCACATCTGTCATAGGAGGTTGCACAATAGGGGATATGGTGCCGTGTGCATTCCTTCGGTTGGGACGGGATTGGCTATATGCGAATGTGCTAAGAATAGCGCAAAGATCTTATCAGGGTTCAGGGCTTATTACTTTTAATTAAACATGCATCGCTTCACCAATTACTCCGAGAGAAGTCAATCAGTTGGCTCAGGGTTCTGGGGGTTACTGAGGTGTCTAGTGAGGCGCTTTGTCATCGCTTGCTTCTCTTGGGTAATGATTGTGTTCAATCACATGACCTTTGCGCATTGCTAGATGCGTTCTGGCTGTTATCCATTTAGTTGCTGAGTTTGGCACTGCTGCTTTACTGTCCCTTCTGTGCATAGTACTACCTTAGGCTTTGTCATATTCATACCCTTGGTAAGTGTACTTCTTAGCACTTTTAACTGGCAGCTCGGGTCTCACTCCAATTCTGTAACTAACCCATGTTTGTTACCATTTGGTGAGTACTAATTACATGTATAGAAAAGCTAAAATCCACAACTATAGGTAGTGCATGCCTGTCAGGCATCTCATCACACAAACCTCTGGGGCTGAGTAACTACTTGTTGTATGGCTGGCTTTGTGTTGTTACCTGCTGGATTCTTGTTCATGTTAATGGAATCTTTGTGTGTCTGGTATGTCTTTGGTTGTCTTACTTCTTATCTATGTGCTTATCATGTACATTAGCATTATAATTTATGTGAACATGCTTATACTGTAACCAACATTCCTGTACTCGCTCTTTACTGTCTTCTCTGGCTGCTGCTCCTGTGCATGTGTTATGTTGTCAGTTTATTGTTATAATGAGATTATGTTATGTAGATATTACATTAGTAATGTATGGCAATCTATGTGCTACAATAAATTTCTTATTTTGCTTGAAAAGATCCTTGCCCCTACTTCTATTGAGAAAATTCTACTACATTGTGGCAACATAAGTGACTAAATTTAACAAAGTTATATCTATTATCTGCCTATACAAGCTTATTCATACAAATATCTCCTTATTTATTTGCAATAAGGGGGGGACCTTACTATTTTACCTTATAGTCCTTATAGTCCTTATTTTGACTATTTTCCACTTAACTCAGACTTATATTCGAAAATTTTCACTAATTTAGCTGTTGGGGTTTTTCCTGATGTCCTTACCCTCACTCACTATCACCACCTCAAAAGCTTGTCCACTCATATGACCCCTCAGAAATACCAAGCAGCCTTAATACATCAAACTTGATGATCTTTGCATCTCCAACTGCACAGTTGGGTGCTCTCACAGCTGAGGGGCACACCTCGAGTTGGGGACATGGCAATGAACCTATAGAGTTCACTGATGTGTCCAGTCTCATATCTACTGACCATATGCAGCTCAGCGATCATGATATAAATGTCAATGTGGGAGGAGTGGAGACAAAGCAGTAGCATGGCTAGCAATTTACCATGCATGTCATCCAAGCTTGCCATGAGTCCCATTGTCCTGTCCACAGAGCCCATGAATGCCAGCAATTATGATGATGATAATGAGTTCAAGGATGCAGGGGAGGAGTTCTCTGGATGGATTGGTTGGTGTAAGGGGGTGGGGGGTGGTGTTCCTGGTGTGTTGCTTATTTCTATCATTGGGAGGAGGGGAGGGGTAGGTCTGTGATGAGACAATGCAGTACATTGGCAAAGGCTCATGGACACCTCGCTCCATGTGCCTGAGGTACTTCTTCCCCATGTTTCACAACTGGGTCAGAGGGAAGGGAGTGGATGACACTTGTGGCTCCATACTGCATATGCGCACATGGCTAAAGAGTGTTGAATTGGTTTTCAGTAGCCAACTAAGCATGCATAAGCATAAATCCTATTGACTAATAAGTACTTTGCACAGAAGAAAATAGAGATAAGGGAGTACTCAGTGCTTCAGCAATCACAGACTGTACTGAAACCCGGACCCTGCTACTGACTTTTGTCTTAGCAACATTCCAATGTTGTCTTATGTTACACCTCTCTGAATCTTGATCATGCTGGGGGGAGCTATGGTGTTAACAGGACATCACTGGATGAGGTTATCGATTGGTGATACATTGTGCAAGAAATTACACAAGAGAGCTGAAGCTAGCTTTGCAGCAAAACTGGAGAGGATGGAGTAAGCAGTGGTGTCATGACCCATGGTCAGACTGAGATTTACAAATTGGTCAAACAAGTTTGTAAATTTGACCAAATATAAGTCAGATTGGTCAAGTATGGTTGAGATTAGTATTATGTACAACAGATTAGATACATTCCATGAGAATTGCACATTGCCACCACATCACTGTACCCTCATCAGCACCATTCAACATTCATCTTTGCTATCACCATTGTCACTGTCCCCAACCATCATGTTTAATGTTGCCTCTTTGTGTGCCTCTACCTTGGCATTAGTGATCCTTACCCCCCCTTTCCAGTAGTAATCTAGAATCTCACAATCACTGCCTGAACCTGGATAATGAAACAAGTCTTTTAATGGAATGCAAGTCTTTTGAGAATGAGAGGGCCTCATGCGAGTCAAGGAAGAAGATGCTATAAGGGCTATTAAATGGGGAACAGATTGTGATTCACTCTGTGAGGCTGGGAGGGTGAAGTTCAATGCTGAAGGTTCAGTGCCTGGTAAGCACTCTGTCTCTTCCACCTCATATGCTTCAGCATCTCTGATTAGTTGGTCAGATAGATTTGTAAATGTTATAGTGTTTTCTTCTAATACACTAGACATTCTTTGTGAAAACTCTTCACTCCTTGAGGCATTGGATGTATCATCGAGCTCTCCAAACTTCCACTTCTTTGGATTCAATGTTATACCTGCTTTATCTTGCTCATGCTTGATGTTGGAGCATACCAGTACAGCTTGTTTTACACTTTCAACTTTTAGATTATTTTGATGCTTTGAATGTACCCAATCCATCTCACTGAAAGACACTTGCAACCTGCAGAATTTGCTACTACACTGAAAACCCAAATGGTGCATAAGGCAAGTAAATTGTGTCTGGATGTTTCATGAGTATCAATTCCTTTCCAGACATTGACTAAGTCAACTTCACGGTTCTGAGGGTACATGTAGGTTATTATATTATTTTGGCCCTGGTGTGGTGCGCTGAAGAACTCACCTCTTTATCTGCCATTTCTTTCAGCTCATCTAAATGCATCCATTGTGGATGATACTCTTCTTCAGAGTTGAGATAGTCCATGAAGGCACTGTAGAACTCAGTGCCTATGGGAGCCTCATCTGGAAAGATATGATGACAAACCGTTTTCACAATATTGAATAGACTAACTTGTGTTAAATCTCATGGTTCATGCACAAAGCAGTTATCATGAAGGTATGGGTTTAAGACTATGGCCACAATAAAAACATTCTGATCAGCTTTAGCCCATCTCTTCTCAAGACTCGCATGGATCCCATCATGTATTGCACCATCGATTTGTGGATTGGAATAGATATGGAATAGATTTGAAATTGTAAGCAGGACATGATATGGATGTGCACCTGGAGCTTGCAATATATTTGATGCAATGGCGAAGGGCTCAAGAAGCTCCTTTACTCTAATCAAATTTAAGGCAAGTTATCAATTATATTTATATTTATTCATGAAGCATTATATGCTAGCATGTACAATTCCACTTCTTCCAAGAAGCAATGGTCTTCAACAATTGATTGAATTTATAAAGCCTTTACTTTGGCTTTGGCTTTCACTCCAGCACAGGATATAAGAATTGATCTATGTTTTATCCAGCAAGATTTTACTGCATCTCTAATTTCAAGTAGATGGCGCAGAGAGCAGTAATGTGCAGTCCAACATGTAATTACTGGAAGTACAAGGGTGAGAACTTTCCCATCTCCCGTTGTGGACTGTTCTAAGTTCAGCTTTCCTAATGTGATGCTATGTGAGTTAAACCATTTTATTAACTTGATTGCCTTTGGAATGCATGTGACTGCAGGAATTTTTAGTCGCAGAAAATCTCCTACAGTTAAGTATATCTGATGTGCCCAACAAAGGGTCACAATCAACTGTGGTTTTGCATCTTGAAGCAAACAGCACATTTTTCTCAAATCACTGCCATCGTCTGAGCACCAAGCAATTATTGAGACACCAATTACTGCTTCAGCATAGTTCATATCATCAAGTACAATTTTAAGTAGCTCATCTCCAGTTTTTGGGCAAGACAACACATCATGAGTTTGTAAAAGGTGTGCCTGTGATATTATTTTGTTAAGCTCACCAATTCTGGAATGAATTATATGTAGTAATTGGTTACCTGTGTACCAACAGCTATCATTGAGGCAATAATGAAGTGTTTAGCAATATCCTTCCATCCATCACATTGGCCTGTTGTGAGTTTTCCGGCAAGTTGGGTTTTCGCTTTTTTCTCAACATTATCTGCTAACTTTGTAAGAATGGGACCTGCAAGTGTTCTTTGATCTGGAACTGTAGCACTTGGAACCCATTTTCCAAAGAAGGCATGCACAACATTGTTGTTTGCATAGTTCCAGGGTGTTCCTGTCTGTCAAGACCAGTATTTCTATGTGAGGTCATGAGTGCGAGATAGGGAATGCAGGACAGGAAGGACCATCAGCTTCAGCTTGTGTGCTGCACCCCTTGTTGTTCTCGTGGTCCAAGTATTTGGGAGTGCGGAAGTGGGAGATGAGTGTGGAAGTGAGAGGGCAGAGGTACAGGGTGAATGCGGAAGTGTAAGGTGAGAGAGGGACAAGAGTGTGGAGTGCAGAGTGCAGAATTGTTACTGGGAAGCAACGATTAAGCTGGAGATGAGTATATCTTAAAGACAAGTGGGGAAGACCATAACTTAGTCGATATTTGAACTGAGTAGTAATAGTACAAGATGTACTACTTAAATACTATACAACTTCACCGATGACTGGTGAATGAATGGGATACTAGTATACTAGTTGATAATGATAATAAGATGATGGTGGAAGGTGGAGTAATAAGTGAATATAATATGTACCAAGTATGAACTAAGGATTGGGATGAATGCTGAGAGTAAGTATACCTGGGGTATGATGGAGAAAGCATAATGGAGAACAGATAATGAACTGGATGAGTAAGGTGACATAAGCTCGGAGACTTTCAGTTAGAAGAGCGGAAGAGGAAAGTGAAAGGACTAGATCTATACAAGTCAGAAAGTGTGGAGAGTGCGGAAAGTGTGGAGTAGAAGTGCAGAAATAAGGTAGGAAGATATGGTTATGACACTGTCACTATAAGCATCATGCAGAAATCTTCATTGAACTCTTGTTGTGTTGTAGGATCCCATTTATTACCTGCCTTGCAACACTTTTTGGGGTGGGAAACATAGAATGGAATAGATGAAGGCATTGATTCATCAGTATCCATGTGTGGTGTAATATCACTGAGAAGAGCAGTGGGTGTCAGGCCTGAGGTGCTCGACATTGGAGGGATATTCTCTTTATTATTTCCAGAGTCCCAGTGCTGATCTGACAATGCTTCAAAAGCATGTTCACACAGACTTACTTCAACATTATCACAGCTTTGGAGGTGTGGAAGCATGTGTTGCTTTGGCCTTCCAATGTAACAATGAATACATTTATGAGCTGTCAAGGGGTAAATGATCAATCAAATGGATGCAAAAATAATGGCAGTCAAAATGACATACCTTCCTCAATGAGCTCTTTCTCATCATGAGGTGCTCTAATCCCCAATCCTTCAGCTAATACATCTGCTTTGCAAAGTTCTGAGACTTTTCTTGCCAAGCAACCTTTGCACCATGCATTCTTTGCACCAGACTTTAGTTTGTTGTCAGTGTCGAAGTAAGTCCAAGCCCAGCTGTTTTTGCTAGACATACAAGACAATGAAGGTGTGGGGGACTCAGGGGGAAACAATCTTACAATATTGCATGTGTTGTGAGAAATAATATGATAGAAAAATTTACATTCCTCAGTCTCCACTCTGGCACTCTGGAGTAGTGTCTAAGTAAATCATACAAGTGTCCCTATGCTTTGACAATTGAGATTTCAGTTAATTACCATATCTTATCTAACCCGATTAGGTTACTAAGATATCTATGACCAATCTTGACCTTTGATGACTTGGTCATTGACCTAGGTCCAATTTGATGGTCACA
The DNA here is from genome assembly GCA_025738555.1 of Cyathus striatus. Lineage (NCBI taxonomy): Eukaryota > Fungi > Basidiomycota > Agaricomycetes > Agaricales > Nidulariaceae > Cyathus > Cyathus striatus. The sequence continues at coordinate 1,888,559 of JAOVFP010000018.1, forward strand.
AATGACCTGACCAAATTGAATGATGGTCAGCTTGACCACAACATCACTGGGAGTAAGGATGGAGTTTGACAGCAACTTACTGAAACATGGAATGTGTGACAGTCACATTGTTGCTGATGTAACTTAATCATGTGAAATAAGTGTGGGATATCAACAATATAACATGTGAGCTTGTATACATGTTCATTGGCATTATTTGGCAATAGGCTCTGCATGCCAACACCTGCATGTTTCATTTGTCTGAACCTCATTAACTCATCAACTTCTTGTCTCTTCTCATTCACTTTCATTATGCTATGTGACGTTCCAGGTGATGCATCACCTGACCTCAAAGAATGAACCCAGCACATGAAGATGAATCTTGGTAGGATGAAGAAGCTCAAGAGGTCTGGATAGGAACTTGCACATAAGGTGGGTAGAACACAATGAGGGAAGTGATGTGTTGACAAGCTACATCCCAATTTGTGAGCAACTCCTCGCTCTCTGCACATGAACCCTCCAATCTCAATACAAACCCAGACCTTTCTACCCTCCCTCCTCTCCTGGCCAGTATCCATTACTCTCAGTATTACAGTCAACCACAATATCACCTGCTTTGTCTACACTGCCCATCATTTCAAAGTCTGAGGATTTGATTACACTGTGGGAAGGCATGGGAGTGGGACCTCGTTTTGGACTGATTCCCATTCTACAGAGGGTTATTGGCTACTGCGAGATGCATGGGATCGCAACCAGTCCTGGGGGGTGGGCCTCTGCTTGTGCCATATCTGGCAATGAGTGCCCAAGGTCTTAATTGTCCTCAATTGGAGTATTATCAGGTAGTGATAATATCAAGGCATTCAACTTCTGTATGAGACACGTCTAAATGTTCTGCAATGGACACAAAATATCTATTTTAAGAAATCATAACAACCCATCAAAACATACCCCAATTTGGGTCGACCCCAGCACTCTATGCCATCCCATTATATTTCTATGGCATCCGATTTAATTCTAAAATCAATCCTTGGTATATTTAATCTTGTATGTTGTATCCTGATGTGCTAGCAAATGTGCAATATATCTGCACTGTTCCCAGAAACATTCCCATGCACAGACAGTGCTAGTAAACATCTCAATTGGAATACTATCACATAGTGGTAATATCATGGCATTCAACATCTGTATAAGACACATCTAAATGTTGTGGAATGGACACAACATTGCATGTATCTATTTTAAGAAATCATAATTCATACCCCAATTTGGGTCGACCCCAGCACTCTATGCCATCCCATTATATTTCTATGACATTTGATTTAATTCTAAAATCAATCCTTGGTATATCTAATCGTATATGTACCATTCTAAAGCACTAGCAAATGTACAATATATCTTCTCTGTGTCCAGAAAAAATCCCATGTGCAGGCAGTGCTAGTAAACATCTCAATTGGAATATTATCAGGTAGTGATAATATCACAGCATTCAATATCTGTATGAGACAAGTCTAAATGATGTGGAATGGATACAACATTGTGTGTATCTATTTTAAGAAAACCCAACAACCCATCAAAACATACCCTATTTGGGTAGTTCCCATCACTCTATGCCATCTCGTTTAATATCCATGACATTTGTTCACAATTATATTAGGTCATGATAGTTTCATGAGATCAGCCACCTTTGAGTGTGTACACTCATTATCAGGCCTTATGTCCACTTATTTAGTCTTAATTCTCACCATTGTCACATGCTATGCAGACTTCAATGATTTTGAGCAAATGTCTTTTCACAGACTTACTGACCAGCATAGATGTCTGTGAGCACTTGGCTGCATTGTTGTCTGAATTAGATGATTTCATCATGTCACTATTGCTCTTATATTACATCATATGTTCTTTGGCTGTATATACTATCTACATTACTGTTTAGGTGCATAATCAATTGATATGATATACATTTTCGGGTTATATCCCTTAATTTTCGCTTTCCCCTGATTTGTTTTCATTTCACAAAAAACTTAACAAGAAGTTCCTGTTTACACTTCAAATTACCATTCATGTTTTGGTGATTTGTTACTGTTGATTTCAAAGCAAAAGGGATTTCACTATATGCGTTTTCGCTTCCCATGATCCTTTCTATGATTTTCAAATGTGAACCGGTGGCATAGCTACAGCTGTGATTAACATATTTCTATGTTACGTTAATGACGTGTAAAACGCTACATGTTTTGGCCATTCTGTAATGTTGATATCAACATGAACTCGATTTTCACTAAGTAAGTATTTGCTTCCCACAATCATTTCTCAGATACTTGAACATTAGCTGGGGGCCACAGTTGCAGCTAAGAATTGTTCCTATTGCAGTTACGAGTTCAATGTTTGCAACAATCTGTCTTTTAGCTCTTATATTTCACCTATATCAAAACATATGTATGCAAACTTGACTTTATCCTTAACCACCACCACCACTATCCAGTAAGTCATTTTTAGTCCCTTTCCTTTGCTTTTTTCACTGTTTTTAGGATGCTTTACATCTCAAAGGCAATCTCTCAGCGCTTTAAAGGAGATGCATGCTCTTATATTAAAGGGACCTTACACTCCATACTCAACATGGAGAAAAAGTCCATTTCCCCAGACACAAAGGACTGGGTGATCATGTACGTTCTTTTTCTTTTTTTCTTGTCATATTCTCAATTAATGAAACGGTAGAACAGGCATGCACTGCAGCAGGAATCAGAGTGAGGCTGAACACATCACCATGCATGGTTTGGACAGCAGCAGCGCAGGAGTTGAAACATTTCATATATATGGCCCCGGAAGTGGCACATTGTTCAAGACCAGAGGACAGAAGCTATACAATGTAAAAAATGACTGTGATAAGCTTTAGATAGTATTCTCATACTTAACATATACCCTTTTCTTGATACCAAATATGTCATATGTTTTTTTGGCAATTTTATGTTTCCTGCTGTTTCCTGCTGTAAGCCAAGCACTCAAAAAATGCATATGGTAACTTATATTCCCTATTTGGGTTGTCCTAAACATATGTAATGTTATCTCTCATATATTCACATGATACTGTACATATCTAAACTAACTATAATACATGACTATTGTACCTCGTTTACTCGAATATGGTACCCCTGATGACCAATGTGTGGTACCACTGTGGAACATCATTCCACATGGCCACTATCTGAGAAAAGTGGAGAGCTGGAGAATAAATAGGATAGCTAAATAATGATGATAAGAGCTGGATAACAGTGAGGGGAGTTGTAGAACAAAGGAGATAGCTAGAGAATGATGATAAGTGCTCAAGAATGAAGAGTATAGCCAGAAAAACATACCAGAAGCTTGAAATTGAAGAGGAGAGCACTGTAACAAAGTTGAGAGGTATAGAACAAAGAGGGTAGATATGAAACTATTCTGGTAGCTGTAGAATGATTTTGAGAGCTGTAAAATGAGGGGGATAGTTAGAAACCCATTATGGGAGCTTGATATCGAAGAGGAGAGCTGGAGAATAATTCTGAGAGCTTTGGATTGAGGTGGAGAGCTCTATAATGAAGAGGATGGCTGTAAAATCATGCTAGGAGCTCCAGAACAAAGATCAGAGCTTGAAAATAAGATAGAGAGCTAAAGAAAATACCTTTAGGAAGAGCAGTTCCAGACAACAACCTATTCAATTCTGTAACCAAGAAAACTCTTAGTGTATTGTATGAAGATTGTCTTGGGATGTGACAAGGAAGAAGGTTGTAAAGCAGTGATTTGAGATGAAGGAAAGACCAAATGGTATAATTGGAAGAGAAATGAATGATAGTGGATAGACAATGTAGGAGTGGGGATATTGATGAAGAATGTTACAGGAAGATAATAGAGAAGAGTAGGAAAGAAAGGGAATTTATTAAATAGTCACCAGAGCAATTCAACTTTTTAAATAGAAATAGTGATTGGTGTCACACAGACAAGATGGCTCAAATGTGTAATACAAATGAGCATGTCACACTGGTCACAGCCTCACAGGGCAAAGGGCTTTAGGGTGTCAGCCAATCAAAATGCTTGAAAGTGAGATCCTGACCCTGATTTCTGAAATTTCCTTATAGGGGAATCCAAACTACCCTATAACCCAACTACCTTAAAAGGTAGTGGGAATCTACAACAATCTGGCCAAGTGGCTTACTAAGTATCTTATTGATGTGTTTATCACCTTACCACCATCTCGATTTCCTTCTACTGTAATCTACATTGTCATATGCTGGCCTCCTCCTTCATACTTGCATCTTGCACTCTATGTATATTTTTCATCACAATAACTTCAAAATGGTTGTGCTTATTTGTTCATTTGTGCACTTCCAAACAACCTGAGCATAACACATGGCCTGCACATACTCCACCGTTCTTGTCAGCTAAGTCGCGACTTCTACATTTCTTGCTTTCTTTCCCCCAACCATCCCTTCCCATCTGCTCTTCTCCATGTTCTGCCCCCTCCCCCTGCACCTTTCTCTTCCCCCCCAAATTTTGACTTCTGCCAATGGAGGGATGAATCTTCGACAGCTTTCAAGCATGAAATCACCAATCATATATCTTGGTCTACAAGTGATCATTCTTGTCATGAAGCTAAACCAGTATCTCGTCAAATTTCGCATTATTGGTGATTGCTGATAGGGTTCTAAGTTTGAAGCACATATATGCAGTTACATGTGTTTTTGGGTTGGTGAAATGAGTTTTCAGGCAAGTCTTCAAGCTATTCACCTGCCTGCAATCATCCTAATCTTCTGAAGCCAATAGCCATCCTACTTCTATCCTCTTTATGTGGCAGAGGCTTGTATTTCAGACTGAGTGTATTATCTGCATGTTGTCCATCTGGTAAGACATTATTTTCATTTATCTACTCTATGCTTATGTTCTTCTTTGTATTAGGACTGTGTTCCTGCTCTTTCGGAATACACTATAAGTATGGACTTCACTCCACTTGGGGTCTATAGGCAAGGAACTTTCTGATGTCTATTATTATTGAAATGCAGTAGACATGCTGCATGTGTATGCTATAAATGCAATTCAGCTATAAATATATTGGTGCATGTGTTTTGAATGTGCAACAATGTGAATACTCTGAGTCTAGCATGTGGTTAAATTCTATAATAATAGAAAGCAAACCATCGATGTACCCCAACCCACAATCATGTCGCTCATCATATGCTATTGCTCTTCCTGCATAGACCGCTCCCCTGATGAAAAGGGGTTGTCATACTGGACAGTCATAACACATATAAAATTGGACAGGGATAGACTTGATAGTAGATTGCAGATACTACCCGACCATCCCAATAGTGGTACCAAAGATCAACTTGCAAAATATTATGAAAATTGTATTTTTAAAACTCAGGACAGTCTTGATAACTCAAGTCCAGCTAATGATGCTTTAAACTTGGAATCTGCTATGAGTATGCACTAATTCACTATTCATGAATTTAATTCCCGCTACCTTTTAAGGTAGTTGGGTATTAGGGACGTTTGGGCCACCGGATATGGTAATTTGAGGATCTTGGATAAGATCTCAACCTGATTGGCTAAAGCTCTTTGTGACGTGTGTAATAGTGGCTGACAAAGCACCTACAGTAGTACTGATTTTTCCTAATCTCCTTAACCCCTTACATGGCATGCCGTGCCCATCTTCTTCCATTCATCCTGACTTGTTCACCTTAGTCTGTTGGTTCAATACCTCTGAGTGAACCTACACTGCAGAATTTGACTCATCAAAGTTATCATATATCTGAAGATGTTCCAAATTGAACTAACTGATCTGTGGGCCATGTGTTCGACTTGCATCTACGATCTCTGCTCAATATACAATATTCCCTCCTGCTACTCTCTGCTCACTCTGGCTGTCCCATAATCGAACCATACTCTAGCTTTCAGAGTGCACCGTTATGTATTGGCACCCAACTCCGAGGAGTGACTCAATGTGTCAAGACCTCTCTGGCACTGCTAACAACACAAGACCCAGAATTACACACAAATGCAACATCACCCTCCCAAAACTCGACACTTCAAATTTATGACCTGTTCATTCATTGCATTTCAAGTTACATAAGATATCTTTTCTATTCATTAATCTGAGGCTGTCATTTACAGGCTTACAAGATTTCCAGTTGAGGCTGATTTCTTTTGAGTGAAATCGAGTGACGTTCGAGTTGCAATCGAGTAGCATTCAAGTTGCAATCGAGTGACAATTCGAGATTCAAGTAACAAAAAAAAATTAAGTCCATAATGATGCATATTTAATACATTTCTTGTAAGTACAGTGTTGGTCCACTCCTTGAGACACCTAATTGAGATTGGCATGTATAGCTTCACCTAAAGTGTTTCTGTTAAATCTAAGTACATTTTCATAATACAGGGTATATTGGGAGTAATTATACCAATTTTTGTGGTGGTTTTATAAGTAGCTATGTAAATGCAATAGAGATTAAAGGAGGGGATAGGTTTTCAGGCAAATTCACTCCTTGAGACAGTTCAGTCACAGGCGTGACCCACCCTTGTCAGAGGTGATTTGGCAGAGACAGCATGACAGGGATCAACAAAATATGATGGAAGGCCTGTCACGCAGACACATTCTTGTGCACATTTTGTTGTTGGATTTTTTATGCCACAATGTGCTGCTCAATGAGGATGAAATTTACTACACATATTCCTCCATTGGGTGTCATTATGCCAACATTTATTTGGACATAAAACCTCAATGTGGAAACAAACTTATTGGCTGCAACAATTGTCTTAAGTTAGTCATAGCATCTCATTCTGCATCATTTGCTCAATATCTCAACAACCCTTCCGCAGAAATATTTCAGATTTAATTTTAGAGGAGTTCATGCATACTAAAATGCATATGTAAAATATGGTGATGATTGAAGTACTGAGGCAGGCAGGAGGATGAAGTGTCTCAAGGAGTGGACCAACACTGTACTCTACACTACTCTCATATCTCCCCTCTATCCCACCCCCACCCACCATTTCCTTCAATGTTCTCGCATTGTTCAAAATTTCCCACACATCTTCTCACCTTTGTCCATGTTTGCAATTGCTGTCATTGACATCCATCAATGCCATCAAACTCACTTCCTCAAGGCCACCACACATATTGATAGGTGATGTGTTGATGGGCGCCCTTCCTTATCATCATCCTCAACAGTGAGCAAGTAATTTCGCATTTTTTCACTCAATATTTACTATTTTCTCCTGAATCTTTTTGTAACATCTTTTATATATTTTTCTTTATATAGTAGACTGTACCTTAGGTACTATATGTATGGGTAATTTTATGAAAATGCGAAATAATTCAAATTTTAACTGTAGAATAATTAAAACTTTTGTACAATGAATCTTACAATTATATTTTATGAAGCATAGATACCATTAAATGACTATAAACTTAAGGGAAAGTCCAATAAATAAATAATATGTGCGTGGGAAAATGAATGCGGGGGGGCGGGGAATGATGAATTGATGAAATGATGAAGCATGGGAAAATCATAAGTGACAGCAGGCAATGCTAAAGTGCATGGGAAATGTTGAGGGCAAGTATTTAATAAAGGAAATACCGTGGGAATTTTTGAGAAGGGCAGGAAGAGGTGAGTGGGAACTGAATATAATAAGTGGAGGTGTGGGAAATGATGAGCGGGAAGGTTGTCATGCAGCGCATGGATAAGCGGAGGCGTGGGAAACAACGAGTGGGAAGATTGGCATCCATCACAAATGATAAGCGGAGGCGTGGGAAACAACAAGCGGTGAGGTTGACATCAATCAAGCAATATAATAGTTAAGTGGAGGCATGGGAAACAATGAGCAGGACATTACTGAACATAGCTGATAAGCGGAGGCGCAGGAAATTTTGAGTGGGAGGGCGGATGAGAGCAAAGTACAAGAAGTACAATTAAATTTATAATTAAGTGAGTTAAGCAAATTCAAGTGACAGTCCAGAAATTCAAGTGACACATTTGAGTGAAAATTCAAGTAACATTTAAGTTGCATTCGAGTAGCATTCAAGTTGCATTCGAGTAGTATTCAAGTGACATTTTATTCGAGTGACAATTCAAGATTTGAGTGAAATTTGAGTGACATTTGAGTGACATATGTAACAGTGAGAAAAATATTATACTATTACTAGCTCATTTATTGCGCTTTTTACTCTATTTTTTCAGTTTAATACATTGTTTATTAGGTACATAATAGTAAGATAACCATTTATTTACTGGAGTAGCAAACAAGTACATAAATCATGTAATTAGGCCACTGAAATTAAGCAAGATATTTAAGTGAGCAAAAATCAAGTGACATTTGAGTGACATTTGAGTAACATTTGAGTAACATTCAAGTGACACTCAACTCCTGTAGGCCTGTCGTTTACTACTGTTCCAAAGTATTTTGGTTTAATTATCTGGACTCAGTATGTATCTCTTGTTGTATTTTCTCTACAGCTATCTCATCGAGCTTTTACTGTCTCATATTCAAACCTAAAGTTTCTTACACAGTCTTAATTTTTTCTCCACACTATTCTCAATTTCCATGCTCTCGCTACCACTCATTTCACTGGAACTTCATTTCAAAGTTCTGATGCGCTGAATTTGTGATTTGTATTTAAATAGTACTAATATATATTGTAATACTCAAATAATCATCGCAAACCACAGGCTTTAAGTTCAAGGGAGAGAAAACACAGATAATGTATAAACTAGTATAAAGGTAGGAAACTATAGATTAAATATTCTTTCTAATCCGAAATTACTAGGTCCAAATACTGTTCAGGTTCATTTCTATTCCAATTTATTACACTCCAAGAGTGGAAGAAGCCTAGGATTTCTCCCAGGGTGCTTGCTTTTCCTCCTCATTCCTGTCCTCCTTATATATCTTTTTACAAATAAAACTGTACAGTACCTATATATGGAAAGGAACTACTCTAGACTACTCTATATGACGACATAATGATATTTCTAACATATTGACCATGCGAGAGCAACCATACATGTGGAATTCCATGTGGTAGATTAAAGCAGCGGGATATTCTCGGAGTACAAGTACAAAGTCACATGACTTGTTCCGGGCTATGCGTAACCGCAATAACCGGTTCGGAGATAACGGTTCTAACGCCTCGCGTTTGATCACGTGACAGGAACGCGCGGGATGCATTCCCTTAGGTTTAATCAAGTACTGGGTGCTTGTACATAGTCTTTTGGACTCTAGTAATTAGATAACACACATCTTGTATTATTCCTTTAATATATATCAAATAGATATTTCTGCTGGCAGTGCAGGACTCAACCCCAGCTCTCAGATGTCCCATTCCCTTAGTAATATATTCAAAATAGAACATTTTGATTGGCAACTTGGGACTTGCCCCAACCCTTGTACTCATGATGTGTATTACTAATACTAAGTTCTAATATTATATGACAAATAGAGAGATTTAACCATTAAATAGTTTTAAGGTGTATCAGTTCAAAGTTCATTCTTTCAATATGTTCCAAACTGTCACCTTCCTGTTCTTTTAACTTGGTCGTTTTCACCTCAGAACACCCATGTCGAACGGATGCATCGACTCCATGCTTGTAATTAGTTTTTTTTTTTACGTGCACCCAGCTGATCCAATACCTCTTCAATGAAACGGGTGCCATTGATCTTCTAGTAGAACATTGCATAGTCCAGACCTCCACCCTATACACAAGTGTGTCCCAAATCATACCTCAAGGCTGTGTGCATACAGTACCTATACTTGTATTTAAGGACAAGACTATGTATATGAACATCAATGTACCACCCCATCGCACAGCAGAGGCTATCGAGCTGTCATCCTTCACCTCATCTGCACAGTACCATCCAATGCTCTCACAAATGGACCAAAGTTCTCCCAATGCTTTATGAATTATCACTCTAATCAGCAACATAAGCATTCGAATATGGACATGTGAAGTTAGAGATTGCAGAACTAGCTCACAAACTGAAGATCTCAAGTCTGGACATCAGTGTCTTAACATCCCATCTTTTTCTAGTACCCATCATCATTACATTTCCCACTTTTATTCATATCAAATTTATCTCTCTTCATGTTTTATATACTAAATCCCCTAGCTAGCTCTCTTTGAATCACTTGTCTAGTCTCTATCACTCTCTTGGCTTTAAGAAAGCTTTATTCGCCATTTTTAGATATATACTCTGTACTCTTTTGCTATATAAACAGTGTATCTAGGCCTCTGTTAACCCAGTGAATTTCCCCCCGTTGTTCTACCTTGTCCCCAGCCCTTACTTCCATACATCTTCGTTGTTGCTATTGCTCTCTATTGCTCTCTGATCTCATGACAAATTTGAAATTACACTCATTTAGAAATGTCCCAAAAATTTGTCTCAAAGTTCTGACTCTCGTTGTGTTGTCATTCCTTTCATTTATGTTCCACACTTTCTACAACCTCAGGGCCTTAACACTGGAAGATCGCATTCCTTTGATGGGGAACCTTCAACCACACATTCACCTTGCATTCACCCCTTCAAAACCTACCTCCCCTTTCCCATGAACAAGATGTTCAATGCTACACAATAGCTTCAAGATCTATTCCGAATTCAAGATCACCATGCACACTGCTCATAACTCAGTGATCCTAGCAAGTAAAGATGTATGCATTGAGGTTTTTGATTCGGGTCCTTGGATATTCGACACCTGGGGTTGCTGTGGGAGCTCAGTTAGGTTATGTCACATGCGATGATATGTTCAACAGTATTGTTGCACCTGTTTCCATTACTAGCACCACAACTATCCCTGCTGTCTCTCTGGGAACATACAAATATTACACCACACACTGACAACCCATGAGTTGGAGTCCTGATGGTCAACTTGTTGCATTTAAAATAAAGATCTATGTCAGATTAATGTCAAAATATGTGATGATGGTTTACTTTGTGAGGACCTACTTGACATGGCTCTGAAATAATTGCAATTCATCATATGTCTGATAGATTTGTATTTCAGTATTTGGCATACAAAGAATCACCAAGGTAGTGGGCTGTGCTGCTTGTCGGCCCTATTCTTTATTTTATGTAGGTGTGTATGTTACAGATATTGATATTTATCCATCTCATTCCAACAATACAAATCAGTTGTCACAGTTGTCGCAGTTGTCACAGTTGTCACAGTTGTCGCAGTTGTCACAGTTGTCCCACAGTGTCACACATGTCGCAGTCGTCACAGTCGTCACGTCGTCGTAGTTGTCACACTAGTCACACTTGTCGCAGTCGTCACACTTATCACAACTGTGACGACTGCAATGACTGTGACAAGTGTGACAACTACGACGACATGACGACTGTGACGACTGCGATATGTGTGACACTGTGGGGCAGCTGTGACGACTGTGACAACTGTGACAACTGCGACAACTGTGACACTATGGGACATAAGTGACAACTGTGACAACTGCAACAACTGCAACAAGTGTGACACTATGGGACATAAGTGACAACTGTGACACTGTGACACTGTGGGACAAGTGTGATGACCATGACATATGTCACAATGCCACTGTGACTAAGATCTTGCTAAGATCTCTTAGATAAGAACCTTGTGACATATGTCACAAAGATGAGACAATGGTAGACAAAGCTCATTGTGACTACCCAAATAAATATTTCTTTGTTATTTCATAGATGAAAAACCTTTGAAATATTGAATAATGGATTTCAAAGAAAATGGGGATCCAGGTTTCAATATTTCTTTGTTATTGTGACTTTCAAATATGTGAGAAATATTGTATGTGAATTGTAAGAGTATTACAAAGCGAAATAATGATGTAATATAAAGAATATTTCCACAATATTTCAAAGCTATTTCACATTGAAATATTGAGGTGTGCACGCAGTGGCAGTTCTTCAGCATGCAACCCAGATGGAGGTTTATTCATTGTATTGTATGCACAAACTTGCACAAGATTTAACTTCATTTTATTCCACAAAGAAAGATATGTGCCCTCAAAGTTGTATTGCATATACTGGTATATACAAAGATATGACAACATGCCCATATGTCCATAAGAAACATGGAAAATGTAATGAAGCTCGCTTTCAGTTATCTCCATCTGGGAAACAAATACCAAGAGCCCAGGTCTCCATACTACTGGTTAAAGAAACCATAAGAGCTATGTTCAGTAATACAGAAACTTCTGAAGCACTAAGATATTGTGATACATGTTTGAAGGAATCATTGCATCTGGTTGGATCTGCATTATACTCAGACTATGCGAACTCTGGGATTCACAATATACAATATAATCAATTGGGCTTATTCAAAGACCAAAGAGACATTGCTTTAGCACTGTCAACAGATGGTGCTCAGCTGACAATGAAGAAGCAATCAAACACATAGGTGTTAATATTAATTATATTGAATTTGCCACCTGATATGCGCTATAAATCAAACAACATTATTATAAATCTAGCTATTCCAGGTCCAAATTCCCCTGGAGATATCGAGTCATTTCTATGGCCATTATTTGAGGAAATGGTAGAAGGAAGTGAAGGAATTTGGATGCAAGATGCGGTACATGAACCTTCCTATTTTATAAATAGGATGTATATATCTATGATACTAGGGGATATGCTTGGATCAGCAAAAGTTAATGGTATGGCTGGCCATTCTGCTCTTTATGGAGACAGGTTTTCCACTGTTCAAGGTGCGAGAAGTAGTACAACACCAGGATCTAAAGCACAGTACTATCCAACTGTTGCACCAGAAAATGATATATATAATCCTACTCGTCCTGCATTAATTGATCTTAAGAATATACCAATGCGAACTCACAGTCAGTACTGGGAAACAATCGAAAAGTTATCTAATACAAACCTAACAAAGACTCAAAGAATTGCTATTGTAAAGTCCACAGGTGTATCAAGACTACTGCTTTGTGCTACAAGTAAAGCCTTCCTGCACCCAAGTGCATCACCCATCGATCCATTTCATCTGTACTATGAAAATATTATGACATTCATATGGGACTTATGGGTTAGCTTGAGTAGCCCATCGGAGATAATACACCTATCAGACAGTAAGGCACGTAAATTTGGAGAATACATACAAAATGCAAATAAGACACTTCCTCCAGCATTTTGTGGCGCAATTAGAGATCCCTATTTGAAGAGACAAAGTCAGTACAAAATTTACGAATGGATGGCCTTACTACACTGGTATATCATTCCCATTGCAATAGAACTCCAATTTAATCCATCAGTACTTGAAAACTTTGCAAGGTTCGCATATATTGTGGAATATACAATGACAGTACAAGCCAGAACAGATGCTGATCTGAACAATCTTCATATAACTATCAAAGAATATCTCATAGATTCTCAAAGACTATATATTGTAAATAATGCTACAAAGATTAATCGTGCAAGATTGTGTATTTTCCAGCTGATCCATGTTCCTCAACATATTCGTTGGAATGGATCAATTCGATTGGGATCCCAAGCTACAATGGAGAGGACACTTGGACACTTAGGCCACAAAATTCGCTCTCGAAAATCACCATTTACTAACCTAGCCAACATCATATACGAAATCGAGTTACAGTGTATTTTATCACTTCTCTATCCAGAAGTTGATCTGGATAACTATAAGCATAACTCAGATAAAACTATGGCTGCATCACTTAACATTGAAAAACGATATCTCACGCAAAGGCTTTTGATAACTAATCATGAGCTGATGTCTAATAACGATACAAAAAACCAAATATCCATGCTGACAGATTGGTATCTCAAGCACACTTTGCTTGATGATAAAGATAATATTGAGAAGTTCATGCGCTGGGGCTGCCTGCATTTACCAAATGGCCAAACACTGAGAAGTATTGCCAGTGAGTCAAAAGGAAACCCTCCTGCGAGGTGCTACAGATGGTTTGAGGTAAAACAATCATAATATTGTGTATTTTCAACATAATAACCTTCTACATATTCATAGGTGACTATTGTACTGGAAAATGGAACCCACATCTCTATTTTTGGAGAAGCTCTCGCATTCTATCAAGTCAAATTAATTAACTCAAATGACCCCATTAAGTCAGAAGGGTTCTTATTATACAGACCAATTGAATCCGTGAAAAAAGTACTGCGAATTGCACTGTCTGGAATATGGAGCAGCCAAGATTGTGTAAAGATATTGGATATACAAACCATTCAGGCAATTGTTGGGATTTGGGAAGGTCCAGTAACAGAGTCTGTGTACATTCTTAGAAAACATCCAACACTAGAGGTGCTTACCACCAAAGAAAGAGGAATTAGTGAAGGATTTGATGATGAAGCGAATGAAGAAGAGTAGAGAAATGGTACTTAATAAATTATTCACATTACGAGCTGTAATTGATTCATCACTGTTCAATATTTTAACATGGTTCGCAAGATTTAGAAAAGGTATAATACACATGATATCTGTATGACTTTTACATGATTTATGCGTGCCCCACCCATGAGTTACCAATAGGTGGTATTTTAGAGTTCACACCGACCACCACATATGTCTACACATGCCTAGTGCATGACGAAAAGCACTATTGCCGTGACCAGGGCATGCTCCATCATATGTTGCATGTTTTTTTTCGTTTTTACTGAGGATAACAGCTGGCCCGAATTTCAGAACCGCAATGGGTATTGTCGAGAACTGATGGCTGTCGCTGTACAGCACAATATCAATACAATTGACAGTACCATCTTACATGATATTGAGGCTCGACTTAAGCATGATAACAATTTCTGTATTAAGCTCAGCAATGTGGTGAGAGGATAGCATTCAATTTCGGTTTACAGATTTTATTCTTAACATTTTGTAGGCTTTGGATCGCATGGCCATGACATGCAGTCCAGTTAAGCTTCAAGCTAGCGCTCAAATAGCTGTCTACCAGATAGGAACAGGTAGAACTTGCGAGCAGCGTGTTACCAGCCTTTTTGAAGAAGATGGGTTGTATATCTTTCCAGGTGAATGGGGCAGCGGATTGGTAAGTCATTGAGTATATTTTTATGTTGAGCTCATCTTGTTACTTATAGCAATGGGTTCCCAAGCCAACTGAACCATATCTCAATACTGCCATCTCGGAGACTTTGAAAGTGAGCTTCTTTCAGTTGTGTTCGTCAAATGGCCACCAGGCAGTCGTCAAGTATAATGAGGAGATGGGCAATGTTGCTGAACCCGAGCTTCCTATCACAATGGTTGTACTTGGAGCTACGGCGGTAAGTATTAATCAGATTTATTTTGTTACATTATACAATGCTGACATATTTCCAGGTCTGTGCTGCTATTTTGGAGTGGAAAGACGGTATCAGAAACCCAAAACCATTCGACGGCAATCTTTACGCAAAGGTCTATCAAGAGCATATAGCGACCATCAAAGCTATGCAGAGCGGTCATCCAAAAGCATTTCATTTTATTATGCATGAACTTTATCGTCATGTCAGGTGAGTTTTATTTATATCTTGTAATGAATTTGAATTGATTTCCCCTTGTAGTGGGCAGCCAATTGGTGTTTAACAGAAGGGTGAGAGGCGGCTCAATCGAGTGATGGATCTTAGTATATATTAGGCTACTTGACACTTACTGTTCATACATACAAATTGTTATAAACCATTGCAATATAACGTGCTTGACTAATGTAAACTTGAATCTTCAAATATCACTTATTCCAACGTTATATGCCTCTAATAAAAAGTAATGTAATCTAATATGTGTACAACATGTTGGTTATATCGACTAATCCATTCCTTTATAATGCTATATTGATGTTATTCTTGCAAATATGTCGAAATAAGGTAGATTAAGTTAGGAATAAGGTGAATTTAGGAAAAATAAGTAGGGGCCTATCCTAATTTGCCTAAAACGCCTTATATACCTTAATTTTGCTTAATTTTGCTTTAAATCGCTTTAAATACCTTATATATACTTTATTGTGCTTATTTATGCTAATCATGTATGTGAGGTATTTCCTGATGCCAGGTGCTCGTTGCGGTAATTTGTGCGGAACGCCCAGATCTATCGGGTACACACGTCAATGTAATGTGTAGTTTACTGTTACTTATGTAAGTACATACACTGTAACTATACATAACGTTCCCACTGTAATTACAGTGGATTATTATAAAGATCACCCTATCTAGTGCGTTGGCGCAGAGGGGTGTTGATAAGATTGCGGGGTGGTTAACATTCAAGAAGCAGGGTAACGTTACATCGTACGTTGCCTTTTTCTCGCTGTTGCTTTTGCTGACATATCTTGCAGGCATAATATTACTCGGATAGTGTCTTTCGCCATGAAAGCAGCATACAAGGTCTTGTATACTGAGCTGACAGTCTATTGTGTCGAGTCGTTGGATACACCCAAACGGTTGTTTAAGGCGCATGTGGACCTGTTGATGCAAGTCTTCGGTGCGATGCATCAGATTCAGAAGGAGGATCTTTTTCTTGGTGAGTTTATGTTGGGGGATTTAGACGGACTGTTTTCCGCAGTCATTGGAACGTTGCGATCCCCCAATTGCACTCACGTATTCACATCTCCCAAGAAGGACCAGCCGTAGGGATCGTTTACGACTGACCCACCGATGCAGGAGGATACGGGACCCTCGTACACGGATTGCGCTCACGTTACTCGTATCTGTGCATGCAAAATATCTAATAATGTGGGGCAGAAGGAATCAGTTCTCATTGGGTGTTTGAAGTTGAAGCCCAATGTATTGGACTCTACTTCCATTTGGTTTCTAGCGCTAGTCATTGCACACCAGCTTTAAGGACTCTTAAGATACTAAACATGACTACACTCGGACTTTTGTTTCACGTACTAGTAGCTCACGAGCTGTACCCGCATAACTGACCGAATACAGTCTTCTCGAAAGTCCAGCACTTACAAGGTTTTTCTTTTCAATCATTCTGTACATTAAAGAGTATGTACTATGACAACGAATGTTACTTCAATCTGTAGTTGTATTAATCCCAGAAGTCATTATTAAATCCTCACAACCTAGTTTCCCCTAATCGTCCTAAAGAGACACCGTGTACAGTGAATGGGACATTGGGATAGTCAACTACCATCGAATCTCCGGCCCCTTTCCATGACCCAGTAAGTTTTTGAGAAACACCATGATGACTGTTGTCGTTGGCGTGATGTCCATGACAGTAAGTAGCGCATTTAGAGTTTCCTTGTTGGAGGAGAGCGAAGCCCCTACTAGTAGTCAAGTTGATGGTCGTTATCTTTATACTTCGCACCACGCACCGCTATTGTCCTTAACCTCATCCTGACACCCTACTCGTACCCTGCATCGCGTCATCCCTGCGCGTCGTTCATTACCCCGGGGTTGGTTCGGTCAAACAAGTGATGTAGATCGACTTAAGTGCTGCAGGTCAGGTCGCCTATTTAGTGACTCCGACAGGCCGCAATGACTCATACGAGGGTAATACGGTGATGTCGTATACTTACGTGTACAAAGAGAGTCGTGCAATGTCTGGGTGGGCGATTCGGCCGGCGCACATAGAGTAGGGACTAGCAGGGAGGTATAATGTGTGACAGGACTGTTCTTCATGTTCCGATGTAGGCAATGATGTAGGAAACATAGCGAACAATACATGTCGACTGTGTTTCCCCGTCACTACATCGTTCATTATCTGGTACGCTGCCCCTGCTGTTTCCTCTCACCCCCTGAGCAGCACGACAACATGTCGAGTAAGTGTCCCAGATCGAAGGAAGTAGGTCAGGTCCTCGATTTGGGGGTTCTAATGAGCGTGACGTGGTGATGTTGTAGGTTTGCGTGCGCTGCTTCGTGGGGTGCCTAAGTGAGGGAAGCGGCGAGCGTCCAAAAAGTAGGAACTAGCAGAGAACGAGGGTGTGTGCGCATGAAGGTGACGCGTCCATTCCTCATGTTCCGTGTGGTAAGAAGGACGAAAAGGGAGTGTGTGGTGGCAGAGGAGCTGCCCAGACCTGGTATTCAGCTGCCCGTGCGTTACATGGAGCCAAAGGGATGGTACAGTGGCAGATGGTCGATGATTGATGAGATATCTAGCTTCGCAGCCATCGTATGCTAATGAACGAACGTAAACTATCCGTAAGGTTAGAACTTCCAACATTGTCACGCATGTATAACAAGGAAAACACACCTCAAGAACAACCCATCCCTATTCATATCCACTAGTGATCTGTCGACGTTAAAGGGTGGAGATAGTGAACTTCATCTCCCCTCGTGAATCTCGATATGATCCACGGGCCATGACGTTGTGTTGAAGGAGTCCAGTCGTACATATAACCGTGGATGGCTAGCTTACTATAATACGTCGATACTACCACGGTTGACCTATTCCTATGATCAGTTCACGGCATCATGAACAAGAAACGGAACGGTACGTACAGAGTCAGTCCCTCAACGACTTCACCCTCCCATTGCACACTCCGAAACGCCCGTGGATTCAGATGCCATGTACTAGTACGAAGCATATTGCTCATTTTGGGTGTAAAAAGTGCCCTATTCCATTGGAACAAACAGGTGGAAGGTATGCTTTGAAGAATGAAGTGTTGGAGTGAAGGGGATGATTATGAGCTTGACGGGGAGGGTCGTCGAGTCGTCGTCATGAAGCTGGAGCGGGTTGGCTGCGCTGGTTCGGATTTCGTTTCAAGCTGGGTCCAGAAACCAAGACATATTGATGCCAAGGTGTAGCTAATAAGTAAACCATAGTGGTTGGATTCGATGATTCTGTGCGCAGATCGATGAAGAGAGGCGAGTCACTCATCGACAACGTTGATACAAAATTCACATGGCGAAGGCGATAAGCGGCGATTACACTGTCCCAGGCGATCCGGACTCCATACCCTCTGCGTCGACCAGACACATCAACCAACCACATCGACAACACGTTGCTATTTCTCCACCTCTTCTTGCACCGCAATTAGAACATAAACACTGCAGGCATTCCAAATTCGCATATCCTAATCACGAGTACGCAGGGATAGCGAGCGATTAGTGCCTAAATTAGTCCAACTTTACTGTTATCATTCGATTTACTTTAATTGTCCGCAGCATTTTTCCTTGTAGGTCCAAGTGTCATGAGTTTCATTTGCGTTATCTGATACAGGATGCTGTCCTAAAAATACCTTTTCGTCAACTTCTGAGCTCTCGATTTAGATCACGCGCTGATACAGTGGCATTTTAACGCACGAGTGGGAAGTAACAATAACAGGCAAGCCCGTACCTGCCAAGTGATGGTTATGAATGAGAAATCCAGTGTTGATTGACAGACATACAGATGTCGCATATTGAACAATATAAGACCTGCCCATTTGACCTTATAGTGATCTTTCGCCCATCAACTCGAACCGGCACCCCGCCAATAGCAAGATATATTAGTCCAAACACCTCACAATATGTCATTCGCAAATGCTCACAACTTTACTATGAACAATCCACAAATGATTGAAACACAGGTATGTAGAGTAGTTCATTAAAACAAATGTGAACTCTCTTATCAATACAACATCGTTACAGATTATATACTCTCAGCCAAAGGATGAGCCCCTTTCTCCGCTTCGAACCAGTGCTCCTTGTACCTCTCAGAACTTTATCGGCCAAGAAATGTACCTTCAGAGACTTCATGAGCATTTTTCACAAGCAAATACCACTGAGAGAAAGATGTTCCTTTTATATGGAATGGGTGGCATTGGAAAGACTCAGATCTGTTTGAAATTTAATGATGAGAAAGCTGGCCAGTGAGTATCCCCATTAGTATCTTATTGCTCATTTATGTGATCAATAATATACAATAGATATGCCTACACATTCTGGATTGATGCAACTTCTGAGGATACAATTATTCAAAGTCTCAAAGATATATACAAGAAGATCTCTGCTCTTGGAGTCTATGCATCTTCTTTCTCTGCCCCTGAAGTGCTTAATTGGATTTCTAACCTTGAAGCCGAATGGCTTATCATCTTTGACAATGCTGATGGTAGTCCTGAACTTGTGGAAAAGTTTCTCCCCCCTGGTAATAAAGGGAATATTTTGATTACAAGCAGAAATCCGGCTCTAACCAGAATTACAACACATAAGAACTCAATGGAGGTATCTGAAATGAGTAAAGAAACTGCAGTTGATCTGCTTTTTAATACATGTGGAATTGATAACAATTCTGATGACAACTTGGAGGAAGCAAAAACTATAGTTCAAAAATTGCATTATTTACCATTAGCCATTGATATGGCTGGAGCATATATCAGTCAAATTCACTATGAATTTGGTGAATTTATAAATATATATGACAAATACAGACCCAAGATCTTGAATCATGAAAAATTTAAGGGTGTATCAGGATACAATAGAACAGTCTATCAAACCTGGGAAATATCATTTAAAAAGATAATGGAAATGTCAAATAGCAAGAATAACAATAGTAAGGCTGCAGCAAAATATGCTATAATCCTCATAAACATCTGTGCATTTTTTCATTATGAAAAGATATCTAAATTGATATTTGAGAGAGCAGCAAAGTACTTTCCAGAAAATAAGGAGCTTTACAACTATGAAGGAATACCATCATATCTTCCCTCAATGGATGTTTCAATTCTTAATATAGATGAATTGGGAAACTGGAATGAATGGATCTTTACAGAAAGCATTGAATTGCTTATATCATTCTCATTAATAAAAAAAACCACAACAAAATCATTATATAACTTACACCCACTAATACAAACATATTGTCAAGATCGATTATCAGTGAATGAAAGGCAACTATGGATTCTAAATGCTAGAGCAATAATAGTAAGCTCTGTGTCAAGTAAAAATACAACAGTGAATAATATATATGAAAACAATATCCTGTCACACACTATGCAAAATATGCTTCATGATGATGAAATAATTAAATCAATGTACTACAATGATATTTTCAACATTCTAGCAGATATATTAGAGAAGAATTATAAATACAAGATGGAAGAGGAGTACAGATTAAAAATTAGTCAGAAGTATATGGAGAAACATGTGGGGTTGCAACCAACCTTCAATGACAGTTTACATTCCATGGAAAATAAGTACTTGAGTACAAAAAAACAAGTCTGTGAGATTATTCTTTCCAATACACTCAGGAGCATGAACAATCTTGCAAGTTCATATGTAAATCTTGGTAAACATAGAGATGCAGAACAGCTGAGAATTGAAGTTTTGGATTTGCAAAAGAGAATCCTTGGAGATGAGCATCCTCATACACTCCAGAGCATGAGAGATCTTGCAAATTCATATGAGAGCCTTGGTAAATATAGAGATGCAGAACAGCTGAGAATTGAAGTTTTAGATTTGCAAAAGAGAATTCTTGGAAATGAGCATCCTCATACACTCTGGAGCATGAGAAATCTTGCAAATTCATATGAGAGCCTTGGTAAACATAGAGATGCAGAACAGTTGAGAATTGAAGTTTTGGACTTGCAAAAGAGAGTTCTTGGAGATGAGCATCCTCATACACTCCAGAGCATGAGAAATCTTGCAAATTCATATGCAAGCCTTGGTAAACATAGAGATGCAGAACAGCTGAGAATTGAAGTTTTGGATTTGCAAAAGAGAATTCTTGGAGATGAGCATCCTGATACACTCCTAAGCATGAACAATCTTTCAAATTCATATGCAAATATTGGTAAACATAGAGATGCAGAACAGCTGAGAATTGAAGTTTTAGATTTGCGAAAGAAAATTCTTGGAGATGAGCATCCTTATACACTCCGGAGCATGGGTGATCTTGCAAATTCATATGAAAATCTTGGTAAATATAAGAATGCAGAACAGCTTAGAATTGAAGTTTTGGATCTGCAAAAGAGAATTCTTGGAAATGATCATCCTGATACACTCCTGAGTATGGGAAATCTTGCAATTTCATATGCAAATCTTAGTAAACATAAGGATGCAGAACAGCTTAGAATTGAAGTTTTGGATTTGCAAAAGAGAATTCTTGGAAATGAGCATCCTGATACATTCAGGAGCATGAACAATCTTGCAAATTCATATGATAATATTGGTAAACATAGAGATGCAGAACAGCTGAGAATTGAAGTATTGGATCTGCGAAAGAGAATTCTTGGAAATGAGCATCCTGATACACTCCGGAGCATGGCTGATCTTGCAAATTCATATGATAATCTTGGTAAACATAAGGATGCAGAACAGCTTAGAATTGAAGGTTTGGATTTGCAAAAGAGAATTCTTGGAAATGATCATCCTGATACACTCCTGAGTATGGGAAATCTTGCACTTTCATATGCAAATCTTCATAAACATAAGGATGCAGAACAGCTTAGAATTGAAGTATTGGATCTGCGAAAGAGAATTCTTGGAAATAAGCATCCTTATACACTCCGGAGCATGGCTGATCTTTCAAATTCATATGATAATCTTGGTAAACATAAGGATGCAGTACAGCTGAGAATTGAAGTTTTAGATCTGCAAAAGAGAATTCTTGGAAATGATCATTCTGATACACTCCTGAGTATGAGAAATCTTGCAATTTCATATGCAAATCTTGGTAAATATAAGAATGCAGAACAGCTTAGAATTGAAGTTTTGAATTTGCAAAAGAGAATTCTTGGAAATGAGCATCCTGATACACTCAGAAGCATGAACAATCTTGCCAATTCATATGAAAATCTTGGTAAATATAGAGAAGCACAACAACTGAGAGTTGAAGTTTTGGATATGCAAAAGAGAATTCTTGGAAATGAGCATCCTGATACATTCAGGAGCATGAATGATCTTGCAAATTCATACAGAACTAGTGATATACATGGTACTGAAGATATAGCAAATAGAAATATGGTGGGGCACAAAGAATTCATACCATTTGTAACAAAAGTAGCTATGGCAGTTACTGAATCATTAATACCATGGAAGCACACTAACAATATCAGTGACTCCAATGATTGCAAGTTTGTCAATGAGGTAATACCTTCATTCCATTATATGTATGTGATGGATGTAACTAATGAATAATGATTGTAATTAGGAAAAGCCACAGAAAATGAAGTTGAAAGACATGGAGACATTCTTCAGGTCCAAATTCAAAGGCAAAGTAATGTCTATAGGGACAATATCCAACAATAAGGTACCAAGTATTCTCACTTATTTATGCAATGTACATTATTCATCTATCATTCAGATAACAGATAGTGGGCTAGCTATTTCAAATATTGGGGCCTCATATCAAACATCCTAAGTGCACTCTGAAAACTGCCACCCAAGCCAGCAATCACATAATACTGAAGTATAACTGAACATAATGGATTATAGAGTACTGGGATTGAATACAGAAGGAGGGTTATATAGGAAATGGAGTAAGTTTATTTATAGTGTGCTAATATAGGATGAGAGAGAAGGTAGATTAATGTAGAAGAACAAGGGTAAAGATAAACATAGAACACACATCATACATCCTGTTGCTGTACCAAGGCTGCACCTCTCTACCTGTAGTGTAGCATTGACAATGTAATACACCACAGTTGTGTGATATCAATGGAGAGGACATCAAGATGCAGGGAGTTGAAAAATGAGATAATAAGAAGGAAAATACAATAGATATACACAAGTACACAAGGAAAAGAGAAATAAACAACACATACATCAACTTCCTCTACAGCTCTTTGAACAACTAACACTAGCCTTATGGATGAAGCCAGCCTAGGTATATGCACAAGGTCAGGATAGGGAAGAAAAACAATTGGGGGTGAGATTAGAAGTGGAAAGACTGTATAATGTGTAAGTGAAAAAGGAAGATGAAGGGGTAGTTTAACTCAAATATGTAAGAGATGAGAAGGTGTAAGGGGAAGAATACACAAAGGTGAAGGAGGAGGCCAGCAAGGAGAGGTGCTGGTGCAGAGGGAAATGGAAGGGACAGAGATGTGAGGAATATGAACCTTTCAAATGGCAGCCCAACCATACACAACTTGTGACTGTTTATACCCCCCTCCCTTGCAGATGCAGACCTACCTGTGCTAATATATCCCATCAAAATAGCAGTGCTACTGCATAAGTGTCAGCCAAAATTATCATAAAAATGTAGTCTTTTATGATTGCTACAATCATTTCTCATGATCAAGGTGATCATTAGGTGTTTTAAGGGCTTATTCACCCATTCATACTAGATCTAATGGCGATCATAAGTAATCAATGAATGTTTCAATGGGGTATTTATGGAAAGTCTAATGACCATGTTCAAACACATCAATTTTAATTGAGCTCCAGTGTCCAGCACCACGGCTTCTCAGTTAGATATTATAATCTTGGTTTCAGAATTTCACTTAAGCAAGACTGAGTGCTTACTAACTGAAGCATGGTCGTCTGGTAACTATGTATTCTTAAGTAATTATTTAATTCCTTACAGTGAAATAGAATAGTATATTTATTTATATGAGCTCAGATGCAAGTATTTGTGTACTAGATGAACTGATGGTGTAAGCGATACTATGCAGCGTTCATATTAAGTAAACCGAATGTCAGCCATTTTGCCATTAAATCCAATTTCATTCAAGTGTAACATTAACCATTACTGAACTTTTGTTAAGCTCTTCTTTTATTGTTCTATGCTACTGTTATATATTTTGCACTGAATAAGAATTATGAAAGGGTTGTTGAGATGTTTTGGAGATGCTATCTCTTGGTTATCTCCAGTATAAAATACACTTATCCAAGTTGAAAGAAGATTATTAGAGTGACAGAGCATAAATCACAGTAGGGAAAAGTGTTTTAATGGCAAAAGGAATGAAGGCATGCCATGCGCAATGCTTAGAAAAGCGTGGGAATTATAATGGGATATTTCCGAAGCCTCATAAAGTCGTTGAAACAGTCATTATAAAAGAGATATCTGTGGTGGTCAGATATATTGATGCATAAAATATAGTGGCATATCCATTTGTAGACCGGACACATTTTTATAGGGAGTTTCAATCACTCAAGACTGACAAGATATTGTTGAAGTTATCCAGTACTACTGTGAAGAACCCGTAGAGTATGTAATAAAAGTACAGGGTGCATAAGTATACTTACTTACAAAAGTCACTTTTATTGTTGATTACAACACCTGAGGTGTACACACTATGGTATGACTATTTTATAAGTAATGTACATCATGAGTTCAAGAATCCGCTTCTTCTAGAGTCAGAGTGGAGTAAGCAAATGATAAGTAGTAGGTGGTGAAGCATAGCACTGTTGTACATGTCAGGATTATGGAGTAAGAAAGCAAGATAGACATAGTATATATGAAATAATTACCTGGTTGTCAATCATGTATTTATGTCAAAGGTGGCTTGCTGAAGTGGATTTGTAGTCAGATCAGGTGCATGGGTTTACTTAATGAGCGCATAGTATCACTTATATTGTCTGCCGATGGCTCATCTAGTCCACATTGCACAAATACTTATTTTGGAGCTGATAGATGTATATTACCCTATCTTAATGAACTAAATAATTACTTGAGCACACATTGTAGTTACCAGATGACCATGCTTCAGTAAGTAAGCACTCAGTCTTGCTTAAGTGAAATTCTGAAACTGAGATTATAATATCTAACCGAGAGGCCATGATGCTGAACACTGGAGTTCAATTATATTTGATGTGTTTGAGTGTGGTTGTTAGACTTTCCATAGGTATTAGCTTATTATTGATAAGACTAACTTTTAGATTATGTTTATTTACATAGTTTTAACACTACCAACAAGGAACATAAAGTTCTAGTTAGATTATATTTAATTCAAGGGCATAAGAGTTTCAAGTAGTAGTAAAATGAACAAGGTATTTTAATAGTAGTTAAATGTGATTGCTTTCAGGTACTCTTGGATTCAGATTTCAGACTTCAGAATTGTACTTGGAATGCCAATATCAGATTCAGAACATACTCTACTGCAAGAACAGAAGTACAGCCAGTGTGGTGCTTAAGGTATTCTAAGGTATGTCTAAACTACTTATATACTTAATTACATGGCAGCAGTCTCATGTGCAATGGGATAGGTAAGGTAAATGGTATGTCATAATGTTCCAGTGTAATCCTAATGGTCAAAGAGGTATGGTTGACCCTCCATACGAGAATCCATGAGGGCGCGCTTTGTTTCAGAGACACATCAAATGCCCCACTGTGCTATTAATAGGCATGCATCAAGACATGCACTAATACATGTGCTAATTCTGGCCAAGTACTCAGATATAACAGATACTGGTGTTTCTAGTACTGGTGTGTCTGATGGCACTACCCAATGTGCCATGGGTAGTGTTCAGCGCACGTTTCAAAGTCCTGGGGGCATGTGGTTTCCCACATGGTGGCCATATTACACAGAAGAGGCATATGGATGTTCTGAGTTATTCGAGAGATGGTATGATAGCTATGCATTGCAGTATCTGGCAGGACCAGTGGTATGAAGAACCCTCTAGTCCGAAGTATTTCCCTGATATTATGTGATTGTCTAGCATGGTACTGGGAGCATTGTTCTGGGTAGGGAGAAGTACTAATACATTCCATAGTAGTATCTTTGGGGCTTTTTCCTTATGGTATGACTATCTAGTACTTTGTAATTTATGTAGGAATCATCAAGCTGCCTGAATATATTGTCATCATGTCAAATCCCTTAATTCGTATCAGAGGTGATACTTTGACTGGCAGTGCAGGACTCAACCCCAGCCCTTGGACTCCTCCCTTGATAGTGTATTCAGAATAGAACACTTTAGCTGGCAGCTCGGGACTTGCCCCAACTCTTGGACTCTTGGGCTTGATTCACTATATTACTGATACTAGATGGCTATTGTATTTCGAAAAATAACCTTATTATTTTACTAGGCATATCATTATTAATGCTGATAATGTTACATACTGATTACTTCCGAGGGAACAAATGCAAAGATGCCCAGAAGGTGCTAGAGAACTGTAACAAAATCCTGGAGTGAGTATGGGTGTGGAAATGTAGAATGAGAGTGTGGGAATGAACCATAGCTTCAGTGTATGTGCTGTGCCACCTGGGTACTTTCCAGGTTGGTTTGTATTTCACAATGAAGAGTATCCCAATAGGAGAGGAGCATTCAAGAGCACAAGGGAGAGGCTTCACTGCTACACTAGGCCATGGGAGAGAAACCCAAAGTAAACCTGGAGCAGGTTTCAGATTTGGGAATGGGAAGTAATGGGACACGTTTGATATGAATACTGAAGACCATTACTACATGTAGGAGACTATATATATGAAATAGAATCCTGTAAGTACATAAGTGGAAGCAGGAGGGCAAGTACAAGTTGAAAGGATAGGTAAAAGAATAAGGCAGGGAAAAGCAGAGTAGGAGCACAAATGATGAGTTGAGAATGGAGAGAAAAGATGGTGGCATAAACTAAACTACATTGACCATGCAGGAAATGTAATATATGTGTAGTGTGGGAAATATTTAAAGCGTGGGAAATATGCGATATGCCAGATGTGCCAGAAATGTGTGACAAATGTAATGCACAGGAAATATATGAAGTGTGGGAATTATGTATTACAGTTCAAGATGAAGGCTTGCACTGAGCCAATTGTACAGGAGCATGTTCAATACATGAAGTCACACTGACTTCATGAGCACCCATTAAAGCCAGGGCCCAGACTGGGTGAGTCAGTAGCACTCTACCTCAAACTCATGAGGTAGTGCTGACTTAACCTTGACATCACTTCATTCAGTCAGTGTGGATCTAGCTTGACTTATCAGTTCTAGACTCCACTTCTTTGGTACAAAGAGGACTGCAGGGATTGATTATTCCATATCTCTCGTCCTCCTGCACCAGGTCTGTTTTTACTTTTATTTGTCTATTATTCAAATTTTATAACATCCTTCATCCTCCTGCACCAGACAGGTATTCTTGACATTGCTTCTCTGCTTCTCTTACACACTGCACCCACCCACCCACAAACATCACATAACCTTTACTTTTCATTTTTAGTATTTTACTTATCATCCTATACAATACTCTTTCACTGTGCTGATACTCCCTCTCATTTTTTTGTATTTTTTCTTCTATTTTCTTTATTATTGTGCTACTTGTGCAGCATCAATGTTCAACAGCAATAGATGGGTTTCCTTTTCAAGGTGGTGTCGTCATTCTCACTTTCACAGGAGAACTCACACACTGCTGCTCCTACTCTTTTTGGTACAAATGAGAACAATTGGACAAATGTGATGCACAGGAATAATGTGACAATTGTGATGTGTGTGACAGAGTGACAAATGTAATGCGTGGGAAATATGTGATGCGTGAGAATGATGTGATATTTGTGACATGTGTGTGATTAATGGGAAATATGTGAAGCATGTGACAGAGTGACAAATATAATGCATGGGAGATATGTGAAGTGCAAGAATGACATGACAATATCCATAATGAGTGACATACTGGCTTACCAGGTCCAAGTTCATGAGGTCATTGTTGCTGGACATGGGTACCCTCACTCCCTCAGATGTATTACAGGTATTCCCTCATAGAGACATAGTTGGTTGTTCAATTATGGGGAATCCCAGTGAGTGCACCATGTTAAGGATAGGAATACTATTGACAAATGACTGAGACAATAATAGGTGCTGCATTGTGCAGTCTCTATCCTTAGGCTGAGTGTTTTCTGCCACCAGTCTTATAGCTGAGACAATACCTGGACTCTACCTGGACTCTACCTGTACATGTGATACTGTGTGAGTGTGACACTATGTGGGACACATAGTGTCACACTGGATGCACTCAAGTTTTGGTATTGAGATCACATGATGTTGGTACACATATCAAGCCATTATGATTTTCTGGTTTTCTTCATAAACTCACTCTCAATCTCTCCACCCTACTTACTCATATTTTACATTCTGGACCCTTACTCTTGGTACTTATGGCATTCTGCCTGCACTGCAAAAATGTGGTTTTCATTCTTTTCATTTCCTTACCTCATTGCATCCTCATTATCAATTAAAAATCCTTCCCTCATTCATTACTGTAGTTGTATATTTGTCATATGTACACTTGGAGAAATCCAGCTTCACATTCCCCCCCTTTTATCTTTCAAATGTGAGCTCACTGGATCTGAAGGATGGACATCCATCCATCCACTCACATCAATTCTTTGTGTTGAGGATACCTGCAAGCCAATATCCTCCTCCACAAAAATCAGGATGATATTGGAAGGAGATTGGAAGGAGAATGGAAATGGAATAGAAGTGCATGGCTATGACATTGTTGCAGTATTCAGTGGGTCTTGGTAGTGTGTGATACTGAGACCTGTTGAGTAATAGTGGCATTGAGAGTGATGCAGAAGTGTCAGCATTGGAGGGAAGATGAGGAAGAAAGCATGAACAAATGTGTAAACTCACATACCAGTCAATACCAGTTGATTACATAATATAAAGAAATAAGGCCAGCAAGCAGCATTGCCCACTACCTTGCCAATGCCATATTACTTACAAGGATGACCGAGAAGCTGAACAAATAGTATATCACCTATTGACATTGGTGCTTGAATTCAGACTGCTGCCAAGGGGAGAGGAGATAAAACAATTAGAGGTCAAGGCAAAATAGCACTTGTAGGATGGATGTAAATCTCTGAAAACATGAAGACCTCCATTCCTTCAGTGTGTTACAAGTGGAATCTCAACCCATTCCAAATCTGCTCCATCCCTGCACCATACACCGTGCTTGCCAACCATTACTGGTACCCCAGCCATTGGTTATGAATGATGTGGCTCAATATACACATGGGATTAGCAGGGGGAGAAAGAACATATGCATTAGTGCTATCCACATCACTTGAAATAGTATGAAAATGTACCACTTGCATATCACCTCAAACTCCAACCTCCAATGAGAGCTGTATGCAGCATCAACACAAAACTTCACAGGATTGAGTCCCCCTTCACAGGTTGCCATTCCTTCTACATTCCCATTTTTCTATATTCCTCCAACTACTTCATGTTAAGAACTAGTACTCATGGAGTTTGAATCGAAAAGAGATCGCCAGCACAGTTGGAACAGCAGTAAAGTGCCAGTTGAAGTTCAGAAGACAGAGTGTCAGTGGACTAGAGTATGTGTTGAGCACGGTGATGATACATTGACAGAGTAGCAAAGGAAACTTGAGGTGGGGAAAGTTGACATGTATGACAGAGTCAGTGGTGGGGGAGAATATGAAGGGGAAAGAAAGGACCAAGGGAGGAAAGGCAAGAGAGGGTTCAGTAGGGGCCTGAGAAACTAGAAGTGTAGAAGGTGTGGGAGTAGCTGAAGGGGTACTACTACCACAACACACATAGTGAAAATTGATGGATAGTTATCGATCTGGAAGGTGGAGAGGTTTTTGAAGCAGCAAGAATAGTGTACACATAAAAAAATAATACAAGTGCAGTGTTGTGTGGAGATGAGGTGGGTGGTCGACAACAATGTTGGCTATTGTGGGACACATTGGGACATGGTGCTTTATGATAAGAAATCAAAGCTGTGGCCATTGTTTTGATGCAGCAAAATTGAGAGAAGGGAAGGGGGGCTGGAAGATGACCATGATGGCAACATAAGCCAGGGTGGTGCTGGAGGAGGTGAGCATGTACTGCACACAGGAAATGTATAGAAAAAGAACTTACAGGATGATATGAAAATAAAGCAGAGTGAGAACCTGGAAGAAAGGGACCATAGGGAAAACAATGACTGGAATAACCAGAGGCAGGAGATGATGATAAGAGTGATTATTGATTAGGGGGTATAACAACAAGTGCGAAAGGGTGAAAATGAGAGAAAATCAATACTTACAGGTCCTTCGAGGTGCTTCATCAGCCCTATGTCACAGAATGTCACAAGTGATCTGACCTCTAACCAATCATGGAGCGATATAAGACTTCAGCCAATCACATAGCCAGAAAGTGAGATCCTGACTGTTGATCCACAAATTGCCTTATAGGGGAATCCAAAGGTCCCTATAACCCAACTACCTTAAAAGGTAGTGGGAATCACATGTGTCACAGGCTACCGCCAATTAGAATAGCAAATGTATTCAGTAATCGACAATACTATGTATAGTATGTAGTAGCGAGCAGTATAGTTATAAACTAAAGTACCCTTTTTGGCAACAGCATGAGACTTAGCACATAGCCTTAAGTTGAGTCCTGATTCTTACAGGTATCAAATATGACAATGTATTGAGTATGCGAAAAGAGATTGTCATTGCAAGCTGTCTACACACACTTTTATAGATGTACTGACTACATATACTAGAATATTTGATAAAGTTCATTGTGAAAGTAGATGGCTTGTGAAGGTTCTACTTACTTCTACTCATTTCCCCATTTCACCGAATTTCGGAAGAACAATAAAAAATCACATGATATTCAAGCAGCACTGCTGCGAAAGACAAGAATGCAAGTAAGAAAAGGGTTAAGGAATGGAGTGAAGAAATAGACAGAAAGAAGATAGAAGATGAGAAATCATGCTATAATAGACAAGTAGTGCTATATCCATAACAAGTTCAGAGGGAGGGTTTTAGTGTATTCCTGCCTAAGGATGTGAAGTAGTGGGCAACGTAGTTAGAGCATTGCTGATGTGAGACCCACTCTATTATTTTTTCAGCTGAAGAGCTACAACTCTGCGCAGAGCATGAGGAATCGATATCCAAAAAGGATAACGTTTACGTGAAAAGTCTCTTGAACAAGAGACTGGCATAAGCAGGCTACGCATCGAATACCCGGTTCCATAACCTAGCCACAGATCCACTTAACACAATAGCTCGAACAAGCAAGTCACGAGAATGGAAAATTCGACGTGTATGCACCAATTATATACCTCTAACAAGATATCATATATCAAATGGGATCTCCTTCAACTTATTCAACAACCCGCGTTTCCCCCGAACCTTTTTCGTACCGTGGGTCTCTGTGCTGGTGCTTCCGCCAGCAGTCGTGGCAGTCTTCTGCTTCTTGCGTCGAGGAGGTGCATTTTTCTTGAAGACTTTGCCCGCGCCGCTGTCTGAAGCTACAGCAGATACAGCAGCTTACTTGATTTGAGAGGATCTTCTGACAATGGTGTTCATGGGAGTGTGACGCATATGTAAAATTGACGCAAAACGTGGGACTTATTCGGCGGCTAGTGCTAGCCGGCACTGGACCTTGTTTCCTCTCCCCTCCACAACAACGATGCCTCTTCCCTCGTCCCCAGTACGTTCCTCTCCCCCTCCCCTCCCTTCTTATTATCACAATAATCATTATCCCCAGCAAAGGCAGGAACATACTCCGCCCCGCGGACAGGAATATCCTTCGCACCAAACATAACACCAATAACCTATGCAGACCCCTCCGACTCCGACCCCGAATCACCCCTTCTCCAACAATGGGCCACCTCTTTCCCCCTTCATCCCTCCCCGCTCCTCCCCCGACACGAAAGAGGCAACCACCAGGGAAAAGGCGAAGCCAAGGATACACCCCCCGCCCACCCAACGCATTCATGCTCTTCCGCGCCGACTTTGTCCGACAAAAGCACGTCCCAGGTACAATCGAAACGAACCAAGGCTCCCTATCCAAAATCATCGGGAACTGCTGGCACAAACTCCCACCCGAACAGAAGAAAATCTGGGATAAGCGCGCAAAAGCAGCAAAGGAAGAACATAAAAAGCTGTACCCGCACTACCGCTTCAAGCCTGTCCACAACAAGAACAAGAAGGAAAAGAGCGGGGAGAATGTGGAGGAGGAGAGGAGATGCGAGGAGGTTGCGCAGTTGTTGTTGGAGGGTAAGAAGGGGGATGAGCTTGCTCAGGCTGTTTTGGATCTTGATCGGATGAGGGATGGTCCGCGGGGTGGGATTAGGAGGCCTTCTAGTGTGCCGCTTCCTGGCGATTATGGGTTTGGAGGGGGAATTGCGTTGCCTAGTGTGCCGTTCTTGCAGCAGACGCAGCAGCAGTTCCTCAGGCGCCCTTCAAGTGCCTTCGATTCCAGCGCGTATAATCCTTATACTTTCGGATTTAGAAGACCAAGCGACCAGCGCCGAGGAAGCGCTGGGAACCTCCCACTCTTCCCTACCCCCTTCCACCCCACGCATCAAACTGGAATGCCCCTCCAGATGGACTCGGATCCCCTCCCAGAAGCAGACACATCCCTCTTCGACCCCGGCTTTCTCTCCGGCTTCGGCTCCTCATCCTCATCCTACTCGCAAGCATACGAAGCTCCTCCACCATACTCGATCAACCCATTCAGAACAATGAACGACCTCGTTGCTCCCCTCTCTCAATCCATCTCCCCGCTCCACTCCGCACAAGACATGGAAGTGTATTCTCCGGAATACACGACCGGAGAGTCGTATGCTAGTACACCAGCTACGCTGGTCGATCCCGAAAGCCCCTGGCCTGCGACTGGGAGGATGGTGGGTGGAGAAAGCGCGGGGAGTACAGCGTACTCCGGTTCTCCTGAACCGCTCGAGTCTTTACCCCAGCAGCACCAGGTTCTCGCTCCGGTACCTGTAACGCCTACTCCAGTCATGTTTGACTCGACCTGGTCGTACGAGCACCCCCAGCAACAGCAGGTCGAAACCGATCTGTACGCACAGCAGGGGTATATGGGCTACGAAGCGGAGTCTTATGGGGGACAAGAGGCCAGTCAGGCTTTTGAAAGTCTCTGGTGTGCGCCTGCTGTGGGATTTGAGTATCAGGATGTTCATGCGTAGGTTTTCTTTTTATGTTTTCGTTTTTGCTTCTCCGTTATGTTTTGTTACGTTCTCGACCCCATCTCCACGACTACGAATACCCACTCATTAATCGCGTTCTCTTTTCATATATCATATCCCACTGTAGCTTTAGCTTTCCGTCTCGTCTCGTGCCTCGTATCGTCGTTTTTAAATGTAGCCATATACTCGTCTCGTCTGTTCTTTTGTTTCTTGTTATATAGTTTTGTGTTTTTGTTCTACATGAAAAGTTTAGATATGTTTTGCGTTTTGGTTAGATACTGAATGTGCACTGTAGCTCTATTTAATAGTCTTTTGTGAATGTATTTTTTTTGGATTGGTATGAGTTCGTTCGAAGTGAAGTTTTTTGTAGAGGTATTCATCACGCTTTTTATGGTAAGTATACTCAAGGCGCATTGACTTGATGGTAATTTCTAGTTGTTGGTTGCCATCGCCCCGTACGAAGTCATACCTTTTTTTCTTTTTTCTTGTGCATCCTATTTATCTTGTGTCGACGTACTGCTAGATCACGATGTTCACGCTAAACACCGTCAAGGCGCGATGCATCGATGACTTTGCGGTACGTACGTACGTATCTGCCGTACGCAGTAGTTGGTTGACATCGTACTTTGACTTTCTCTGATTTTTTCCCGGGCTGTCTAAGTATCTTTTGTCGATGTACAAATCATGTTGTTTCTGTTAGAGACGTTAAGGAACGATGACTTAGCGGTACTTATGTACATAACCAGTATCCGGTTGTTCGTTGCCATTACTCGGACCCCAGCTTGTATTTTATGATTTCTACATATCGAGTGAGATGTTTCTGTTAGCCAAGGCACAGTGACTTATTAGTGGTACTTGTGTACTTAACCCATACCCAGTCGTTGGTTGCCATTCTCGTCACTTTTTCTTTCTCTTGTACTTTCTAGTGTCGCGATTTCTACGTATCTTGTGTTGATGTACAAATCACGCTGTTTGTCAAGGTGCGATGACTAGACGGTAATTATGTACTTGGTTAGTACGCAGTCGTTGGCTGCCATTCCTTCAATATTTGTCTATCCTTTTCATTTCTTATTTTTTTGTGCTTTCTACGTGTTGAATTTCGATGTGTCCAGTGAGAGGTTTATGTTAGCCGAGGCATGGTGACTTACCATGACTTCGAAGAATTTTTTCTTGTGCTTTATATATATGTATCTTATGTCAACGTACCACTGGATCAAGCTGTTTCTGTTAGAGACGTTAAGGTACGATTACTTAGCGGTATGTATGTACTTATTCAGTACACGGCCCGTCGTTAGTTGTCATCCCGTTTTCCTAGTCATTTGACTATATTTTTTTTCTTTTCTTTTCTTGTGCTGCCTAAGTATCTTTTGGTGGACGTACCACTGGATCGCGCTATACGTTAAGCACTGTCGGATCACGATGACTTAGTGATATGCATTCACCAGTCGTTGATTGTCATCGCTACCGCTACCGTCTATAATACTTACCTCTTTTCTTTTTTCCTGTGCATTATAAGTATCTTTTATCGACGTATTACAGTACCAGTGTACGTCAAGGTGTGATGACTTAATGGTACTTATGTAGTTAGCCAGTACCTGGTGACTGTCAAGGTACGATAGATTAGTGGTACCGCACCTATGTCTATAGCTCTTTGGTCGTTTTAGCACAGTAATCATGCTATTTAGGTTACCGTTCATCACACTCCCTCGGGGGTTTTTCTTTTCGTTTTTGCTTCTTCGTTATGTTTTGTTACGTTCTCGACCCCATCTCCACGACTCTACGAATACCCACTCATTAATCGCGTTCCTTTTTTTCATATATCATATGATATTGTCTCAACCTGTAGCTTTAGCCTTCCGTCTCGTGTCTCGTCTCGTATCGTACTTAGTCAGTACCCAGCCTTGAACGACTTTGTTTCTTATTATATAGTTTTTTGTTCTGAGAAAAGATAGATAATAGACTGCAAATAATTGAATAGCAAGGTGTTTGGGACGAGTCAGCACTACCTCACAAGATCGAGGCAGAGCAATACTAACTCATCCAGCCTGGACCAAATACAGAGACAGCTATGGATGAAGTCCGAGCGACTTCAATACAGAAAGTAGGCGGCTGCTCCTCCACAATTGGCCCAGTGCAAGTCTATGACTTGAACTGCAATCAATGGATTTGAAGTGGACTCCTTGTGGACTCAAGACGGAATAAAGCAGGACCGGATTTGATGAAAATGGCTCGAGTTACAGCTAAAATATGTTGAGCCAAAGTTCAGCTGGAGTCTGGGTGGGGTGGGGGAGCGAGCACAAAGACCTCCAATTTACAGCCATTTTTTGAATAAAATGTCTGATAAAATTAACAAACTGTATGATATTTGAGTTATGGAAGGTAATAATGCAACCTGTAGAGCCTATAGGACTACTTTGAGTTTCAGTCTGACGAAACCTAAAAGTCTTATGAGCAGATTGCTTTAGTGCATTGTTCGTGCTTTTGCTTTCTTTTATCCATTACGTTTCGTTATGATTCCATTCTCGTTCTACGCCATCTCATACTTAAGGCTCTACGAATACCCACCCATTAACTGCGTTCTCTTTTTCATATATCATATCATCTCAACCTGTAGCTTTAGTTCTTCGTCTCTCGTCTCATATCCGTTTTTAAATGTGTAGCCATATATTATCCGAGTCTCGTTTTGTCCTGTTTCTTGTTACATAGTTGTTTTGTTTGCTCTATGAAGTTAGATGTTGCGTTTCGGTTAGATACGAAATGTGCACTGTAGCTCTATTCAATAATTTTTTGTGAACGTATTTTTTGGATTGTTCAATGTGAAGCTCTTTCTTGGGGTATTAATCACGCTTTTTATGTGGCTAAAGTGTCAAGGTGCATTGACTTAATGGTGGTATCTAGTCGTTGGTTGCCATTAATAAGTTCGTAGATACTAGAATGATACTTATTCTCTTTTTATCATGCTTTCTAATATCTTGTGTCGACGTACCACCGGATCATACTGTTTCTGTTAGAGCGTTAAAGCATGATGACTTAGTGGTAAGCTTATGTACTTCTCTGTCACGAAAATACAATTTGCATTGTAAGGCCTTAAGCCTTTATTCCCACCAAAATAAATTGTGAGATGATTTCAAGGCAGTAGCAAAGACCTTACAATGTGCTTACAAGCCATTTTAAGAACCAGACCGGCACCCAAGGCCCTATGTGAAATGTGGGTGCGATGTGATTGATTGTAGGGTGCTCTAAATATTAAGCATGAACTTTAAGGCAGCCTCAATATTGTGCAATTATTATAGGATCTTGCAACAGGTACAAAAATTAACTTCTAATATAGGTACATTTAATGTATACTATACACTATCTGTGCTGTAGCGCACTCAAAGAACATGATTTGCAATTAATATACCAAATATAAGAAAATGTATATATCCCATTAAATAAATTAGTAACAAGATTGGAACAAGCTCCAGGTTGTAAGAGGTGACAGGTGGAAGTGTGGGGGAAATGTGGGCCTGTCCAGCTTAATCCGGGTGAGGCCATGCTCAGTTCCGAAACTTAGGGTAGTCTGTGCCGAGACTGCGCAAGATCCGGTACAGGCTGACTAAACTACGTTTCTAAAAGGTATAAAAACGCTGCGCCATTGCTTGTTTGTGCGGCTTCAAGCCTTGAGGTAAGGAGTAAGTAGAGTTAGATAAGGTAAGTCAAACGTC
Organism: Cyathus striatus; assembly: GCA_025738555.1. Classification (NCBI taxonomy): domain Eukaryota; kingdom Fungi; phylum Basidiomycota; class Agaricomycetes; order Agaricales; family Nidulariaceae; genus Cyathus; species Cyathus striatus. The sequence goes on from JAOVFP010000018.1 coordinate 1,925,954, forward strand.
TTGGTAAGTCATAGTAATAACCATACTACTAACTAATTGACCCAGTTGCATTCTGTGTGAGCGTTTATAATATAGACTGTTTGTTAACATTAGTATACACTGTAGATACAGATACATATGATAATATCATTTCATTGTAGAAATCAACGAATATTCTTTCATTTGGATGTATTCCGTAAAGGTTTTCTTATTTTTCTGAATCATCTATTATGCTCCATTATAAGCAATGTGATGGTGTGCTTTTCTTGTAAGACTGCACAGTAACTCTTACATGTCCTTTACATACCCGGGCTGCCTATATTGCATTATAAGGCTCTCAGCCGTACCTTATAACACATCCTATAATTATGTGTTCAACAATTTGCCTTGTAGGTCGGCCTCTGCCTTAAGCCCTTAAGATGCCTCTTAATCCATTGCATGGCAAACTAAACTTTTGTGACATCCAGTACCCAGTTGTTGCTTGCCAACATGATTGTCTAAGGCTATAATATTTATATCACCTCTTTTTCTTCTGCGTTCTAAGTATCTTTTTATTGACGTACCACTGATCGCGCTGTACGTTAAGCACTGTCAGGGCACGATGACTTGGCAGTATGTATTCACTTTCCAGTACCTATGTAGTTGTTGGTTGCCATCATTGAAGGAGAGCAATGTTCTCTTGTAATGGAATACGTATTCAGTTTTATAAGCTGGAATGCAAACGGGACGAAAACCCGGCATTCTTTTACTTTGACAGCTATACCACCATGACGCGTGCTCATATCTTCGTTAAGAAGACTCAAACTAAAACTGGTTTCATTCAGTTTGCTTTGTCGGAGGTCAGCGAGAGAATGTAGAACAAGTCGGTTTATAAGGTACTCAAGACTGGAGATACTGAATTGGATTTGGGGATTGGCAAAGAAGAATTAGGACTTTGGGTATGGACTGTTTATGCGCTGGTTGATTTATCATGCCGCCGCGGGTATGCTTTCAAGATCGTTCTGCAAGAGGGAAGGAATGTTCAAAACAAGATGTTTGGTTCCATTGGTTACATGCTTCGTCCTGAATATGGACGGGTTGTCGACGAATCTCGGCCTGTTCACTACACTATAGAGTGCCAAGTTGCTCGAACTTCAAGCTTTCAATGTGCCGTCGTATGCTACAGACGATACTTTGGATGATTATGTACCTGAACCTACAGCTCCTGCTGCTTTACTCGTACAGCTTGAAGAAAGCCCTACTTTAAAAGGAATCACTGTATAATGGCACCGTAACTTGTTGGTGGTTAGAGAATCTCATTTTACTATTGTACAAAGACTTAGGCATTAGTTGGAAATTCAACTTCAACGGCATCCTCGATGATATCGCTAACTTCTGGAAATCGTGGAGTAACGGAGCACTTGAACAATTCAGGGCGTCTGGTAAAAAGTTGTAAGTCAGGATATTCATTGAATTGACTAAGTAAGACACGTACAACATAAGTCCGTCATGGATGTAGTTATCCGGATTCGGAGGCTCTTCAGAGAATAAATTGTAGGCCCACAGAATGCGAGCAGCTTGGATAAACATGCTGCTGTTAGCTCGATGTCTACCGACCCAAATGCTGTAAATCAAATAGTAAGAAAAACCCAATGCTTAAACTTGATCTATATTACCGTCTTCCGAAACCATACGTTACATGACCTTCTTCTTTCAACTTTTCATCTTGAAGGTGCCGCTCAGGTCTGAAGAGATCAGCATCTTCCCCGTATACATTTTTATCATGATTTAACCCCCTGAGAATAGACTCAAATCAGAAGCACTGAAGGGATATATCAGAACTACTAACCAGGCATTGACAATACAAACTGTGCCTTTGGGAATGAAATAACCTTGATAGGTATCATCTTGGATTGACTGATGAGGGGGGGGCAGCAAGAAATTTCCGGGCACGCACAAAAGTGAGCGTGAGTTGAGCGTGCACGCTCAGGGTCTGCGCGTGGAAATTCGACCCTGAGCGTGAATAATATATACTTGAGCGTGAATAATATTTAAGTGAGCGTGAAGCAATATAAAATTGAGTGAGAAGCTATATGTTGTCATCAATATAATCATAAAGATATACTGTAGCATGTCCTCCTTGTAGTCTATCCTAAAATAATTATATATCATACACCCAGTTTAAGCATGAGCGTGATAGATATTTCTATTCACGCTCATGCATATTTACCATAAATTGTGCGTGAGTGTTATATTCACGCCCGCACTCGATTTGCTTGAGTTTGAGCATGAGCGTGGTAGGAATATTTATCACGCTCATGCATATTTACTGCTGCTTGCACAGTATAGCGCGTGCGTGAGTATTATATTCACACTCACGCTCGATTTACTTGAGTTTGAGCATGAGCGTGATAGGTATTCCTATTCATGTTCGTGCATATTCCCAACAACCAGAGCGCGAGCGTGGATAAGAATATATATTCATGTTTACTTTCAATTTAAACAAGTTTGGAAGTGAGCAGAAAATGATGAGCGTGGATATTCTACGTGAGTGTGAATAAAAGGGCTATCATAAATCAACACCTCTTACATTAATTACTTGATTTACTATTGCATGTATCTAACGAATATATCAAATAACTTACAAGTAGTACTGACTAATGGAATGGGATAGATCATGTAAGCATGAATATAATATCCTATATGTAAATTCACGTTCATACTCTATTAATCATGAGTGTGATATGTCAATGATATGCATTGCTAAACCGCATATCATTTAAATTGAGATAAGCGTAAGTGTGAATAGATTACCCTATTCACGCTCATGCTCATGGTCAAATTCATCATAATTGAGAGTGAGCATCTGCGTGAAGTGAATGCTTATTCACGCTCACACATAAGTATTACAGTTTACACCCGAATCGAAGTGTGGGTGTGTCCGTTGTACTTAGTAGTACTTACTACTCCACCCATGTGTAAGTTAAGTCAAAAGATAAATATATTATTTAATCTTATAAAAATGAATACTCACATCATGAGCGTGAAGTAAAGACCTTGAGCGTGAATTGACAGACCTTGAGCGTGAAAACTCAGACCCTGTGCGTGAAAGTGTGGACCCTGTGCGTGAGATGTCGACCCTGAGCGTGAAATACAATCTTGAGCGTGATGTGAGCGTGCACGCTCAATGCACGCTCACACCTTGAGCGTGAAAAATGAGCGTGCACGTACAAGTTTGAGCGTGAAATATAAAATTATTCTTCAATATCTGACATTCCATCTCGCTTAAAAACCTTACTTGCAGTAACAATAAGACTACAGGAGTACAAAAAAAGTATATATACTTAATTTACATTGTGTTTCGACCCAAAAATAGGCCATTTACAACTAATATATATACCTTGAGCGTGACACGCTCACTCACGCTCACTTTTGTGCGTGAAAATTTGGCCTTGAGCGTGGCACGCTCAATCACGCTCACTTTTGTGCGTGCCCGGAATTTTCTATGTGCCCATTTCTTTTTGTGCTTTTTCCTGAACTTCCGGGTGCACGATCATGCTAACAAAGAACCAAAGCATTTGTTTGGACGTCTGTAGATTTATTAGCTCTTGCATTACCAATGAAATTATTGTTGTATACTATACCGTTTCAGATCCAGCAGCACTTCAGTGAAATCATCAATCAGTAACCATCATACTGTAAATCTGTGAGCAATTACTATAGTGTTCCAAGTAGCCAGGACTTCTCCAAGTTACTAATGTCTCCGTTATATGGGTTATTGATAATGTTTTCGGCCACGCTGCTTGTTTGATCTCCAGCTTTCTGTATTATATTAATGTATCAAAAGTAGTAGTTCAGGTCACTGGTATATGCACTCACCAATCTGCTCTCGACGTCCTCAAATAAACCAATAAATAATGAGCTGTACCCGATGAAGTCGCGTTCGGCATCTCGCCTCCATTTGCACATCCACTTCGGTAGATTCATCATCCAAGGCATATATTCAACAAAGAATGTCCCAGGTGCAGCAGCAAAGATCACTCGTTCTGCAGCAGAGTTGATTTTCTGAACAAGATCGTTAAGAGAATCTAGAATTGGTTCCTTTCCGTACAATGCTGAAATTAGTAATGAATTATTTGCACGTTTCAAATGATTTTCGAGCAACAACGTATTCTCGAGGAGTTGAAGAAGGAGAAGTGATGATTCTCGCTTTCCAAGAATCTGATCGATGACACATGTATCTCAACAACCCGCATTTCCCTCAAACCTTTTTTGTACCATGTGTCTCGGTACTGGTGCTTTCGCCAGCTGATATGGTAGTCTTTTGTTTCTTGTGTCGAGGCGTTGATAACTTCTTAGAGACTTCGTCTGCGTCACTGTCCGATGCTACCGCAGATGCAGCATCTTGTTGATTCGACAGGATCTTATAACCACGTGATGGTGGGATTATTCCCACTACCTTTTAAGGTAGTTGGGTTATAGGGTGGTCTCGATTTCCCTATAAGGCGATTTCGGGATCTTGAACGGGATCTGAGTCTGATTGGCTGGAGCCCTGTGACGATCCGTGACCGACTCGTCCGAGATGGTTTTTTCGCCCCCCTCCATTATCATCATCCCTTCTCATTTTCAGTTCCAGCTCACTCTTTCTTTCGTATCTCATTTTATTTTTCATTTATACATCGTCCTAATAGACCACTCCATTCAAAGCCACCAAGGACTCCCAGACGAAAGGATATTCGACGCCGCTACTTCACACTAAACTGAATTCACCGTTCTCTTTGGACCAACTAACTTACCATATCTCCTTTCCCCTCTCCTCCACCTCCTTCTTCTCTCTCCGCCTCTGCACATTCCAGTTATACACCCTAGCAATATTAACTTAAATGACCAAACGATTTTTAAACAACACACACATAGAAACAGACAACATAGATACTCATTTAACATCAGCTCCATTCACCACGCCACTACACACACACACCACCCTGCAACTCTGAATATAAAACATTGCCCCTCGTATCCGTTTTCTTTCCCTTTCGTTCCTTCTTAAAATGGTTCAAAATCACGAACGCTACATCAAGACTTTGCCCAAAGTTCAACCGAGGATCACAGACGGACTGATACCTCAACCCCTGCTCATCCTCACTAAGCTCCATGCTACCCCCAAGATACTCAGTGACACTGAACCCCTCATCATTGAGCTCTCCTGTAAACTCGAGACTAACCCCACCCAAGCATGAGCCGTTGGCGGTATGAATGCGAAGACACGATGTGAGCTCGTCAATGATTGTTCCAAAATTCCATGTTTTCAATCCGCTACTTGAAGTTAACGTGTTTCCATGCCTGGGATTGCATATGCACGCCACGGGATGCCCCAACTTCCAAACGGCAGCAATGTGCCCTGGAAGATACCCATTGATTTTATTGGCTCTGTACCGCATTATCAATGTTACACGTCCAGCGTCCTTATCAGGATTCACGATATCCAATAATCGTCCAGATCCAGAACGACTTTTAAGAGCATATTTCCAATCAGCAACTACGCTAAACTACATATGCAGCCTCCTTACATTGGGTTTCGCATTGCTACACCACCTGCGTGACTGGTCACTGACACAGGTGTGCTCACCTTCTCTACACTGCGAGTTTGAAGGAATTGAAGGCCTGTCCAATGCACTAGATTTCAGCTGCACCATCAGGGCTGAATTGGGCGCTTCGTATGAACAGGGCGGTGGGCATAGAACACTCAGCGAGCTCGATTTTTATACTAGTCACGAAGAACTTATGTTAGGCTATGAACAAGCTCTCACCTGCGAGTTTGCAGTGCCTTCATCCACCGCTTCGCTATCCACGCCGGGACTCTGAGCAGTAATACTTCCAACGCACCACAGAGCATTAAAGCCGCTTATGATGTATTTTTTCGAAGTTGCTAGTTCGTGGTTTAGCGTATTGGCTCGCAATGCAGATGACTGGTAGACTGGCTCCCCAGATGAGAACAAGGGAGAATGAGAGTATGAGTCCTATTTTGTAAGATATGTTTTCATGCGTACAAGCATCGATACTCTCGGCACAGTTGCCTGCGTGGAAGAGAAACACCTCGTTTTGCTGCATAAATCCTATTTGATAGCGAAGCCTTTCAATCTCTGATAGCGTCACCACCGGTGGTAACGTGGCGATTTTTGAGAGAACTTTTTCATGATGTGCTTTATCTGATACGCCTGAGCAACAGGCTTGTGCTTCCAGGAGTCGGGAGCCCAGTTCTGTTGCATGTTCGGTGGAAGTTATCTGGAAGATGATAGACTCTGGTGAGGATGGCGCGCTTAGAAGAAAGGAATAGCGTCAAATTGTATTTCTAATGGTAAATGTCTTTAAAATGAGAAGGTAGTGGGCCCTGCCGCTTGCCGGCCCTATTCTTTATGTTCGAATGGGACATGTTCAGCTGCAAGCCGGTTCCGGATCTCTCCCTTCCAGCAGTGATTGCACGGACCCGCAGGCGGTCTTTGCTCGTCCCCAGTATGTCATCATTCCCCTACCCTTACAGCATACTAACAATAACCAGTATCCACAGCAAAGGCAGGAACATACCCCGCCCCCCTGCAACGCACAGGAATATTCTTCGCACCAAACATAGAGGTTGTGCAGTTGTTATTGGAGGGTAAGAAGGGGGATGGGCTTGCTCAGGCTGTTTTGTATCTTGTCGGATGATGGATGGTCCTAGTGGTGGGATTAGGAGGCCTTTCAGTGTGCCGCTTCCAGGGGATTATTGGTTCGGTGGGGGGATTGCGTTGCCCTTAGTGCCGTTCTTGCAGCAGACGCAGCAGCAGCAGTTCCTCAGGCGCCCTTCGAGCGCGTTCGATTCTTCCGCTTATAATCCCTACACATTCGGATTTAGATGGCCAAGCGACCAGCGCTGAGGAAGCGCAGGGAACCTCCCACTCTTTCCTACGCCCTTCCACCCCACGCATCAAACTGGAATGCCCCTCCAGATGGACTCAGATCCCCTCCCAGAAGCCGATACCTCTTTATTCGACCCCGGTTTCCTATCTGGCTTCGGCTCCTTTTCCTCATCCTACTCTCAAGCATACGAAGCTCCACCCCCATACTCGATCAACCCATTCGGAACAATGAACGACCTCGTCGCTCCGCTCTCTCAATCCATCTCGCCTTTGCATTCCGCGCAAGACATGGAAGTGTATTCACCGGAGTATAGTACGACCGGGGACTCGTATGCATCCACACCAGCTACGCTGGTCGATCCTGAAAGTCCCTGGCCTGCGACTGGGAGGATGGTGGGTGGAGAAAGTGCAGGGAGTACAGCGTACTCCGGGTCTCCTGAACCGCTCGAGTCTCTTCCCTAGCAACACCAAGTTCTCGCTCCCGTACCCGTAACGCCTACTCCAGTCATGTTCGACTCGACCTGGTCATACGAGCACCCCCAGCAACAGCAGCAGGTCGAAACCGATCTGTACGCGCAGCAGGGGTATATGGGTTACGAAGCGGAGTCTTATGGTGGACAAGAGGCCAGTCAGGCTTTTGAAAGTCTCTGGTGTGCGCCTGCTGTGGGATTTGAGTATCAAGATGTTCACGCGTAGGCCTCTTTGTTTTCGTTTTTGCTTCTCCGTTATGTTTTGTTACGTTCTCGACCCCATCTCCACGACTCTACGAATACCCACTCATTAATCGCGTTCTCTTTTTCATATATCATATCCCACTGTAGCTTTAGCCTTCCGTCTCGTCTCGCCTCGTATCGTCGTTTTAAATGTAGCCATATACTCTCGTGTTCTGTTCTTTTGTTTCTTGTTATATAGTTTTGTCTTTGTTCTACATGAAAAGTTTAGATATGTTTTGCGTTTTGGTTAGATACTGAATGTGCACTGTAGCTCTATTTAATAGTCTTTCGTGAATGTATTTTTTTTGGATTGGTACGAGTTCGAAGTTTTTGTTGAGGTATTCATAACGCTTTTTATGCCAAGTATCGTCAAGGCGCATTGACTTAATAGTAATTTCTAGTCGTTGGTTGCCATCGCCTATTAGAAAAATAGCCTTTTTTCTTTTTTCTTGTACGTTCTATGTATCTTGTGTCGACGTACCGCTAGATCACGATGTTCACGTTAAGAACTGTCAAGGCGCGATGACTTGACAGTATTAAAGGCTCTATCCAGTACTTGGCAGTCGTTGGTTGCCATTCCTGCCCCGAGTGTTAACTCAAGCGTGTTTTTGTGCTTTCTACATATTGAATATTCGATTGTTCAGTGCGAGGTTTTTAATTTCTGTTAGCCAAGACACGGTGACCTGGTAGTACTTGTGTACTTAACCCGTACCCGGTCGTTAGTTCCGGTTCTGAGCCATGATACTTTTTCTTTCCTTATGTACGTATCTTGTGTCGACGTACGAATCACGCTGTTTAAGTTGAATAGTGTCAAGCCAGAATGACTTAATGGTATTTATGTACTTAGTCAATACCCGGCCTTAGAGACCGTTTGCTGCTATATAATTTTTTGTCTTGAAAAAGATGTATATGTTTCGGTTAGATACTTGAATGTGCACTACAGCTCTATTTTATGTCTTTTGTGGATATATTCTTTGGATTCTTAATGGTTGTATCCAGTCATTGGTTGCCATGACCTCATAACTAAAACCTTTTCTCTTTTTCTCCTGATTTCTACTATCTTGTGTTGATGTATGAATCACGCTGTTTGTCAAGGCGCGATGACTACACGGTACTTATGTACTTGGTCAGTACGACGTCGTTGGCGGACATCATGTCAATTGTCCATTCTGCTCAATTTTCTTGGGCCGTCTAAGTATTGTGTTGTTGATGTACGAATCACGCTGTTTGTGTTAGCCAATGCATGGACCACGGTGACTTACCATGACCTCATAACAAAAGACTTTTTCTTGTGCTTTATATGTATCTTTTGTCAACGTACCACTGGATCAAGCTGTTTCTGTTAGAGACGTTAAGGCACGATTACTTAGTGGTACGTATGTACTTATTCAGTACACGCCGTTGCCATAATTCCAGCTTCCGAGTCGTTTGATTATATTTCTTTCTTTTCTTTTTCTTGTGCTGCCTAAGTATCTTTTGGTCAACGTACCACTGGATCGCGCTGTACGTTAAGCGCTGTAGGGTCGTGACGGCTTAGTGGTATGCATTCACTTATCCCATACCCGGTCATTGGCTGCCATTGCTATCTATAATATTTTTTTCTTTTCTTTTTTCTTATGCACTCTAAGTATCTTTTATCGGTTTATTGCAGTAATCACACTGTACGTCACAGTGCAATGACGTAACGGTACTTATGTAGTTACCCCAGTACCTGGTTGTTGGTTACCATTTGGAATTCCTAGAGTATCTTTTATTGAATTATTAAACTTGTGTACTTTGCCAGTACCCAGTCGATGGTTGCGATTTTTTTTTCCAATTGCTAGTTCTTGCATGTTCGTTTAAGGGGTTCCTTTTTGGAAGATGTTTATTTATGTGAAGTGCATTGACTTAGCAGTATTCAACCAGTTCAACCGTCAACGACTTTATATATCCAATACTCGCATGGCACAAATTTCTTTTCTTTTTCTTGTGCTTCCTAGGTGTCTTGTATCAATGTAAGAATCACGATGGCTGTCAAGGCGCGATGGATAAATGGTACCATACCTATATCTATAGCCAGTACCCGGATCGTCGTTAGTTGCCATTCTCAGTTTACATCTGCTTCTTTTTTCTTATGCGCCCCAAGTATCTTTTATCGACGTATTGCAGTAATCACGCTATTTACGTTGATGACTATCAAGGTACTTTTTATATATATATATATATAAAATAATCCCAGTTTATAGTTGGTTGTGTACGTACATATGTCACGGCTACGCTGTGTTACTAGTATCTAAAGTTAGAATCTAAGTATGACGACGATGATTGTTCCATAGTTATGTAAGCTGCGATGTAATTCAGATTCAGGAAATGCTTCCGGAGTGTAATCATATGCCCTTACTGAACCCCTTTGGTACCATGTCCGAATCCCCAGCTCCAACCAGTATCACATTCCCACGTATCACCTCCCAACCTCATAGAAACCTTACAGCGACAAATGCCGAGAGTTTATTCTCACGTAGATTACCGCTAGCTGCATGGTACGGGAACGAAAAACTTCCCCTCATCCTACTTAGTACGCACTGATAGCACCTACCTGGCTCATTCCCCAATGTCCATTAGCTGTTTCTTCATGATATCAATTGGGAGAGATTTAGGGCTTAAGAACTGACAAGTGGTCCAATTGACGCGACCCACTCAATAGTACTACTGTCTCAAGTAGCCTGGTGCACAACAAGAACACAATTAAATACAAGGCAGGGAATAGTATCGCTGAGGATGAGCAGATGAGGGGCCCAGAAGGGGTAGAAGGTGTGCCCCAAACATTATCGAGACTGCCGGCACCGTCGCAAGTGAACGTGTTAAGTGTCTCACTTCTGCTATCAATGCAAGGAGCTTAGTTCCTACATACATCGTTTATTAAGCATATACAAACCCCCTGGATACATACTCTATATCATATACCAAGCGATAATGGCCACCCTAGCACTAGTAACCTTCTGCCCTTCCCTTCCCAGTGCTCATTACACTATTACCTGGTACTGCAGATACAATTAGAAATAGATGCTAAGTGTCTCCCTGAAGCAGACACGTCCCACTTCCATCCTGGCTTTTGGGCAACCTCTCATTGACTCTTTCTCTCACCAAGGCACGTGTCCAGCTAACTAAAATTAGATGTGTCCTAACTTGACCTTACATGGTTGGGCATTGGTTGAGCTTCTGAAAATAGTGTGACATGTGGTAGTAATCTAATGAGATCAACATATGTACAGCAGTATATATACAGTATTCATCTGATATGCTTCTCACTCATAATTATCTCATCAATTGCTTTCAAGTGAGTCTAGATACAATTCAGCTAGAAAGATGCTTGTTTCTTATGTTTTATTAAGCTCAAGCTCACTCATGGGCTCTCCATTCCAACAATATCTCGGTACCAACTATGTGCCCGTCGTCAATGAGGCAAAGAAAATCCAGGACATATTGGAGATCTCAGGCCAGAACCTTCATTGTATCGACACTGAAATTAATCAGCTGCAATGACAATTAAATGTGCTTCAGGCAAATGGTCAATAATACATAACTTTGCTGAATAGCATTGAGCTTTACTATTGCCTGCTTGGAAGCTTACTTGGGATATCGTCGAAGAGATATTCATAGCTTGCCTTCCTGAAGATCGGAATCCAAATATGAGTATGACAGAAGCCCCAATGTTATTGACATGCAGCTGTAGTTCGTGGAGGAGAATTGTCCTTTCTACACCACGGATATGGTCAGAAATTCATATTGTTCTTCCTAATGTCATAAGGCCAGTGTGGAGGGAGTAGTTGGTATACTGGTATAACCCAGTATTATACTTATAATTCAACTTACTTTGTTTCTTTGATCTTTTATCCTTTAATTCTTATTTCTGTCTATTCTAAATTACTATTGTTTCATTTCTATTTTATTATTTTTGCTCTAAAATGCGCTGTGCAAGTAGTACATTTGGTTTCCTGTGATTTCATTCCCTGATGTGGACTTAGAGATGTGGTGCGGCTTTACCAAATACTGGGAAGCTGATGCCAAACAACACATGACATGCATATGCACTGTTGCGTCTCGCTTACACTACAACACGTTCCACTTGCTGCTTTCCATATTACCCACTGCTTTCTACTTCCCTCGTATTCTCTAGGCTTTCGGCACATCTCCTCAAGGTTATCAAGACAATGTTTGGACTCACTGGGCATTATGCGCCCCTTGGATGGCTCAAGATGCTAGGGCTTAGGGTTACACACCTTCTCAAGAACCCTTTTTCATCCTCAAGCTTCTTGTTTCACCTTCAAGACTGAGGCTTTGCATGCAGAGTCACGGTGACTGGGATTTTACTGTTGTCATGTTATGCTCTGATTGGTGGAAGGATAGGGACTTGGGTTGAGGCACTGGGCTGTTCATTTTTCTGTTCATTTTTCATTTCAATTTTCTCTCGATCATTCTGTATTTGTTTTATCCATTATCATCACTCTCTTTCTTCAAGTTACCCTTACTTCTAGGCTTTTCCTTCATTATTTCCCCCTCTGAATACTCCAACCATGAGTGTCTGATGACAGAGCATTCCACCACCATCTATGTGTTGTTAAACTGCAGCCTCATCCACTGTGTGGCTACTTCTGGGGAGAGTAGCCAACTGTCATCAATGCTCCAATGTCGTATTTTGTGGTCACGTCAAGCAAGAGCTGCAGTCTTCGTTTGTTGGTGGCAGGAGCATTCAAGGTGGTAAGTTCTCTTATGTTCTTTTTACAATTATGGTCTCTTTCTCTTACTTTACAATGATTACTATACTTTTGGATTGTTCCATTTCTTTTCAAATTCATATGGTCTCGTGTACCTTATCAATTCTGGGCTATGGCGACATGAGAGCACGCATGCATTATCCCATTGTTGTTGTCATCTCTGTATATGTCTTAGGTTTTACCTAAAGAAGAATCTTACCTCCCTTTTTCTGACTTAACTTTGCATGCGCTATTGAGTTCCTCGAGCTACTGAGTCTATAAAGTATCAACAAAATCTGATTCTCATCCACTAAGTCTTCTCTAATGTTTCTAATTGCTAACTACTCTAGTCTAGGGTTATTGTAGTTGTTTATTATAGTCAGGTGTGACACCTACCACACATCAACAAGTTATTTCCTCCACACCAGGTTGGAACCATATTGTGACTCAGGAGGACAAACTACTGCACCAAAGACTAGATCAGCAGCAAGCTGCTGTAAAGAAGTGGCTCAACAGGTCTGGAGTATGTCCATTGTCAATATCTGTTTGTCACACTGGTGACTCGAGTGGTCTCATTACTGATGATGCCAAAGTGTATTACAAAACTATGCAGAAAATCCAGCTAATATACCAGCAGTATCTCTGTGACACCATAATCCCCCACCACCAATGTTGACACAACTTGGATATTTCCTTCCCAATGGATTTTATGAGGTTTAATTGATATTGGATTGAAGACTGAAGACCTGGAGATGTTAAAGGAACTCCATATCACTCACCAGGCACTTCATTCATTGGAATCAACAATATGCAAATGGAAGGACATTATTTCCCTTCTTTCTTTGAATGTCACCTCTGCCACATTTTACAACATTCCCACCTATCCTTTAGATGCACATTCTATCCCGTTACATGCAGGTTGTGGGTGGCTTATGGAGCTGAACTTACATTTGAATCAGGAACCCATGATTGACACAAATATAGTTGGTTTTGCATCTGCCATTATTTGTTGCTGCGAATTGTTAAAGATGTTGAAGTTGGGAATATCCTTCTTTTGGGACTATGATGATTCAGTTCCACAAGGTGGAGAAGATATTATCCTTCATCATCTGATGGCATTGAGTCTCTCAGTACCTGCATCAAAAGGTGTCTTGGACTTTTTGAAGCACTTGTATCTTCCTTCAATAAAAGAATTAAATATTCAGCTTTCAAGATATCATAGTTATTAGTGATGATGTCTTCAGAATTGCCGAAGAAATCATAAATTCACTGCTACGTATCCATGGAGGTTGTCATTCTTTGGGATTATATACACTGGATTGGCTGAACTCCACCAAAAATCTGGTGCAGCTGCTTAAAGCCATGCCATATCTTAAATGTTTGAAGGTCTCTTCAAAAGACATTACCATCAATAATTGGCTGCCATTCTGGTCCCAGCTAGATGAAACATGTTTTCAGTATCTCATTAATGATGATCTACTATATGCACTCACACCACTTGGAAAAGAGTATTCCAATATCATTTGCCCCCAACTGGAGGAACTTGAATGTGATAATAGTATATTGACAAACATTACAGAGTCTGCCTTAAAAGACTTTGTGAAGGCTTGCAAAGGGGACCCATGAATTGCCGCTCTCTGTCAGTTATCATTATTCATCAAAGACCCTAAGACAAAAGAAGATCATACACAGGAAGAATTGTCATTAGGAACAGATTCTGCTGTATTCTTTAGAAAAATGGAAAGCATTTTGTCACAAAAGTCCTAATTTCATTGCAATGTATTAAGTATTTAACCACATCGCAATGTAATTATAATACACTTGTGTACATATTATAAAGACTCTACAATGAATTGTGAATTTAAGACTGTCATAGATGGCCTTTTGTTACTACCAATGTAACACAATACTTCTTAAGGCAACAATAATATTAAGGGTATATATCAATGTAGGTATAATATTGGCAACATACTGCAAGATAGGTAAAATTAATTTGATGGCCTAAGCTTCAAGACTGTACTCTATATAATAATATATAATGTGTTTTTCACAAAGAGCAGCAATTGTGCATTAATTTTTGGTGGTTACTTCGACAGGGAGAACTAATAGACTTAAGAGATATCATGCCAAGGGTGTGACAGGTCTGGGTGCACTGGTCTGTGGTGCAAACAATCATAGACCAATGTAGGCCAAGTCCAGGGTAGTTAGGATAGAGCTTGAGCTTGGTTCTGGAATTGAATGCGAGCATCTGCTGAGACTGCGCAGGATCTGATGGATGCTGACTAAGACTGGTGTCCTGTATGTATAAAAGGGCAATGAGTTTGCCAACAGCATGGTTTAAGAAATGTGTTGAAGTCACATTTTAGATAAAGGTAAGTGGCATGAATGAGTAAGTGATGTTTTCTTTACTGTGCTGTGCTACTAACTGATTCCCAGTACTGTAAGTATATATATCAGTGTGTAATACTTAGTGTAAGTACTGTAAATTACTGGTCATGTACATGTTGGAACAGAATATATAACAATTTATCAAGATTCCCTCGCAGTAATTAGGATTTAATGTTTTTTTTTTTTTTTTTTTTCAGAAATTGTTAGATTGCTTAAAACCAATTTGGTGATATGCTTAGAATTACAAGACTCGGAATGGAGCATTGCAATTCATTAGCACAAATACATTTATTACAATACTACCAGCCATGTATTAAGATGGTTTGCATGGTTTTGTCCTCATTTATACACATTATATTCAGGCCTTTGCATTAAGGCATTTCAATGTCACATAATTCATTGCGGGGCAAACTTAGTTTTTGTGACATTTCACAATCTCATTTGGGGGGCTTTGTAGGATATCTGGGCACTGAATATACTCTTCCTACTGAATTTTACACTGAAATATATATTTGACACAGTTCACTTCTCCCCATATGGAATTACTAGATAGTTTTTGTAAGGAATAAATTATTCTCAAGTGTATGAGTCAGTAGCATGGTTTACTGTCAAAAATTCAGAGGTAATAGAATTGGATTATGTGAAACACTAGTGACTACAATCTCGTGTCCTACAAAGCTCATCATACTGATAAGTGTAGGTAATCTGCTGCTCAATTTTCATATCAACCACAACATTATCATGAGTAACCTTTGCTTTGCCATGCACAACAAACATGACAATCAATACCTTAACCACAATTCAAAAAAAAAAAAAACCACCTAGGAGGAAAAGCATACTTCTCCACACAATGCAACACATACTAAATGGTACTAGGCAGATTGACCCAACTTCCATTGCACTGATGTGCCCACATGCATCCACCAAAGCCTCACTTTCTCCAAAAGGAACTTAACATCTTTCACAGCATTGTTATCAATCAAAGTGGATTGAGCAACAGGTCACTGAGATGATGCTCAGGCAATGAGTGATAAATCTACAAAACGATTAAACTTGAATAGCAAAAAAAATAATCAAGCAAAGCATACCACTTCCCTCCAATGTGTGCATCATGGCACACCATCCTGAGTCCATTTATATCTTCATTCATAGCAGATTTAGGATCGAGTCCCTCTGTGCTAAACAAAACCTAACCTTCAGAATTCCACCACACCTTGCACAAATCGGTATAAAGCTTGTCATCATATCCCATTGTAGAAAGTGCTTTGTCTGGATTTATCCTGTGCATGCTGTATCCTTACACATCTATAAACGAGTACTTGCAGATATGATACATAGTAGCATTGTGCAGATCATTTCAATGGCAAGAAATCGGGATTCTCAATGACAGGTGGTGGACAGGTGGGCCCATAATGTGTAAGATCTCATCATTGAATTCATCTACAGTAAGATCTTGGTCAGGTGAAGTCCCCTCTACAATTTTCTGGAATGTTCTGTAGTTGGTCAAGTTGGCTTCTGGGGGGGCGATGGAGTTCAGAGGGAGGGTTTTAGTGTATTCCTGCCTAAGGATGTGAAGTAGTGGGCAATTTAGTTGGAGCACTGCTCCAGTCGAAGAGCCAAAACTCTGCACAGAGCATGAGGAATCGAAGTTCCAAAAGAATAATGTTTACATGAAAAGTCTCTTGAACAAGAGACTGGCATAAGCTGGCTATGCATCAAATACCCAGTTCAACTGTAACATAGCCACAGATCCACTGAAAACAATAGCTCGAACATGTAAGTCATGAGAATGGAAAATTCGATGTGTTATGCACCAATTATGTACCTCTAACAAGATATCATATATCAAGTGGGATCTCCTTCAACTTGTTCAATAACCTGTGTTTCCCCCAAACCTTTTTCATACTGTGGGTCTCTGTGCTGGTGCTTCTGCCAGCTGTCATGGCAGTCTTCTGCTTCTTGCATAGAGGAGGTGCATTTTGCTTGAAGACTTTGCCCCTGTGCCACTGTCTGAAGCTACAGCAGATACAACAACTTACTTGATTTGAGAGGACCTTCTGACAATGGTGTTCATGGGAGTGTGATGCATATGTAAAATTGATGTAAAACATGAGACTTATTCAGCTGTCATATCCCATACTGCCTACCTCTGGACCCCTATGCTCTTACTCCGCCTTTCCCTTTGTTTACTCCAGACTTTGATTACGTTCTTAATATTACTTATTGATTACTGTACATAGATTACTCTCGTTTCCTTTCTTCCATTCTACTGAGCTATCCCCTCAGTAATGTAGTATACATCTCATAGTGAGTCACTTATCATTCTTAAGTGCGCCACTATCTGTTTTACTTTACACCGCCATACACGCTCACTTCTCTGATGCGTTTTATTATGTTTAATTAGTTTTAGTCTTCATTCTACGTACGCCTACCCTGATCGTACTTCTCCGCTGGCCTTGGCCAGCGGCCTTTACTTACTCCGAGTCTCCAGTATTTAAGTAGTACTCGATTTGTACTTAGTCCTCAGTTTCGTATTGAACTACGTCCTCACCCTTTCATCTGACTTGAGCTACACCTCTCGTCTTCCGTATCTCGTCTTCTCCGAAGGGCTTGCCCTTACTCCGAAATCCAGGACCGGGAATCCCAGGGGCACAGCACATAAGCTGAAGCCGAAGTCCTACCCCCTGAGTTGTCGTTCTCCGCTTTCATCTCATACTCACCCCTCGTTCTCCACAGTCACTCTCTCGTACTCCGCCGCCAAGTCAGGCTAGGGGCACGGTCGTGACAGTATACGAAACTACCACCTTGGATTCCTTTTCCCATAATGCTTTTCTATCCCTCATGGCCACCCGTACACAGACTCAGACTGCACACGCCAGGAGCCATGAACAGCAGCAAAATGATGTGCATTGTAGCAATTGTTTAGCTGCCCAGCAAACTCGTGAACATAACAACGCCAGCACGCCTCATCGTGTTGACTCTGCTCCACCTCTCTCTCAGCGGAATGCCCCACCCTCAGCTAGTGCTCTCGTTTCTGGAGGAATTACCTCCACTCATCGTGCAGCTCGTGAACTTCAGCTGGTTCACAGTAATCAATTGCACACTCCACGCCCAATTCCATTGAGCATTCCTTACGACCCCACCCTTACCCCCACTGCATCCATAGAACCAGTGGATACTCAACTACCTCCGGAAGGTGTAGCTGCACGCCAGCAGCAAACACCCACAGCCCATTCACCACCTGCCCAACAGCCTGTAGCTTCAGGCAGTGGAGGACTTCCTCCACTACCACCTTCCTCCGCTGGCAATTCTGCTGGAGTTGGAAATGGCGCACCTCCAGACGATGCTGGAGATGATGGTGATGACTCCGAAGATGATGGTAACGGTTCCGGAGATGATGATCAAGGAGACGATGATCAAGGGGACGATGATGAGCAGGCAAGTGCCGGTGGCAATGGTCCTGGCGGACCAAATGGCCCCGGAGGTCCTCCCTCTAATCCTCCCTCCAATTCTCCCTCGGAACCTCCTTCAAGGCCTCCCTCCAGGGGTGGCTTCCAAACCCCAGTTCTAGGAGAATCTTCTCCGTCTTTGTCAACACCTGCACTGAAGGCATCTGCCTCCTTGCAAACCCCTCCATCACCAGCTTCGTCTTCTGTTCCTCCATCGGACAATAGTCCACCCAGTATCTCGCTCATTAACGCTGCAGCTTTTCTCTGGGCTAGTAAGCTCGCAGGCTCGCAGACACTCTTGCTCCGCATCGCCCTTACAATCTCCGGATCAACTTGGAGGAAGGTATGTCTCCTCCAGTTGGTACTGTATATTCACTCTCACAGTCCGAGTTGGCCTCTCTACGAGAGTTCATCGACGAACATCTCCGGATTGGCTTCATCCGTCCTTCTCGTTCTCCACACGGAGCACCAGTGCTCTTTGTCCGGAAGAAAGATGGATCCCTTCGACTCTGTGTCAATTTCCATGGGCTTAATGCAATCTCCAAAAAGGATCGATATCCCCTTCCCCTTATTTCCAACCTCCTTGACTCTCCTCGCAAGGCTAGAATCTACACCAAGATCGATCTCCGCCATGCTTACCACTTAGTCTGCATCACTGATGGAGATGAGTGGAAGACCGCTTTTCATACTCGCTATGGCTCATTTGAATGGCTAGTTATGCCATTTGGACTCACCAATGCACCTGCGGCTTTCCAATGTTTCATGAACGACATCTTCAAGGACATGCTCGATGTGTGCGTTACAGTCTACCTCGACGATATACTAATCTACTCTGATAGTCTCGAGGAGCACAAACGGCACGTTAAAGAAGTCCTCAAGTGTTTATGCCAACATGGGCTCTATGCCCGGGCGGACAAGTGTGAATTCCACACTGAATCTGTTGAGTACTTAGGTTACGTCCTTTCTCCAGCATGAGTGTCAGCCAATTTGATCATAAAAAGCCCTGGCTTTCTGTGATCACCTACTATTATATATTTACTAATGAATCTATGAGGTTACTAGTAGATGTATATGTGATCATAGGTGATCATATAGTGTTTCAAGAGTATTAGCATATTATTGGTACTAATGAATGTATAGGTGATCATAGGTGATCATTAAGCATTTCAAGGGTGTATTGGCTTATTATTACTACTAATGAATGTATAGGTGATCATAGGTGATCATTAAGTATTTCAAGGGTGTATTGGCTTATTATTACTACTAATGAATGTATAGGTGATCATAGGTGATCATTAAGCATTTTAAGGGTGTATTGGCTTATTATTATTACTAGTGAATGTATAGATGATCATAGATGATCATTAAGCATTTCAAGGGTGTATTGGCTTATTATTATAACTAGTGAATGTATAGGTGATCATAGGTGATCATTAAACATTTCAAGAGTGTATTGGCCTATTATTAGTACTAATGAATATATAGGTGATCATAGGTGATCATTAAGCATTTCAAGGGTGTATTGGCTTATTATTAATACTAATGAATGTATAGGTGATCATAGGTGATCATTAAACATTTCAAGGGTATATTGGCCTATTATCAGTGCTAATGAATATATAGGTGATCATAGGTGATCATTGGGTGTTTCAAGGGTATATTAGCTTATTATTAGTACTAGTAAATGTATAGGTGATCATAGGTGATCATGCAGCATTTTCAAGGGTGTACTAGCATAATATTGACACTAATGAATGTGACTCTTCCTACATGTCACATCTGTCACACATATTCACATGTTCCACAAATTTCCCACGCTTCATGTTTGTCACTTAAATTCGCACATGTCACAGTTGTCACATACATTCGCACGTGTCACAGTTGTCACACGTATTCGCACATGTCACATTTGTCACACGTATTCTCACGTGTCACAGTTGTCACACATATTCGCACGCGTCACAATCGTCACACATATTCCCACACTTCACAATTGTCACATATATTCACATATGTCATATTTGGCACACATATTCACATGCGTCACAGTTGTCAAACATATTCGCACGTGTCACAGTTGTCACATGTATTCGCATGCATCACAATCATCACACATATTCGCACACGTCACAGTTGTCACACATATTCGCACGCATCGCAGTTGTCACACATATTCGCATGCATCACAGTTGTCACATGTATTCGCATGCATCACAATCATCACACATATTCCTGCACTTCACAATTGTCACACATATTCACACGCGTCGCAGTTGTCACACATTTTTGCACGTGACATGGTCGTCACACATATTCCCGCACTTCACACTTGTCACGCATATTCACATGTGTCACAGTTGTCATACATATTCGCACGTGTCACATTTGTCACACATATTCGCACGCGTCACAATTGTCACACACATTCACACATGTTACAGTCATCACACATATTCACACATGTCACAGTCATCACACATATTCACCTGTGTCACAGTTGTCACACATATTCGCATGCATCACAGTCGTCACACATATTACCATGTGACAAATTTGTCATGATGTCTATACATCACACATGTCATACAAATTCCCATGCATCACATTTATTATCCTGTTCATAACATATATCATACATTTTACACACTATATCTATCACATATATTTGCATGTGTGACTTTTGTCACGCTTTTCAAGCATGTCACATTTGTCACATGTGGTAGTCATGTCACACTTTTTACATATGTCATGTGCAACATGTAGTATAGTTACCTGTATACCATTATTCAAATTGTTACAGAAGCAAAGTATCCAAAGTGCACAATAAATTTTTAAAACAAAAGAAACATATATGCTCTTATAGAATTGAAGGTCATACCTTGTGATATGATAATTAGAAAATTATGGAAGTGTAAGAGTAATAAGAAGCTAGAATGGAAAATATAGAGTGTATGTAGATCCATAGGTTCATTGACAATCTATGATAAATATGGAATGAAATGGTATGACATGTTTTACAATCAGAACTAGAGGTGTGATACAATGGTATTGAACATTTTGCTATTGAAAAGGACAGTGATAGAGCCACTCATGGATAAAATATGTGAAAGAATGGTGAAATATGTGATTCCACATCACATCAAACTTATGCATCTCAGTCATTATCATGATTCTTGCATCAGCCACTGGTTATACTGATATCTTCAACAACACACATTATTGTGTCACATTTTATTTCATGATTTGAGTGTAATATGTTATATAGTTCTTTTAGTATTTGTATCTCTTCTTAAGTATGAAAATGCCTCCTGTACTTCTCTATTCTTTCTTGCACAGTGGCTATTACTTTTCACTTTTCTAGGATCAGACACCATCTAGGATTGGCAGTCAACATACATTTCAGAATCCTCTCATCCAATTTAACAAGACAACATCAGGAAGTGGTTCATGAGCCTGTTATTGCTGGGTTTCCTGCTCTTGATATAATTTTCAAAATTAAATAAATTGTTAATGACAAAGGTCAAATTTCATTACTACACAATGGACCAATAGTTAATTGTAATATCACAGAGTGCTCTGATTCCTTGACTATATAATGTAAAGAAACAATTGACAAACATGACACACATGAAATTTGTGACAGATGTAACATGTCTGATAATATGTCTGAAAAGCGTGACATATGTCATGTGCAGGAATAGGTGTGACAAGTGTGACCCACATGGAATATGTGACAAATATAAAGTGCAGGAATATATGTGACAAATATGATGTGTGTAAAATGTGTGATATATGTTATGCACAGGATCATAAATGTGATGTGTGAAAATTTGTGTGACATGTGTGATGTATGTGACATCATAACAAATGTGATGCATGGTAATATGTATGACAACTGTGACACATGTGAATATGTGTGACAACTGTGACGCGTGTGAATATGTGTGACGAATGTGACATGTGTGAATATTTGTGACAATTGTAACGCGTGCGAATACGTGTGACAACTGTGACACGTGTGAATATGTGTGACAAATGTGACACGTGCGAATACGTGTGACAACTGTGACACATGTGAATATGCGTGACAAGTGTGAAGCGCGGGAATATGTGTGACGACCGTGTCACGTGCGAATATGTGTGACAACTGTGACGCGTGTGAATATGTGTGACAATTGTGAAGTGTGGGAATATGTGTGACGATTGTGACGCGTGCGAATATGTGTGACAACTGTGACACGTGAGAATACGTGTGACAAATGTGACATGTGCGAATACGTGTGACAACTGTGACACGTGCGAATGTATGTGACAACTGTGACATGTGCGAATTTAAGTGACAAACATGAAGCGTGGGAAATTTGTGGAACACGTGAATATGTGTGACAGATGTGACATGTAGGAAGAGTCACATTCATTAGTGTCAATATTATGCTAGTACACCCTTGAAAATGCTGCATGATCACCTATGATCACCTATACATTTACTGGTACTAATAATAAGCTAATATACCCTTGAAACACCCAATGATCACCTATGATCACATATATATTCATTAGTACTGATAATAGGCCAATATACCCTTGAAATGTTTAATGATCACCTATGATCACCTATACATTCATTAGTATTAATAATAAGCCAATACACCCTTGAAATGCTTAATGATCACCTATGATCACCTATATATTCATTAGTACTGATAATAGGCCAATACACTCTTGAAATGTTTAATGATCACCTATGATCACCTATACATTCACTAGTTATAATAATAAGCCAATACACCCTTGAAATGCTTAATGATCATCTATGATCATCTATACATTCACTAGTAATAATAATAAGCCAATACACCCTTGAAATACTTAATGATCACCTATGATCACCTATACATTCATTAGTAGTAATAATAGACCAATGTGCAGTTGAAAACACTTAATGATCACCTATGATCACCTATACATTCATTAGTACCAATAATATGCTAATACTCTTGAAACACTATATGATCACCTATGATCACATATACATCCACTAGTAACCTCATAGATTCATTAGTAAATATATAATAGTAGGTGATCATAAAAAGCCCTGGCTTTTTGTGATCATGGTGATCACAGAAAGCCAGGGCTTTTTATGATCAAATTGGCTGACACCCCTCTCTCCGGGTGGCCTCACTATGTCCCAGGATAAAGTCCAAACCATTAGGGATTGGCCCGAACCTAAGAAGGTTAAAGACGTTCAGTCTTTCCTTGGGTTCACCAACTTCTACAGGCGCTTTATCCAGCACTACTCCGACATTGTAGTGCCTCTCACTTGTCTTACCCGCAAGGGCTTGAAGTGGGACTTTTCTCTGGCTTGCCATTCGGTGTTCGAGAAACTTAAGGACGCCTTCACTACAGCCCCTGTACTCACTCATTGGGTCCCTGATGCCCAGATCATTGTAGAGACTGACGCCTCCGACTATGCTCTTGGAGCAATTCTCTCTATTGTCGCTGATGATGGCGATATTCACCCCATTGCGTTCCATTCCCGTACCTTCACTGCTCCTGAACTGAATTACGACACCCACGACAAGGAACTCCTGGCTATTTTTGAAGCTTTTCGTGTCTGGCGACACTACTTGGAAGGTTCTGGTACTCCGGTTGATGTGGTTACTGACCATAAAAACTTAGAGTATTTCTCCACCACCAAGATTCTCACTTGCTGTCAGGCTCGTTGGTCAGAGTACCTGTCTCAGTTTAATCTGGTTATTCGTTTCCGCCCAGGGAAACTTGGTGTGAAACCTGATGCTTTAACTAGACAATGGGACGTCTACCCTAAAGGGGGGAATAACAACTATGCCAAAGTTAAACCGCACAATTTTCGCCCTGTTTTTACCCAAGAACAGCTCATTGCCTCTATCCATGCCACCACACTCCTTCATCCTGTTCTCCGTGCCAGCATCATTATGGATGTTGAGCAACTCCACCGCGACATCCTCACCGCCCAACCCCTAGACACTGTCGCATCCATCCACCTTCGCAATCCTACTAATCGTTGGTCTGTCGATTCAGATGGCTTACTCCACCTCGACAACCGGATTTATGTCCCAGACGACGATTCTCTCCACCTTCGCATTGTCCAGTACAAACATGATCATTTACTTGCTGGACACCCTGGTCAGAACAAGACCTTGGATAATATTCGACAGGAATATACTTGGCCTGGACTTCGTACTTATGTCAAGGACTATTGTAAGTCTTGCACCATCTGCTTACGGTCTAAACCACAGCGTCACCGTCCCTACAGTACCTTGAAGCAACTCCCTATTCCGGAGCGCCCATGGAACTCTATATCTATGGACTTCATTGAAACGCTTCCCATCTCTGAATTCGATAAGTACAATTCAATCCTAGTTATTGTTGACCGCCTTAGCAAGCAAGCTATATTCATCCCTTGCCATAACACCATTACCTCTGCCCAGCTCGCTAAGCTCTTTGTCATGCACGTATTCTCTAAGCATGGTGTTCCCAGCCACATTACCTCCGATCGTGGTTCGGAGTTCGTCTCCCACTTCTTCCGGTCTCTTGGTAAGGTTCTCGACATCAACCTACACTTTACCTCCAGATATCATCCAGAAGGTGACGGACAAACTGAACGCATTAACCAAGTCTTAGAACAGTACCTTCGCATCTACTGCAATTACCAGCAGGACAACTGGGCTGATCTCCTTCCCATCGCTGAGTTCGCATATAACAATACACCGAGCTCAACCACTAATATGACTCCTTTCTTTGCCAATAAGGGTTATCATCCACAGATTACAGTTTATCCCAAATGTGATGTTACCTCCATTCATGCTAGGGACTATGCTGTGGACCTCCAGGAACTTCATGAAAACCTCAAGGCCAAAATAGCACTTGCTCAGAAGCACTATCAGGTCAGAGCAGACAACCGTCGTTTGCCTGCCCCGGAGTTCAAAGTTGGAACCAAAGCCTTCGTCCGTGCTAAGTTCTTTAACACCACTCGCCCTTCCAAGAAATTGGCTGAAAAGTATTATGGTCCCTTCGAGATCATTGCCGAAACTGGTACCCACTCCTGCACCCTTAGACTCCCTTCCAATTTCCGAGCTGTACACCCTGTATTCCATGTCTCTATGCTCGAGCCCACAGTTGAAAACACTATCCCTGGTCAAGAGATAGCTCTGCCTCCCCCTGTGGAAATCAACGGAGATATCGAGTTCGAGATCAGTGAGATCTGCGACTCCAAGCTAGATCGCTGGTTCAAGAAATGTCCTCTTCGTTACTTAGTCCGATGGACTGGTTATGAAGGAACTGACGAAGAACTCACTTGGTTGGCTGCCACAGAAGTAGAACATGCTACAGAGCTCATAGAGGAATTTCATGCTCATTATCCCGATAAGCCCAATCCTTCTACTCCTGTTACATAGACTTTCTCCACTTACATTTTTCGTTTCTCCGCTATAGTTTATTGTATATCTGTATCCATCTTCTTGACCAAAGGTTGAAGATTGACGCTTCTCTGGACACCGCTTGCATGATGACCACTACGTTTAATAAGCATAGCTGATTCGTCACTTTGCATACTTAACGAGGTGGGCTGAGAGTGGAAGTACGGAGTTGTATTGGTTTTCTCCTAAGGTGTTTCTCTTTACTCCGTTTTATCATTTACTCTTACTTTTTCGTTCTCCTCGCGTCAAAAAATCATTAAAGTCCACACAAAACAAGTATTTACATTTTTTCCGCCTACTGTACACTACTCTTTGTCTTTGTCTTCTTCCTCTTCATTACTCCAGGACTCATTAGTCTCCGCCGGAGTACCCTCCTCTGCTGCCTGCGTGGTCATCAACCTATTCAACGTTCCCATCAACTCCATGTGCATGTTGACATTCCTCCCCAATGCCTCCATGAGCATGGCCGATGAGGGGCTCCCGGAGTTGAGCTGCATCGCCAACTTGTCGCGCTCATTCTCTGCCAGATAAAGCTGATCCCTCAGGATCTTGCACTCAGTGTCGAACATCTTCCCCTTGGTCCACAATTCATCCGCCCGTTTCTCCGCGACCTCTAACTCCGACCTCGCCACCGCCAGTTGCATCTGCAACTCCTCCACCAATTTCTCCTGCCCCACACCACCGGTCTTCATCTTCTCCAGACCAATTCTCTGCTCCTCTGCGTTCCCTGGGACTACAGTCCCCCACACTATTCCCTTGTTGGCGCATCTTCCCTTCTTTGTCCGACATGCCTCGCATGCCTTGTGGTTCATCTTCTTTCCCCTAGGAGCAAGTCAGAACAACTCCGGAATGAGAAACGAACAACTTACTCGAGATCCAACAAGCACTCCCTGCTGAACTTACTGCATTCGCTGCAGGGGACCTTGGGCAAGATGTACACCTCCTTCTCCTTTTTCTCCGCGGCCTTCTTGGTCTTCTCCACACCCTTACCCTTCTTCTCCGTCGATGTCCTCACCTCTTCCACCTCGACGTCGGACTTGTCGCCAGTTTGGCTCTCTGTGCCGGTACGACTCTTGCTTCTAGACTGGCTAGCCTTGCTGCTAGCGTTGTCTTCCACCACCTTGTCATTGATCAGAGCCTTGCTCTTTATTTCCTTGCATTGGGAAGTCCGGGTTGTAGTCTTCTTCTTAGGCGGTTTTGGCGTTGCCTCTGTTGTGTCCTCCGGATTCGTATGGGTGCGCTTCCTCTTGGAGCCACCCTCATTCTCCGCCCGCTGGACGTTCTTCCCCACCTCTTCCTCCGGAGTTATGGTGTGGCCTTCGGCCTCCAACTGCTGAATGGTACGTTCGCGGTCAGCAATCTGCTCCGTGGTCATGTATGTACCTACCTGTGAAGTGGTCGTTACCCTCGACTCTACTACAGGAGTTGAAACTCCTACCCTCGTAGGCCCTACCTCTGCCAATGCTTGCTCTACCACTTTCTCCACCGGAGTTGAGTTGTCCACCATCATCACCAAGCTGTCGGCCTCCCTGTGGTAATGTAAGGACCTTTCCAACCACTCTGGACTAAACGACATTATTCCCAACCTTGCTACCGTCGTCTCGTACTCTGGGTGCGAGGCCGGTCTAACCTCCCTCTTTGTCGTTTCCTCCGCTGGGCGACCAGTTAGTCGTGCCATTGTTTGGGCGACCCTCGCCTTTGTCTCTTCCTGCTTACATTTCTTTTCTCGTACCGCCTCCAATCGTCGGTCTCCCTCATCCACTTCCATTGCATCTTCCTTCTCCACCTCACCCTCTGTCCCTTCCTTCTCGGCTCCCTGCTTCTCCACCTTCTCGCCCCTCAACTCCTTCTCGAGAGTTTCTAACTCCGCTCATTTGTGTAGGAGTAGCCTAAGCTTCTCCTCGCGCATTGGGTCTTCATTCGAGTGTACAGAGGAAGGCATGTTTAAAGCAGTCACGTGCTAAGGAGTTATTGCAACGGGGTAAAAGATGGGTTTGATTTTCTCCACCACGGCTGACCTTTATATATCCGGACCTGATGTTAAAACACCGATCAAAATTTCGAAAGCCTATTGTTTCGATCACGTGCTCAGGCCTCGAGGGCTCGGCCTTAAGGGGGGAATACTGTCATATCCCATATCACCTACCTCCGGACCCCTATGCCTTTACTCCGCCTCCATCCTTGTTTACTCCGAACTTTGATTACGCTCTTAATATTACTTATTGATTACTGTACATAGATTACTCTCGTTTCCTTTCTTCCATTCTACTGAGCTATCCTCTCAGTATTGTAGTATACATCCCATAGTGAGTCACTTATTATTCTTAAGTGTGCCACTATCAGTTTTACTTTACACCGCCATACGCGCTCTCTTCTCCGACATGTTTTATTATGTTTAATTAGTTATAGTCTTCATTCTATGTACGCCTACCCTGACCGTACTTCTCCGCTGGCCTTGGCCAGCAGCCTTTACTTACTCTGAGTCTCCAGTATTTAAGTAGTACTCGATTTGTACTTAGTCTTTAGTTTCATATTGAACTATGTCCTCACCCTTTCGTCTGACTTGAGTTACACCTCTCATCTTCCGTATCTCGTCTTCTCCGAAGGGCTTGCCCTTACTCCGAAATCCAGGACCGGGAATCCCAGGGGCGCAGCACATAAGCTGAAGCCGAAGTCCTACCCCCTGAGTTGTTGTTCTCCGTTTTCGTCTCATACTCACCCCTCGTTCTCCGCAGTCACTCTCTCGTACTCCGCTGCCAAGTCAGGCTAGGGGCACGGTCGTGACATGATTATAGTAAGAGATTAGCAGGAAAGCATGTATATAGAACCTCAGTGTCACTTGATTCACCATAAGCACATGGTAACATGATGCATCCAGGTCACAAGATGGTTCCAGCAGTGTTACTTACTCAAAGAAGCCAACAGCATCAAAGCACCCATCAAGCACCAATGGCCATTGCCACCAGATTGGTCCTCAGCATCTTGTGGATAAGATCTCACCCTGATCTACCAATCAAAGTGAACAGACCATATACCTGAAGTTGTGCTTGCCAATGGTTCTATCTTTAGGCCCATGACATGATGGGACATCTAAACATGTGCATCAGCCAATAAGCATGTCTCTATTATCCTGCATACTTGCCCTCTTCAAGGAGATATGACCAATGCTCTCCTATCCAGACCTTTGTGCATGTCCTTCCTCCCAGTGTCATAGTTAATTACCCTATCTAGACATATGTTATACCCATACAGTACCTTTACAGTACCTAAGAACTCCACTTTTTCAGTAGTATATAAGGCTCACAAACTTGCTCATGTAGAATCAAGCAATCCTGTATTGATTCCTTCCACTATCAGTGCTATTTAGCATATTCATGACAATCTATTCATTTTCCAAGTGTAAAACCCCAGTGTGATCTAAGCCTTCCCAGGACCTCAAAGAAATTTAGTTTATTATTAATGATTACAAGTGAATATTATAGTATGTTCATCCCTCCCTTGCCCGAAATTACCTCATGTATTCTGAAGATATTCCCTCAGACTCACTCCTGCTTGATTGTTAGCAAGAGTAAGTGATGACCCCTACATATTTTCATAACTATTACTCCCTAGTAACCCTCTTTGCCCTTTTAGTACCATGTCAGAGATTGAATGGGGTGAAGTTGGAATTCCAGTTCATGTCACTGCATCAATTGTATTAGGTGTGTATGCAGATGAGATGACCCAGATCCAAGGAAACTTGCTGAGGTGAGCATATGAAAACATCTTACTTTGAATGCTGATGATGATGTGATTATGTTAAAACAGGTGGCTTGTCACTTTGAGCTGGAAAGGAATTTAGCTAAAGAGGAGATCCAGTCTCATCAACAAAAGCTTGTGGATGCTGTGGATCATGATGAAGATAGTGATAGTGATGTTCCAGTTCTTTCTGCTCATCCTGCTCATCCTGCTCAAAAGCAAAGCTGCATGGTGTCCCATTACAATGAAGAGCCTGAGATAAAGTCTCAGGTTGTCAATGCAGGTTGAAAATTCATCATCCTCTTTGGACTTTGGCTTCAACTTGGGCCAGAAACATTTCAGGTTGTATATGACTCAGGTGCAAAAGATGCTGAGCAGTTTGAAAATTCTGACAATAAATTTCAAGGACAGATTCAGGAAATTTGGGAGGTTCTGGGACTGGTGCTGGCAAGTAATATGTCCTCATAAAATCATATGTGGATTTCAAGTTTTGTAAGTTGAACAGTTTGCTATATGCATTTCACACTATCTCATGTTTCATACCCTCTCAAACATCTATTAGTTTATAAAGGGTATGAAGTCACAATGCTCAAATACATCCAGTCATCTTCACCAACAGTGCGATACTCTCTTTGATATAGAGTCCAAATCTGATTTGTTTGACATTGAT
Organism: Cyathus striatus; assembly: GCA_025738555.1. Taxonomy (NCBI): domain Eukaryota; kingdom Fungi; phylum Basidiomycota; class Agaricomycetes; order Agaricales; family Nidulariaceae; genus Cyathus; species Cyathus striatus. The sequence continues at coordinate 1,955,956 of JAOVFP010000018.1, forward strand.
GTCAGAAGGGAAAATTTTCGAGAGTGTATTGGATGGGTAGATAATGGCCATGGGCATGGATCATACTCCAGTGTGGATGTAGAAATCCTTCACAAAAACTATAAGGGCTCATTTGATTACAGCACTATATTCCGAAATCCTATTCTGATGTGGGTAAGTTGGTTCAATTTTTTATAGTGCCAACCAACTCAACTGACTGCTGAATTTTGAGGTATTTGTCGCAATTATCTTTGGCCAACAACCACAAAGGAGATGAACAATAAAATCACCACAGCTAGAAAAAATGATACTATGGCTCAGAAGCATGGTATCCAGCACACTATGCCTGGAGCTACTGCCAGTGCCACAGTGTTGGTATTGATACAACTAACTTTAGTAGTAGTACTTTAAGTTGCTAGCAGTAGCACCACTAACATAAACTAGATAAGCTAAGTTAGTTATATTAAGTTTGAGGGGTATCTGGTTGGCAATAATGAAATAGAACAATTTCAAAGACTATAGATTGCTTCTAAGACTTGGTTTTAAAATCTCAATTGCAGTACTAGTCCAAAAACTCGGACAACCAATATTTAATTTCAATTCAATAGTACTTGGTACTTCAAATTCTAATAAAACATCAGATACTGATTTCAGAATATTACTCTACTCTGAGAGCAGAAGACAGCTCATGCAGTACTTGCTCTTCCTATGCTACCATCCCTAAGTTATATACTACAGTTCTACCTACTTTATTTGTAACAGTAAAATAACATATCATATATGTAAATAAATGGTGTATTTCTACTTCTAAAACTGTTCATAAGTTCTCAGAGGTGCGGAGAACCCTCCATATGGTTGCACCTTGTTCCAGAGGCACCTCAAATTCTGTGGTGTTGGTACTAGCTCAGTACATGTGCTAAAACACATGCTTGTGTTAGTATGTGCTTGGTTACAAGAATTCCTGGAGTTAATGGCTCATATTGATGCACATCAATAGTGTGTGATGGCATTGGTACTGTGCTTGTCTGTTTCATGTGCCATTGTCCATGTGGTTTTACACATGTAAGTTATTCTATTATTCAGACCTGGGTACCATAAGTATGAGGCATATTTCTGAAAGCTACTGGCTGAGTGACAGCAGTCTGTATGCTCTGATTTAGGGATTTTCTGGAAGGTTTTATACAATGGCACATGATCTATTGAACTTGGTGCAATTAAATGAATACAAAGAACTGACAGCCCATATGATATACTTCCAATACCCTTGGTTCATATCACTGGGATACTTTGGCTGGTGGCACAGGCCTCAACCCCAGCCCTTGTACTCATCCCTTAGTAATTTATTTTGTAGAAAATACTGTAGTTGGCAACTCAGGACTCATTCCAACTCTTGTACTCATGGGGTGGTTCCTTGTACAGATTTAAATATAAAAGTTGAATAAAATGAAATAATAATTGAAGAATGAGTATATTTTAAAAGCTGGTGTATCAGTATGTAACATTTCTTGCTTTGGTATGTCTTCATGTCCTTACATGATTTAACAGGCTCACTGGACACTTTCCACTAATGATTGTCTTCAAAGCAGGGGTGCATTCACAGGTATTAACTATGCAAAAGACTTTGATAAGTACTTGGAAATTCTGATGAAAGGGCTTTGCTTGAGAAAAAAGGGCATTCTTGATATTTTTGCTGAGTGGGACCATGTTATTTTTCCAAATTCTGATTCAAGCCTGGCTAGTGAACATCATGATGCAAGTGGTGGCTTGAAAAAGGCTTTGGAGATGCTTGAAGCTGATGAAGCAGTGGTTGATGAATCTGAAGCAGAATAGCTGAAGGAAATAGCTTCAATGATATTATCAAACTTTACTGCTCCATAATTGTAACATGTACTGAGAAATAATTGTATGTATGTCACCAATACTTGACCAATAGTATGAAAAGATATTAACTAACCTAAATAGACTACCAAAATAATAAATGTGTAAAAAATGTGTAAGCTCTGACATGTCAAACTAAAGCCTAATCCTTTGGATGTCCACTATGAGAGACAGTTGTATTCCAAAGACATGTGGCTGCTCATCTTAGAATAAATATTGAGGTTGGTTGCCACAAGTGGCCAAGCCTGAAACATTGATATGAGGAATGCATTAACAATTCCACATGTGACTTCTATGTAATGACTGCTAAGAATTTTTATGACTCATGACAAATGAAACAAGCTGGAAAGTTGCACATTAGAATGTTATGTCAGTTCAAAGTTGTCAATTGTTCCAACAAGCTGGTCCTGTTACTGCCCAATAAACATCAGTTCTAATTGTAACCAAACTATAACTCTACTAAAATACAACTGAGCTTGGGGACTTGCACCTTACTGAATTTGCAATCAACAAGTCACCATGTTTTCTGGCAACATTTGGAATTGCTATGTGAAGGTGAAGTGTGTGGCCTCAATCCTTATGTGTATGACAAGTAACATGGACTCTGAGTGACTGTACATATTACATTGCATAAGAGTACTACTACCTTAAAGTTACTAGTTCTTTATTGCCTATTTCAGTAAGTACTCAACATTCAACTTTTATTAGATCCTTCTGCAATTCTCAAGCACTGAAATGTAAATAACAGGATATGACTACCAGGGATGCCAGAATTGTTCAGTAATTCACATACAGCCTTGGCCAGAACCCTGTAATTATTCAGCTTGCCTCCACTAAATATACCCCCCTTGGGATGGATACAATCTGGACCCTAATACACAGCATATTCATAGATATATAATCCAGTTTGGATTGACATAGTCTGAACTAGGGACAGTTATACATCTTTTCACCTTTCAATGTCCCAGCCTTGCTCCAAGCACTCCAAGTGAAAATTGCTACCAGATATGAGGAAGCACAATAAATTCCCCACATGTCAAATTGGCAATGATCCCCCACTTTTTGGTACAGTTCTATATTTCTATAAAGTAATGCTACAATAACAGCTAATGGAGTGAGGAATTAGGGAAGGACACACTGACCTGCAAAACTCCACCTCCTTCTCAGCCTCAGAAGGCTACTACCAGTGGCCTTGGGAAGACTAACCTTGTTAACACAACAGGTGGTACAGCGAGAATGAAACTACATTCAACAGTAAGAAAGTTGATTTTAGGTTTTTGCATAGTGAGCAGTCTTCTAATCAATGTAATATCCAGATTTCATTAAAATGAAAGTTTGGATAGTTTGACTTGATTGCTCCAGTGGCCTGTAATAGTTATCAAGTTGTAAATTATAATTGTACAAATAATGAATGTATATGTTTTATGATAATTAGAGGTTGCAAAAAAATTGTTACTATATTGTGTATATTCTGCATCCCACATTGTATATGTGTCTATAAAGGAGATAAGTGATAAGCAATTGATATTATGCTTATCTGAAAGATATGATGTTACAAGATATCACCACATTGATATTTTCCATATATGCTTGCATCAGAATTACAACAAATATTGATGATGTATAGACTTACTGCATGTGTCAGTTCTGCCTATTAAGATTATTTGTATTATAGGTGATCAGTATAGATTGATTCTATAGCTACAATATGGTGGTTACCATGCTTATCATGCTGAGCAGTTCCTGATCATGCTGATGATCCACTATTGGTTGATTCTTGAGCAATGTAGGCACCTGAAAGGCTGATCAAAGGCTTATTATGTTATAACACCTGATATTCACATGTCTGAATAATAATACTTATGATTAACATCTACAGCTATCTGGAGACATCTGGACTCATAATTATGACTACTATTATGTGTAGTGAATGGTGCCATAATAACTAGTTTCTAATATATATAAGGGGAATTCAAAATTCCTGCTACCTTTTAAGGTAGTAGGGTTATGTAGGGTGATGAAAAACTACCCTCACTGAGTATGTCAATGTGACCAGCTGGCTCAAACAGACACTAGGTACCATTGTAGAGCAGGTGTTTCACCTGCACTACAAAAATTGGTATATTACAATCTCTATTACATAATCAGCTGATGTGTGCATCAATGTGTTTGTGCACATTCATGTGTGCTCTCTCTCTTTCATTTCCCTTCAATGCCGACACTCCTGCATTACCCACAATGCTGCAATTACTCAAGATCATCAGTACTGTGCACTACCAAGCTCTGCTAAATACTGCAGTTCATGCTACTAGGGGCTGTGTCACTGCACTATGTCTCCCTCCCTCAAGCTTTACTTTACAAATTTTCTTCCAATAATCTACAATCTCTGAACCTTTAATTTCCATTTTATTTCACCATTCCTCATTAAGTACTCTCATTATTCTAATTATATTTAAAAACTATGTAACTACTCCCTCCTAATGGAGTTGAATTTACCCTCCCTTCTTGACACCTTAGAACACCCAAGGTCGAATGGATGTTCACTGACTCACTTACTAATTTCTTTGTTTAAGCATTAGTGCACCTATTACCTCTACACTATACCACAATGGAAGCCACCAAATGACAATGAGGATTAGGAGCAGAGATGGGTCAAGAATGGGAGAAGGGGGATTACTATTGTTTTCAGTCACTCAGACATACACATGATGATTAGCACCTGGGACAATATGATTTGATGCAATGACCACTGGCCACATCACCAAATCCATGGGGTGCACACTCTGTGATGCCATCAGCCCAACCCTCCTGGTGTCCTGCCTCCGTGCAGACATCCTGAGTTATTAATATAAGGCCGATGTATGATATATACACTTACTAGTACTATATTCATTAGCCCTGCACCTTACCTTCTGCTAGGTAGATGCTACACTGTTGAGACATATGGCTTCCTATTAGCGACATTAAATACAGGATTTAAAATAAAATAAAATAAATAAAAAAGATGAAAAACTAAATTTTGCAGAGTGAACACCTCCCATCAACTGGAGTTTAAATGAGTTCAAAATATTGGTCATTCCCATATCCCAACCACTCAGTGCTCACTAGCAAGGCTGGAGCTTCTCCCACTGCATCATCAAATATACTTAGAGTTCCATTATTTTTATTTATTACATATTATAAATTTGAAGTTTATGTTATATAGTAGGTTTCATTATAATATTGGGAATTGTTGCCTGCATTGGCAAGAACTTTGCTTGGGGGACAAGGGAAATGTACTACTACTGGATCATTTCGACTGATTGTTTGGTCACATGTCACACTCTGTCTCCAAACAGAACAATTTTGAGAAATGTCACACATCTCAAAGAGCATTGAACAAAGGTTCAGCAAAACAAAAATGGGTTGAAATTGGACACAAAAAATCATTTTTTCATTATTAGATGTATGTACAGTATTTCTAATGTTCCTTGCAAGTTTCTGTTGTGTCATTGTGTTTTAAAATGTTTTTTTTCTCCCCCAACTGAAGTTCTAGAGGAAATTTTTTGTCTTTAATGTAACACTAGGAACATTCATTGTTATAAAATAATACCTAGAGCTGGTTATTGCCAGCAGAGCCCACTAACTACTGGACAAACTCAGACTCTAGTATAAAACACCTAAACCAATTGAAATTAAATGTAGAAATGTGATGGTAGAATAAGGAGAAGTTCAACATACTTAATCACTACAGCACCATTCTACCATTGACAGAAATACATTTGTACATTGAAATTTGAAGATAAGTATGCAGAAGTCACCTGAATGGGACAAACAAAGCTGCAACAAGGAAAATACTGAGGAAATGTGGTTGACCCTTCAGAGCATTGGCATCAAATATTACTGCCAGAAAGTTTTCGAACCTGACCCTATAACCCTACTAACTAAAGTTAGTGGGAATTGTTATTTTTATTGGTATTGTCTGTCAATTATAAGTATACTGATTTTTGTTCCTCACAAGTCTGATAATTTGGTTTTAAAGGGCATGAACAAATTTTAATGATGTCATACACTAAAATAGGCCATGAACTGAACAATGAACTGAAATTTTCGGTCACACAAAGTATCAGTGAACAATTGGTCAAAATGATCCAGTAGGTACTATGGAGCATTTACCATTACAAGATGCACATAAATAATAAAATAAAAATAAAAGCAGAGATACAAATAATAAAATAGGCAATGGCACAAAGAATAGCTAAATAAATGTGACTTTTGGATTAAAGTTGAATTAAGCTATGTGGATCTTGTGCCACAAAGTGGCTAAAGGCAACATATTTCACATAATTCTGGAGTGGTACCAACATATTTGTACTTGGGTGAGCTGCCATTGAATGTGGTTTGGTACAGGAGAGGTACCAAAGAATGATACTTTGTGCAAGTTTATGCTGCTAGGTATTTTAAACCTTGCAGTTGTTCCCATAGCATTAATTAGCTGCAAAGTAGGTGAAATGTTAAAGTAATCACATACTACACAATCACAAGTACCACCAAGCAACGCAAGTGTGCCTCCACACTATCCGATAACCACATCCTTAGACAAGGGTGTATGTAGAGCATGACATTAAGTGCCATTGTATAGTAATTATATGCTACAATGCCAAATAAGTGAACTAAAACAGAATGAAAGGAATGAACCCCACAGGTTGAAATAAAAGATGTGAAATACAGCCCCTAATTTCTCACCTGCCATCTCAAAAAAGTCTCAATGAAAGCACAAGGAATGGTGACTGTAAGACATGACCACCATGCCTGATAACTCCTAGGAATGATGAGAGAAAGCAATAGCTGGCAGTAAAACCAGAGTAAGAGTGGAATATGCGATGACCCATGTGCTGCGACAGAGTGTGCCATGAAGAATGGTGAAATCTTGAAATAGAGAGACCACAACATGAAAGTAAGGAGCCGGTATACCAGAATGTGGGCCCACAGAATTTGACATTGCCCTATGTTTTGATATTTCTCAAGTGATGTTGCATGGATGTTGCCTGACATTACATATTTAATTTTGGCATTGCAGTGGCATTGCTTGGTGAGGTCCTGTGTTCAAGTCCTGCTTGTGCACATGCTTAGTTAGTAATAAATACAATAAATTAGTATTATTTCACAATGAAAAATGTACCTTGCATTCATATAATATATATTAGTACTTGATAAAGAATATGAGCCATGTATAACAGGGTAAAACTTATAATCTCACAGTGAAATAAGTTGGAAATAAGTATTTTTTTCCTTTGTACACAACATTTCTACTCTAGACAGCTTGTAGTTTAGTAAATACATGATATATAAAAATAAAAGTAAAGATTTAGTAGAGATACATACACTCTGCTCATTTTTATACTAGTTGTAGAAATTGTTGAAAGTCAGATTTTGATGTTGCCTGGCATTGCCATTTGAGAATTGACATTGCTTGGTGTTGCTTGACATTGCTGTGATGTTGTTGATTTGAATTTTTTTGTTAGATTTGGCATTGCCATGATATTGCCTTTGGTGTTGCTGGAGGTTCAATTTTTCCCATGCCCTCCGCCCTGCCTTTGTTTATATTTGTACACAGTGTTCATTCCATCCATCACTCCATTAAGCACCCTTCCTCATTGCCACAGCACATATCAAACTTCCTTGTGATCATACTCAGCAGTGAGCAAGTTTTTTCTTATTTTGTAGTTCAATTCATTTTCATTTTCTTCAATTATTTTTGCATTATCTAATATAAATTATGACATATGTATCAGTCAATATTTCACTATGTAATTATGGTAATAAAGATATGAAAAATGCGAATTAGACACATTTTTAAAAATCTTTTACTGTAACATGTACCACACTTTGTAAAGATGACTCTATATTGTAGTATAAATAATAGACTATGTGTTTATGTAAGAAAAATATCAAAAAGGGTGTGAGAAAAAGCATGGGAAACGATGAGCAGGAAGCAGGCAATGGTGATACATGTGTGAAATTCCAAAAGGGAGGGGTGGGAGACATTGACTCATGGTTGAAATTTGTTAGTGAGGGTGTGGGAATAAATCAATTGTGAGCACTTTGGTGTTGCTGTGACATTGCCCAGTGTTGCATGACATTGTGGTGCAAGAATTGACATTGCCAGTGAGGCAACATCAAATTACAGGGCAATGTCAAATTCTAGTAGCCCCAGAATGTAAGGTCTGGCAAAGTAAATAAAATGTGGAAGGCACAACTCTCCATGATCCCTACTGAGGTGTGTTGGTACATATGCTCACAGATGCCAGTTAAGATGGGTGCTAGTGACTAGTGCACATGATTACAGGAGGTTATGTCATTTTTTTTTTTTTTGAGTCAAGTTTAGCATCCTCTGGGGCAAGCCCCATGTTGGACTTTACATGTGCGGCATATGGTCTATCTACTGTCCTTCCTGCCCCCTTCCCACTCTCCCCTCCTCTGTTCTCCCATGTATTCTAAGTTATCATTTTGTTCTGTTGAGTACCCATCCCCTGGAGGGGAGAAGCATAGTGTAGATCTGAACTGCCCTGGTGTGAAGGCAGGCCCTGTGTTCCAATGTGTTCAAATGGTCATCGATCACATTGGAATTGGTCTGGAGGCCGGCATGGGGTGGCTCATCCCACAGTATGAATGCAGGTAAGGGTTTTATGCTGCTTTATCTTAGCCAGCACTTTACTGCTGCTCGTTGTGTATCTATGTAGTTGTGATTCTTTTTATGTTTTTGCAATCAAATGGAGTACTTCACCAATATACATCCGAGAACCGCTTTGTCACTCCTACAAATTGTAACACTGCTTTAATTCCCTTCTTGTCACTCATTAAGTATTCAAATTCCCATGCTTTCCTCCCAAGCTTCTTGTTCATGTTGTGTCATTCCATGGCATATGTTGGACATTCAAAAAGGAAGTGGTTTACTGTCTCACAAACAGTTAAGTGCAGTTGTTCCCAACATTTTTCACATCTGCTGAATTCAGCTTGTTTGAAATGATATAGGTAGTCTGCTAGTGGAGTGTGCCCGGTACATAGCTGGATCATGATTGAGGTCTGAGGCTGTGACATTTTTAGTTTACCAATAAGGTTCCTAAATTTGCAGCATGGGAAGTCTGTCCCTTGCTTTCAGTTGTTCCTTGCGCTCTGATTCATTCCTTACATGAGGTTACATCATACACAACAAAAAGTGTGGACATTGTTGGGGTACAGAAACCTTGCTATATAGCAGCCCAAGTGCACTTTTATTCAGTACTGCCCAACTCTTTTGATGTCCCCCAACTTTTTCAGGACCATACTCCACGCAACTTTTCATCAATCCCCTCCCCCCGACTTTTTTGGACTTGCACAACTTTTTTTCCTTTTGTGCCACTTTTTTTTTCTTTTTTCATGCCACTTTTTTTCATTCATGCCACTTTTTTTCATTCATGCCACTTTTTCATTCTGCACCACTTCTGAGTTCAGACCACAAATATTTCTCAGACACCACCAGTTAGTGCACTCTCTTTGAAATCATTTATTTTACATAAAAATACGATGTATTATGTATTAAATTAGGGTACAAAACAATAGCTATTCTAAATTAATGTATACATTGTCACTGGATATAAAACATACTGTAGAAGTGGTGCAGGAAACCAATGATCAAATTCTATTGTATCTCTTTCTCTGCCCATTTGTTGTGTTACACATAATTTCCCTTCCCTCAAGTTATGGTGCAGGCTGGTAGTGATGTTGTACAACAGGTGGAGGCAGTGACTGAATGTGAGCACAGGAGATGAGGGGAGAAGTGCAAGGGTAGGAGAGTGAAAACAAGGAGAACAAGGAAGGGAGTTGAATATAATAAAGGAACTGATGATGAAGGCTAGATCTACAATACTGGGTGAGTCTGCCCCTATGCACACTATGTCATTGAAGTCCATACAGCCTGCAGGTAATACCTCCCACTGGCTCATCCATATACCAGACCCTACTCAGAAAGATTGTTGATGCAAAGTTGTTGAGCCAGAGAGCTATTTAGTTGGTATCTCCCATTTGGACTTGATTTCATAGTGCATGTGAGTGGAAACAGTGTACTGTTGGGAATGAGTTAGCAAGGTGAAGAGAAGAAAGATAATGAGAAGAAAGGTAATGCAGGGGCAGAAATTGAGAAATTGAGAATAAGCAAAATGAGCAAAAGGACTGAACAAAGGAAGGTTACAACAAGAGAATGTACTAAAAGAGAGAGGGGGGAGTAGTAAGATCAGTGAGAAATAATGTACCTTGTTCCCCTGCTGTATCCACTCCTGCATCTCCATTTTCTCCATCTCCTCCATCTTCTCCAACATCTTCAAATTGTGAGGGTGGAAGGGCTTCAATGGTATGGGACAGTGCCAAAGTGGAAGTGGTGCTTGAAGAAACATTGAGGAGTTCAAACTGTGTACATAGTAGGGAAAATAGAAGAAGTTGATGAGTTTGCCATGTACTCACTGTGTGACACTCAGGCTGAGACTTACAATTACTGTTAGTGTGCTGGTAGCATGGTTCACAAATCATGAGCTAAGTATATAGTGCTGTAGAGTGCTCTATGACACCAGGCACCTTAGAAACCTTATGTAAATGTTGGATTGGGGCATTCCACAGTATCAAAAATCACTTACATGTTTGTTTTGAATGACTTCAACAAGGCAGCTGTTGAGTACAAGCTGGTATGAAGAGAAAATCAAATTTGGTACATTGAAGTTTTGTGGCAGTTCATCCAATGAACCAACAGTATGCTGCTTATGTGAAATCAACCATGAGAGATAAACAAAGATATTGAGCACATGAGATATTTGTGATGTGATGTTGGTATGTATTTGATACTGCTTTGCAGGAGCCTTGCCAACACATTGTTGCAACATTGTCAACTTTTGTGCCCTCATATACATACTACATGTTTCATTGACATCCTTGATTCATCAAGTACTTGCTCTCTTTCCTGCCTCTGATCCTCTCACTGGCCTCCACCATTTCAACTCCACTCTGCTATGCATACATCATTCCACCTGCTGTGTCACTCCAGCAGTGCTCTCAAATCACTTTGACCATGAATCTGCTTGTAATCAGTGCTCATAATCCCTGGCCTGTTCATCTGCATCGTACATAAGAGAAGGTGGAGGGGTTCCCATAGTTCCACCTTGGTATGTTCCATAGTACTATTGTGATGGGGGATGCTGATTGAGGGGATACTTAGCATATACACAAGGGAGGGGTGCTGGTTTGTCAAGGTATGATAAGGATACAAGGGTGCAAGTTATTCCTGTCCAGACCAGAATGGCAGCCTCGCACCATATCACATTTATTCATGTACGTCTATCTCCCTCCTCCTGCACTCTGTGATACTGATGATGTGATTATTGGTATGCTGTAGATTCTGCTACGGTTAATTAAGAAGTGACATGTGGTGTCACTTTGACTTCATAGGACTTACATTGTTTGCATTAGCATTCTACATTGGCTATAGCACCTGGTATTCCATTGCAGGTGTTTTTCTTCCTTTTGTTCTTTTGTTCTTCCTATTTACCATTCTTCCCATTTACTGTCTCTGCTTCCCTCAACCCTCTCTTTTCTTCTCGCCTTTATATTGTCCCTCATCCATCTCGCTCCTCTAGTCCTTTCCTTTAATTAATATTCCCCTGCTCCCTGATTTCCTGCACCACTTCTATAGTATGTTTTATATCCAGCAACAATGTATATGTTAATTTAGAATACCTATTGTTTTGTACCCTAATTTTAATACATAATACATCATATTTTTATGTAAAATAAATGATTTCAAAGAGCGTGCACTAACTGATGGTGTCTGAGAAATATTTGTGGTCTGAACTCAGAAAGTGGCACAGATGAAAAAAAGTTGCATGAGAAAAAAAAAGTTGTGAAGGAAAAAAAGTTGCACAAGTCCAAAAAGTCAGGGAGGATTGATGAAAAGTTGTGTGGAGTATGGTCCCAAAAAAGTTGGGGGAACATCAAAAGAGTTGGGCAGTACTGAATAAAAGTGCACTTGGGCTGCCATATTGCTAAGCAAGGTAATACCACTTATTCTATGTGAACTCTATGCCATTCTACTAGTTCTGTCACCAATTTTATACTGACTGCAGATTAGAATATATTGTATTAGCCTGCAGACCTTTTTCATGCATAAAATCAGGCTGCTAACTTTTCAAGTTTCTGTCAAGTTTTTCAAGTTACAGTTGAGTCTCACTTAAGTTGTAGTCGAGTTCCACTTTTGAGCTTGCTTAACTTTTTCAAGTCAAAGTTAAGTTACCTTGAGTGGCTTTTTCATATTTCGAGTGGACTTAAGTTCCTTCCTTTTTTTTTTTGGAAAAGTCAAGTTCCCTCAAGTAAACTTAAGTTCACCACTTATTATTTTTTTGAGTGAAAGTCAAGTCAAGTTAAGTTACTCACTTGTATTTTTTGAGTAAAAGTCAAGTTCCCTCAAGTCAAGTAGAGGGGATGCTAACATTTTGAGCTCCTATTAATTTTTTTGAGTTAAAGTTAAGTTTTTTTGGTGAAAGTCAAGTTCCCTTGAGTTATATTAAGTTCCAATCAGATCTACATCAAGTTCTGAATATTATAATTTCAAAAGTTCAAGTGTATAGTAAGTGTACACTAATTGTTCCCATACCCCTGCCTGATGTTCCCTGCAGCTCTGCCCAACAATTCCCATGCACTCTGCCCGCCTTTATTTACACACATTTGCATGTGTGTTGTATTATTCATTACTTACATCAACACAAATATTCATCACCACAACATCAACATGTGAACACATTGCAGGACTGTTGATGGGCACTCTTCCTAGTCATCATCCTTAACAGTGAGCAAGTCTTTTCTTAAATTGTTAGCTCAGTTCTTACTCTTTTTCTTTCAATCTTTTTGCATCACTTAATGTAAGTTGTTACACACATAGTAGACCATATTATATTAAGTAATAATGTAAATAAACTTATAAAAAATGCGAGTTACATTTTTATGTAATCCTTTATGATAATATGTTCCATGCTTTGTACAGTAGATTATGTGATTTGTTGGAAAAATGTATTAATTGTGTGGGAAAGTAAGAGCGGAGGCATGGGAAACTATGAGCAGGAGGGCGGGAAATAATGAACAGAGGTCGGAATGATAAGCGAAAGCGTGGGAAATTTTGAGCGGGGATGCGGACAGCAGTGAACAATAGAAGTGGAGGCATGGGAAGTAAAAGTGGATAGTAATGAGCACCAGAAGTGAAAAGCGGAGGCATGGGAAAATATGAGTGGGAGGGCAGGAAAGTGAAAAGAGGTCGGAATGATCAGCGAAAGCGTGGGAAAATATTGAGGGGGGATGCAGATAGCAGTGAACAGCAGAAGCAGAGGTGTGGGAAATAGAAGTGGACAGCAGTGAGCATCGGAAGTGAAAAGCAGAGGCACGGGAAATTATGAGCGGGAGGGCAGGAATGATGAAATGTGCGGGAAATTGTGTGTGGATTAGAGGAGAAGCGAAAGTGTGGGAAATCATGAGTGGGAGGGCGAGATAGTATGAGTAGAGATCAGAATGATCATGGAAGCATGGGAAATTATGAGTGGAGGTGCGGGCAACAATGAGAATGTGCAATTAATAGGAAATGAATAAACATTAAATTATAAGCATGGGAAACAGCAAGTGGGGGGGCGGGAAACAATACAAACTACTGTATTATTATTGTAAGGTATTCATTATACAACTTGCTTATTTTTTGAGTAAAAGTTAAGTTCCCTTGAGTAAAGTTAAGTTTCTTGCTTATTTTTTCGAGTGAAAGTTAAGTTCCATTGAGTCAAGTTGAGTTCCTCACTTATTTTTTTTCAAGTAAAAGTTAAGTTCCATTGAGTTCCTCGCTTAAGCTAAATTCAAGTGTCAGTTGAGTTACCATTGAGTTACCTTCAAGTGGTAAATGACAACTCAACTCCACTTGAATTTGAGTTGAGTTCCATTCGAGTTCCAGTTGAGTTCCAGTTAGTGTTGCTGCCACTTGGCTCCACTTGGCTTAGCTCAGCTTTCATGGCTCAGGGTCACCAAATCACTCAGCTTTGAAAGCTGAGCTGCCTCTGGTCTACTCACTTCCCTGGCTACGGCTCAGAAGCTGCTCAGTCAGATATAGCTATAGCTCCAGAATCTAAACCAAAATTGGTATACTGTGGCCCAGCTGGGCTCTCAATAGGCACTGTTATTAGCAAACTTACATACTTACATAATGGGTTGGGCTGATAATATATAGCAGATAATAGTGAAAAGGAATGCAAATGAACCTGTAGTTTTTTCATATAACACTTATAATACTCATTCAAACCTCCATAGATGTGAATAAAATTTAAATTTGATAGATTGATGGTACATGAGCACAATATACAAGTGACAGAAGGGCTGGATATTATGATGTCACTTAAGCCAGACTTAAGCTGCAGCTAAGTGGGCTTGTAGCTGCTCAGGAGCACTTCTTAGCTGAGCTGGACCTGTCAAGCTCAGCTCACCGGCTCAGCAGCTTTCGAGCAGAGCAGCGGCAATACAAGTTCCAGTTAAGTTCCTACTTTAAGTTCCTCAAATTCCATTACAAAAAACCCATACTTTATTATCATGCTCATTGTTGTTGTGATCCCTTAGCTCGTTGTTTCTCACACCCACCCCTGCCACCAAGGATGTGTAAAAATAGCACCATCACATCAGCCATCAAATTCCCGATAACCTCACTTGCTTCTGATGCATTGATGGTGATCATGCTGCACTTCTTCCATCATCATGCTCAACAGTGAGCACATATTTTGTGCATTCTTCTCTCAGTTTTTGGATTCATTCTGTGATTTCTTTTTCACAATATGAAGTTAGTTATTTGTATGTAATATAACATCTTCGTTGCATAAACATGGTGTACTGTGCTTACAGAAAATATAACATGAATAATAATAATTTCAGCTTTTCATACTATTTCATGGGTAATTTAGCTGTAATGTCGATGTATTTAATATAGATTTGTATTCACAAAAAAATTGGGAGGAATAACCTGTGAACTCGACTAGAAATGAAAAAAATGGGTGCTCATTGTTTATGACGATGACGAGGCACATGAATGCGATCAAACGCACCGCAGAAAACAACGTGCGGCACTCATTGATTAATTTGATGGAGGCAGAGGCATCAGATCAAATTAATGATCGACATTCAGGGGCGTGGGAAATAATGAGCGCGGAGGGGAATATTAATCTAGCAATCCATAGCAGTGTTGGAATCTCTGTCATATACCATACAATTTACATATTTCAAGTTACAGGTAAGTTCCAAAGTCGAGTTCCATTCGAGTTACCGGGAACTCGAAAAGTTGACGGCCCCAATTGATGCGACCCACTCAATAGTACTACTGTCTCAAGTAGCCTGGTGCACAACGAGAACACAATTAAGTACAAGGCAGGGAATAGTATCGCTGAGGATGAGCAGATGAGGGGCCCAGAAGGGGTAGAAGGTGTGCCCCGAATATTATCGAGACTGCCGGCACCGTCGCAAGTGAACAGGTTAAGTGTCTCGCTTCTGCTATCAACGCAAGGAGCTTAGTTCCTACATACATCGTTTATTAAGCGTATACAACCCCCCTGGATACATACTCTATATCGTATACCAAGCGATAATGGCCACCCTAGCACTAGTAACCTTCTGCCCTTCCCTTCTCAGTGCTCATTGCATTATTACCTGGTACCACAGATACAATTAGAAATAGACGCTAAGTGTCTCCCTGAAGCAGACACGTCCCACTTCCATCTTGGCTTCCGGACAACCTCTCATCGACTCTTTCTCTCACCAAGGCACGTGTCCAGCTAACTAAAATTAGATGTGCCCTAACTTGACCTTACATGGTTGGGCATTGGTTGAGCTTCTGAAAATAGTGACATGTGGTAGTAATCTAATGACATCAACATATGTACAGCAGTATATATACAGTATTCATCCGATACGCTTCTCACTCATAATCATCTCATCGATTGCTTTCAAGTGAGTCTAGATACAATTCAGCTAGAAAGATGCTCGTTTTTTATGTTTTATTAAGCTCAGGTTCGCTCATGGACTCTCCATTCCAACAACATCTCGGTACCAACTACGTGCCTACCGTCGATGAGGCAAAGCAAATTCAGGACTTACTGGAGATCTCAGGCCAGAAACTTCGTTGTATCGACACTGAAATTGATCAGCTGCAACGACAATTAGACATGCTTCAGGCAAAACGGTCGATAATACATAACTTTTCTGAACAGCATCGAGCTTTACTATCGCCTGCTCGGAAGCTTACTCGGGATATCGTCGAAGAGATATTCATAGCTTGCCTTCCTGAAGACCGGAATCCATATATGAGTATAACGGAAGCCCCAATGTTATTGACACGCATCTGTAGTTTGTGGAGGAGAATTGTCATTTCTACACCACGGATATGGTCAGAAATTCATATCGTTCTTCCTAATGTCATAAGGCCAGGTTGGAACCATATCACGACTCAGGAGGACGAACTACTGCGGCAAAGACTAGATCAGCAGCAAGCTGCTGTAAAGAAGTGGCTCGACAGGTCTGGAGCATGTCCATTGTCGATATCTGTTTGTCACACCGGTGACTCGAGTGGTCTCGTTACTGATGATGCCGAAGCGTATTACAAAACTATGCAGAAAATCCGGCTAATATACCAGCAATATCTCCGTGACACCATAATCCCTTACCACCAACGTTGGCACAACTTGGATATTTCCTTCCCAATGGATACTTTACGAGGTTTAATTGATATCGGATTGAAGACTGAAGACCTGAAAATGTTAAAGGAACTCCATATCACTCGCCGGCCACTTCATTCATCGGAATCAATGATATGCAAATGGAAGGACATTATTTCCCTTCTTTCTTTGAATGTCACCTCTGCCACATTTTACAACATTCCCACCTATCCTTTAGATGCACATTCTATCCCGTTACATGCAGGTTGGGGGTGGCTTACGGAGCTGAACTTACATTTGAATCAGGAACCCATGATTGACACAAATCTAGTTGGTTTTGCATCTGCCATTATTTGTCGCTGCGAATTGTTAAAGACGTTGAAGTTGGGAATATCCTTCTTTCGGGACTATGATGATTCAGTTCCACAAAGTGGAGATGATATTATCCTTCATCATCTGACGACATTGAGTCTCTCAGTACCTGCATCAAAAGGTGTCTTGGACTTTTTGAAGCGCTTGTATCTTCCTTCAATAAAAAAATTAAATATTCAGCTTTCAAGATATCATAATGATGATGTCTTCAGAATTGCCGAAGAAATCATAAATTCACTGCTACGTATCCATGGAGGTTGTCATTCTTTGGGATTATATACATCGGATTGGCTGAACTCCACCAACAATCTGGTGCAGCTGCTTAAAGTCACGCCATATCTTAAATGTTTGAAGGTCTCTTCAAAAGACATTACCATCAATAATTGGCTGCCATTCTGGTCCCAGCTAGATGAAACACGTTTTCAGTATCTCATTAATGATGATCTACTATATGCACTCACACCACTTGGGAAAGAGTATTCCGATATCATTTGCCCCCAACTGGAGGAACTCGAATGTGATAATAGTATATTGACAAACATTACAGAGTCTGCCTTAAAAGACTTTGTGAAGGCTCGCAAAGGGGACCCACGAATCGCCGCTCTCCGTCGGTTATCATTATTCGTCAAAGACCCTAAGACAAAAGAAGATCATACACAGGAAGAATTGTCATTGGGAACAGATTCTGCTGTATTCTTTAGAAAACCGGAAAGCATTTCGCAATCTCATTTGGGGGGTTTTGTAGGATATCCGGGCACTGAATATACTCTTCCTACTGAATTTTACACTGAAATATATATTTGACACAGTTCACTTCTCCACATATGGAATTACTAGATGGTTTTTGTAAGGAATAAATTGTTCTCAAACATATGAGTCAGTGGTATGGTTTACTGTCGCAAAATTGAAGATAATAGAATTGGGCTATGTGAAACACTGGCGACTACAATCTCGTGTCCTACAAAAGTTCATCATAGTGATAGGTGTAGGTAATCTGCTGCTCAATATTCATATAAACGCAAGCGACAAGTCATTGAGGTGATGCTCAGAAAATGAGTGATAAATCTACAAAATGATTAAACTTGAATACAAAAAAAAAAATCAAGCAAAACATACCACATACCTCCAACGTTGGCATCACGGCGCACCATCCTGAGTCCACAAGTTACCCTGAAAAAATGGATCTGCACATCCATATCTTCATTCGTAGCAGATTTAGGATCGAGCTCGTACAGCGAGACAATCTTCTCAGAAATCTGATATTCCTCCCTGCTAAACAAAACCTGACCTTCAGAATTCCACCTCGCCTCGCACAAATCGGTATAAAGCTCATCATTATATCCCATAGTAGAAACTGCCTCGTTTGGGTTTATCCTCCGTATGCTGTATCCTTACGCATATATGAACGAGTACCTGCGGATAGGATACGTAGTAGCATAACGCAGATCGAAAACTGTATGATTTTCTGCGGTGGAAGACGGCTGTTGCCAATTTTAACGGCAAGAAATCGGGAGTAAGATCTTATCGTTCAAGTCATCTACAGTAAGATCTTGGTCAGGTGGAGTCCCCTCTATAATTTTCCGGAATGTTGTGTAGTCGGTCAAGTTGGTTTCTGGAGGAGCGATGGAGTTCAGAGGGAGGGTTTTAGCGTATTCCTGCCTAAGGATGCGAAGTAGTGGGCAACATAGTTGGAGCATTGCTGTTGTAAGACCCACTCTATCATTTTTCGAGCTGAAAAGCCACAACTCTGCGCAGAGCATGAGGAATCGAAATCCAAAATGGATAACGTTTACGTGTAAAAGTCTCTTGAACAAGAAACTGGCATAAGCCAGCTATGTATCGAATACCCAGTTCCATAACCTAGCCATAGATCCACTGAACACAATAGCTCGAACAAGTAAGTCACGAGAATGGAAAATTCGACGTGTTACGCACCAATTATATACCTCTAACAAGATATCATATATCAAGTGGGATCTCCTTCAACTTATTCAACAACCCGCGTTTCCCCCGAACCTTTTCGTACCGTGGGTCTCTGTGCTGATGCTTCCGCTAGCTGTCGTGGCAGTCTTCTGCTTCTTGCGTCGAGGAGGTGCACTTTGCTTGAAGACTTCGCCCGCGCCGCTGTCTGAAGCTACAGCAGATACAGCTGCTTACTTGATTTGAGAGGATCTTCTGACAATGGTGTTCATGGGAGTGACGCATATGTAAAACTGACGTAAAACGTGGGACTTATATTCAGCGGCCAGCGCTACACTGCTCGCCGGCACCTTCAGATTTTAGCGCTTAGCTTTAGGGCGTGCATAAGCTTTCTTCTCTCCCCTCCACGACAACGATGCCTCTTCCCTCGTGCCCAGTACATCCCTCTCCCCCTCCCCTCCCTTCTTATTATCACAATAGCCATTATCACCGGCAAAGGCAGGAACATACTCCGCCCCGCGGACAGGAATATCCTTCGCACCCAACATAACGCCAATAACCTACGCAGACCCCTCCGACTCCGACTCCGAATCACCCCCCTCCACAACAACCCACCTCTTCCCTCCTTCCTCGCTCCCCGCTCCCCCTCCGACACGAAAGAGGCAACCACCAGGGAAAAGGCGAAGCCAAGGATACATCCCCCGCCCACCCAACGCATTCATGCTCTTCCGCGCCGACTTTGTCCGACAAAAGCACGTCCCAGGTACAATCGAAACGAACCACGGATCCCTATCCAAAATCATCGGGAACTGCTGGCACAAGCTCCCACCCGAACAGAAGAAAATCTGGGACAAACGCGCAAAAGCAGCAAAGGAGGAACATAAAAAGCTGTACCCGCACTACCGCTTCAAGCCTGTCCACAACAAGAACAAGAAGAAGGAAAAGAGCGGGGAGAATGTGGAGGAGGAGAGGAGATGTGAGGAGGTTGCACAGTTGTTGTTGGAGGGTAAGAAGGGGGATGAGCTTGCTCAGGCTGTTTTGGATCTTGATCGGATGAGGGATGGTCCACGGGGTGGGATTAGGAGGCCTTCTAGTGTGCCGCTTCCTGGGGATTATGGGTTTGGAGGGGGGATTGTGTTGCCCTCGGTGCCGTTCTTGCAGCAGACGCAGCAGCAGCAGCAGTTTCTCAGGCGCCCTTCGAGCGCTTTCGATTCCAGCGCATACAATCCTTACACTTTCGGATTTAGAAGACCAAGCGACCAGCGCCGAGGAAGTATGGAAAGCCTAACGACCACGCTCAATCGCATCAATTAAGTATAATTGAGCTCCGGTGTGCGGCACTGCGGCTTCTCGGTTAGATATTACAATCTCAGTTTCAGAATCTCACTTAAGCGAGACTGAGCGCTTACTAACTGAAGCATGGTCGTCCGGTACGGTGGTAACTATGTGTCCTCAGCAATTATTTAGTTTGTTACTGTAAAATAGAGTAATATACCTATATTAGATCCGATATAAGTATTTGTGGACTATGAAATGAACCGACGATGTAAGCAGTACTAGGTGCTCATATTAAATGAACCAAATACTTGTTACAATTGTGTTACATCAGGAAAAACACAAAGTGTACATTCTGCATAATTATAACTCGGTTAGTATGAATTCTACCTAATAGGTAGAATTAGCTATCACGCCGAGAATTGGTAGAATCGGTGAAATTCTTCTGAATTTGGACTTGTCCTCCGTACAGTTAGGAGGAAATTAGCGGTAATTATAGCACATTCGACACATTATCCTTTGTTACACATATACACACCAATCACTTAAGTTGATATACATTAATGTAAAAGTGATGTATTAAAAACGAAGTAGCCTTATATACATGAAGATACGATAAACCTAATGCATTGTACACTAAAAACCTATCAGGGACTCTCCACTATTCAAGCTTTCATCAGGGACATATGCAATACCGAGTCAGTCAACACTACATTGACGACATCCATTAGTTAGTAACGAGGATTATAAACCATCTACAATCTTATCCCTTACCTATGCTATATCCCACAGCTCATCACACCCGTCGGCATAGGAGAGTTGAAATGCGCCATTACAAAACCTGCCACTGGTGACAAACGATCTATGCACATTTAGCTGAGCACTGGACACCATTCAAAATGAAGGAAACTTACTTGGACATAATAAGGGTGCATCACCTCATGAGTATCCTGGTACACATCTAAAAGTTTACTGGTCAGTAAGTACTCAACACGAGAGAATCATATAATGCCTCTTGCACCCTTCATCGTACACCCCGGCTGTTCGCTTGTAGAGGTTTCTATGGTAACTAAGTCTGCAAAACTTGACAAGGAGATGGTAAGTACAGACCTTTAGAACATGATAGCGTATAAGCAAAGACTCAAACATGTAAGTCGAAGCACGGTGAGGGGACAGGAAGTTTTCGGCAGAGAAAGGAGAAGGAAGAAAGAAAGAAATAGCGACAACAGATGCCAGCAAATCAATATATGTACTTTCACTTGACAAGTAACTTCAACAAACAACTTCAAGCGACGGCTAGCCGCTAAGCGGCTTACTCCAGAGTCCAGCCTTGACAGGCTCGATCGAGTCTCGCACGAATCGAGCCGACTGGAAGGCCGAGGGTGGTTGATTTGCATAACAATTCGCTTACTTCTATGCAAGTTACGGGTAATATGGCCAAAAACCGAATATAGACGAGGGAGGAAGCTATAGGTTGAAGAGAGTAAGCACCGGCATACAATTAAAACCAAAGACCAGATTATCACCTGGCTGATTGTAATGTACTTACTGTATGCACTGTACAACATTGGATTCGGAGCTTGTCTCATCAGTGATTTCATTTGGATCTCGTTTCATTTTTCCAAACCTATTCTTTATGTGCTTATAACATTATTGTGTTACTGGTAGCTGAAGAATTAATAAATATCAAGCTTCGACGTAGACAAGGCTTTCTCGACTTAGCAGTTGCAAAGTATCACGAACTAGGTAAATATATAAGTATCTGCCTGCTGTATTATTTGGCTGGAATATGGGATAAATTCATGGTAACCGACACGTTACGAAATAACTGTAGAATAATCAGTGATGAATTTGGCGTACATATACCAAATTAGATCTCCATGATTCTCGTTAGCGTGATTCGGACTAATTCCGCTCATTGACTCCGAATTCGGAATGTGGGTTTTTCCTGATGTATAATGTCTTTCGGCTTGCCTCGAGTTCAAATAAATTATGTCCGGCCCATACGAGTGGAAGATGGCTCATATTACATGAGAGGTGTTAATAATAAACTGTTGCCAGACATAATGCAGTCGGGACTGGAGGGGGAATTGCGTTGCCTAGTGTCCCGTTTCTGCAGCAGACACAGCAGCAGCAGCAGTTCTTCAGGCGCCCTTCGAGTGCGTTCGATTCCAGCGCATACAATCCTTACACTTTCGGATTTAGAAGACCGAGCGACCAGCGCCGACAGAGCGCTGGGAACCTCCCACTCTTCCCTACCCCCTTCCACGCCCAGCCCCAGGCTGGCATGCACCTGCAAATGGACTCGGATCCCCTCCCAGAAGCCGATACCTTATTGTTCGACCCCGGATTCCTATCCGGCTTCGGCTCCTCTTCATCCTCCTACTCGCAAGCATACGAAGCTCCCCCACCGTACTCGCTCAACCCCTTCGGAACAATGAACGACCTCCTCGCTCCGCTCTCTCAATCCATCTCCCCTCTCCATTCCGGACAAGACATGGAAGTGTATTCGCCCGAATACAGTACGACGGGAGAATCGTATGCTAGTACACCAGCTATGCTGGTTGACCCCGAAAGTCCATGGCCTGCGACTGGTAGGATGGTGGGTAGAGAGAGCGCAGGGAGTACAGCGTACTCCAGGTCTCCTGAACCGCTCGAGTCTCTACCCCAGCAACACCAAGTTCTCGCTCCGGTATCCGTAACACCAACTCCAATCATGTTCGACTCCACCTGGTCGTACGAGCATCCCCAGCAACAGCACGTGGACAACGATATCTACGCACAGCAGGGGTATATGGGGTACGAAGCGGAGTCTTATGGTGGGCAGGAAGCGAGTCAGGCTTTTGAAAGCCTGTGGTGTGCGCCTGCTGTGGGATTCGAGTATCAGGATGTTCATGCATAGGGTTTCTTTTCTTTGTTTTCGTTTTTGCTTCTCCGTTATGTTTTGTTATTTTCTCGACCCCATCTCCACGACTACGAATACGCACTCATTAATAGCGTTCTCTTTTCATATATCATATCCCACTGTAGCTTTAGCCTTCCGTCTCGTCTCGTCTCGTCGTTTTAAATGTGTAGCCATATACTCGTCTCGTCCGTTTTTTTGTTTCTTGTTATATAGCTTTGTGCTTTTGTTCTACATGAAAAGTTTAGATATGTTTTGCGTTTTGGTTAGATACTGAATGTGCACTGTAGCTCTATTTAATAGTCTTTTGTGAATGTATTTTTTTGGATTGGTACGAGTTCGAAGTTTTAGTTGAGGTATTCATTACGCTTTTTATGCCAAGTATCGTCAAGGCGCATTGACTTACTGGTAATTTATAGTCGTTGGCCGCCATCGCCTATTAGTAAAAGAAACCTTTTTTCTTTTTCCTTGTGCGTTCTATGTATCTTGTGTCGACGTACCGCTGATCGCGCTGTTAGCATTAAGAAACGTCAAGGCGCCATGACTTCACAGTATTAAAGGCTCTATCCAGTACTTGGCAGTCGTTGGTTGCCATTCCTGCCCCGAGTGTTAACTCAAGCTTATTTTTGTGCTTTCTACATATTGAATTTTCGATTGTTCAGTGAGAGGTTTTTAATTTCTGTTAGCCAAGACACGGTGACCTGGTAGTACTTGTGTACTTAACCCGTACCCGGTCGTTAGTTCCGGTTCTGAGCCATGATACTTTTTCTTTCCTTATCTACGTATCTTGTGTTGACGTACGAATCACGCTGTTTAAGTTGAATAGTGTCAAGCCAGAATGACTTAATGGTATTTATGTACTTAGTCAATACCCGGCCTAAAAGATCGTTTGTAGCTACAATTTTTTGTTCTGAAAAAAGAAAGATATGTTTCGGTTAGATACTTGAATGTGCACTACAGCTCTAATTAATGTCTTTTGTGGATGTATTTTTTGGATTGATGCGAGTTGTACTGTGCGGGACTTGAGCTTGCTTTCTATGCTGAGGTATTAATAATGCTGTTTATGTCAAGTATCGTCAAGGCGCGATGACTTAACAGTAGTATCTAGTCGTTGGTTACTATTATTTCGTGGTTAGTCTTTTTTCTTTTTTCTTGTGCTTTCTACGTATCCTTTATCAACGTATGAATCACACTGTCTGTCAAGGCGCGATTGATTAATGGTACTTATGTACATAGCCAGTACCCGGACCGTCTCTATTGTTGCCATCGCTTTGTGTGTTTAAATTTATTTATTTTCCTTTTTCTTGTGCGTTCTAAGTAAGGTCGATGCACTAAACGCTATTTACGTTTAAGACTGTGAAGGCGCGATGACTTGGCGGTATGTATGTACTTAGCCCGTACCGAGGTGTTGATTTCCATCGTGATCGTCGATAATGCTCTTTTTCTTGTACGTTCTAAGTGTCTTTTACCAAAGTAGTACTGTAATCACGCTGCACGTTAAGCACAGTCAATGCGCGTTGACTTTGTGGTATATATTCACTTATTCCGTACCTGGTCATTGGTTGCCACTACTGGATTTTGGAATCATTTATAATGTTTATTTTTTTTTCTTATTGTACTGTCTAAGTATCTTCTGTGGACGTACGTAAGCTACGCACAGTCAAGGCAGAATGACTTAATGGTACCTATATACTTAACCAGTACCCAGTTGTTGGTTGCCATCACTCGATATGCATTGTGTTTATTTCTTTTCTTTTCTTATGCGCTCTAACTATCTTTTGTCAACATAGTACAGTAATCACGCTGTTACGTTAAGCACCGTCAAGGGAGATTGACTTAACGGTGCTTGTGTACTTAGCCGGTACCCGGTCGTTGGTAGTCGTTCATCAGATTCTTCAGATTTTTTTCTTTTTGTTGTGCGTTCTAGGTTCATTTTGTCGATCGACATAGCTAGATCACGATGTTCACGCTAAACACCGTCAAGGCGCGATGCATCGATGACTTTGCGGTATGTATGTACGTATCCGCTGTACGTGGTCGTTGGTTGACATCATGGCACATGAAGAGCGGTTATCCATTTTGCTGATTTTTCTTAGGCTGTCTAAGTATTTTTTGTTGATGTACGAATCATGCTGTTTGTGTTAGCCAAGGCACGGTGACTTACCATGACTTCATAACTAAAGACTTTTTTCTTGTGCTTTCGATGTATCTTTTGTCAACGTACCACTGGATCAAGCTGTTTCTGTTAGAGACGTTAAGGCACGATTACTTAGCGGTATGTATGTACTTATCCGATTATGTAACTTATCCAGTACACGACCCATCATCAGTTGCCATTCCAGATTTCGAATGGTATGACTCTATTTCTTTCTTTGCTTTTCCTTGTGCCGCCTAAGTATCTTTTGGTCGACGTACCTCTGGATCGCGCTATACGTCAGGTCACGATGACTTAGTGGTATGAATTCACTTATCCCATACCCGGTTGTTGGTTGCCATCTGTATCACCAATGATATTTTTTTCTTTTCTTTTTCTTGTGCATTCTAATTATCTTATGTATTACAGTAATCACACTGCACGTCAAGGTGCAATGACTTAACGGTACTTATGTAGTTACACAGTACCTGGTTGTTGGTTACCATTCGAAGTTCCTAGACTATCTTTTATTGAAGTGTTGAATTTGTGTACTTTTCCTGTACCCGGTTGATGGTTGCGATTTTCGATTGCTAGTTCTTGCGTATTCGTTTAAGTCGTTCCTTTTTGGAAGATGTTTATTTATATGAAGTGCATTGACTTAGCGGTATTCAACCAGTTCAACTGTCAACGGCCTTATCCAACACTCGCATGGCACTAATTTCTTTTCTTTTTCTCGTGCTTCCTACGTATCTTGTGTCGATGTATGAATCGCGATGGCTGTCAAGGCGCGATGGATTAATGGTACCTTACCTATGTCTATAGCTAGTACCCGGACCGTCGTTAGTTGCCATTATCGTCTGCTTTTTTCTTGTGCAGTCTAAGTATCTTTTATCGACGTATTACAGTAATCACGCTATTTACGTTGATGACTGTCAAGGTATTTACTTATTATAGTTTGGACATGGTCATTTGCTGCCATTATTTATTAATTTGACTTTACAGTATGTCATTTTCCTTGTGATTTCTAGGTATATTTTGTTGATGTACCACTGGATCACACTGTTTACCCCAAGAACTGGTATCTTTTTCGGGGTCTTGACATTAATTTGGTCCTCCTCGACCCCGGCCCGTTCCTCATCGGGAGTTTGTTTACATTTGTTCCAAAGGCTGCTGACAAAGTGTTGCCCATCTCCCAGGCTCGTCCAACCAACGTCCAATGTTGTTCCATCCATTCCCGCGCGCCGTCTTCTCTAACCTGCTATTTCTCTACCCCACACGCCCTCATCCCCTCTTGTTTATCCCAACTCGCTCACGCCAATCTCGAGGAAGAGAGTCAAGTGCTTATTGTCCCCATAATGTCCATAGCGTGATGACGCTCATGCGCTAATTCTGTCAAGAAACGCGCGTTTTGATGCAATCCGAGCTCCGAGCTCGAAGCTGAAGGGGAGTGGTGAATGTGAGAGTGATTTGGGTGAAGAGGCTGTTTGGGTTTGTTCTGGAGGTGTGGAGGGGGAGGACGAACTTGGACGAAGGTCGAGCCGGTTTTGGGTTATCCTGTGAGATGGCATATTCAACGTCCCCTCCGCCAACCCCTGCACGGATGCAACGTCTGGTTTGGCTCCACTTGTAAACGCGTATTCGCTGTTTGTATGGGAGCTCCCCCTTATGCATCTCTCTTCGATCCTGCTCCATTTTGACAATGAGCAATGAGGAATACAAGATGCCAACACTACATATCATCACATCATCAAACCGGGTATTCCTTCCTCTTTACTATCTTATACAATATGCTAATACCGCATAGTATCCCCAGTCAAACTTGGAATATCCTTTGCGCCATACAAAACACCAATACCTACGCGAATCTGTCTAACTCATACTCCGAATGTTGTCCCTCTCTTTCTCCCCTCCTCGCTTCTGCTCCTCCACCTACACGCCCTAGGCGAATATTGTGCGACAAAATCACGTCTCGGGTACGATCTAAATGAACCATGGCGCCCTCTCGAAGTTGCTAGCACCAGATCCCCCGAGCAGAAGGAAATCGTGGAGAAGCATGCAAAAGCGGTCAAGGAGGAGCATAGAAGATGTACCAGGCTGCGTTGGATCTTCACCGGATGGGGGCGAGTTCGAGCGAATGCCTAGACGACCCTCTAGTGTTCCTCTGCCGGGAGACTATGGGTTCGGGGGTAGTGGAATTGCTTTGCCTTCCCCCCCTTCTGAGTCCAACCTACATTCCTCAGGCACCCATCAAGCGCATTTGATTCCTCAGTACACAACCCTTACACATTCGGCTTCCGAAGACCAAGCGATCAGCGCCAGCAGCGCACCGGTAATCTCTTTCTCTTCCCTACTCCCTTCACCCAATCGCACCGGCTGCAGCCTAGGTTGCGCCTCCAGATGGACCAGGACTCACTCCCCGAAGAAGACGCATCCTTCTTCGACCCAGGATTCCTTTCTGGCTTCGGCTTTTCCTCGTAAGACTCATACAATGCCCCACTTCCTTATTCGATGGATGTCAATCTATTGGGTATGAGGGGGGTATAGGCAGTATGTGGAGGCCAGTAGAGTTTTTGAGAGCTTGTGGTGCGCTCCTGCCGCTGGCGTGGGGTTTGTGTGTCAGGATTCTTATGTTCATGCGTAAGTGCAAGTGTCACGTTTGTCGCTTTTTGTTCATGGTTTTTCTTTTTTTTTACGTTCCGTTATGTTCTTCACGTTTCATCAACCCCATATTATATGCCTATGAATACCCCACCCATTACTCTCGTTCTCGTCTTTTATATATATCATATCGTATCGTCAACTGTAGCTTTAGCTTTCCGTCTCTCGTGTCTTCGGTGGTGTCTTTACATTGTAGCCATATATCGTCTCTCGTCTCGTTATATGTTCTTTTGTTTATTGTTATATAGGTGATTTGGTTTGGTTCTATGCGAAAGTCATTAACTTGTATACAAACCTTCCAGGTACATATCATATGTATACCGAACGATAGCAGCCCCCTAGCGCTGGTAACCTCCTGCGCTTCCCCTCCCAGCACCAACTGCACTTTTACATGAGTCTGCAGATACGTCCCCTTTAATCTTGGCCTTTGGACCGCATCCGCCCGTCGATTCCTTTCCAGGTGTCTATGAGCGAACTAAAATTAGATGTGCCATAACTCTGTGGATGGTAATCTGATCACATCAACATATGTACAGCACTATATATACAGCATTCATCCGATACGCCTCTCACTCATAATCATCTCATCGATTGCTTTCAGGTGAGTCTAGATACAACTCAGCTAACAAGATACTCATTTCATACGTTTAATTAAGCTCAGGCTCGCTCATGGACTCTCCATTCCAACAATATCTCGGTACCAACTATGTGCCTACCGTCAATGAGGCAAAGGAAATTCAGGACTTAGTGGAGACCTCAGGCCAGAAACTTCATTGTATCGACACTGAAATTGACCAGCTGCAACGACAATTGGACGTGCTTCAGGCAAAACGGTCGGGAATACATGACTTTGCTGAACAGCATCGAGCTTTATTATCGCCTGCTCGGAAGCTTACTCAGGATATCGTCGAAGAGATATTCATAGCTTGCCTTCCAGAAGATCGAAATCCTTATATGAACGCTACAGAAGCCCCAATGGTATTAACACGGATCTGCAGTTCATGGAGGAGAATTGCCCTTTCTACACCACGGATATGGTCAGCAATCCATATTGCGCTTCCTGATATTGTAAGAGGACAATACCCAGTACTAAACTATCTCTCAATGGAGGAAGAACTCGTGATCCAAGCATTAGATAGGCAGCAAGCTGCTGTAAAGGAATGGCTCGACAGGGCTGGAGCATGTCCATTGTCAATATCCATTTATCCAATCTCTGACCCGAGTGCTCTTCTTGATAATAATACTGAAGCCGAAGCATATTATGATACTAAGCAGAAAATCCAGTTACTACATCAGCAATTTTTCCATGATACCATATTCCCTTACCATCAACATTGGTACAGCTTGTATATTTCCTTCTTCATGGATACTCTACAAGGAAGTTTACTTGAGATTGGTCTGAAGACTGAAGATCTGAAAATGTTGAAGAAACTCCATATCACTAGTAAAGTACTTCATGGACCAGAACTCTGCCAAATTTTACAGCATCCCCACCAACTCTTCAGATATATATTCTGTCCCACTACATGCAGGCTGGAGACAGCTTACAGAACTGGACTTATATCTGGATCAGAACTTCATGGTCAACACAAATTTGGTTGTTTTTGCATCTGCCATTATTTGTCACTGCCAATTGTTAAAGACATTGAAGTTAGGAATATCCTTTCATGGACGCTATGATGATTCAGCCCCACAAAGTGAAGAAGATATCATCCTTCATCATCTGACAACATTGAGCCTTGCAGTACCCGCAACAATTGGTGTCCTGAGCTTTTCAAAGCACTTATATCTTCCTTCAATAAAGGAATTAAATATTCAACTCGATAGGGGTTATCATGATAATGTCTTTGAAATTTCTAAAGAAATCATAAAGTCACTGCTACATATCCATGAAGGTTGTCATTCTTTGGCACTGCATACACTGGATTGGCTGAAGTCCACTGACAATCTGGTGCAGGTACTTAAATCCATGCCATATCTTAAATACCTAAAGGTCCTGTCAAACAATATTAGCAACCACCGATGGAGGCCAACCCATACACACCACAAGTATATTATCAATGATGATTTACTGCATGCACTCACACCACTGGGGAAAGAGTATTCCGACATTATTTGCCCTCAGTTAGAGGGACTTGAATGCGATAATGGTATATTGACAGGCATCACAGAGTCCACCCTAAAAGACTTTGTGAAGGCTCGCAAAGGGGACCAGCGAATCGCCTCTCTTCGTCGGTTATCATTATTCATCAACGACTTTAAGAGTAAAGAGGATCCTAAAGACGAAAAACTGTCGCTGGGAACAGATTCCGCTGTTTTCTTCAGAAAGCCTGTCAGACGCGCTTTTGAATCTGATTTGGGGGGCGTTGTAACACATCGGTTCGATGTAAATCCTCTCCCTATTGAAGTTTACACTGAAATATAAATTTGTCACGGTTTTACTTATCCACATTGTATGAAATCAGGTTTTGTAAGAAATACATTATTCTGAACCATGTGACTCAGTATGGTTTTGAGGCGAATTCGAGGATAATAGAATTGGTTGATACAGTCCCGTGTCTTACAAAAGCTCATCATACTGATAAGTGCAAGTAATTCGCGGCTCAATGTCCATATCGATCACAACATCATCATGAGTAGCCTTCTCTATGCCATGCCTAATAAAAACAATCAATATGTTAACCACAAATAAAAAGATCGCAAAACCCACTTCATCTCAAGATGCTTTTTATAAGACGAAAAGAATATTTCTCCGCACAATGCACGCATACTAAATGGTAGGCGGGTTGCCCCAACTTCTATCGTACCGACGCGGAAGGAATTTAACATCTTTCAGCACGTCGTTATCATCAATCAAAGTAAATGCAAGCGACAAATCATCGAGGTGATGCTCAGACAAAGAATGATCAATCTACAAAGCGATTAAACACTGATTAGCAAAAAAATGATCAAGATAGAGATACCGCTTCCCTCCACTGCATACAACACCGCGAATCATCTGTAGTACACAAATTACACTGAAAAACCGGATCCCCATATCTTCACACGTAGTAGATTTAGGATCAAGCTCGCAAAGTGACACAATCTTCTCTGCAATCTGATGGTCCCTGTGTGCTAAACAAAACCTGACCTTCAGAATTCCACCTCGCCTCGCCCAAATCCGTATAAAGCTCGTCATCGTATCGCATCGGCGCAGATATCTTGCTTGGATATAACCTGTGTGTGTGTGCCAAAACTCCTTGTGCATTAATGAATGAGTACCTGTGGATAGGACACGTAGCAGCATGCTGGAGATCGGAAGCTGTATGATTTCTCGCAGTGGAAGACGGCCGTGGCCAATTTCAATGGTGAGAAATCGGGATTCTCGTCGACGGGTGCGCCCATGATGCGTAACAACTCGTGGTCCTTTTGCTCGCGCCACTGGCTGACTAACTCTGGAAGACCATCCAAGACATCATTGAAGTCATCTATAGTAACTTCCTAGTCAAATGGAATTTCCTCAATAATGTTCCTGAATGGCTCGAAGTCATTTAAGTCGGCTTCTGGAGGTACGATAGAGTTCGAAGGAAGGGTTAGCGTATTCCCTCCTTAGGATGCGAGCCTTATCGTTAACATATCTAGTTGATAACAAAGTTATGGCTGTGAGCATAGGATACAGCAAATGAAGCAACGACCTAACTCTTTGTCTATGCGTAGGATGTAAAGTCGTGTTTGTGAAATCCATTCTATAGTATTTCCAGTTGAAGAACCACAACTCTGCGTAAAGCGTGAGGAATGGAAATATAAAAGAGATGACGGGTACGTGACAACATCTCTCGAACAAGAGACTGGGGTAAGCTGGCCCTGCCATGTCATCGGGATATGGTGGTAGGTCTTCATATACATCAAATACCCGGTTCCATAATAACGCAGTTGCGGATCTACTAAATACCATAACTCGAAATGCCTTTGTCGTCGTACCAGCGTGAAGTAAGTCGATAAGCTCAAGATTTCCAAGAATCTGATCAATGACACATGTAAGTCAAGTAGATAAGAGGATAAATGTGATGACATGTTATATACCTCTAACAAGATATTAAGTGGCATCTCTGTCAACTTTTTCAACAACCCGCATTTCCCTCGAACCGTTGGTAGCTTCTTAGAGACTTCATCTGCGTCGCTGTCCGATGTTATTGCAGATGCAGCATCTTGCTTTATTCGACAGGATCTTCTAATCATGTGATGGTGGGATAATGTTCGAACGGAACATGTTCAGCTGCAAGCCGGTTCCGGATCCGAGCCGGACATCTCTCCTACACTCCTCTCCCTTTCACAGCAGCGATTGCATGGGCCCGCAGGCGGTCTTCGCTCGTCCACATTATGTGCTCGTTCCCCTACCATTACAGCATACTAACAATAACCAGTATTCCCAGCAAAGGCAGGAACATACTCCGCCCCCCTGCAACGCACAGGAATATCCTTCGCACCAAACATAGAGGTCGCGCAGTTGTTGGAGGGTAAGAAGGGGGATGAGCTTGTTCAGGCTGTTTTGGATTTTGATCAGATGAGGGATGGTCCTAGGGGTGGGATTAGGAGGCCTTCCAGTGTGCCGCTTCCTGGAGATTATGGTTTTGGTGGAGGGATTGCGTTCCCTTCGGTGCCGTTTCTGCAGCAGACGCAGCAGCAGTTCCTCAGGCGCCCTTCTAGCGCGTTCGATTCTTTCGCATACAACCCGTACACTTTCGGGTTTAGAAGACCAAGCGACCAGCGCCGAGGAAGCGCTGGGAACCTCCCTCTTTTCCCTACCCCCTTCCACCCCACGCATCAAACTGGAATGCCCCTCCAGATGGACTCGGATCCCCTCCCAGAAGCCGACACCTCTTTGTTCGACCCCGGATTCCTATCCGGCTTCGGCTCCTCATCCTCATCCTACTCGCAAGCATACGAAGCTCCCCCACCATACTCGCTCAACCCCTTCGGAACAATGAACGACCCCGTCGCTCCGCTCTCTCAATCCATCTCGCCTCTCCATTCCGCACAAGACATGGAAGTGTATTCTCCCGAATATACGACGGGAGAGTCGTATGCTAGTACACCAGCTACGCTGGTCGATCCTGAGAGCCCTTGGCCTGCGACTGGGAGGATGGTGGGTGGAGAAAGCGCAGGGAGTACGGCGTACTCCGGTTCTCCTGAACCGCTCGAGTCTCTACCCCAGCAACAACACGTTCTCGCTCCGGTTCCGGTTACACCCACCCCCGTGATGTTCGACTCGACCTGGTCGTACGAGCACCCGCAGCAACAGCAGGTCGACAATGATATCTACGCACAGCAGGGGTATATGGGTTACGAAGCGGAGTCTTATGGCGGACAAGAGGCCAGCCAGGCTTTTGAAAGTCTGTGGTGTGCGCCTGCTGTGGGATTTGAGTATCAGGATGTTCATGCGTAGGTTCTATTATTCGTTTTTCGTTACGTTTTTTGTTTTGCTTTTCCGTTCCGTTATGTTTCGTTACGTTCTCGACCCCATCTCCACGACTACGAATACCCACTCATTAATCGCGTTCTCTTTTCATATATCATATCCCACTGTAGCTTTAGCCTTCCGTCTCGTGCCTGGTATTGTCGTTTTAAATGTGTAGCCATACTCTCGTTCTGTTCTTTTGTTTCTTGTTATATAGTTTTGTCTTTGTTCTACATGAAAAGTTTAGATATGTTTTGCGTTTTGGTTAGATACTGAATGTGCACTGTAGCTCTATTTAATAGTCTTTTGTGAATGTATTTTTTTTTGGATTGATACGAGTTGTACTGTGCTGGACTTGAACTTGCTGTCTATGCTGAGGTATTAATAACGCTGTTTATGTTAGGTATCGTCAAGGCGCGATGACTTAACGGTAGTATCTAGTCGTTGGTTGCCATTATTTCGTGATTAGCCCCTTTATCTTTTTTTGGGGCTTTCTACGTATTTTTTATCCACGTATGAATTACGCTGTCTGTCAAGGCGCGATGGATTAATGGTACTTATGTACCCGGACCGTCGCTATTGACGATTGTCGCCACTGCTCTTTGCGTTTATTTTTATTTTTATTCTTTTTTCTTGTGCGTTCTAAGTAAGGTCGATGCATCAATCACGCTATTTACGTTGACTACTGTGAAGGCGCGATGACTTAGCGGTATGTATGTACTTAGCCCGTACCGAGTTGTTGGTTGCCATCGCGATCGTCATTAGTGTAATGCTCTTTTTCTTGTATGTTCTAAGTATCTTTTACCAAAGTAGTACTGTAATCACGCTGCACGTTAAGCACAGTCAAGGCGCGTTGACTTTGTGGTATATATTCATTTATTCCGTACCTGGTCATTGGTTGCCACTACTGGATTTTGGAATCATTTATAATGTTTATTTCTTTTTTTCTTATTGTACTGTCTAAGTATCTTCTGTGGACGTACTAGTAAGCTACGCACAGTCAAGGCAGAATGACTTAATGGTACCTATGTACTTAGCCAGTACCCAGTTGTTGGTTGCCATCACTCGATATGCATTGTGTTTATTTCTTTTCTTTTCTTATGCGCTCTAACTATCTTTTGTCAACATAGTACAGTAATCACGCTGTTACGTTAAGCAAGTCTGCCTTGACGGTGCTTGTATTCCAAGATCCACCCGGATCATCTATGCCTCCCCTCTTTCGTAATATACTGAATGCCGGGGTGGGACGAAATGCGACACATTACACATTAGGATTTACACATACACATAATTTTATACACATACACATTGCGATCGCTCGCATTGATTTGTAATGGGATAAATACTAAGATAGCAATAGTAATAAATACAATATGAGAATTGTGAGAGATAGCAGTCAATAATTATGTAATGGATAAACGTAGGGAAGAAATTTTCAAGATATTTTCGAACCGAGTTTCCTTTCATTATGCATTATTGCTCATTGATGGTCCTATCCCTAGCAGTGATCCTTCCCCTGCTACATTGGCTTTTCCTCCTTCTCCATCCTTCACTCTCGGTACTCAATGACACCTCGTCAGGATTTGCTACAGTGCTACTGCAGGCTCCAACCATGCTCCGTTGTACTTGACAGAGAGCTTCCAGGAATTCGAGTTGTCATTACGTGCGTTTAACGTTTAATCATGTTTTTTCGTTGAGTTTGCTGACTTTTCTCTTATATAGTCGTAACTCTCTGACTATGAATGGCGCATCATCTGTCTATGTTCATGATGATACCTCACTTGAACAATTTACGGAGGGGTAGAGGTTGAGTAGCTTAAGGGTGCTAGGGATCCTGGGTGGGCACAGTACATCCCTACACTTTATACACCTCCCTACAATATTTCTAACGCGATTTTTCCAACTCCCCAGGACCCCAATGTCCCATTGCTACACTGCTACGTTCACTACCAGTACTAAAGCTCTCCATGGTACTATTCACAGTTGTCATCATAGCCTAGGAAGTACCCAGCACACTCTTCAAGCTCGAAGGCACCCCCTCCTCTCTCATGCAACCTACTCGTGCCCCACAACACATTTAAGCCCTCTCATGTCCCACATCTACATGCGAATGTTCTCTCCTTCGACCACCTTTGTGCGTAGTGTAGCCATCTCTGGGACAGACTTCAATGTTCGCGCGGAGTATAAAATGCAAGGAAATGACTTGACGTTTTTGAGAGGGGGAGAATATGTTTCGAAGGTATCATACAAGTATGATTCGGTCTCGTGTAAGGAGGGGAGGAGAGGGATCTAGGGTATAGGCTAATTCTGGGGGGAAGTGGGGTGCTAGCTGCTAGAGCGGTGTACTTTGATTGTAAAAATTAAATAAATAAATACAATTTATTATTAGCTATTACAACAATGCAAATACATTATATGTAGTTAACAGTCTGAAATTTTTTCAAAAATACACCATATGCATAAAACAAGGATGTGTATATAGGCTCAACAAAACCTGCCTCACGAGATCACGTGGTTATTACCATATGTAGACATATGGAAACCGACGTCGAAATGTGAGCACCTGCTAATCCTGCATATCCCCTCTAATTAGAGGTGAGTGTAGGGTCGACGCTCCCCTCTAATTAGAGGGGATTTGGGGTTCTCTAATAGGATGCTTAAAGCACTGTTAAAGATGACTCTGAGGGAGATTTTTGAGGGAGATCGATGGCGAGATAAGGCCCATCCAATGGCAACCGCAGGGATCATGGCCAGTGCCATCACCTCCCGCACATCACATCATCTCACAGCCCCTCTCATTGTTGCTCCCTGTCTCCAACCCCCCTGCTCGTTGTCAGATTCTGCCCACTGCCTATTCCCCCACCTCTTCCCCCCCAATTGTTATTTAGTTTATGTAATCTGATAGAAATGATATGTAATGATCTTATTGAGATCTCAGTACCTCGGCACATCAACACCAACTGGCAACCTCCATCGTTGCCATCGTCACTTACCCCCCCCTCATCGTCGTGATGGCCTGCTCCCTGCTCATCGCTCTCCTGCCTCCTGCCCTCTCTCACTCCTCTTTCTCCCTGCCCTTCGGCTGTCGGCTGCCCACTGCACTTAGGTCTGCTTAGGTAAGTTCTGAAAATTTTATTTGTTGTGTACAGCTGCCTCAGCCAAACAATGCAGTGATGCCACTGGCCATTCCCCTGTCATGTTCCGTTCTATTCCACTAGGGACAAGAACCTCAGAGTAGATAGTCTAATAGCAGAGTAACTTGTACAATGTTAGTAGGGTGTGTGGAGATAATGAACAAGTACAGGAGTAGTGGAACATTGGCTTCAACTTGTGTGTTGCGCCCCTTGGACTTCCAGTTCTGTATTTAGAACAAAGCAGAGTAAGTGGCAAAATAGTAGAGTTGGCTCAAGGCCCAAGTGGGAGAAGGGTGTAAATGTAGTTGATTTGAAACTGAAGTCTATCTACATTACAGGAGTAGTTTATATAGTAAACTACTTTGTCTGAATGCATACAGAGTAATGCCCATGGGTATGTGGCATCCTAGGGTTAAGTAAACTCCATGAAATGTAGAACATGGTAAACTAGTAGTATGCCTCTAGATTATAGTCATAGGAGAAATGGCCGCAGCTGGAGAATGAGGTAGTAATATTAAAGGGAAGGAACAAGTAAACAGTTACAAGTAAACATTAGTAAGGAAGAGTTCGATATATAACAAGTATACATAGTCCAGAGGAAACATACTAAAAGCGGAGTAAACCTGGAGTTGACTCCAATGGTACAGGGATTGTCTAACTGTCTTCATTGCTAGTATCCTTCTCATCATCGTCAGCTACGACGCTGCCTCTCGCCCCCTGCCTCTCGCTCCCTTCTCTCATCGTCAGCTATCACGCCGGATCCCCTCCTCCTCACTTCTTTCTCATCATTGTCGACTACGATGCTGTCCCTCCGCCTTGACTCACTGTACCATCAATGCCACCCCCTCAAGTCTTTGAGATAGGATTATGTGTTGTGTGTAAGTCAAATATTGCACTCCTGGTGGCCTTGCTGACCCTCCTCTTTGTTCGCTATGTAGTAGACACATGTCGCGCTGTTCTCACCAGATAGCCATCACCACCATGTCCTTTCTCCCCTCCTCCCACCTCCCCAGTTCAATTTGCAGGTGCTGCCTTCTCGCTAGGCCTAATGTGAGGCCCTACCCCATCCAGTACGGGACCATCATCACCATATCCTCACTGGTGACAGTGCGAGGCCAGTCAGAGGCCGTCACTGCCATGCCCCCTCATCCCCCCCTCCCACCTGCTTCCAGTATGAAGCCAGTGTGAGATGGTCTCATCCACACCCTCTCCTCTCTCGTCTAGGTTGGCATGGTGTGCCACCTCCCTTCCATGCCATCCCCTCCTGTCTCATTGTTGTTGGCATGGTGTGCCGTTGCACTCTCCACGCCATCCCCCTTGTCATCATTGGCACAATGCCACCTCCCTTATATGCCATCCCCTTCCCCTCTCATCTTTATTGGCATGGTGTGCCATCATGCTCTGTGTGCCATCCCCATCCTGTCTTGTCATCATTGGCACAACACACTGTCTCCCTTCTATGCCATCTCTCCAATCTCTTGTCATCATCGGCATGTCCCCCCTCTGTCATCCTCATCTTCAGCCAAACAATGCAGTGATGTCACTGGCCATTCCCCCTGGTGCCTCCATCAATGTGTCCTTCTCATTGTCGTCAGATATGACACTGCACCCTCTCCTCCTCGCTTCATTCTCATCGTTGTCATCATTGGGATGACACACATGACACGGTCTGCCATCACCTGTTCTCATTGTCATTGGTAGGACATGCACTGTCTCCCTCACCACATCATCCCCTCCTCTCTCATCTAGGATGACATGGTATGCTACAATGCTGCCCGCTTCGGCCCCCTCTCATCATTATCATCAGCTATGATGCTGCCTGCCTTAGCCCCTTCTCATTGTCATCAGTCACCATGCTACCTCCCCTCCATCCCATCTCTCACTCCTCTTGCCCGCTCTAGGCCGCCCTCCCTTTGGCTAGTTGTCAATCTGATATGATTAGGTAAGATAAGAAAAAATTCTTTGTTGTGTACACACTGCCTTACCAAACATTGTAGTGATATGCTGTTGCACTTGCAGGTGCTCCCTGCTTATTGATGCCATTGTTCTTGTTGTTGTCAGCTACTTTCCGCCTCCTCTCCCCCCACGCTCATGGCCTGTAGCCCCTGAACATGATATACCATCAAAGCTGCTCCCTCAAGACCACAAGACCACCCCAGAGACTGCCTTGGAGATAGAATAAAAAGGCAAAGACCATGTGCATTTGTAAGTGCAAATGTCATACTCCTAGTCTGCGTTGCTAACTGTCCTCCTTATTGGCTATGCAGAAACCCACGTTGCACTGAGCTCCTTGCCAGTTGGCCATCACTGCCATTTCTTTCCTCCCCTTCTTCCACTTCCTCCTCTCCTTGCTGATTACAGTGTGAGGCCTTACCACCTCCTTGCTGCCTTACTGTGTCGCCCTCCTCCCCCTCTCTGGATACAGTGTGGAGGTGTCACCTATCGTCCTTCCATTTCCTCGTGGCTGGTTAGCCATCATCTGGTATCCTCCCCTCTTGCCACCTCCCCCTGGCTGGTTGGAGTGTGGTGCAAGGCATTTTGCTTCCTCGTTGCCATCTGCCACCAAGTGTAAGGCTGTCGCCTTTCCCACTTCCTCCTGGCTGGTTAGTGGTCACCACTGTCATGCTATGTCATCTTACCTCTTCCTCCTCCCTGGATACAGTGCAAAGCCGTCACTGCCATGCCCTGCCCTCCTTCCACCTCCTTGCTGATTCGCCGTCGCCACCCTGTCCTCCCCTCTTCCAGTGCAGGGATACAATCCCATGCATAGAGGACTGCCAGTTTCCTGTTCAGCATGCCTCAACCACCATCCCTGCCGAATAACATAGAGTTTGTGGGAGCAGCAAGGACAAGAGGTACCACATCAGTGGCAGGTACATATTGTAGTCCTATCATTAGTTTTATCTGTACATCCATCACCTGTATGAAACTGTGCATGCAAATGAATACAATGTCTGTGAATGAGACCTACGTCAAGAATTGAGAACATCACAACATATATTATGTACTAGAGATAATTGGCAGGGATTAATAAGTTATAGCGAGCATTACATTGAATCTATCCTCAAGGCCTTGGATTTCTTTTTCCTCACTTTCTGCATCCTCTTCATCTGCTTCTGCTTCTTCTATTAGGTCTAATGAAAGTTCTCTCGCTACATTGCCCGGAGCAGTATGGTCATTCTCTGCTTGTGCTTTATCCGAAGTCTCAGTACACAAGGTCTGATCAGTGCATTTACCTAGTAAAAGACTGCCACTAAAGCCAGGTAAAGTAGTGAGCTTCTTGAACTGCTTGAGATGCATATCAGCAAAACGTGTGCACTCTAGCTGGTAGCAATAGACCTGGTGAGTGAGATCTGGATTAGTTATCTCTATCTCTTGCTCCTTTAAGCGCAGAAATTGATCTTCATCATGAAGGTGAGTAATAACACAGCTGATTTCAATGTTGAGCCTAATGATTTCTTCATGAGCACGGATTATCTTGAAGTGTTGGTCCATCAGGATTCGTGAAGAGGGTCTAGCCCACACTCGCTCTCAGATATCTTGATGTGTGTCTCAAAGGAGGTCAAAGTCAGCCAGGAATGCATAGCTTACAACTTCATCCCATGTAAGTGACTGTCGTGGTGGTTGCATTGCCTTAGCTGCAGTATTGTATCGCTCTAAGGCTGAGCAGATGGCATGTGAGTGTTGCTGAAGGGCCTTTGCAATGTGTTTTCATAACTTGTAACCTGTATTAGATTAATATAATAACTGAGTATTGATTCCATTTGTTTTTACATACCTGTTTGCGATGTATTCATTTTTGTGAGCTCAAACATCTGTGATACAACCAGGGACTCAAGCTCATCAAGACATCACTGATATCGACACCGGCTCACAAGTGTTGCAGCCTCCCTCCACTCCTCCATCTCAAGGGTCCAACATTTTGTAATGCTGAGCTTTATCTCCAAGTCTTGTATGGCTTCACAATCCCTCTCGGCATTTTCATATGCATGTCATAACTGGGTCTCTTCTGATCATTTGCATGTCTTTTTGCCATTGTTCACTGTAGTTGTTAAATGTTGCAGAACAGGATTCTTGCCAATATTAATGTGCCAGTCATTGCAGATCTTGTCTAGTTTCTCTCTGTAAATTACATTCTTTAGCATTAAAATGATACAAGTTGATAAATTTGAGGTAATATTCATAAGAAACACTTACTCGCTGCTTTTATAATTGACAAGCTTTTGGTAATAGTCCATTTCAAGTGTCTCCTGAATCGGCTCCTTTGAAAGCCCTAACAGATATTGCTGTTCCTCGCTCAGCCAGCTATCAAAAATCTCCACACCAGTAATACCTTGCTCTATCATTGCTCGTTTCAAGTCATCTTCACTGCTGAGAATGCTTAGAGCTTGTCAATAATTATTAACAAGGAAACTACCTGAAAATATAAGAAAAAAATCAGATTAAGTATTCACGAGTTGCAACATAACTCACTGAGATTTTGGGAGGTTTCAAAAGCATCCATGTGCTTCATAAATTCAATGATACTTTGCTGCCTGTGAAATACACTACTGTGACGAATCTGTGAGGCTAATGCATTTGATCTTGAGAAAAAGCGTTCACAGCCTTCCAAATCCTCCAACCCAAGACCTGGTACATAAGTAGCTAGATTTGAGAGCTGACATCGCCAGTTATGAGCATGTCCATGAAATGATCCAACAAGTGATCTATAACCTAATGATTTTGCACAACCCCCTAAAGTGCTTTTGCTGAGTGTTGTTCCAAACTGACAGCTAATGTCATAACTGCCTCCCAAGTTGGCTCCAAAAGTATCAAACAGCAATTCAACAATGGCAAGTGGGTACTTTGATCTGTAAATTAATGTTGTGAGTGGCATGAAAATACTTATGGAACCAAGATAAAACATACAATTCACCACTGCCAACCATATCAACAACATTGAGTACATATCCATGTCTACAGAGGGAAATAAATATTCCTGTTTCATCAAAGACACCCCACATATGAGCAGTGCTTTGGCTCGACATATTTGACCAGCGGCCTTCACAAGGGTTCTCAAGCACCACTGTTTCTTTCAATTCTGCACCAGTATTAGCTTCTGCTAATTCAACTGTGGGGTTTAAAACTGGTTCATTTGAGGTCTTGGCCCAATGATTTACAGTTTCCCTGTCGATGTAATAGTCCCCTTGTGCAATCCGTGAATCCAGCAATTCTTTAGAAGTGCCAAGAATGGGTTCATCAGAATTACTTGAGTCAGCCCTGTGTCTTCAAATAACTCGTTTAGCAGAATCATTGCCATCCATTGCAAATAACATTGAAAATTTGAGGGGCACTTCATCCCTCAGCTTATATGTACATGCTGAACAAGCATTTCGAAGCTGCCAGTTGTTCTGATCTCAAAGAAGTGCAGACTCAAGCCGCTTCTTTGCTTCACTGCACAGTTGGAGGAAGATATCATAACAGATAGAGAACTGCTGGCTCAAGTATGGTCTGAATGGTGCTCCATGTATATCACAGAGAGATTTTACAAAAGGCTGAATTGCAAGATGGGGACAGCGGAGGTGAGTTGTATGGTATAGCTCCAGCACACATGTAGTGATTGCAAGAGATGGACTGAATGGTGAACATGGTATCAGTCCATGTTGAATAAATGATGCTGCAATTCCATTCAAGCTGTCAGTAATACTTGTATTTTGCCTGTACGATCCTACTGACATCAAAACTTTGAATAATAAT
Organism: Cyathus striatus; assembly: GCA_025738555.1. NCBI lineage: Eukaryota > Fungi > Basidiomycota > Agaricomycetes > Agaricales > Nidulariaceae > Cyathus > Cyathus striatus. The sequence goes on from JAOVFP010000018.1 coordinate 1,998,104, forward strand.
AGAAGAGTTAAATATCACTTACGGAAAACATCAACAATTTCTATATACATGCCATTGCTCTCAGGCTTGCAGGTCATGGAACTTAGGTTAAAATGATCTAAGCCAAAGTCTCCAAGTTCTTTTTGCCAGCAAAGGTATGCATCAGTCATTGGCTCCATTTGCCGCTTAAAGGCTTCATTTCTACATTCTCTTCGATCTCTGCATGTTCGTGGATCACTACATTTTGATCTGGAGAATCAAGTTAGGGCTGGGAAATGTACAGTACAAGAGATCTACAAGTATGCATACTGAGATTCTGGAACTTCATCATTCAGCAGAATTTGGAGGAATTCTCCACCAGCATGACTGATGTCAATAGGTGTTTCCCCATCCAGAATAGAATCAACATCTATTCCTGCCATCATTGTAAGGGAATCTTCATCTGAGTGACATTCTGCTATATCAAGTCACCTTGATTTCTGTACCTCTTCATCTTCCAACTTGTCTGTCATAGTACCATTATATATTAGACTATTTCAAAGCACTGTAATGCCAGTACCTCACCTGCTTTCCTTTTACACATTTTAGCAAGTTCCTCTGCCATCTCCCCTTGCATTCCCTTTGCTGTTAATTTTTAAGTTGTTCTTTCTATGCCATGAGCAGTTCATTGTGATGATACATAGAGCTCTTTCTTTGGTGCTGTAGATTTGAATTGTACTGTTTTTCACATTTCTGTGAGAGAGGTCTATTGCTCAACTAATGATCAGAGACTGGACAACATATTTTAGTGATCGAAAAATTGTTCACTTGTAAAATCACAGAAATAAAATTCAGTTCATATCTATTGACCAAATTCCAGCTCATCTCACATTCAATGGCTACTGTTCCCGATGACAGCACCTCAACTCATGCTGTTTGGAACCCATTGCTACCTGTTATACCCCACCAAGATCCCATCAGGCGTACTACAAATGGTCTTTCTGTGCAAACTTCTCATAGCTTAAATCGCGAAAAGGCTGTATTGCTGCAAATTGACATCAATAGGCTGTTGGAGGATATTACAGAAAAAATAAAACACATTGTGAAAGACCATGGAAAGACTGAGAAGTATGTGTGGTCACTTGTCACGAACGAGACACACTTCAAGTCACCTCATAAACCAAACTTGCAAAATGCACTTGTACACTACAAAACAAAAGAGCTAAATGATGGTGAGTCCAGAGACTGAGGGTTATAACTTATACATTGACACATGGTACTTATATTACTTTAGGTCAGCCAGTAGGAGAACATAAAAGCTTGTCTGAGATCCAAAACGCAGTTGAAGAGGATGAGGAGCTGCAAAACCTTTCTGAGGAGTGAAAGAAAGAGCTAATCCAAGAGTTTGAGAAGGATAGAGCCATGATAAAAACTGGAGTGAGAGCATCAAATAAAGCTGCAGTTCTCAACTATTGTGCATTTGTTGAAAGTGTACAATACAAGGTATGAATTTTAAGTTGAATGGTACTGTATTGAAATCACTTACCATTCTTTGCTTCAGCTTGATGGAGTTGCACTACATACAGGGTGCACTGCATTTGCATTCTTTTCTTGTGGCCATGTCAATGATTCTATGTATCCATGTTGGGTTGATACTGATAAAAGTGTTGACTTTTGTATGGAAGTTCTCAGCATGACACCATCAGAGGTGGCCCATCAATTTGACAACTGGTCATGCACTAGAATGAAGAGTGCGTATATGTGTTGAGCTCCTTCACACAGTCCAGTTAATGACATAACTTGGCAGTCAGTACAAGAGAATCTCTGCGAGATTTGCAAAAGGAGTGTGGTAATATGATAGCTGATGGGCTGAGTGAGTAGATTTAAAGTGTACTCAGAACTTATCATACGCACAAACTCAAAGACAAGATCCTTGAAAAGAAATCTCTAGCAATGAACTATCAGGACTATGATAGCAAGATTCAAATTGAGCATCACGTTCAGTTACACAGCTGGCCTGCTGGTGTCAAATGGTGCACACCTTCTAAAATCATGGTTATCGACAATATTTGGGACCTTTGAAAAGCTCTTCAAAGTGGTGAATGCACCTGGGTGAAGATCAAGCATGTTGAATACCAAAAGTTAGTCCAGGAAATGAAAGGAAAGCCAAAGAAGCAAAGGTGAACCCACTGTGACAAAGGTATAAGCCATAAACCCAAGGAGAATCAGGAAATAAGCGAGAATGATGGAGATGTGAATACAAGGCCTAAGAATAAATACAAGGCTACTTCAAAGATGCCTCCCATGGGTAGAAGCAACAGCTTTGTTAACAGTGATGATGACGACAACTCTGACATTGGTAGCTAATACACTGTGCAGTTGGGGGGATATGTTTATAATCACTGTCCCACATAGATACAATGTTTCTGATGCTTAACTACTGCATCAGGAAAAATTGAGATGTATAATTTACTCTTCTTAGGCATACTTCACCATAATTACCAATATATTGTGCATCATTACACCTTTTTATAACAAAAACATCTAATTAACATCAATTATAAGAATTACAATAAGTAGACAAATCTTGCATAGTTAGGACTTGGACCCAAATTCAGTGGATATAATTATCTTAAATGTATATAATTAGCAGTAATTAGTCCTAATTATACTGTGGTACAGGAACATCAAAATAAGATTCACATGAATTATATGTTAAGTAGGAGTGATTATATCCTAATTCATGCTAATTAAGTCCTAATTCATGCTAATTGAGTCCTAATTCAAGCTGATTATATCCTAATCATACAGCAATATAAAGCATTCTATGTGTAATTTGTACCAATTATGACTTAATTATATGGAACTGTAAAATCATTCTATGCAAATTAAGTAGTACTTCATACTAATCATCTGTATACCATACTCCTCCATGAAATCAGGTGGAGTCCAGGGACTCTTTCAAAATCTCATAAATTATTACTATATTACTAATGTACAGTATACCTATGCTATTACAACATCTACATAAACTACCCATACTAATACAACACACTACATACAGTACACAAGATACTAACTAACAAGATGAAATAGTGACAAATGACAACACTGTTAGGGCAAGAGTGAGAGCAAGAGAGGGAGAGGAGAGAGAGGGAGAGGGGGCGAGGGGGTGAAGGAAGACGCTCATGCTCGTCACTTGCGAGACAAGGGCAAGAGTGTGAGAAGGGGAGAGGGGTGAGTGGAGAAGGCACTCGCCCTCAGCCCTTATCATGTGCAGACAAGGACAAGGGGAGAGAGGGACATGGGGGCAGGGGGGGCAAGAGAAGGAGAGGGCGATAGCGAGGGCAAGAGGGTGTGAGGGGAGAAGAAGCTCACCATTGTCACTTGCGAGACGAGGGTGAGGGAAGGGAGCGAGAGGAAGACAAGGGAGGGAGAAGGAGACAAGGGAAGTAGGGAGAGGGGGACGAGGGACAGAGGCAGTGCTGGCAAGCAACGAGGAGGGGGACGCACGCACTCTCGTCGCTTGACAGACAAGGTGGGGAGAGGACGGATGTGCGCACTCTCATCATTTGACAGACGGGGTGGGGGAGAGGAGGACGGATGTGCGCATAACATCCTGGCAAGTGACGAGGAGGGGGAATGCACGCACTCTCATCGCTTGACAGACGAGGTGGGGGAGAAGAGGAAGAGGGACGTGCACTCGTCGCTTGCAAGACGAGGTGGGGGAGAGAACGGGGGACAGATGCCTAGAATGAGGGGGAGGAGGCAGAGGCAGAGGCAGAGGAGCGAAGCGTAGAGGATGAGCAGGGGAGGAGAGGGAGGGAGGGGGCGACACAGCGCTCGTCATCTGTACAACGAGGGGTGAATGGAGCGAGGGGTAGGGACGGGAGGATGGAAGGAAGTGGGAGGATCCGAGGGCGCCTTCCGAACAATCCATACCGCATGTGATGCGCGACAACGGCGTGGGTGTGAGTGTGGGCGCGGATGAGACAGAGAGGGCGAGAAGACGAGCAGTCCGGGGCGAAAATGCGGGTGAGAGAGAGGGGAGGAAACATGTCCCCTTGTCACTTGCGAGACGGGTGACGAAAACGCGGGCAAGGGAGAAGGGAGGAAGGGTGTCCCTTCACCACTTGCGAATCGGGGGACGAGGACGCGGGTGAGGAAGAGAAGTGGGAAGAAGACGCTTGCTCTCGTCACTTGCGAGACGAAGGAGAGGGCGAGAGGGCATGGGTGTGAGCGAGGGGAGAATATGCTCGCCCTCGTCTCGCAAATGACAAGGGAGAAGGAGAGGGAGCGGGTGAGGGAGAGGGTGCAGGCGAGGGGGTAAGACGTTCACCCTCGTCACCTGCGAGACGAGGGAGGGGGTGGGGGAGAGACGCCTCCTCGTCACTTGCAGACGGGGGCGAGAGGGAGACGGCAAAGGCGAGGGGGCGAGGAGGAAAGACGCCCGTCCTCGTCACTTGCAGACGAGGGTGAGATGAAGACGGCAAGGGCTAGGGGACTGGGGATGAGGACATGCCGGCCACGCCACGTCACTGGCGAGACGAGAGGGAGGGAGCACAGGAGGGGATGTTGCGGTCCTAGACACCACTCTCGTCACTTGCTGGACGAGAGGGGAAGATATTGGGGAGGAGGGGGGTACAGGACGAGATGGCGCTACTTGTCACTTGCGAGACAAGGAGGGGTGGAGAGGGAGAGAGGGGGAGAGGGGGGAAGGAGGGGACAATACAGCGCTCGTCATTTCCAAGACGAGGGGAGCACCGTCACTTGCAAGACGGGGAACGCTCGTCACTTGCTAGACGAGGTGACGGATAGGAGAATGAGAGGGAGGGAAGGAACGGACGTTAAGGGAAGAAGGAAGAGGAAGGATGGATGAAGGGAGGGAGAGGGAGGATGTGTTCGGAACAATAGGTGGCTGTGGCGGTGCGCGGAAATGGCTTGCAGCCAGTTGCCGGTACGTCACATGACATCACCGCACGCGCGCGTCGCAAGTCCGCGTTCTACTGTTGGTTCGTGAAGCCGGTGAACAAAGACGAAGGGAGAAAGTTATAGCATCTTGAAGAAACCGCGAGAATCAAACTCTGAGAGAAACTTTGCATGCGAAAGAATAAATTCGGTCGCCCAAGCTCTCTCGCACGGACCTTCAAATAAGAAGGGGGCCGAGCTCAAGCCGGCAGAGGCGACATCACTAAATTTTGGAGCAACTCGCGAGCGGTTATAATCCATCGTAATGTGCCACATTTAACGTGATGCACCACAATCTCATTATCACATTATAACCAATCGTAACAAATCTTGAGTTATCCCTAACTTAATAATTCTGGGTGGTGTATTATAATCTAATCTGTGGTTGTATTTTATTCACAACTCCTGGTAAGATATGGAGTATATTATAACACTACTGCGTAGTTAAATGCACTTTGCAATGGTAAGAGATTCACACATAGCAATCATGATTTATACCAACAATACGTAGTGATTACTATTGTCAATGATTAATATGTGAAAGCATAACATCCGATTTTATTTATTATTTGACTACTATATACAAGCATTGTAATCTAAGTATGTAACGACAGTAGTAGTAATTACTAGTGCAGTTTACATAAGTAACTTACATCCAACTTATATCACACCGGTAGATAATTGGTAGAGATAAGAAGAATAAAGGGATTACGTACCTATTGAAGGTACTTACCAAGTTTTCAAGTCGGGGCTATAGCTGGGTTGCTAATCCTTTCAATGCACGTTGAATCCTGCCTGCTTATATGCTTTTCGATGTGGAGTACTCTTACAAATACTCCGGTCACGGAGCTAGAGGTGGGGCTCGGAGTATGTACGCACTGTCACACCCCTCAAACTTACCCTCGGTAAATTTGGAGTCGGTGATGTCATGCATAACTATGCTTTAGGTCGTTCACATCTTCAAAGTTCAAAGTACATACTTGCAGTTGCGGGGGAATGCATATGTAAATTTAGCATACATATTTTGCGCGATGAGATATACGACTCGGACGATGAAGTGGAAGCGGATGGAATGGATTTCGAAGTGCATGACGCATCTGACAATGAAGAATCTGTTAGCGGGGAATCTGACTTCGATAATGGTTATGCAAGCCTGTAGCAGTGTTTCTGGGTTCCCTAAAGTATGATTATATTCTATTTCCTATTCAACTTTTTATCGATGTTATCCTTTTCGTGTTGTGGTTTATAATGCAAATTATAATAAACTGTCCGCTACGACGAGTACATGCATGTGTTGGGAACAATTATAATGTGGATGTCATAATGATTGGATACTCATCAGTGATTATACTACTGTTGCAACGATTACAAAATGATCCTGATACTACTATAATACTTTTATCTTATGATAATCCTTATCTACTAGGAGCAGTAGCTCGCAATAACAGTATATTGTAGTGTGTAACTTACAATATCGTATCATAATTGCGAGGAGCTTGCAACGTCTTATAATAACTCGCTAGTTGGAGTAATCTGATCTTCTGATCGTGAGACACATAACTATTGGTGAGATATTCATTGATTTACTGATGGAAATACTACGCAACTAGTACATGATTTAATAGACATGAGAAACAATAAGTAAAAGGAAGTGTATAAACAGGGTAAGTGAAAGGGTGGGGAAAAGCAAAGCTCAAAAGTCAAAGACTATTGAGCTATCCATGAGATCAAGAAGAGAACACGAGAAGTAAAATATGTACCTATCGAGCTATCCGTGAGATCAAGAAGAGAACACGAAGAAGAATTAATAATAAATTGGAATACTTAAGGGAAAAGCGTAACAAGAGGTGCAAGTAGAATAAGTAGAATACCCCTAGGCTAATGACTTAGGAGCACACAGTTTGAAATTCACTCTGCTGATGTAGACCACGACCAATTTCATTGATCGCCTCATTAATAGGGCTGCCAACGCCAATGGGTAGGGACGAAAGCTGACACCATACACCAATGTGCGGATACAGAAAGTGTCAGATGAACGAATTACGGTGTTCCAGAACTGTATGGTTTTTTGAAATTTGTTTTCCGATTCTGCATTCCATTAGCCATAAGCGAAGAGCCTCTGATGGATTACCTAAGGCTAATGGTCATCATTCAATGGGTCATCGTCGCCTCTCAAAGCAAGCTCTAACTTAAGTCTCCGAATAAAAATTAACCACACTGAGCCATGAAATCAAGCATAATTAAGTATTCAATACCTTTAGAGGTGAATACCGCATTAGTACATAACTGGTAAGGCATCTGTTCGTGTTCGACACATTCAAAAGTTGTTCTTGAGTCTTGAGTCCATTACTACTTACTACCCAGTGAATCCAACTTGAAGGAAGATGTTTGCACATGATTATATCAAGATTATTTTCTCCTTCTAGTACTGATGTAAGGTGAGACAAACAAAGCTAGACAGATAAAAGGAAAGCTTGCGACATAATGAGAGAGATTAAACACGAGAGGTCTCAGGTGACGAGACCATAGAACTGAGTAAGCTTCAGAAGAAATTGTCAAAATAGTGTAAAAGACAAAGAATTCGAGTATGATACGGTGTAAAACTTGGTTAGAGAGCTGTGAAGACAATATAGCAGAATATATACTGAGTAAAACAATTAAATATACACTACAGGATCACAAACGACTGTCTCAGATGAAGGTAATAACTTATAACAAAATAGCTGAAACAGACAAGAATGAAAAATAAACTTGATACTTTGTGTCAAAGCTTGCGGAATGATGGTTGGATGGTGGTTGAGTGCACGGTTTGGTGGCATTAGCGGTGTCAGAAAGGTCTTGACACGTTAAAAATTCCTTGGATCTGGGTACAATTTCGAGACGGAGATCAGTGTGTGTGACATTTTGAGGAGAAGACAAAGATAATTAGTGAGCGGGGAGGCTGAGGAGATTGGAGACACAAGCAGCAGGCATGATGCATTTCGAAGTGATCTTGAAGATTATGTAATCCTATATTGAACGTATGCCAAATAAGAATGTCAGAATTTTAAGTGCAGGCATTGTACTATGTAAAAAGCTCGAAAAGGAGTAAGTACATCAAACGGGAGGGAGAGTTGTAGAGACAATGAGGGACCATTAGGTAATCAATCCCAAATCAATCCATCGGAGGTCCTTCGCTTAGAGGTTAGAACTGATGAAAAACAAAAAAGCATGTGGTTCTGGAACACCGTAATGAATAGCCACGTCAAAATTTACACCTTGCAGCAATTGAGAAGAATAAATAAAGGTAATTCATTAGTTGTGTAAGTAAGACTTAACATATAAATATGTGGAACATAAGTACAGCATGTGTGTCAGTCGGTTCGGTGTTCAATTCTCATTGTGTACAATATAAGTATATATATATTCCGATGTAATGCAAGCTTGAGTTATAAGAAATTTTATACTACACTACGTACATAAGGGCCTAGAATACATTGGGCAAAGGACTACTGAAGTATACAAGAAAACTATCCAACATCTTAAATGGCATCAGATAACAGATCATGTTCAACATTCAGACTTCCAGTATGAAGTACAGTGCTTCATAACGAACTGAAAGCCTTGATAATAGTTTAAGAGTTGTTTAGATCAAGGCAAGGTACTTCACAATGACTCAGAGACTATGAGAGCACAAAGAGACCTTGAAAACGATGCACAGAGCTTCATAGCGAAGGAAATATTGAGAGCACATTCAGGATGAACCAGAGACTTTGAGAAAATGAATAGAACTTGAGGACAACATACAGAGTTTCCAAGTGAAACAAATATTTTATGAATATAAAATATGTGTTCAGAACAAATCAGAGACTTTGAGGATGAGAAGAGACCAATACACAAAGCTTCCAAACAAAGGGACTCAGAATGACACACAGAGATCCATCACAAAGCAAATACCCCGAGAACATAACGCTATACCATTCAGAACAAACCGGGGACCTTGAGAATGAAGCATAGAGTTTCAAAATGAAATAGAGTAATTAAGAACTATATAAAGGCTGTTGGAGCATAACGAAATAAATGCCCTCAAAATGGAGCTTAAAACGAACCATAAATATTCATAACTAAGCAAAGGCCTTTAAACTGAAGCGAAGACATTGAGAATGAAGCAGAGACAACAGAAATGAAAAACATGTGAAACCTGCATTTTGCTATGCAGGCAGAATGCATGCTCTACACTATTAAGTACTAAAATAAGTAGTTGTTTTATAAACTACAACATTCAGTAAGCATTACACAAAGTTCTGTGCAAACATCACCAAGTCACTGGTGCAAAGGTGCTACTTGACACTCTTAAGCAATTTGATCATGGTACATGAGGGTACATGTGAGTCTCTTTGATTATGTTGTCTCTCACAGAACTCAGCCTTTCCACTAGAATATGTACTTAAATTGAGATCTTTAATTATGTGAAAGCTCTGGATCATTTGAACATCTGCTACATAATTGATCAAAGTGTACAGTCAATCATACTATCTTCTCAGATTTTCATCTGATGATGTTTAGCAGCTCTTGGTGATTCACCAGGCTGCACTGGAGCACATATGATATACATATTTACTAGCAAGCAGTATGATAATGATCCAATATTGAATGTTACCTTTCATTCTTGTGATATTTTGTTCACTCTGCCATCCACAGATGCTAAAGATCATACTTTGCTTACTCAAAACAAAGGTGATCTTTGATTGGAGTTTCAGAATAGCATAAATTATGGATCTCAGTTTTTCCTGATGCCTATGTTGAGTGGTTTAGTGATATACCTGATGAACCTCATCCCAATCATCTAATGTACAAAATTTCTCCCAAGAAAGATAAAGATGGGGATAGACTGGGTGAAATAATTCCAGTAGAAAGGGTACAAAGAAGTGTGCACCTATTCCCAAAGTTTGGTTCCTTTGCACCAGTGCAGTGGACAAGTAGTACTGTACTTGATCTATGTGATACATTCTTTATTAATAGTTTTACTGACAAACATCTGTACCGCATTTTTGTGTAAATCCTATGTAAATATCTTTTAAAATCAGAATAATTATTCTATAATTGCAGCTAGTTACAACTTAAGATAAAACCCATCTTCAATGGCTTTGATAATCAGTTGTAATTATACATAATTAGATGTAACACCAAAGCCCAAAGTTGAATTAAGTCAAATATATATAATTACTGAATAATTCACCATAAGTGAATGTAACACCAAAGCCCAATGTGGAATTAAGTTAAATATATATAATCAGGAGATAATTCATGATAATGCAAATACCCAGAATATAACTACATTAACTATGCCTCATTAAAACAATTTATACATTTTTTATACTAAGGCAACAGTATCTTTTTACGAGAATCAATAATTGTGACTAAGTTATTGTGAATTAGAGCTAATTAGACACAATTAGGTATGCTTATATGAATTATAATAATTGGGACTAACTAGCATAAATTATGAATCTCAGTTTTTCCTGATGTGATATAGCATGTATCAAATAACAGCAATGAACTACAAGAACAACTTGTGTGTGGAAACATCTGCATAAGCTTCCCCACTTCCCTAACATACCTCTCCTCCCCCACACCACGGAAGGCAGTTCAAGCCTCTGCACCTTCTGCATAAGCTTCCTGCCCCTTTCCCCCTCTTTTCTGATACCCTCCTCCACACTATGGAAGGTGGTTCAAGCTTTTCACATTCTGCATAAGCTTCCTACCACTAACCCCTTCTTTCCTGCTACCTTCCCCTCCACCATGGAAGGTGGTTCAAGCCTCTTCACATTCTGCATAAGCTTCCTGCCCTTCCCGCCCTCTATCCTGATACCCTCCCTGCACTATAGAAGGCAGTTCAAAATTCTTCACTCCCTCCATAAGTCACCCAGCCCATGACTTGAGTAGATGGCTAGGATTTGCATGTTGAACTAGCAAAGATGTGATGGTGACAGCCTGGAGGGGTAACTGCATGTGGAAAGCGGTGGGGGCATGGTAGTGACAGCATAGTGGTGGCTGTGTATTGAAACTGGCAAGGAGTGGTGTAAACTGGCAGGGATGCGGTTGTGACAGCCTTGTGCTGTAACCAACAAGGTGGTGGTAGATGTGTATTGAAACTGGTGAGCAGTGGTGTAGGATGTCGAGGGGTGGAGGTGATGGCACATGGCTAGGGGGAAATATTGTCAGCCTCCTTTAAGCAGGATGAAGGAAAGAAGAAAACCCACGATAAACCATCAAGGACATGACAACTGTATAATGAAACTGGAGAGAACACTTCATTGTTGTGTTGGGTCGAGGTAAGCGAGGAGCTTTGAGGGGTTTAGTATCAACCAGCGAGGTCAGCAAAGACGAGATGATAGGAAGTTATGATGGTGCTTGCCTTGATGATATGGCGACAGCTTCACACAGTACCAGCGAGGAGGTCAGCAAGGACAGCTGGTAGGATGTCGATGGCCTCGCACTGTATCCAGCGAGGTGATAGAAGGTTATGGTGGCAGTAGCCTCACAATGTAACCAGTGAGGAAGCCTTGCACTGTATCCAGAGAGGAGAAGGTAGAAGGTGGGAAGATATTGCAATAGCTTCATGCAGTAAACAGCGAGGACGAGGTGGTAAGTAGGAAGATACAGTAGCAGTGGCCTTGCATGCTGCAACCAGTGAGGGGGAGGTGGGGGGGACATGGCGACAATGATCTCATGCTCTAACCAGCGAGGTGGCAGGAGGACACAGTTGCGGTAGCCTCACACTGTATCCTGTGAGGTGAAGGAGGGGAGGACATGGTACAGCAGCAACAAGGTGGTGGTAGGATGGCGGTAGGGTGGCGACAATACACAGTAGTGATAGCTAACTGGCAAGAAAGACACAGTGGGGCAGGGAGGAGATGGTCGTAGGATGGCGATGGCCTTGCACTGCACCAAGGTGGAAGGAGGGGAGGACACAGTGACAACAGTGTTGCACTGTATCCAGTGATGAGGTGGAAGGAGGACCCAGTGAGAGGGTCAATGAGTAGTGACAGCTAACCAGCGAGGTGGGAGGGCACAGTGGCTGCTGGATGACGATTAGCATAGCACACAAGAAGAGGGTACGACGTCCGGACTTACAAATGATCCTTGCCTCTGCATCCTAACTCCAAGGTGGTCTCAAAAGTGGTGTCATGGACTTAGGGGAGTGGCTTTGACAGTATAGCATATAGCGAGTTTGGATCACTGGTGATGGTAAGGCTGTGGTGGGGACTGGCATTCAGCCTGAGGTGTGAGGCAGACTGGGTGGTGGTGGAAGGTGGGACAAAAGTCAGGGATGGCTGAGTGCACAGTGACACAGTTATCCTAGACACAAAACATATCAGTTTGAACTCAGAAAGTAATCAGGAAAGATGACATACAATAAGACAGGTTTGTAGGAAGACACAGTAGCACATGGCCATTGTAGCTCGTGTGAGGTGGGCATACTGCATAGCCAATGAGAACAATTAGCATGGCACATCAACAGTACGATGCTTGGACTTACAAATCTGCATGGACTTTGCTTGTCATCCTATCCCCAATTCAGTCTCCAAAACAGTGTCGTGAGTTTGAGGGGGCATGTTTGAACTTTGGGGGTTATTGGTAATGAGCAAAATGGAGGAGAGCCAGCAATGTAGCAAACAACAACGAGAAGAACGGCAGTGACAGCACTGTGAGGAGGAAAGAGGGAGGGTATGGTGGCAAGGCTAACCAGCCAGGAGGAGGTGACAGCCTCATACTGTAACCAGTGGGGAGGGAGGTAGTGGTAGGCTTTGGACAGATGTGACATGGTGGCGCATTGGGGAAGAGGTGGTGCCTGGGAATTGAACTGGTGAGGCTCACACTGTGCCAAGAAAAGAGGTGAGGGGGGGAGGGAGGATGATGGCTAACTAGCAAGGAATACAGAGTGACATGGGCCTATTGCATAACTGACGAGGAGGAGAGTTATGGGACAACAAGCGAGGCAGAGGGGAGGCAGTGTCATAGCTGATGACGATGAGCAGGATGCATTGATAAGGGGGGAGGAGGCAGCATCACTATGTTGTTTGGTTTAAATATCTGTATGCAACAAAGAATTTTTTTAGAACTTACCTAAGCACAGTGAAAAGCCGAAGGGCAGGGGGGGAAAGAGGAACAAGAGGAGGCAAGAGGTGGGAGAGCAATGAGCAGGCCATCGTGACAATGAGGGGAGAGGAATAAGCGATGATGGCAATGATGGAGGTTGCTGGTTGTGTTTGAAGTGCTGAGGTACTGAGATCTCAATAAGATCGTTATCATTTCCATCAGATTACATAATGACAAGATGAAGCAAAAGGCGGGAGGAGGGGAAGAAGCTGGGGGGTGGGCGGTGGGCAGGATCAAATGACAAGCAGAGGGGCTGGAGGCAGGAGGCGACAATGAGAGGGGCTACAGGATGATGCAATGTGCGGGAGGTGAAGCCAGCAGTCTCGATGTCATTTAAGATTAAGATAATCTAAGGTGCTAACAGGAATCAACTTTGTTCATGTTACAACACCTGAGTGTCAGGAAATATTTAGCGAGGATATTCTTGGGAATTTGGTGGATGGTCTTGTACAGCAAGAGCTGTATGATTTGTATGAAACTGAGTGTGAAGGATATTGTACAGCAAAGGCTGTATACAATGTCAAGTATAATGAAAGGGGTATAGTACACACTATAGACCTAATGCTATTTATAATGTGTATGTTGTATAGATCAATGTTCAACTTGCTTAGAACTTGACCTATGATCTGCTTATTATTCTGTTACTGTTACTCTGACTGTGACTGTGACTTCTGACTAATACTGTGACTGTTACTGATACTATTTCTGACTGGACTGGCTGTGCTGATAAAACTGTACTAATAACTGATGACTAATGACAAATGGGTGAGACTACTGGGGGGTGGGTAGCTATCTATCTACTGCTAAACTGCCCTCCTTATATACCTTTTCCCAACCTGCTTAGTAATCCAATTCCCACTCTACCATCCTACATTGTTCTCCAAAATGAGTAGTGTGCAAGTGTAGATTTTAGATCTGAGGCTGTACAGGACAATGGTATTTGAGGGTTAGTCAGCAGAGAACAATAGCTTATGTTAGAACAATGTGTAATGAATTACATTGTTCTAAATAAAGAGCTACATTGTTCTGGGCAAGAACAATAGGAGTCCATTTATATAACAATGGAGTAGTGAACAATAGATATCTATCTGCCATTGTGTGAACAATGGCAGTGAAAACAATGGAGTCATATATAAATAGTTTCACATTGTCTTTGAACAATGGGTAAAGAGTACAATGTAGTTCATTTATTATGAACAATAGAATTGAAAACAATGGAGTTGTATATAAATAGTTTTCTCATTGTCTTCAACAATAGGTGAATAGTACAATGCAGTTCATTTATTATGAACAATAAGATTGAAAACAATGGAGTTGTATATAAATAGTTTCTCATTGTCTTCATACAATGGATGAATAACACAATGAAAGAGTGTCATATTATCCTTTGTTAGTGCATTGTTTGTGCAAGCAATTAATTATTGATATGTGTATGATGTTTAATGGTGATTTAAAAGTTATTTGTTCATGTAAGGTATTGGTTGTTCATATATGGTATTGGGTATATTTGATTAGTAGTGTATTGTATCATGCGATGGTGTGAAGTATTCAGTCATGTGACATGACTCTGCAATTTCTTTAATTGTGGTATACAGTGCATTTGCATGCATTATATATAATCAAAAATCATGCCTGACATCAATCGCCACAGTTGCCATTGGATGTGCCTTATCTCGCCCTTGATCTCCCTCAAAAACATTCCTCAGAGTCGTCATTAATGATGCTTTATGCATCCTATTAGAGAACCCCCCAAATCCCCTCTAATTAGAGGGGAGCATCAACCCTATGCTCCCCTCTAACTAGAGGGGATATGTGGGATTAGCAGGTGAATGTAAGATGGGCTTAGAGCTAAGTAGGGGATTTGGTAGGGCAGTGTAAAATCAGCATCTTTTCAGCCTGTAGAGCCTTGGGTTCAACCCCAGTGCATAAATATATTAGACACAATTTGGTACTATGTACATCATCTATGGACCCCGTTACCTAAACACCACTACTTTTGTACAAGAAAAATCACTTCTTCAGTTTGTCTTCGATTTCTTATTCATCTTACAGAAATGCATATATATGGTGTATAATGAAAACTGTAAGACAGAATTTTCTAAAAGTCAAAACTGTGCAAAATATAAATTTTATGAAAAGGATTTTGGCTAGCTTATGTAACACCTTCCTAACTAGGAAATACTTACATAATATGATTGCTTACGAATCAAACATCCAAGCAACACCCTCAGGAATCCTGTGGTGTGACATGTATCTCTTTGAACTGAATTGCTTCACCATCAACTGAGCATCCTTTGCACCGAGACCTGAGCAATATGCCTCCATCCACCTAATTGTTTTATGTTCCCACTTCCATATGGTCTCCAGTTTAACAGATGAAAGGGCTTTTGGAAGATTGTCTTTCAGAGTTTGAAAGGTGTAGTCACAATGGTCTTGAAGATATTTCTTAACTGCCCCCCAGAAATATTCAATAAAGTTTAGTTTGCAATGGAACTTTGGAAGGAATATACAGAGGTGGCCAGCTTCTTCAATAACTTCTTGGATGAGTGATTTCTGCTCCCTAAAGTCTGGCTGAAGTTCAAGAATCTGTTTTGCACAACAAGAAATTGCCTCTGGTGCACATTTCCCATTGCATTGCATGTGCAGTTTATCTGATCATAGTCCATGTTCAATTAGAACCTCTCATATTCCCTTTGGAAGGCCTGGAAATTCTGGGTGATCTTCAGGAAACACCATTTTCTGAGTGATCTTTTCTCCATTTTTGAAATACCATCCATCTCTCATACAAGCTTGCTTCCCCCCTGGGTATAAATTCATCCTGGAAGTCAACAGTGCATCTTTTGCATATGCAGAGTGTCCTTGGGAGTTGTTGATCAGGAATAGTGCTTGGTGCTCAGGACTGTGAGCCTTTTCAAATGCTGGAATGATGCATTCACACATCTTTAAGTGTGTGGCAGTGACAATAAGTAAGTTTTATCCAGTGACTTTCTTACTGTAAACTTACTTGTTTGACAAACATTTCACCATTCCAATACCCATCATAATTTTTCCCATATTCCATACTCTGACTTCCTTCCTTTAACCAGCCAACTGTCAAGCATATTACTTCACTGTGATGAATTCCTCACCCAGCACCTTTTTTTCTTATGGGGAACTGTCCATTTAAAATCCAACTTCGCTTTTGGCCATCATTTGCCTGCACAGTCATCTTGTCATGAGCACATACAACCAGTGGTCATTCCCCTTCTTTCAACTTCTTTACAACCTCTTTCATAATGTCTTCAATGCAGTATTCCTTGGTTCATGGTTGATAATAAGCCATTTCTGGTAAGTACCTATCTTGACAGTCTTCAGTTACATCTGGCTGCTCATGTCCATCATAATAAATAGTTTTTTTATGCTCTGTGTACTTGAAGCCTTCTCGACGAAGCATGCAGCTGGCAGTTGATAAGCTGATACCTTTTTCTCCAGGTTTCAAATGATAGTGAGGGAGAAGCTCTTCTTCCATATAGCACTTCAAACCTTTTGGCATTTCTCCTTCAACAATTTCTTCAAGGTATTTTTTTGCAGCTTCTGGAACTATACACTGTTTGCTGAACTCGACAAGTTTATCTGGATTCATTGCCCACTTGTTGGAATGTACATATGAGCATACTTCAGCACAAATATTTGGATCATCAAGAAGAGAGAATGATTTCGCATGGCATCCTCTCTGTGAAATTGGTAGTTCTCTATCATCAATCCACTGTTTTGCCCATTTCCTGATAAGTCATCCTCCCCAGTGTGTCAAAAATCCATGGCACTCAGCTACTCTCTGTGATGCGTCAATTTTATTTCTTCCTTTGTACAATATCATGTGCAAATAGTCTTTTATTGCTTTTGCACGAGATGCTTGAAGACCTCACGCTCCCCTGTCGAACTGAACTTTATGTGATTGAATCATTTTATCAATTATGACCAATGCTGCTTTAATTTCATCCACTCAGCTCCTTTTTGCAATAGCACATTGTTCCTTTACTGAAATTTGAAGTTTTTTCCGCTTGGGAGGAGGTGCACTTCGGATTTTAAGCTGGTCATCAGTATCCAGCTCATTTTGCACCTCGTCATCAGAAGACTCAAATTCAGCTGACATATCTGATGTATAGCCAGTGAAAATCTCGCTTGAAGAAATGATACCTGCATCTGATTCTGAAGCAGTGAGAGGTTCAGCTACAATGTCAACCTCTATATAATCATCATTTTGTGCAGGTACCTCAGGATGACTTTTTGGCTTAGCCTTTGACATGAAATATGATCACATAAGACTGGCACCTTGACTGTTTAATAGGTGAGTAATATTAATAAAGTAATATACCACATACATACCTTTTACAAAGCAATGCATCTTGCTTTTCTTTGTCACGAGCATTTTTGTTCTGGCATTGCTTGGTGCAGTCTGAGTTTCCAGTATATGTCCCTTGCATATGCTCAGCCTTTTTCCATTCTTTTTGACCAATTTTTCGTTGTATGGTTTCATACCCTATGTTGTGACAGCATTCCAGCTCCTCAAGCTCTTGCTGGAGTTGCTCCTCTAGGCTTTTCATCATTTCCTCTCCCTTGAGCTCATCAAATTCATCAGTACTTGAACTATCAGAGCTTGATGACTCAGATTCCCAGTAATCCAAATCATCTGAGTCACTGTTTGATGCAAGGGGGTCCAAGGATTGTGCTGAGCCATATAGGGTTAGGGAGGGGGGGTGGTCTCAGGTCCTCTTAATTTTTTTCTTGACCTCACTTAGATTTTTTTTATTAAGACATGGATTTGAACTATTTATCATGCTGAGTATATATACCACCATGCAGCAATCAATTCCCAGCTGAATTGTCATGCAAATATGCACTGAGCACTTGGTACTAAGCTCATAATCAATTGGTATTAGTAATCAATGAGTCATTTAACAACTGCAAGGGTATTTGTTTCTATTTGCAACAATCAAATTTTGTAGCAACTGCAGAAAGTGCATTCAGAATCAATGTCAGAAGGGAGAGTGAACAAGAAGCAAGGAGCAATAGTGGACACAACCTGTCCAATCCTTTTAGTGGCTGCAAAGCAGGTGAGCCTTGCAGAGTCTCAGATGAGACAGACATCACTTGTGCTGATACACAACAGAGAATGAGTAAGCAGTGTTTATTATTCAAGAAAACAGACTTACCATAGATCTGACTATACTGACATTGCATACAGGCATGCAAGAGCAAGAGCCAGCCTCTGAGGATCCTTGTCTTGAAGGTACAGATACCAATAAGCACTGAGCTTTTTGAACATGGTAACCAAAAGTGCAAACATATGGATTTCAAAGCAGTGCTTCAGATATGTACCTGTGGCTACACTATACCTGAGGAGGCAAGGTCTACTGTCAATGTTATAAAATGCATGTGCAAAGGCTGTGAGACACAATGGGTAAGTGCATATCAGAAGTTTTGAATCTGAAGCATACCATAACTAACTTACCATTTCATCTTGTAGTACCACCTTTCTTGTGTAGGGCTTGAATATGCCATACAGTGTTGGATATGTGAGACATGTGGAATGACAATGCCTGCCAGAAACAAGTTGACAATGAAACATAGTTGTGCATGAGCCTTGAGGCCTCCCCAAGGATTTGATCAGTCACGAGATTTTTAGCATGTGAATAGCTTATATAATATCTATATATGGTATTTAGTTCCCACAGAAGGGAGGGAGGGTACCTAAAACTGTGCTTAAAAAATACATTGACCTGATATGTCTTAGTGTAATCCTTGGATCCCCTTGGTTTGATGCATAGTGATTGACAGTACCATCCCAGATACATTTGTCAACAACTTCACTGGGCCTTGCAGTGTTATATTCTTCATGTGTGGTATTGCTAGCCTTGGAGCTCAGCATACTACTTCCAGGTTGTTGACATTTTAAGAATGCCTTCTCAGCTTTTACAGACCATGCATGTGAAAGCTTTTCCACTTGCTTCTTCCTGTGTTGGCCCATGTTGCTATGTAGTCGAGGAGAACAGTAAAAAAATGCATCGTGTATTAGTATTTATCAGTATGTAATCCAACTCAAAAACTTAAAACACACTCTATTTCATTATATAGTAAATCCCTTACTGTGTTCAAGGCAAGGCACCTCATGGAACTTAGTTAGACCCTTCAGGTGCCTAACTTTGATTTGGTCAATCATGAATTTGGCCACTGTACAAATGTGGTGGTGTCTAGGTGACAGGGTCCATACAACATTGTGTACTTATATAAGCATAAGTATTGTTGAAAGAGCTTAAATGCCAAATTATTAGGTTGAGGATAGCTACTAATGGATTTTAACGCTTCAAACAGTTTGAATAGCTATCAGCATTTAGTTGCCAGGTCATCACAGGATGTCACAGATGATTGTCACAGTGATTTCAAAGCATACAGTACCCAATCCAAACCCAATCATTTACACATACATAGTAAACCCCATGTACATGTTTTAAGTATTGCCAATGCATTCCACATTCCCAAAACACTCTGCTAATATCGTTTCTCATAGTCATTGTATGCCAATAAACGATTATTGGTGAGAAAATTCATGATAAATTACAAAGACAGTACTACTCCCTTTCCCACTACTATATTGCCATCACTGCAATAGCTAATGTTGTGCCCCACTGTCAAGCATAATGACCTTTCGAAGTCAAGGCTGACTCTTCTCCATTTGCAGTGTATTAGCAAGAGGTTTTTGATATTGTGGAGTATGGAAGGGTGTTTAAAGCATCAAGTCTTCAGGCTTCATTAGCACATAGTAGACAGATGTAGTATATAGCATGTTGTGCATGGTCGACTCAAGCATTGAATATTGAAGCAATGCATGCACTCAACGTTCAATGTGTGCTTATCTCGTTTATGTAATGCTACAGCCTACAGGTGTGACAGACCCGGCAACTAAAATTTTCACTTATGTAATGAAGGCTTATAATGGAAATCAAATGGTATTTGTTCATTTCACACTGCCCTGCCAAAACCCCTACTTTGATACAAGACCATCCACTCGCATAGCCATGGACGTTCTTGGTACAAGACTAGATGTGTATATGTGGAAATCAATGTGTATGTGTGGAAATTAATGTGTATGTGTGGAAATCTATGTGTATGTGTAAAAATAGGGGAAATCAAACTTGCCCTCTTGGCAAAACAAAATGATCGGCGGTCAAAACAAAACGACTTCCCACGGAAACAAAAGAAAGGACGCGAAGTCGTTTCGAGGCGATCTTATTACGAGCGCTCTTAGTCGATTGTGTCGGAGCTTGAATTTGAAGTAAGCGACTGCTTGGCTCACTCGGACTTGGAGGTGCACGTGCAGGCTCCTAAAACCATCCCCTCGCCTCACTCGATTGGCCTACATGTGATTAGGTAAGAGATCGGGACAAACAATAAACAGATCTAAGAGGCCAAACTCGCGAGGGAGGGGCTGGCAAATTTGGTCTCGGGGTTCCCGGTGATGTGACAGAACCTTGCTCGTGGGTTGCGAAAAATAGTGTCGCTTACAGAAATCGTTAACTTCACACGCAATATATTGTGTCCCACGCAGGTTCCAGCAGCCTCAGTTCCCCGCACATCGTTTTCAAGATTCAGAACTTCATACTGTAGAAATCAATGGAATAAATTTTACTGAGCTATTGTATGACTGCACTTATGCATTTGCTAAATTTAGTATATACCATAAGCTAGCTAGTCCTGTTGCAGCACATACTATACAATAATGGAATAGGGTCAGCAAGCAGCATAGCCCACTACCTTTAAGTACAAGGATGCCATCATGCAGTGGTTGCATGTGGGGTAGAAGGGACTTAGAGGTGCGGCATAGTGGGTGAATGGGAGGAGAACATAATAGATATTGCAGTTTACGTAGTATACATGTAGTGATGATAAATAAGGTGTGCATGTACCAGCATAGGATAAATGAATTGAAAGTGGGGAATTACACTTTCCTTTGTTTTTTGTTGGTTCTGGGCCTGTTTCAACTCTTTTCACAGCAGGTTCAGGCTCGGTGGTCACTGGTGCAGAGATAGAGGCTAGGAGGAAGTAAATTTATATGTAGAAAAATAGCTAATAAGTGCATTTAATACAAGCTTTATAGTTTGAAGCCACATTTATTTAAGTCCCAATGTCATCCCTTGAAAGTTTCAATGCTCAATATCGATGTTCAATATCAGTGAATAACCATAATATTTTAAAATCCTAAAGCGATGTGGGATTGATATATAAGCTTAGATAATATGGCAGGAGTACAGTATATTGCGTGTGAAGTTAACGATTTCTGTAAGCGACACTATTTTTCGCGACCCACGAGCAAGGTTCTGTCACATCACCGGGAACCCCGAGACCAAATTTGCCAGCCCCTCCCTCGCGAGTTTGGCCTCTTAGATCTGTTTATTGTTTGTCCCGATCTCTTACCTAATCACATGTAGGCCAATCGAGCGAGGCGAGGGGATGGTTTTAGGAGCCTGGTGCACGCGTGAACTCCTGTCACCACATTGCACGCGCATCAACCAACTTTAATCCCAGATGAAACTCCGCAGGAGCCATCAGCCATTTGTTTTGATACGATGTGGGGGTGTCAAACTGTCAAACCTCGGTCGGAACAAAACGAAGTTCCCACATAACAAAAAAACTGCTTGGCACAACAAAACAGCCAAGTTTGATTTCCCCTAATCAATGTGTATGTGTGTCGTACGATGTGTAATGTGTCGCATTTCGTCCCTCCCGCTGAATGCCCGTACACACGTAAGTGAATGCTCATATACATTCATAACCTATGAAGTTATATCTGGAACCTCAAAACAGCGTTTTTACGTGTGCAGTCGCATGTCGGAAAGTGGACACGTCTTCCATTCCAGCGCCAACGTCGATGGTTCGGAGTTTCACCAAGCGGTCCCGTTGTGTTGGCAACCTATTTATTTGATTCCTGTTCTAGGAATTCGCTTGTGTTTCTATGGGAGACGTTAATTAATTCTTCAATTCTTGAAGGTACATAAGTGTATAATGAGTCAGTCCATTCATTTTTGATTCCCATTGGTGGATGTCGCTTGTGTTTCTATGGGAGTAGTTAATTAACGCTTAACTTTCGACTCTTGGGCAGCATGTTTGTTTCGCGAAGCATGCATAGAAATGATTGAAAAGGAGCATTACAACTCATTCCTGGACGACTATGGGATTGTAGAACGAATTAACTTTTTTGTCTTTTGATTGATATTTTGTTGCGTTGTATCATTTAACAGAAGCTTTGAAGATAGAATAAACAATGAGCGAAATTCGGAGAGGCCTAGAATATTAATGATAGCGACGAATGCCGAGAGTTTATTCTCACGTAGATCAATGCTAGCTGCAGGGTATGGGAACGAAAAAGTTCCCCTCATCCTACTTGGTACGCACTGATAGCGCCCACCTGGCTTGTTCACCAACGTCCCCTGGTCGTTTCTTCATGATATCTGTTAGGAGAGATTTAGCGCTTAAGAACTATCAAGTAGTCCAATTGATGCGACCCATCCAATAGTACTACCGCCTCAAGTAGGTTCACAATGAGGACACGATTAAGTACAAGGCAGGGAATATTGCTGAGGATGAAAAGATGGGGGGCTTCGAAGGGATAGAAGGTGTGCCCCGAACATTATCGAGACTGCTGTCACACGTGAATGCGTTAAGTGTCTCGCTTTTGCTATCAACGCAAGGAGCTTAGTCCCTACATCGTCCATTAAGTGTATAAAAACCCTCCGGCTACACATTCTATATCGTATACCAAGCGATAACGGCCTCCCTAGCGCTGGTAACATCCTGCTTTTCCCTTCCCAGAGCCAACTGCACTATTACCTGGGACCGCAGATACAATTAGAAATAGACGCTAAGCGTCTCCCCGAAGCAGACACGTCTACTTTGATCCGGGCTTTCAGACAACCTCCTCTCGTCGATTCCTTGATTCCTTTCTCTTACCAATTCGTCGCTCCACTCCACACAGGATATGGAAGTGTATTCACCGGAATACAGTACGACCGAGGAATCGTACACTTCTACACCTGCTACGCTGGTGGACCCGGAGAGCCCGTGGCCTGCTGGGTCAGGGAGGATTGTTGATGTGGGTGGA
Organism: Cyathus striatus; assembly: GCA_025738555.1. Lineage (NCBI taxonomy): Eukaryota > Fungi > Basidiomycota > Agaricomycetes > Agaricales > Nidulariaceae > Cyathus > Cyathus striatus. Next base: position 2,021,307 of record JAOVFP010000018.1, read on the forward strand.
GAAAGTGTGGGGAGTACAACGTACTCAGGGTCTCCTGAACCGCTCGAGTCTCTCCTCCCTCAGCAGCAAGTTCTTGCTCCGGTACCAGTTACGCCCACTCCGGTGATGTTTGACTCTACCTGGTGGTATGAGCACCCGCAGCAGCAACAGCAGGTCGAAACCGATCTGTACGCGCAGCAGGGATATATAGGGTATGAAGGCGAGCCTTATGGGGGGGCAAGAGGCCAGTCAAGCTTTTGAGATTTTATGGTGTGCGCCAGCTGTGGGGTTTGAGTATCAGGATATTCATGCATAGGTTTTTTGTTCGTGCTTTTGCTTTCTTTCTTTTATCCGTTATGCTTCATTATGATTTCATTCTCGTTCTACCCCATCTCATACCGCTCTACGAATACCCACTCATTAATCGCGTTCTTTTTCATATACCATATCGTGCCAACCTGTAGCTTTAGCCTTCCGTCTCGTGTCTCGTATCGTCGTTTTAAATGTGTAGCCATATTCGTCTCGTCTGTTCTTTTGTTTCCTGTTATATAGTTTATGTTTTGTTCTACATTAAAAGTTTAGATATGTTTTGCGTTTTGGTTAGATACTGAATGTGCACTGTAGCTATATTTAATAGTCTTTCGTGAATGTATTTTTTGGATTGGTACGAGTTCGTTCGAAGTGAAGTTTTGTAGAGGTATTCATCACGCTTTTTTTGGTAAGTATCGTCAAGGCGCATTGACTTAACGGTAGTATCCACTGTCCAGTCGTTGATTGCCATGACTTCATAGCTAAAGCCTTTCTTTTTCTTTTTTCTTGTGCTTTTAAGTATCTTATGTCGACGTACCGCCGGATCATGATGTTTACGTTAAGAACCGTCAATGCGCGATGACTTGACAGTATTAAAAGCTCTATCCAGTACTTGGCGGTCATTGGTTGTCATTCCTGGGCCGAGTGTTAACTCAAGCTTATTTTTGTACTTTCTACGTATTGAATTTTCGATTTTTCTGTTAGCCAAGGCACAGTGACTTGGCAGTACTTGTGTACTTAACCCGTGGTCATTGGTTCCAATTCTTAGTCATGATGCTTTTTTTCTTTTTCTTGTGCTTTCTACATATCTTGTGACGACGTACGAATCACACTGTTTAAGTTGAATAGTGTCAAGCCAGAATGACTTAACGGTATTTATGTACTTAGTCAGTACCCGGCTTTAAAGAGGTCTTTGTTTCCCGCTATATAATTTTTTGTTCTGAATATATATATATATGTTTCGGTTAGATACTTGAATGTGCACCACAGCTTTATTTAATGTCTTTTGTGGATGCATTTTTTGGATTCTTAATGGTTGTATCCAGTCGTTGGTTGCCATGACCACTTAACTAAAACCTTTTTTCTTTTTCTCGTGATTTCTACGTATCTTATGTTGATGCCCAGTGAAAAGTGGATGTATTGGAATCGAGCCAAAAACGAGTTGAATCGAGTGGGTTTGAGCGTGGTTGAGCGTGGTTAAGCGTGATCAAGTGAATCGAGCAAAATTGGTGTATGTAAGCAGTTTGTAAATCTGCTTGTTATCTTATCTGTTCAATTATATATGTTTGTTGTTTCCAATTCCAAAGTTATACATACACTGCAGTATTGATATGGACTTCGTTGAACTGTTCTTTCGACATTCGTATCGTTTTCCATTTCCCTTAGTTCCACTTCACATTCAAGTTCAATTTCAAACTCATCTGATCGCGACGTCGCGTCCACGGTCCATGCGCAATCTGCTTCTCTGCCTCCTACCACTTCCTTCCCCCCGCTTCCTTCCTTCCCTTCCCCCCACTTCCTTTCCTCCCTTCCCCTCCCCCTCTTCCTCCCTCCCCTCCTTCCCCCCTTGCCTTTATCTTTTTTGACCACCCCCTCTCTACGTTTAGTTTCGCATCGCCCTTTGTGCAGCACCCCAAGGCCTATCTTAACACTGAACATAGCGCATACAGCCCCTTGCTGTAGCTCACATATATTAACCGACGACAATGCCACATAACGCGACACCACGAGCTTATGCTCTGTCTATACACCCCACCTTCATTCCACCATATTGATATGAGTATGCTGCGCTGGAGTAGCCACCTCGCAATCCCTTGAGATGAATTTGGGGGTTGGGCGTCAGGTGGGGAGAGATACATATGGGGATGATCCTGGGGAGGATCTGATTCGTGGGTCCGTTACTCTTGTTCATAGGTTGCGATCCTGCTGCCCTCCGGATCACTTACAACTTCGAAGCAGGGATGTGGTTATATTCACGTTTGGCCTGAGGGGAACAAGGCGTTGACTAGTCGACCAACCTCAAGCATGCATGCCTCAAGCGCTCAATCAGCCCATTTGTAAGTTTCCTTCTTTTATTCCGTTGTTATCCTGATCAGCTCAAGCCCAGTCCAAAGCCCAATCCTAGCCATTGTCAGCTCCACCCCAGAGCGAAGCCCTTGCTGTCATTGCTTTCATGTGCAAGTTGCGGAAGGAGACTGTCAGAAAGAAGGACATGGTCAGGTAAGTAATAGTTTCACTTGCTACATTTTGTTTGATACCATGCCTAGGAATTGACGCAATGTGTTGTGGATAGTGGCGTGTGCTTGGAATTCCCTAGGCCAATTTTCCTCATTTTTGTGAGTTTTTTTAAATTTCCTCCTTTGTTATCCTTTTGTTTCGAGGAAATGTGTTAGGGTGGACTTGAGCGAGTCGTGTTAGCTGTGGGAGCTGGCCATATATCATTGCAGGGGACAGCGAAGGGGGTAGAGGATGGGCAGCGGATCCGGTATGGGGTAGATATGGGGTAGCAGTAGGGGTAGCAGAGGGGGGCGGTCCCAATACACTTGATTGGCACTCTATTTCGCTTCATTGCACTTGATTGTGTTCATTTCTGCTCCATTCCGCTCGATTTGGCTCGATTCCACTTACTTTAGATACTTTTTCTGGGTTGTATTGTACTTATAGCTACTAAATAAAATGGAATCATTGTTATAATAAAAGTACTCTATTTCAGTCGATGGCACTCGGTTGAATCGAGTATATGGTCAAATTCTTAGTGAGGATTGATTTTTTTTAATTGAGTCGATTCGGCTTAATTCCAATCGTTCCCACTCGATTTCGGCTCGATTCCAATACATCCACTTTTCACTGGGGTTGATGTATGAATCACGCTGTTTGTCAAGGCGCGATGACTAGACGGTACTTATGTACTTGGTCAGTATGCGGTCGTTGGCTGCCATTCCTTCAATAATGTCCAGTTATCATTCCTGTTTATCCTTTTTATTTCTTATTTTTTTTGTACTTTCTACGTATTGAATTTCGATGTGTTCAGTGAGAGGTTTGTGTTAGCCAAGGCACGGTGACTTGGTAGTACTTGTGTACTGAACCCGTACCCGGTCATTGGTTCCAATTTCTGGTCATGATGCTTTTTTTCTTTATCTTGTACTTTCTACGTATCTTGCGTCAACATACGAATCACGCTGCTTAAGTTGAATAGTGTCAAGTCAGAATGACTTAACTATATTTATGTACTTAGTCAGTCCCAGCCTTAAAAATATTTCCTTCATACGCATCGAATACCCGGTTCCATAATAACCCAGTTGCGGATCTACTGAATACAATCACTCGAACTGCCTTTGTCGTCGTACCAACGTGAAGTAAGTCGATAGACTCGAGATTTCCAAGAATCTGGTCGATGACACATGTAAGTCAAAAAGAGGATAAAGAAGACGACGTGTTACATACCTCTAACAAGATATCGAGTGGCATCTCTGTCAACTTGTTCAACAACGTGCATTTCCCCCGATCATTCTTCGTGCCATGTGTCTCGGTACTGGTGCTTCCGCCAGCTGTTGTGGCAGTCTTTTGTTTCTTGTGTCGAGGCGTTGGTAGCTTCTTAGAGACTTCGTCTGCGTCGCTGTCCGATGCTATCGCAGATGCAGCTTGCTTGATTCGACAGGATCTTCTAACCATGTGATGGTGGGATAATGTTCGAAAGGGACATATTCAGCCGCAAGCCGGTTCCGGATCTGAGCAGGACCCTGCGTCGCTAGGTCTGCATGACACCTCCCTCCTACACTCTCCCTCTCCCTTCCACAGCAGCGATTGCATGGACCCGCAGGCGGTCTTCGCTCGTCCCCAGTATGTCCTCATTCCCCTACCCTTACAGCATACTAACAATAACCAGTATCCCCAGCAAAGGCAGGAACATACTCCGCCCCCCTGCAATGCTCAGGAATATCCTTCGCACCAAACATAGGCTGTTTTGGAACTTGATCAGATGAGGGATGGTCCTCGGGGTGGGATTAGGAGGCCTTCTAGCGTGCCGCTTCCGGGAGATTATGGGTTTGGAGGGGGGATTGCTTTGCCTAGTGTCCCGTTTCTGCAGCAGGCGCAGCAGCAGTTCCTCAGGCGCCCTTCAAGCGCGTTCGATTCCAGCGTGTACAATCCTTACACTTTCGGATTTAGAAAGCCAAGCGACCAGCGCCGACAGAGCGCTGGGAACCTCCCACTCTTCTCTACCCCCTTCCACGCCCAGCCGCAGGCTGGCATGCACCTGCAAATGGACTCGGATCCTCTCCCAGAAGCAGACACATCCCTCTTCGACCCCGGTTTCCTATCCGGCTTCGGCTCCTCCTCATACTCGCAAGCATACGAAGCTCCTCCACCATACTTGCTCAACCCGTTCGGAACAATGAACGACCTCGTCGCTCCCCTTTCTCAATCCATCTCGCCTCCGACCAGGAACTCGTATGCTAGTACACCAGCTACGCTTGTGGGCCCTGAAAGTCCCTGGCTTGCCACTAGGAGGATGGTGGGTGGAGAAAGCGCGGGGAGTACAGCGTACTCCGGGTCTCCTGAACCGCTCGAGTCTCTTCCCCAGCAACACCAAGTTCTCGCTCCGGTACCCGTAACGCCCACTCCAGTTATGTTCGACTCGACCTGGTCATACGAGCACCCCCAGCAACAGCAAGTAGACAACGATATCTACGCACAGCAGGAGTATATGGGTTACGAAGCCGAGTCTTATAGTGGGCAGGAAGCAAGCCAGGCTTTTGAAAGTCTGTGGTGTGCGCCTGCTGTGGGATTTGAGTATCAGGATGTTCATGCGTAAGGTTTCTTTTTTTGTTTTCGTTTTTGCTTCTCCGTTATGTTTTGTTACGTTCTCGGCCCCATCTCCACGACTACGAATACCCACTCATTAATCGCGTTCTCTTTTCATATATCATATCCCACTGTAGCTTTAGCCTTCCGTCTCGTGCCTGGTATTGTCGTTTTAAATGTGTAGCCATACTCTCGTGATCTGTTCTTTTGTTTCTTGTTATATAGTTTTGTGCTTTTGTTCTACATGAAAAGTTTAGATATGTTTTTGCGTTTTGGTTAGATACTGAATGTGCACTGTAGCTCTATTTAATAGTCTTTCGTGAATGTATTTTTTTTGGATTGGTACGAGTTCGTTCGAAGTGATGTTTTTGTAGAGGTATTCATCACGCTGTTTATGGTAAGTATCGTCAAGGCGCATTGACTTAACGGTAGTATCCACTGTTCAGTTGTTGATTGCCATGACTTCATAGCTAAAGCCTTTCTTTTCTTTTTTCTTGTGTTTAATGTATCTACATAGTCTCAACGTACTGCTAGATCAAGATGTTCACGCTAAACACCGTCAAGGCGCGATGCAACGATGACTCTGCGGTATGTACGTACGTATCCGCTGTACGCGGTCGTTGGTTGACATCATGGCACTGGATGCATGACGAACCGTTATCCATTTCGCTGATTTTTCTTAGGCTGTCTAAGTATTTTTTTGTCGATGTACGAATCATGCTGTTTGTGTTAGCCAAGGCATGGTGACTTACCATGACTTCATAACTAAAGACTTTTTCTTGTGCTTTCAATGTATCTTTTGTCAATGTACCACTGGATCAAGTCGTTTCTGTTAGAGACGTTAAGGCACGATTGCTTAGCGGTACCTATGCACTTATTCAGTACACGGCCCATCGTTAGTTGCCATTCCAACTTCCGAGTCGTTTGACTAGGTATCTTTTGGTCGACATCCCACTGGATCGCGCTGTACGTTGGAGTAGCCCGAGCGGTCATGGCGGTTGGGTACCAGGATGGATTGATGATGTATCCTACGTACAAACAGGTATATATACTTCTGTACATGCTGAGACTATGTGTGTGCCGCATGCCATACTCCAACGTTAAGCACTGTCAACTCACGATGACTTAGTGGTATGCATTCACTTATCCCATACCCGGTCGTTGGTTGCCATCGGTATCACCAATGATATTTTTTTATTTCTTTTTTCTTGTGCATTCTAAGTATCTTATGTATTACAGTAATCACACTGTACGTCAAGGTGCGATGACTTAACGGTACTTATGTAGTTACCCAGTACCTGGTTGTTGGTTACCATTTGGAATTCCTAGTGTATCTTTTATTGAAGAATTAAACATGTGTACTCTTCCAGTATCCGGTTGATGGTTGCGATTTCCGATTGCCTGTTCTTGCGTGTTCGTTTAAGGGGTTCCTTTTTGGAAGATATTTATTTATATGAAGTACATCGACTTAGTGGTATTCAACTAGTTCAACCGTCAACCGCTTTATCCAATACCTGCATGGCACTAATTTCTTTTCTTTTTCTCGTGCTTCCTACGTATCTTGTGTCGATGTACGAATCACGATGGTTGCCAAGGCGCGATGGATTAATGGTACCTTACCTATGTCTACAGCTAGTACCCGGACCGTTGTTAGTTGCCATTATCATGTTTACATCTGCTTCATTTTCTTGTGCATTCTAAGTATCTTTTATCGATGTATTACAGTAATCATGCTATTTACGTTGATGACTGTCAAGGTACTTTTACCTGGTCGTTGGTTGCCATGATTTGTTAATTTGTCTTTACAGTATGTCATTTTCCTTCTTGTGATTTCTACGTATATTTTGTTGATGTACCACTGGATCACACTATTTACCCTAAGAGCTGTCAGGGCACGATGACTTATTGGTACTTACGTACATGGCCGTTGGTTGCCGTTCGTCGGAATCTTCTGGGGCTTTTTCTTTTGGTTGTACGTTCTAACTTGAAATATCATTCACCGTTAAGGCGCGATAATTTAGTGGTACTTACCCAGTCATTCGTTGCCATTTCTCGGCGAGTGTTTATTATTATTATCTTTTTTCGATGTAGTACAATAATCACTATGTTTACGTTAAGTACCGTCAAGGCAGGATGACTTAACGGTACTTATGTGCTTAGCGCTTAGCCTGTACGCGGTCGTTGGTTACCATTACGTACTATTCAATCTCAGATTTTTCTTAGGCTGCCTAATAAGTGTCTTTTGTCGATGTAGAACTGGATCATGCTGTACGTTAAGCACCGTCAAGGCAGAATGACTTAATGGTACCTATGTACTTAGGCTGTATCCAGTCGTTGGTTGCCATTAGGTATGAATCTGTATCGTGTTTATTTCTTTTTTTTATACACGAGCGTTGCAACTTATTCCCGAGCGACTATTGGATTGTGGGACGAATTACGTTTTGTCTTGTGATTAATAGCACTTGGTACGTTGTGCTGTGCCTGGTTTTGGCTTTTAGTTGAGGTACAAATCACGCGTCTCTATTAAGCATCGTTAAGACGCGGTGGCTTGATGGTAGTATCTAGTTGTTGACTGTCATATCCTTCGAAGAAGAAGCTTGTTTACCATTTATTTTTTCTTGCGATTTGTACGTGTCGAGTTTAGCTTTGCTCAGTGAGCGATCCGATTGAAGTGGGGGACGGCTGATATCAAGCTGATATACGACTGCTTTTCTTTTGTTAATGTACTAATCCCGTTGTTTATGTGGGGGCAGGTGAAGCATGGATGTACAGTAGAACGTGAAACTTTTTTTAGCCGCCAGCTAGTTCCGGACCCGAGCAGTAAAAATGCACGGACCCGTCGGCGGTCTTCGCTCGTTCCTCTTCCCTTCCCTTACCCCTCCCTTAGTTTGACAAAACACTGTATCCTCAGTGAAGACAGGAACATACTCTTCCCGCCCTTATGCACAGGAATATCCTTCGCCTAATACATAATACCAATAATCCATGCGGACTCCTCCGATGCTGTGAGGAGGTGCCATAGTTGTTGCTGAAGGGGACGAAAGGGGGTGAGTTTGAGCAGGCTGTTTGAGATCTAGTTCGAGGAGGAATGAGTAGGAGGCCATCTAGTGTGCCGCTGCCGGGGAGATTATGGATTCCGACGGAGGTGGGATTGCTCTCCTATCGGTCCCCTTCCCACCCTTCGAGCGCATTCGATTCGTTCGTGTAGACTTCCTACACATTCAGCATCCGTAGACCAAGTGACCAGCGCCGTCAGAGCACAGGAAATCTCCTATTCTTCCCTATACTCTTCCACCAGTGTCCCCCTTGGTCCCTCTCCCAGAAGCAGATACCTCTCTGTTTGACCCCGGCTTTCTCTCCTGCTTTCTCTCCGGCTTCGACTCTTCTTCATCTTCCTACTCTCAAGTATACGAAGCTCCCCCGCCATACTCGATTGATCCCTTCGGAAAAATGAACGATCTCGTCAATCCACTTTCGTTATCCATCTCTCCGCTGCAGGCGGGACAAGATATGGAGGTGTATTCACTGGAGTATAGTACGACTGGGGAGTCGTACGCCTCCACACTAGCTACGCTGGTGGACCCTGCAAGTTCCTGGCCTGCCCCGGGGAGGATGTAGTGTGCAGGGAGTACAGCGTACTCTGGTTCCCCTAAACCCCTCGAGTCGCTCCCTCAGCAACATGTTCTGGCTCCGATTCCGGTGACGCCTACACCGGTCATGTTCGACTCGACCTGGTCGTACGAGCATCCGCAGCAGCAGGCGGACAACGATATGTACGTGCAGCAGGGGTATATGTGGGTTACGAAGGCGAGTCTTATGGTGGGCAGGAAGCGAGTCAGGCTTTTGAAAGTCTGGTGTGCGCCTGCTGTGGGATTTGAGTATCAGGATGTTCATGCGTAGGTTTTCTTTTTTTGTTTTCGTTTTTGATTCTACGTTATGTTTTGTTACGTCCTCGACCTCAACGACTCTACGAACACCTACTCATTAATCGCGTTCTCTTTTCTATATATCATATCCCACTGTAGCTGTAGCCTTCCATCTCGTATCGTGTCTCGTATCGTCGTTTTAAATGTGTAGCCATATACTCGTCTCGTTTTTGTTTCTTGTTATATAGTTTTGTGCTTTTGTTCTACATAAAAAGTTTAGATATGTTTTGCGTTTTGGTTAGATACTGAATGTGCACTGTAGCTCTATTTAATAGCCTTTTGTGAATGTATTTTTTTTGGATTGGTACGAGTTCATTCGAAGTGAAGTTTTTTGTAGAGGTATTCATCACACTTTATAGTAAGTATAGTCAAGGCGCATTGACCTTGGAAACCTCACCAAAACAGCAGCTGAGAATGCGCCAAAGAAGATAAAATGCGAAAATCCACAGTCAAAACAAAGAAAAGAGAATAATTCTGAAACTGTATGTGTCAATGTGCATTTACTCGAGTACCAAGTAAGTTAACATCACCTAGATAACATCTGAACATTGTACCACAGGTTCATTAACTGAAATAGATGGATTACGCAGTCACCAGGCACGATTTCGGTGCCACATAGATGACAAAAATGCAACTTCTGAACCAATTCCACATCAATTCATCAAGTTTGACATAAATGCAATGCCACTCTCAGACCCTGTACAAGAAACAACTCACATAGGCAGCATGGTTGATGAGTTGAGGCCGTTAAATGAGGAGTTTGGAGCTGAAACAGACTCTGACTCTGGTGATTCTTCCATTAACGAGCAAGATCTGGAATGTAATAATTCAGATTTCGATAAAATTCGTCCAGGAAAGCTGCGACAGGCTCCTACACAGCCAAGTGCAAAAGCCGCATTAGATGACCTTGATAAACTTCTTCACCCACCTCGAAAAAATAGGCCAGGGTACACTGACCTAGAGCCGGATTTGTTTGTTCAGACCAGGTTGCAAGGCATGTGAGCCTTGCTTGCACTTTATACACACTGACTATCAAAGACATATGATACCTAGGGGGCATCATCTTATCAAGCAGCAATTACCTTAAATCGGGGAACAAATTGTGCATGAAGACTGTGCACTTTAACACGGCAATTCATTCAGAATCACAAAATTCTACCCATAAACCCCTATGGTAAATGGACCAAATCAATGTTAGCTGACGAAGATCTCACAAACAATTTAAATCTTTACCTGCAAGAGATTGGTAATGAAATTTCAGGAAATAAATTGCAAGAATACTTGCAGTGCGAGGAAGTCCGGTCAAAGCATGGGATTGAAAAAGAGATCAGCGAGAGAACAGCACAGCGATATCTCAATGAATTGGGTTACCGCTTCACAGAACCAAAAAAAGGACAATATGTTGATGGACATGAGAACCCAATTGTTGTTGATTACCGTGACAACATCTATGTACAGAAATGGAAAACATTTCGGGACCAGATGATGACTTGGACAAAAGACAACATACCTGAACAGCAAGAATCTGATATAACTGGCTGCCGTGCAATTGTCTGGTTTCATGATGAATCAGTCTTTTATGCACATGACCGTCGAAAGAAAAGTTGGTTTCATAAAGACACACCTGCCAAGCCTTATGCAAAAGGTGAAGGCGCCTCACTCATGATAGCAGATTATGTATCTGCAGACTTTGGGTGGCTTTGTTCTCCTGATGGAAAACATTCAGCACACTGAGTAATTAAGCCTGGAAAGAATAGGGATGGCTATTTCACAAATGATGAAATTCGTGAGCAAGCAAGGGAGGCAGTCAGCATTGTGCAGGAGTACTGGCCACAGTATGAGCACATATTCATATATGACAATGCCACCACTCACCTGAAATGTGCTGAAGATGCATTATCTGCACAAAAGATGCCAAAGAAAACACCAGTGCAAGGGAAAAACTGGGGCATTGAGGTCTTAAGGCACAATCCATTGACAGGGAAGATCATTTACAAATCAGAATCAGATGGCTCACCAGAGAAGACAAAAATAAATATGTCACATGGGTGCTTTGCAGATGGGACAGACCAACCACTCTATTTTGAAGAGGGACATGACCGTGCAGGTGTCTTCAAAGGAATGGCAGTAATTCTGGAAGAATGGGGTTATGGGGACATGTCAAAGGTTCCTGCACAATGCAAACAGTTTAAGTGCACACCTGCTACTCCAAATTCCCCCCAACACTGCTGTTGTCGTCATATTCTCTACAATGAACCTGACTTCGTGAATGTTGAGTCAAATCTTGAAGCAATGTGTAATGGCCTTGGTGTTCACATTATATTCCTGCCAAAGTTTCACTGTGAGTTAAATTTCATTGAACAGTGCTGGGGATATGCAAAATGAATATATCGCCTAAATCCTGAGTCATCACGTGAGGATGCTCTCGAGAGGAATGCATTGTCTGCTTTGGAATCCATACCTTTGCATACAATGCGGCGGTTTGCAAACAGATCACTTCGGTTCATGGATGCATATGAGAGGGGATTAAATGGATGACAGGCAGCATGGGCTGCACGGGTATACCGTGGACATCGTGTCCTTCCTGATGAAATTATGGCAGAGCTTGAGAAGGCAGGTGTCAACTAGTTGCCTCACGCGAAGATTGATCATGATTTGAGCGCTGAGCGATAACCGAGTTGACACTGATTGATCAGCTTCTGAGACTGATGTGGAATAAAAACAAGAAAATGCCTCTGCTCAATGACCACTCACCCAAAAATTATGAAACTTCGTCAATATATTATATTCATCAGTATATACAGTTTCCTTGAGCTATATTACTCATAACATATTATACTACCACTCTATTACTGTTTTTAAGAAATATTTCCATTTTTGGACGGATGGTCACAGTAAAGTAACATGCACGTGACGTTAGTTGTTTATGGATGTCGTCTACCTTAGAGACGTTAAGGAACGATGACTTAGCGGTACTTATGTGCATAACCAGCGTCCGGTTGTTCGTTGCCATCACTCCTACTCTGCTTGTGTTTTATGGTTTCTGCGTATCGAGTGAGATGTTTCTGTTAGCCAAGGCACAGTGACTTATTAGTGGTACTTGCGTACCCAACCCACACCCAGTCGTTGGTTGCCATTCTCGTCACTTTTTCTTTTTCTTGTACTTTCTAGTGTCGCGGTTTCTACGTATCTTGTGTTGATGTACAAATCACGCTATATGTCAAGGTGCGATGACTAGACGGTACTTATGTACATAGTAAGTACGCGGTCGTTGGCTGCCATTCTTTCAATAATGTCCAGTTATCATTTTTGTTTATCCTTTTTATTTCTTATTTTTTTGTGCTTTCTACGTGTTGAATTTCGATGTGTCCAGTGAGAGGTTTGTGTTAGCCAAGGCACGGTGACTTACCATGACTTCGAAGAATTTTTTGTTGTGCTTTATATGTATGTATCTTATGTCAACGTACCACTGGATCAAGCTGTTTCTATTAGAGGCGTTAAGGCACGATTACTTAGCGGTATGTATGTACTTATTCAGTACATGGCCCGTCGTTAGTTGTCATCCTGTTTTCCTAGTCATTTGACTATATTTTTTTCTTTTCTTTTCTTGTGCTGCCTAAGTATCTTTTGGTGGACGTATCACTGGATCGCGCTATACGTTAAGCACTATCGGGTCACGATGACTTGGTGGTATGCATTCACCAGTCGTTGGTTGCCATCACTACCGCTACCGTCTATAATACTTACCTCTTTTCTTTTTTCCTGTGCATTATAAGTATCTTTTATCGACGTATTACAGTACCATAGTGTACGTCAAGGTGCGATGACTTAATGGTACTTATGTAGTTAGCCAGTACCTGGTGACTGTCAAGGTACGATAGATTAGTGGTACCACACCTATGTCTATAGCTCTTTGGTCGTTTTAGCACAGTTATCATGCTATTTAGGTTACCGTTCATCACACTCCCTCGGGGGTTTTTCTTTTCGTTTTTGTTTCTTCGTTATGTTTTGTTACGTTCTCGGCCCCATCTCCACGATTCTACGAATACCCACTCATTAATCGCGTTCCTTTTTTTCATATATCATATGATATTGTCTCAACCTGTAGCTTTAGCCTTCCGTTTCGTGTCTCGTCTCGTATCGTCGTTTTTAAATGTAGCCATACTCTCGTGTTCTGTTCTTTTGTTTCTTGTTATATAGTTTGGTGTTTTTGTTCTACATGAAAAGTTTAGGTATGTTTTGCGTTTTGGTTAGATATTGAATGTGCACTGTCGCTCTATTTAATAGTCTTTTGTGAATGTATTTTTTTGGATTGCTAGTTCTTGCGAGTTCGTTTGAAGGCTTGTCGTTTATCGCGCTGTTTCATTTAAGTATCGTCAAGGCATATTAAGTGGTATTCAACTGTCAATGGGTTTATGGATACTCCTGAGTTGGAGGAATAATTTCTTTTCTTTTTTCTTGTTCATTTTAAGGGTTTGCCGTTTATCACGATGTTTCAGTTAAGTATCGTCAAGGCGTATTGACTGAGCGGTATTCAACAGTAAACAACTTTATCTAATACTCGGTGGTAATTCTTTTCTATTTTCTTGTGCTTTCTACGTAAGTATCTTTTGTTGATGTACAACTGCTCGCGCTGTACGTTATTGTAGAGCAGGCGTTCGGCCTGCACTGGAACGAACGATTCTACAAGTTCTGTGAACGTGTACGGTCACGTGATTTGTTCACGTCATCAAACTTGAAACAGCGCGTCTACGCTATCGTCTCTGCCACCTCAACACGCTCCCCGACGCTCTCCGCCTCCACCCTCTTCGCCACAACGCTAACCATATAATCGACACCAAGACCACCACAGGAATGCTTATAACATCGACTCAAGTAACCGAGAGACCGCTCAACGGTGGCACTTCAAAACCTAATCATCCTCATATCGACATCTCAATATACTCCTTCCCCTTCCCTATCTTTAATTCATTCTCTACATTCCATTACAAACATACTATTGTTTCGACTCCTTGAAACAACTCTTCAATTCCTATCTTATCCTTGGGCTTACTTCTGCTCAACTCGCTTTTTTTGGTATATTCTTTCTTCTTTTACTATTTAAACTGTACATCTAGGTATATTGAAATTCAGTGAAGTTCACCCTCTCGAGCCATCGTCTTAAGCGTTCTATTTCGTCCTCTGTCGCTGTCTGAAACGTTCTACATCGCCCTACTCGCCCCAGCTCGTCGAAGGAACTTCATTCATTCAAATTTCATCTCAGAACTTCAATTCGAAGTTCTGTCCTTATCTGCATCTCTTTTTCTTTGTACTCGTCGCTGACTATATTATTTCATCACCTTAGAACCCTTACGCTGGACGGACGCGCCAGCGACTCGCATTTCTTTGCATAGGACCTTCAAACTCAAGTTTACCTCTTCATTATGCACTGTCAAGGCGCGATAACTTAACGATATTCAACGCTATCCAGTAACCTGGCAGACGTCGGTTGCCATTCCTCCGACTGTTGATTCAAGCTTATGTTTTTGTGCTTTCTACAAATTCAATTTTCGATATGTTCAGTGAGATGTTTGTGTTAGCCAAGGCACGGTGACTTAGTAGTACTTAAGTATGTACTCATTCCGCACCCAGCCATTCGCACATGTCTTCATGTCTTTTTCTTTTTCTTTTTACCCCACAAGATCGAGGCAGAGCAATACTAACTCACCCAACCTGGACCAAATACAGAGACAGCTATGGATGGAGTCCGGGCGACTTCAATACAGAAAGTAGGCGACTGCTCCTCCATAATTGGCCCAGTGCAAGTCTATGACTTGAACTGCAATCAATGGATTTGAGGTGAACTTCTTGTGGACTCAAGACGGAATAAAGCAGGACCAGATTTGATGAAAATGGCTCGAGTTACAGCTAAAATATGTTGAGCCAAAGTTCAGCTGGAGTCTGGGTGGGGTGGGGGAGCGAGCATAAAGACCTCCAATTTACAGCCATTCTTTGAATAAAATGTCCGATAAAATTAACAAACTGTATGATATTTGAGTTATGGAAGGTAATAATGCAACCTGTAGAGCCTATAGGACTACTTTGAGTTTCAGTCTGACGAAACCTAAAAGTCTTATGAGCAGATTGTTTTAGTGCATTGTTCGTG
Source organism: Cyathus striatus (assembly GCA_025738555.1). Taxonomy (NCBI): domain Eukaryota; kingdom Fungi; phylum Basidiomycota; class Agaricomycetes; order Agaricales; family Nidulariaceae; genus Cyathus; species Cyathus striatus. The sequence goes on from JAOVFP010000018.1 coordinate 2,036,469, forward strand.
CTTTTGCTTTCTTTTATCCATTATGTTTCGTTATGATTCCATTCTCGTTCTACGCCATCTCATACTTAAGGCTCTACGAATACCCACCCATTAACTGCGTTCTCTTTTTCATATATCATATCATCTCAACCTGTAGCTTTAGTTCTTCGTCTCTCGTCTCATATCCGTTTTTAAATGTGTAGCCATATATTATCCGAGTCTCGTTTTGTCCTGTTTCTTGTTGCATAGTTGTTTTGTTTGTTCTATGAAGTTAGATGTTGCGTTTCGGTTGGGTACGAAATGTGCACTGTAGCTCTATTCAATAATTTTTTGTGAATGTATTTTTTGGATTGTTCAATGTGAAGCTCTTTCTTGGGGTATTAATCACGCTTTTTATGTGGCTAAAGTGTCAATGCGCATTGACTTAATGGTGGTATCTAGTCGTTGGTTGCCATTAATAAGTTCGTAGATACTAGAATGATACTTATTCTCTTTTTATCATGCTTTCTAATATCTTGTGTCGACGTACCACCGGATCATACTGTTTCTGATAGAGCGTTAAAGCACGATGACTTAGTGGTAAGCTTATGTACTTCTCCTTCTGCAAGAGGGAAAGAATGTTCAAAACAGGATGTTTGGTTCCATTGGTTACATGCATTGTCCTGAATATGGACGGGTTGTCGACGAATCTCTGCCTGTTCAGTACACTATAGAGAGTGCGATGTTGCCCGAACTTCAAGCTTTCAATGTGCCGTCGTATGCCACAGACGATACATTGGACGATTATGTACCTGAGCCTACAGCTCCTGCTGCTTTACTCGTACAGCTTGAATAAGGCCCTACTTAAAGTGAATCACTGTATAATGGCACCGTAACTTGTTGGTGGTTAGAGAATTTCACGTTACTATTGTACAAAGACTTAGGCATTAGTTGGAAATTCAACTTCAACGGCATCCTCGATGATATCGCTAACTTCTGGAAATCGTGGAGTAACGGAACACTTGAACAATTCAGGGCGTCTGGTAAAAAGCTGCAAGTCAGGATATTCATTGAATTGACTAAGTAAGGCACGTACAACATAAGTCCGTCATGAATGTAGTTATTCGGATTCAGAGGCTCTTCAGAGAATAAATTGTAGGCCCAGAGAATGCGAGCAGCCTGGATAAACATGTTACTGTTAGCTAGATGTCTACCGACACAAATGCTGTAAATAAAATAGTAAGAAAAACCCAATACTTAAACTTGATCTATAATACCGTCTTCCGAAACCATACGTTACATGACCTTCTTTCAACTTTTCGTCTTGAAGGTGCCGCTCAGGTCTGAAGAGATCAGCATCTTCCCCATATACATTTTTATCATGGTTTAATCCCCTGAAAATAGACTCAAATCAGAAACACTGAAGGGATATATCAGAACTACTAACCAGACATTGACAATACAAACTGTGCCTTTGGGAATGAAATAACCTTGATAGGTATCATCTTGGACTGACCGATGAGGGGCGGGCTGCAAACTTTTCGAGTTCCCATCGAGTTTTTCGAGTTAAAGTCGAGTCTCACTTAAGTAATAGTCGAGTTCCACTATTGAGCTCGCTTAACTTTTTCGAGTCAAAGTTAAGTTTCCTCAAGTGGCCATTTTCTTATTTCGAGTGGACTTGAGTTCCCTGATTTATTTTTTTTGTGAAAGTCGAGTTCCCTCAAGTGGACTTAAGTTCCTTGCTTTTTTTTTTTTGGTGAAAGTCGAGTTTTCTCGAGTAAACTTAAGTTCCTTGCTTATTTTTTTTTGAGTGAAAGTTGAGTTCCCTCAGATCAAGTTAAGTTACTACCTTATATTTTTCCAGTGAAAGTCAAATTCTTAAGTTCCATTCGAGTTATAACTTATCGGTAACTCGATAATTTGTCGGCCCCTTGCTCTCCTCTAGCTAACATAAACTACTTATATATTGTAATTAGACTCGGCTGTATGGTGTAGGTAAATAGTGTAAGTATACTACTGCTAAGACTATCGATAATATCCAGGAGATATGGAACACCCTCCATATGGCAAACCATGCATTAATACTGTGTTTCAGCGGCACCATATTTGCCGTGGCCACAGTACTATTGTGGGACACGCACTATCTTTAGTAAGTGCTTGTTATAAATAGATCCGGAGTTACCGGTTCTTTCTGATGTGCGCATCAATAGCATGTGATGGCAGAGGTCTGTACAGTCCTTGACTGTTTCAGGTGCGGGGCTCCACAAGGTTTTGCACATGTACTTAAGTTCCTCACTAATTTTTTAGTGAGTGTAAGTCAAGTTCCCTCAAGTTCAAGTTTCAAAATTTCAAGTGTAAAGTAAGTATAAACTAATTACTAGTACTACTATCTGAGTGAAAGTTAAGTTTTTCGAGTGGACTTAAGTTCCTCACTAATTTTTTTTCTGAAAGTTGAGTTCTCTCGAGTTAAGTTAAGTTCCTTACTAATTTTTTAGTGAGTGTAAATTGAGTTCCCTCAAGTTAAGTTTTTCGAGTCGACTTAAGTTCTTTGTTAATTTTTTTCTGAAAGTTGAGTTCTCTCGAGTTAAGTTCCTCACTAATTTTCAAGTTCCTTTCAAGTTCCTTCAAGTTCAAGTTTCAAAATTTCAATTATACAATAACTATAAACTAATCACTAGTACTACTATTTTCTAATCACTACTATTGCTACCACAGCTCTGTTCCGCACCCCACCTGATTTCATCTACATTTCCCACGCACTCTGCCCGCCTTTAATTACTTCTGTTTGCGTGCAGTGTTGAACCATCACATCTATCATACACAAATATTCATCACTGCGATGTCAACACATCGTGTGATTTTTGATGTGCACTCTTCCTTATCACCAATGCTCATCATGTTCAACAGTGAGGAAGTCTTTTCTGAATTTTAAGCTCAATTCTTGCTCTTTTTATTTCAATCTTTTTGCGTCACTTAATATAAGTTGTTATACATTTAGTAGGCTATATTATACTAAGTACTAATGTAAATAAACTTATAAAAATGCGAGTTATATATGTATTTAGTCTTTTATTATAATATGTTCCATGCTTTGTACACATTATGTGATTTGTTTAGAAAAGTGTATTAGTTGTGAGGGAAAATAAGAGCGGAGGCGTGGGAAAATACGAGCGGGAGGGCGGGAAATGGTGAAATGCATGGGAAATTGTGAATGGGAGGGAGGGAAATAATAAACAAAGGTCGGAATAATAAACGATAGCATGGGAAAATGTTGAGTGGGGATGCGGACAGCAGTGAACAGCGGAAGCGGAAGCGTGGGAAACTATAAGCAGGAGGGCGGGAAATGATGAAATTGCGAGCAGAAGGGAAGGCAGGAAATAATAATTAAAGGAGAAGCGAAAGCGTGGGAAATGCTCAGCGGGAAGCGGACAGCAGTGGACAGCAGAAATAATAAGCGGATGCGTGGGAAATTATGAGCGGGAGGGCGGGAAATAATAAGTAGAGGTCAGAATGATAGCAGCAGAGCATGGGAAACATTGAGCGCGAAAGTATGTAGGCGCGATATGTTAAGCGGAAGCGTGGGAAATTATGAGCGGAGGTGCGGGCAACAATGAGGATGTGCAATTAATGGGAAATGAGTAAACATTGAATTATATGCATGGGAAACAGTGAGCGGGGGGGCGGGAAACAACACAAAACTACTGTATGTATTATTGTAAGGTACTCCATACAATACAATTTTAGAACTGCTTATTTTTCAAGTAAAAGTTAAGTTTTCTTGAGTAAAGTTAAGTTTCTCGCTTATTTTATTTGAGTGAAAGTTAAGTTCCATTGAGTTGAGTCGAGTTCCTTGCTTATTTTTTTGAGTGAAAGTTAAGTTCCATCGAGTCGAGTCGAGTTTCTCACTTATAATTTTTTCGAGTGTCAGTCGAGTGGAGTTAAGTTCCTCACTTATGCTAAATTCGAGTGGAAGGTAAGTTGCCATCAAGTTACCTTCGAGTGGAAAATGCCACTCAACTCCACTTGAATTTGAGTCGAGTTCCATTCGAGTTCCACTTAAGTTCCAGTCGAGTGTCTAACTTAAGTTCCTCAAGTTCCATAACAAAAAACCCATACTTTATGATTGTGCTCATTGTTGTCGTGATCTCTTTGCTCGTTGTTTCCCACGCCCACCCCTGCCGCCATGGATGTGCAAAAATAGCGCCATCACATCATCCATCAAATCCCCGATCATTCCACTCGCTTCCGATGCATTGATGGTGATCGCGTTGCACTTCTTCCATCATCATGCTCAACAGTGAGCGCATATTTTGTGTGTTCTTCTCTCAGTTTTTCGATTTTTCCTGTGATTTTTTTTGTACAATGTGAAGTTATTTATTTTGTATGTAATATAACATCTTAGTTGTATAAATATCATGTACTGTGCTTATAGAAAATATTATATGAATAATAATAATTTCAGCTTTTCACACTATTTCATAGGTAGTTTAGCTATACTGTCAAAGCATTTAATATACATTCATATTCACAAAAAAAATTGAGAGGAATCGCACAAGAACTCAACCAGAGATGAAAATAATGGATGCTCACTGTTTATAACGATGACGAGGCACATGAACACGATCAAACGCGCCGCGGAAAACAATGTGCGGCACTCATTGATCAATTTGATGGACAGATCAAATTAATGATCGACATTCAGGGGCGTGGGAAATAATGAGTGCGGAGGCGCAATAGCGAGTAAGCATTAATCTAGCAATTCATAGCAGTGTTGGAATGTCTGTCATATACCATACATTTTACACTTTTCGAGTTACAGGTGAGTTCCGAAGTTGAGTTCTAGTCGAGTTCCAATCGAGTTCCATTCAAGTTACCAGTAACTCGAAAAGTTGACGGCCCATGAGGGGCACCTTAAAATGTTGTTAGCAGTCAAATGCGAAAGGATGGAGTATTCCACACCTAATGGAGTTATACATCTCCAACGCATCACTTCTTTGACTATGGCACGAATGTATGGCAAATTCTCGAAATCCCCAAACGTCGGCAGGCGCCCACGACTGACTACCTGATCAATTTCTTTTTGTGCTTTTTCCTGAACTTCCGGGTGCACGATCATGCTAACAAAGAACCAAAGCATTTGTTTTGACATCTGTAGATTTATTAGCTCTTGCATTACCAATGAAAGTATCGTTGTATACCATACCATTTCAGATCCAGCAGCACTTCAGTGAAATTATTAGTCAGTAACCATCACACTGTAAATCTATGAGTAATTACTATAGTGTTCCAAGTAGCCAGGACTTCTCCAAGTTACTAATGTCTCCGTTATATGGGTTATTGATAATTATGGCGGCCCAAGTGCACTTTTATTCGGTACCGCCCAACTCTTTTGATGTCCCCCCAACTTTTTCGGGACCATACTCCGCGCAACTTTTCGTCAATCCCCCCCGACTTTTTGGACTTGTGCAACTTTTTTTTTTTCCTTCCCGCAACTTTTTTTCCCCTTCCTGAAACTTTTTTCATTCGCGCCACCTTTTCATTCTGCGCCACTTTCAGAGTTCAGACAGTAAATATTTCTCAGACACCACCAGTTAGTGTACACTCTTTGAAACCATTTATTCTATATAAAAATATGCTGTATTATGTATTAAATAAGGGTACAAACAATAGATATTCTAAATTAATGTACATGTTGTCACTGGATATAAAACAAGAGAGAATGAGGGGAACGAAGGAGGGATGAAGATAATGGAGGAACTGATGATGAAGGCTGGATCTACAATACTGGATGAGTCCGCCCCTATGCACACCATATGTCGTCAAAGTCCATATGGCCTGCAGGCAGTACCTCCCACCGGCTCATCCATACACCAGACCCCACTCGGAAATATCGTTGATGTATCGTTGAGCTGGAGAGCTGTTTGCTCGGTATCTCCCGTTCGGACCCGATATCGTAGTGTGCGTGCGAGTGGAAGCAGTGTACTGTTGGGAATGAGTTAATGAGGTGAAGAGGGAAGAAGGTAATACAAAGGAGAATGGGGCAGAAATAGGGAAGTCGAGATGAAGCAGAACGAGCAAAGGACTGAACAAACGAATGTTACAACAAGAGAAAGTACTAAAAGAGGGATGGGGGAGTAGTAAGATCAGGGAGAAACAACATACCCTGTTTCCTTTCTGTTTCCGCTCCTGCATCTCCACCCTCCATATCCCCTCTAGCATCTTCAAATTGCGAGGGTGAAAGGGCTTCAGTGGTATGAGACAGTGCCGAAACGGAAGCAGTGCTTGAAGAAACATCAAGGACTTCGAATGGTGTATGTAGTAGGGAAACTAGAAGTTGATCAGTTTGCCATGTACTCGCTATGTGATACTCAGGCTGAGACTTACAATTGTTTTTAGTGTACCGGTAGCACGGTTCACAAATCATGAGCTAACTGTATAGCGTTGTAGAGCGCTCTATGACACCAGGCACCTTAGAAACCTTATATAAATGTTAGCTTAAGGAATTCCACAGTATCAGAAAGCACTTACATGTTTGTTTCGAACAGATTCAACTAGCTGTGGAGTACAAGCTGGCATGAGGAGAAAGTCAAACTTGGTACATTCAAGTTTTGCGGCAGTTTGTCCAACGGTGCACTGCTTACATAAAATCAACCGTGGGAGATAAACAAAGTTATTGAGCACGTGAGACATCTGTGACATGTTTGTTGGCACATATTTGATACTGCTTTGCAGGAGCCTTGCCAACACATCATTGTTGACTTTCATGGCCCTCATGCACACGTTTCATTGACACCCCTGATTCACCAAGTGCTTGCTCTCGTTCCTGTCTCTGATCCTCTCACCAGCCTCCGTCACTTCAACTCCACTATGCATGCATCATTCCGCCCGCTGTGTCACTCCCACAGTGTTCCTGAATCACCTTGACCACGAATCCACTCTAATTCGTGCTCGGAATCCCTGGCCTGTTCATCCGCACCATACATAAGAGAAGGTACAAGAGTTCCCAGAGTTTCACGTTGGTACATTCCATAGTACTATTGTGATGGAGGATGCTAATTGGGGGGATACTTAGTGTATACACAAGGGAGGGGCACTGGTTTGTCAAAGTATGATAAGGATACAAGGGCGCAAGTTATTCCTGTTCAGACTGGAATAGTGTCCTCGTACTGTATCGCCTTTATTCATGTATGTCTATTTTCGTCCTCTCTCACTCTGTGATACTGATGATGTGATTATTGGTACAATAAAGATTCTGCTACGGTTAATTAAGAAGTGATACGTGGTGCTGCTTTGATTTCATGATGCTTACATGGTTTGTGTTTGCATTCGACGTTGGGGATAGCACCTGGTATTCCGTTACAGTGAGTTTCCCTTTTATTCGATCTTTCCATTTGCTGTCTACTGCTTCCCTCAACCCTTCCTTTTCTTCTCGCCTTCATATTGCCCCCCATCCATCTCGCTCCTCCCTTCCTCCCCCTTTAGTCCTCTCTCCTTTATATACAGTGACGTGTACATTAATTTAGAATATCTATTGTTTCGTACTCTTATTTTAATACATAATACATCATATTTTTGTGCAAAATAAATGATTTCAAGGAGTGTGCACTAACTGGTGGTGTCTGAGATATATTTACTGTCTGAACTCTGAAAGTGGCGCAGAATGAAAAAGTGGTGTGAAGGAAAAAAAGTTGCGGGAAGGAGAAAAAAGTTGTGGGAAGGAAAAAAAAAAGTTGTGGGAAGGAAAAAAAAAAAGTGGCAAGTCCAAAAAGTCGGGGGGGATTGACGAAAAGTTGCGTGGAGTATGGTCCCGAAAAAGTTGGGGGGACATCAAAAGAGTTGGGCGGTACCGAATAAAAGTGCACTTGGGCTACCATATTATAGAGCTAGATACTCGTAACTACATTATAGATAGAAAAACTAAGAAATGTCATTAATCATTGTAGATATAAGCACATTTTTATGGGGAAGTGCATCATTTCCACATATAACATTTCAGATCTCCGGCATAAATGTCAGTTTTGAACCATAGAGCTTTAAATCTAATTAACATTTTTATAATATACATAATAGAACTACATGCATAAAACTGGACATAAAAGCATTGTAATTAATTCATGTTGAAACTCAGACTAATCGAAGATACTCACACCTAGAGGATAGGAGCAGCATGTGGGGAAGCAATGTCTAATGATATGGCATGCCTCAACATCGCCAAGCAATATATTTGCCAATGTAATGAAAGAGCAGACAGGATGAGAAGCAGGCAGAAATAGAGAAGAGATCGAAATTGGCTAGCTAAATATATAGTTAAATAAGTAAATGTGGGTGGGTTCTGTGGTACTAGGGGCCGGGAGAGTAACATAAAATGTCCAAACATAACAAGCGCGAGAAGGACACTGTTACGAGAGGAAGAGAGAGTGTTAGCACAGTGCGATGAAACCAGATGTACTGCCTCAGCCCTTATTTTATCCTCGAACCTCGACCAGAGGCATCTACTGGAAATGTGTCTGGCCCGGGTACTAATTCAAAGATAGCACAGTGCAATTGAGTCGGGAATACAGCAATTGAAAAGGCGCAGACATACCAAAAGCTCGAGATACTCATGTCAGTCGCCTGTGACATTTCGAGGCAATGTCACAGCCACAAAGAAAGCCTCGTCATTCTTCTATTGGCCTAGTGCAAGTAAGTTACTTGAACCATAAGAGTTTCCAACATTCCAACTGAGGGATTTGAAATTGGTATACAACAAGATGACTAGTACTAAGAACTAAATAAAATAAAATGGTGAAGTGACAAAATAGGTGAGGAGAAATTAACCGAGACACTATATGCATGCAATGCAGAAGCAACGGTTGTTATACCGCTTCAAGAACTGGTCCCAATTTGAAATAAAATTTTCATTGACTCGATCTGCAGCTGCCCGAAACCATGGGGCTGGATTAATCTGATCAAAGGATTTCAAGGAATCAAGCCCAGTGGCCCCAATCGAGTATATACAGTGCATTGCACTTATTAATTTTTGAATACAAAAGATACATGGTAATAAATTAGGTATAATTCTTGAGATGGTATTGTCCAAGTATATAATTGTCAATTTCTAGTAGGCAGCCAACTGACACTTGTATCTTAGCTATACCTGTGTAATTGTGCTCTGTACTGTTGTGAATATAAGCCGTTTATATCCAAATCTAATTTACACACATCATTGCATATAGAGCACAGTACCAGGATTGAACCCAGAAAATGCAATTTTACATTGTTTTCGACAATATCTATAAATTATTATGGTTAACAGTAAGTAGCCCGTATTCAATCGACACGAACAACATTACTGAAGAGGTAGTAAGTGCGCTATGTGTACCTAAACAGAGACAAGTACGAGTACGTCGAGACGTCTGTCCGACATGGGTGTCCTAGGGTGAGAGGGAGGGAGTGAGAACGATGAAAACAAGAGTTTTGGGATGTTATGAGAGAGAAAGAACTTCGATATGAAGTTCCAGCATGAAAATGAGGAGCGAGAGCACGTAAAACGATAAAGTCAACGGTGAGAGTGTAGATACGGATGCTTAGACTTAGAGTACGAGTTCGAGGTGGTAAAAACTTGATTAAAACGAGCTGTAGAAATATACAGAGGCTTATATACTGAAAGAAAACAATTAATTCTAAAATGTCTAAGTTAAAACAGAACACATGTGAACAAAGATCTCGGGTTAAGGAAGGAAAGATGAATAAAATGACATAGCTGAAACACAAAGAAAGAATGGAAAATAAATTGGGGAGCTTGGTTTTGAGGAGTAGTGTCGAGGTACTGTCACACTTCAGGTTCTGGCTTCACGACCGATGGTGGAGAGGTTCTGATGTGTTGAAATGTTCCTCAGAGTTGGGTAGGAAGTGAGGATAGGTCGAGACGAGCGGAACGCGTACAGATGTGTCATTCCAGCGTGATGCGTGATTACATAATCGCAATTGGAACGTCTTTGGATGTGCGAGATATCGCGTTTCGCATCGCAGGCATTTTGCCTGCTCTACAATTACCACTGACCATCTCCTTGTGATACCATTATATTTTCCCATAGGACTAAACACATTCCCTGCCCTCTCAGCCGTAACAACCATGTTAACCTCCAAAACTGTTGCCTGATCAGTATGCATAATGATTTAACACAAACCATATCCCTATTTGATCATGCAAATGGATACATTAACATGTCATTTTTATAGTCTCATTTATTTAGACTACCTTACTGTCAAACTGTTCTGTTTTTCAATTCTATTCTCATGTATTTACAGCTGACTGCAACTTGGGGAGCTGGTATCTCCAGACTCGAGCGCTCTGCGCAATAAAACGAAACTACCAACGTACCTATCGGTTTCCTTTCCAACACCACATGCATATCTATTTTCACTAATCACTCTCCACACATAAAGCAGATCGACGTGTAAAAGGTGATGTAGTTGTGTACAGCATCTCCTTGGGGGTGGCACCTGATTCCTTAACAGGCTTTTCCAATTATCTATACTCCTGAGATCGACACCTTCCAATGTGTCGCTTATTATGGCTCAAATCAAATGGTATACCATGCACAAAGTAATTCTTTATAGACTTCTTGCATCGATAAATTGGACAGCAATACATGGGACATTCTTTACTTCTATTATCTTAATACCTAATAACTGTTTCCTCTATTTACCTTGATTGCCTTTTGCTGTACTTTTTCCATGGCATCGGTGGTCGTCGCAATAATATTCCTTTTTCAGTTGGCTGTGTCAACACTTGTCATCATCGCAAGTGCCTTGCCACTACTGCTTTTTTTTTCGATCTCAATCCGTTGGTTTATTAATCTACATCTACATTGTTAACTTTTCTATCTACATATAATGTAGCTATGGAGCAGTTCACCTAAACACCACTACTTTTGTATAGCGGCCAATTTCCTGTTTGAAAAATTTTGAGTTAGGCACCCACAGGGCGCGCGTGCGTGCTGCGCCTGCAATGTGGGGTGGATATTACTACATAGTATAGTAGAATGTGTTTCCTACTAAATTACAAAGTTACCAAGTGTTTTAAGTTTTTTTTTCTGTTACTACTCATCTGTGTGCACACCATGGGTCAACCCAAGAAGAAACAGCTTGAAAAACTATCACATGGCTGTACAGGCAAATGATGGTAAGAAGAGCAGCTGGGTTCTCAATGGGGAATTTCCAATAAGAAAAAAAGGTGTTGGCTGTGGAATACATCACAGTGAAGTCATTTGTTCAACAGTCAGGTGGTTGAAGGAAGGGAGTCAGAGTATGGAGTATGGAAAGAACTATGATGGGTACTGGAATGGGGAATTGTTCGTGAAACAGGTGAATGTTAAAGTTAAATACAGTATTGTTGCAATTACTCACATAAAAATTTCTCCAGGTGCATGAACACATTATTCCTGCATTTGAAAAGGCCCATGGTCCAAACTTTCAGGCACTTTTCTTGATAGACAACTCCCAAGGTCATTCTGCATATGCCAAAGATGCACTATTAACATCAAGAATGAATATGTGGCCTGGGGGAAAGCAAGCATATATGTGTGATGGTTGGTATATCAAGAATGGAGAGAAGGTTTGTAAAGGTTGTTGTCCTTTATGACTTATGGTCCCATTGAGTACACCTGACCAAGTATATTGGTAGTCTACATGTAATGGGAGTAAGTCCCTTTGTACATGTATGTGTGTAGTGTATTTATGTAAGATTCATGTTTGTCTAGCTCAGTAGATGCAAACATGGCAATAATATGCTAATGTCCGAAAATATAAGCATGGCACTTACATACCCCCCCTTGAGACCATGTCTGGATGGTCTTAAGACATGAAGATAGGATGAACGTACTAAGCAGACAGGGGGTCATCATAGAGAGGAGTGTCCTCCATTGTATCATCCTGTGTCCCCATTGTGTCATCAGTGTCCATGGGCTGAATGCCTGGTGGGACATTAGTCCCCCCATTATCATTCAGTACTACAGGTCCCTCCGGTGGGTCGTTAGACCCCCCATTGGATGGGGATGATGGTTGGGGGATAGTTACTTGTGGGGAAGTCAGCTCATCATTGGTTGGTGAGGCGTGACCAGATGTGGTGATGGGCCCCAGGGATAGTAGGGGGTGGATGTGAGGGTGGTGCCCATGTGCCACAGGATAAAGGGGGGGCAAGTCTCTTTCTGAAATGTATCGGAAGGTGGACGTGTCCCCCATCATTAGCCATCTCCCCATACATAATCTTGGGCCTTGGGATGCTGCGATCCATTGCAGAGTATGTATCCTGTCCAAGTCGCCCTGTTCAGGGGTCCACCAGCCCACCCATTCTGGTATGGTGGGAGGTTCACCGAACTTGTCCAAGCAGTGCAATCGTTTGTCATCTACAGTGTCCAGAAGGGAGTGCAGGAAGAGAGTTCCTGCGTAGTGCCCTTCCAGGTAGTGTAACTCATATGGGTAGGCATGGTCAATCCACAAGGGCGGTATGCCATTCCAAATGAGCAATTCCACTATGTCTGTGTGGGTGACATTGGGGGCATGTGCCTCGTCTATGTATATCTGCCTGAAGAAAAAGTCAGGGCCAGTTTGTGGTGTGAATGTGTCCCCTGGGTGGTCGAGGTTCCATCAGGTGATCTCTTCCTGATAGAGGTGGGGTTGAGCCACCAAGAACACTAGTTCCCTAAGATATGCTGCCCTCGCTGTCATTCTGAATGGAGCCATTGCTCTTCCTAGTGAGTATCTGAAGGCCGTCCTTCTACACACTTGGAACCCAAAGTCTATAGCTATGCCCATGATAGGGTTGTGACTCTCCAGGTGCCTGTGGTGGGCTATGTACTGGCAAATCTGATTGATCCTCATTAGTTCCATGTTGCTGGGCATGGGCAGTCCAGCGCCTTCAGATGCATTTCGGGTGTTTCCCGACAGCAAGGAGGGTGATCATTCGATGATGGGTAGTCCCAATGAGTGTGTGAGGTCTGGGATGGGGATGCCATCCCGGAATGCATCTGCTATCAGCAGGTGTCGCATCATATGATCCCAGTCTTCTGGCCATGTGTTCTCAGCTGCCAGCCTGAGGACCTATAGGAGTTTGTACACTTGCATTCTGTCTTCTGCTTCATACACAGAGCTTTGTGCCAGTTCATTCAAGTGGTTCACCTGGAGGGGGTTCATGGGGAACCCTCGTGGCGCTATTCCGTATACTGGACTATTGGGCACGTATGATTGGTCATTTCACACCTCGATTCTCGATGCCTCTGTGGCTAGTGCCCTGGCATATGTGGTGTTTGTTCATCGTGGTGGGTATGTGGTGGGCCCATACATGCCCACCAATGTATTGTCTCATTCCAGCCTGCCTCTTTGGTTGGTGACTACTCCGAACATGTCTGGAATGCAGCTGGTTATACCATCCTGGTCCTCCTGCCTCCTGGTCATCTGTCAGTTGAACTGTTGTTGCGTGGACCTTACGTCTCTCAGTTCCTGGTTCCATTGTTTATCAGACATCCATGGTTCCCTTTCAGGGTCTAGCAGTCTACTTGGTTTGTTGTCCTCTAGTACTATCTGCCCATCTGGTATTTCATGGTGCATTGTGGGGTCATGTTGCATGGTGCGGGGTGGACGTAGGTGTCCAGGGCATGTTAGTTGTGTGGCTGGCACCATTCTTCCTTTTAATTGGGATGGCTCTTGGCTTTGTCGTGACAATGATGCCATGCCGCTTCTTGATGTTTGTAAAGGTAGTGCTCTATTGGGGCATGATCTCCCTGCTTGGAAGATGCCTTCCCTCCTGCTATGCTGTGTCTGCTGCTGGAGGGTGTTCCCCTGGGTGCGGGTGCTTTGCCTGGGTGTTTCTTTGTAACATTGAGTGCTTTCCCTAGGTGGTGGTGCTCATTGTTCCATTCTTGCCTGTTTGTTTGGTTATCTCCTCCTCATGTTCCAGGGCCACCCCTTCATTCTGCAATCTTTCCAGCATCTGCTGGATCTCCCTCTGTCCCTGTTCAACTCCTTGTGTTCTTGTGCGATTAGTTCTCTTTCCGTTGCCTTTTTCTTTCCTTTATCCTTCATTTTCTCCTTCACTTTCTCCTTCTCCTTCTCCTTCTCCTTCTCCTTCTCCTTCTCCTTCTCCTTCTCTCTTGATTGTGGTGGTGTGCTATCAGCATCGTCCACTTCCATCTCCTCAATCCAGCTCATTGCAGGCTGCGCATTTGGGGGTTGTCCCCAGTAGGGCACCCATGGTCTGTACAGTGGTGGTTGGTATGGGTGTCCCATGTGGTGTGGGTACACTCCTTGAGCTGCATTCATGGGAGGGTATCCTCCGTAGGGTCCTGTTCCGAATGGTGTGAGGGGTTGGAGAGTGGTCCCCATGTTGTTCCATATTGTCCTGTTGGCGGTGTGGGCATGGTGGGTATGTGTGTTTGTTCCCATCTGCTTCCCCCCTCTTCAGAACTCAATGGTGGTGTTATATCCGTGTCCAAATACATCATGCCGATGTTCCCATGTGACCTTCCAACATACCTGGTCCATTCCTGGAACGTACCCGCCTATTGGGTATCTTGGATACTTACATTCTCTTATGACGGCCTCACCGCATCATCATTCTATTACTCCTCTCTTTCATTCTTACTTATGCGTTTCATTATGGCCTTTGTAGTTTAGTTTCTTATTCTTCATTCTGAGCGCATCATTTGCACCACTACTCCTCTTTGCCCAGTCTTTATTTCGTCTACTTACACTTAGTATCCTGTCTCCGGATTCATACCTATGTCTTACTAGTACATATAAATAGTCTTCCAAATGTACTAGGTAGTCCTCAGTATTCATATCAACTCTGTACACTTTCTTCCTACTCTAAGTTCTGAAACCCGCTCTGGGTTTTCCTTTGGGTTTCTCTCCCACTGCCTAGTGTAGTGGCGAAGCCCTCTCTTATACTCTGGAACATCTTCCTCTGTTGAATATCGTCTTCCTCGAAATACGAACCATTCCCTGGGGATATCCAGGTGGCGCAGCACATACGCTGAAGCCATGGTTCACTTCCGCACTTCTGCTCTCGTTCCCGTACCCATACTCACTTCAGGTTTCCGTTATAGTTCTCCCACACCCTCTGGGTGTCTTCGCAATCGTTTCCCAGTAGGAAGGGAATCGGTACATAACAGGTGGGTTCTCAGTCGATTCTTGTGTGTGGGAGGTCCCACTGGTGTCGTGGAGGGAGCTTATGCTCCTGCCGAAAGATTTGCATCAGGGTTGGTTGGTGTCGAGGGGCATAGTTGGGTTGAGCTTGGTGTGTGGTCTTGTATAGTAGCATGGTTGTATTGAAGGGTTGTTTGCATAGGTAGTGTTCCTGTATTTTCCTTTTGTTTGAATCTCTGCTCTGGTCATGTGATCGTTACCCTTTCTTGCTGCCTCTTTCCAGAGTCAACTGCCGCTGGTTGTCTTTGTTAGTGCCCTGGGTTTTTGTACCCCCTGGAGTTCCAGGTAGTGGTCCAATGCCTCGAGGTCTTTGCACTCATGCATGGGCTCCCATGTTACGTCCCTGAGGCTCCATTTGACCTGGAATTCCAGGTTATTGTCATTCATCCATTGGTGGCCAGTGATATTGTCCACGAACCATTTGTGGTCTTTGTCGATGCCAAAGTCATATGGTTCGGGGCATGTTCTATTGGGGAATAAGGTATCATCTGATGCCATAAATGGCTTCAGAAGTCTGACATGAAAGGTAGGGAATATCCTACATTTGAGGAGTGCTGGAGGTAGTTCCAGCATGTACATTGATGTGTCTGGAAATGCTTCCAGGACCCAATAGGGGCCGATGTATTTAGGGCATAGCTTTCTTGCCTGCCCTTTTGCGATGTTGAGGTTTTCAGTGGATAGGAATACTCTTGTTCCTACTTGTATGTCTGGCTCCTCACTATGTTTTTGGTTGGCATAGTGTGTTTGGAATGTGCGGTTGGTGATTATTGCGTCGTGGGCTTCTGCAATGTTCAGGAGTGCTTGTTCTGCAAATGTGTGTACCCTGCAGTATGCTGTTTCATTGCTACGGATTTCCCGGAGCATAGAGGGTAGATATCCATAGTTTAGTTCGAACGGTGTGTACCCTGTGGTACTAGATACACTCGAATTGATTGTGAACTCTACCATATCGATTTTTTCGATCCAATCTTTTTGGTCTGGGCATACCATTGTTCGGAAGATCTGCCCTGCACTACAGTTCATGCACTCTGTTTGTCCATCTGTCTGTGGGTGGAACGATGTCGACATAAGCAGTTTGGTACCCATTATCCAATGTAGGTATCTCCACCATTGGGATGTAAACTTGGGGTCGCAATCGCTGACTATCAAGCTAGGTAGTCCATGCAATCACACAATTTCTTTTTTGTAAATCCATGATAGTTCAGATGTGGACATTTTTGTGTTTACTGGGACTAGGTGGATCATGCTGGTCATGTGACCTATTACTACCCAGAGGTAGTTGTGTCCTTTGGTTTCTGGGAATGGTCCCACAAAATCCATACCTATAGAGTCCCATGGCTTGGACAGTATAGGTAGTGAGTGTAGTTTTCCAGCCAGATGCTGGTTGGAGCTTTTTGCTCTTTGACATGGTTTGCATGTTTGACAGAATTCCTGGGTGTCTTTCACCAGCTGGGGCCACCAGTACCATCTGCATATGTATTCAGTTGTGCATTGGTTGCCAAAGTGTCCTACTATCTTGTGGGCTTGTTCCAGGATCGTTGTTATGAGTGCCCTGTTTCGTGGTATGCATACCACTTTGTCCCCTTTTATGTTCTTGGTGCAGATAATTCTGTCCATAATGGGAAAGTGGGGGAATGTTTCTGGGCTATTCATGATGATACTCATGAGCTTGTCTTTGGGGTATCCCTTCTTTATTGATTGGGTAAATGTGTCGTTGGTTGTCACTGGTGGCAGTGGTAGCAGTGTCTTGTCGAACATAGATTCTTCTAGGGTGATCTCATCCTTGTCTTGTCATATGTTCGGTTCCAGTGGTATGCTGGTGTTATTACTCTGCTTGGCCAGCTCCTGTGCTTCAATATCTCATAGTTCTCATTTTTCTTGTAGCTGTTTGCTACAGTGTACTTCTTCTGCTCTTAGTGCCCTTATTTCTATTGTGTGGTTGAGGAGTTCCTTGTGTCTTGCATAGGGGAGATCTTCTCCCATGGGGTCGATTCTTGCGTCAGCCCGGATATACTCATGTATGTTGTGTTCATCTTGTGGTGTGTCACTTTCATAGTAGCAAGAGAGGCAATCTGCTACTTTATTATATTCTCCTTTGATGTACGTGATGTTGAATGTGAATCTGGCCATGTAGTCCATCCATTGTTGCTGTTGGTTAGACATCCTGCCTTGTGTTTTGAAGAATTCGAGGGCTTTGTGGTCAGTTATGATGTGTATCTTGTACCTGACCAACTTGTCCTCCCACTTCTGGAGAGCTTCCAGGATTGCTAGTATTTCTAGCTCATGTACCATGTAGTTATGTTGCGCCATGGTGAATTTTTTTGACATAAATCCTGCAGGTTGGCATTTGTTCCAGGTTGGTCCTTGGCCATACATTGCCCCTATTCCCATCTTAGATGCGTCACATATGATCCATATTGGTTGGTTTGATTTAAGAGGTTAGAGATGTTTACAATGGGGTGATAGTAGCTAGCTTATGTAATAATAACTACTTACTCCTAAAACAACGTAACAGGGTGGCGAGTTTGGAGGGAATTTCGCAGAAGATCGGTATTAAGGATGCTTCCGGGCAAAAGGGGGTGGAAGGGGGATGTATAGGAAGGTTAAGGAATAACTAAGTAGTGATTAGATAACATCTCTGGCTATGTACGAGGCAAACACGTGATTCTCTATGAGTTTGCGGTTTCTTCTTACTAGACTCAAATCAAATTACTAGTCAATGATCTCGGAAAATACACTTTTATTTCACTACACTACGTCAAAGTACTTTATAATGGAAGCTGCGCGGGGGATAGCTTGCATCTACATGGCAAAACTCGTCTACTTTATATACTACTGGAAATATGGTGGCTGATGGTACTGTATAGGTGCTAGATAGGTACATTCGGGGTACTAGGGATCATAAACTACGTCACTGACAAGGGAAAGCCGTACGCTCACAGAGCGTGCTGGACAGGGGGTCGCGCGTCTGTCATAGGAGGTTGCGCGACGGGGAATATGGCGCCGCGTGCGTTCCTTCGGTCGGGACGGGATTGGCTACACGCGGATGTGCTAAGAATAGCGCAAAGATCTATCAGGGCTCAGGGCTTATTACTTTAATTAAACACGCATCGCTTTGCCGGTTACTCTGAGAGAAGTCGATCGGTTGGCTCGGGGTTCCGGGGTTTGCCGAGGCATCTAGTGAGGCGCTTCGTCGTCGCTTGCTTCTCTTGGGCAGTGATCGTGTTCCATCACGTGACCTTCGCGCGTTGTTTAGACACGTTCTGGCTGTTATCCATTTAGTCGCTGAGTTTAGCGCCGCTGCTTTATCTGTCTCTTCTGCACGTAGTACTACCTTAGGCTTGGTCATATTCACACCCTTGGTAAGTGTACTTCTTAGTACTTTTAACTGGCAGCTCGGGTCTCACTCCAATTCTGTAACTAACCCATGTTTGTTACCATTTGGTGAGTACTAATTACATGTATAGAAAAAGCTAAAATCCATGACTATAGGTAGTGTACGCCCATCAGGCGTCTCAGATTTGGGGTCAATCGGCCATAGTACTGGTGTTTTGCAGCATATCTGCTTGACCATGTCAAAGCACCGCTGGTGCAGTGGTCACCACATGAATGGGGCTCCATTCTGAGTGATGTTTAGGAGTGAGCTAGTGTATGTGGATATGTTGGGTAGGAAGTGCCCAATATAATTGACTAAGCCCACGAACCGTTGCATGTCATTATAGTTTCTGGGCATGCACCAATCCCAGATATGGCTCAGCTTGTCTGAGTTGGGGTGTATCCCTTCATCATCAATCAGATGGCCTAGACATTCTACCTGTTCTGTGTATAATTCGCATTTCACCCATTTGAGGAACAGTTTATTCGCTCACAGGCAGTTGAACACTAGTTTGAGGTGGGCCTCATGTTCCTCAATGGTGTTCGAGAAGATGAAGATATCGTCAATGTACACATGTATGAACTGGCCTATCACGTCCTGGAATATGGCTGTCATTAGTTGCTGGAAGGTAGCCGGTGCATTACAGTCCCCTTGTTGCATGATGTGGCTAAGGTATGTGCCACAGATGGTAGCAAACATGGTTTTGGTGATATCCTCTTGCTGTACGCATACTTGTTTGTATGCATCTGTCAGGTCTATTTTTGACCTGTAGCAGCTCCTTGCTACGTCTTCTCATATCATGTCCTGGTCTGGTAGAGGAGTTATGTCCTTAACCGTATTGTCGTTTCATTGGTGCACATCAATTATGGTGCAAAGGCGGTTGTCCTTCTTTGCCAGGATAGTAGCAGTGCTGCTTGGGTAACTGATCGCAGTTCTCACCATCCTGCATTTTGGTATTGGTTGAGCTTCTCATGAAATTCTTCCCATAGGGAATTGGGGCACCTGGGCATGTGATATGTGTATTATTTATTCTCATTGATTAGATTAATCTCGTGATTGACTTCTCGGAATGGTGGTAACCTTTCAGGTGTGCCATTGAGGAGGTCTGAGTAGTCTTCTGCCCAGTGTTGTCACAGGGAGGGAATGTCCTCCTTAGTGTATGCATCTTCCTTTCTCTTTCCTTTGTCCACCTTGGGTGGTGGTTTGATGCTGCTAGGTGCATATTGTTTCCTGAGGTTGTGTATCGATCATTCATATTCTGGTTCACTACTTGGGTTGAGGTGATATATCCTTGTATCCTCAGGGGGTGGGGTGTATTCAATCTGGTTGGAGATCTCATGCAGTTGGGGTGACCCATATAGTGCACTCTTGATGATCTCTTTGGCTCCTCCCATGTTCTGCATGTCGGCTATCATGCAGTTCCATTCTGTTGGCATGCATGGGTCATAAGTCCATGCTGATGGCGATTTGCACTGTGGATTGTCGTATCATAGGTATTTTGGTGTAGGTAGGTCTGTTACCATGTCCTCTACTTTGACTTTTGATGATGTAGGTTGACAGTACTCAGCTGCTGGTTTGGCCATTTTAGCTGGGTGTCCAGCATCTTCCTTTTGTGGGCGTATTCTTTCTGTTGTTTCTACAGGTTCTTGTTTTTCCCGTTTAGGTGCTGGTGGTTGTATCAGGTTCTGAAGGTATTCTTCCTCAGTCATAAGCAATGAAGGGTGTCCTTCTGGTAGTGTTTTCGTGGGGCAGGTCCCTTCCCTATCGGGTTCATCCTCAATGGTGGGTTTAGGGGCCCAGTGGCCTAGTCATTTTTCTCTTATATTGCCTGATCGGAATTGGCACAGTCTCCCATCTGTCTCCTTCAGGTTTACTCATACTGCAGGGAATGCCTGCCCATTGATGATAACAGTGTCATTGGTGAAGTCCAATTGTACCTTCAACTCCCTCATGGTGGGCGTTCCTATGATCATGTCATATCAGTCGAAGTTGACCATGTCTGCATACATAGCTTTGTTCGCTCCTGGTATTCCCAGGTTCAGGTATGTATCATACTTTATGGTCAATTGGCTTCTGACAGTGCCCAGTTGGAGGATGTATTCTTTTGAGAGTCTACTTACCACTATGTTGGCTGTCTGTGCGTATGTTGGAGTTATCCCTGTAGTTGTGCTTCCTGAGTCCCAGAGTGTCCATGCTTTGGATTTTCCTACTGGTATGTAGGTGGCCAAGCATTCCTTTTGTTCTGCTGGTATTATTGGTTGTTCAATTGTTTCTTTCGTAGCTCTCAGAGTTACCCTTCAGGTTGTCAGTTCCGCCGGTGTGTATGCTGGTGGGGGTACCACTGGGTACACTACCAATGCTCTCATCAAGTCCTGATGGTCATAAGGGTTGTAGTAATCTGACCTGCTGTCAAATTTATAATTTGGAGATTCCTCGACATCGATGTGGATCATATCTTCCCTGTCCCCATACAGTCCTTGTTCATTACCACCATTATCAGGTGTCTCCTGATCATTTTGGTGGTCCCTTGTCTCAGCATCATTATCCACTGAGTGGGCCACTCTCAGTTGGTCTCATTGAGGGAAGGGGCAGTCCCCTCTGAAATGTCCTGTCTTGTTGCAATTGTAGCATGTCATGGATGGGCCAGCTTTTGCTGGTGCTGCCGGTTTCGCCGGGTTTGCTATTCTGACTTGTTGCATTATATGGTGGGTGCCCTTTGCCTCTTGCGGGGTAATTGCTGGTTTCGGTGCTGGGCCGGGCTCTGCTGCTGGTGTCCGAATGATCCCCCTCATGTTTCCTGTGTTTGCAGGTTGTGGTGTAGGTAAAGTCCTATGGTTCTCATTACAGTGCTGTACCTGATTGGGTATGTGCTCCTGGGTTCTGGTTCGCACAGTGTTATTTTGCGCTGAGGGGCTATCTTAGAGATCACTGCAATTACACTTTCCAAACACTGAAAGAAAACCTTCCAAAGGCACTTGAATCTGTGAAATTGGAAACCATATGTAAATGGGAGCACAGAATGATAAGGTGAATGGAAGCTTACCACTCAGGTCTTGGTGCAAAAGATGCTCAGTTGTGGGTAAAACAATTCAGCTCGAAGAGGTACTCATCACACTGTAGGATTCCAGAAGGGGTGGCCTGTGCATTTGATGCATAGCCCTGTATTACATAATATAATTTCCTAATTAGGTATACATTATGTAAGATGGCCAAAATCATTGAACCAAAAAATAATTTCTCCCACAGTTTTGACTTTCAGAAAAATCTGTCTTACAGTTTTATCTTGTACAAAAGTAGTGGTGTTTAGGTGAACCACTCCATACAAGCTTCAAGCTCTATAATGCAAAACTGACACTTACATACCGGAGACCTGAAACATTAAACATAGAAGCTGTTGTTTGATATGTGAACCATGAACTGAAATTTCAGATGTGGAACCGAAGCTAAGCAATATGCCACTATGCTGAGAGCCAGAGCTCGAAAATATTGACAAACTTGAGTGTGGTTGTCCAGCTTTCCATAAGTATCAAGTTGTTGGCTGTCATGTCCTTCGCAAAGAGGCCTGTTTACCATTTCTTTATTTTATTTTTTCTTGTGATTTGTACATGTCAATTTTAGCTTTTCTCAGTGAGCGATCTGATTGAAGTGAGGAATGGCTGATATCAAGCTGATATATGACTTCTTTTCTTTTGTCAATGTACTAATCCCGTTGTTTATGTGGGGGGCTGGTGAAGCATGTATGTACAGTAGAATGTGGGACAGGTTGCTATAATTGCTTGTGTTCATATATTTCTTGTGCTGTCTACATACATTTCTTCTATCAGTGTGTTAAGTACAGTAATCACACTATACATTAAGAATTGTCAAGGCAGAATGGCTTTGTGGTACTTGTGTGCTTGGCCCGTACCCAGTCTTTGGTTGTCATTTCACAAGAGTCAACACAAAGTTGATGGTTATTTTTCTTTTCTTTGAACTCTTGTGTGTTCTAAGTATCTTTTGTCCACGTATTACACTAATCACACTGTATATGCTAAGCACTGTCAAGGCATGATAACTTAGTGGTACTTATCCAGTTGTTAGTTTCTATTATGTAATATGATTCATGTCAGATTTTTCTTGAGCTGTATAAGTGTCTCTTGTAGATGCAGTACTGGATCATGCTGTACGTTAATCACTGTGATGGCAGAATGGCTTAATGAAACTTATGTACATAGCCAGTAATTATCTGGTCATGATTCCGGTCTGTATCTGTATTGTGTTTATTTTTATTTTTATTATGCACGAGTGCCGCAACTTATATATGAGCAATTTTTGGATTGTGAGACACTTGTCAGAAAACCCGGTTAAGGGTGCTTCCAGGCATCCTCAAGAGAAGTCGAGAGTAGAAAAGAT
Organism: Cyathus striatus; assembly: GCA_025738555.1. NCBI lineage: Eukaryota > Fungi > Basidiomycota > Agaricomycetes > Agaricales > Nidulariaceae > Cyathus > Cyathus striatus. The sequence continues at coordinate 2,059,381 of JAOVFP010000018.1, forward strand.
AAGCTTTGTCTTTGTGGGTAAGGAGTACAAATGACACATGTACTAGCTAAAATACTCTATTGGAATATTCCATGTCATGTGACCACTGCAAGAGCGCAACCCAATTCTGACAATGCTTGTGATTGGTAGTATGCATTGTGCCTGGCTTTGACTTTTGGTTGAGGTACAAATCACATGTTTCTGTTAAGCATCATCAAGACACCATGACTTGATGGTAGTATCCAGTTGTTGACTGCCATGCACTTTCCTGTTTAATACTATTTCTTTACTATTTTCTTTTTGTGATTTCTGTGTCAATTTTAGCTTGTTCATGAGCAATCCCACCAAAGTTCTGAATACTTACTATTCCTTGCTTAACAAGCTGAACAGAGTCTGGAATAATCTCAATTTAAGTTACTTGGTAGTGAACTACTGTAAAATTCCACCTGCTTCTGACTTGCTTCCCTCCTATACCTGAACATGTACTCATGAGAAATATTCAGATGTCTTGCCTAGAATGAATTTAGTTTATTCAATCTCAAAGCCATGCGTATCTATCCTGCTATGTGGGTGCCCAAGTATCTTTATTCTTCTTGATGTACTCCTTCAACGTCGCTTTTCCAATGTATTTGATTGTCTTTCCACCTTCTGTCAAGAAAAACTTTTCTTCTATACCAGTTGGAAGTTTCCCCTCAAAACCACCCAGCATGATGGAATAATCCTGTATATTTCACTCCTCCACAAGATCAGGTGGACTCCAGATGGACTCCAAGTGGACTCCAGGTGGACTCTACCTAGACTCTACCTGGACTTTACCTGGACTCTACCTGGACTCTACCTAGACTCTACCTGGACTTTACCTGGACTCTACCTAGACTCTACCTGGACTTTACCTGGACTCTACCTAGACTCTACCTGGACTTTACCTGGACTTTACCTGGACTCTACCTGGACTCTACCTGGACTCTATTGTCACAGTTGTAACATGTTTCCTAGTTGTCAAACTTGTCACATGTGTGTGAAAGTGTGACATGTTGGAAAATGTTGGGAAAAAGCGTGACATGCGTGACAAGCGTGGGAAAAGTGTGACATGTTTAAAATGTGTGGCAAGTGTGACGATTGTGATATGTGACATTTTTCGAACATGTCACACTTTTTCCCACGCTCGTCACACATGTCACGCTTTTTCCAACATTTTCCAACATGTCACACTTTCACACACTTCAAGTTTGATGACTGTAGGTGTTGGAAAATGTTGGAAAAAGCGTGACATGTGTGACGAGCGTGGGAAAAAGTGTGACATGTTCGAAAAATGTCACATATCACAATCGTCACACTTGCCACACATTTTAAACATGTCACACTTTTCCCACGCTTGTCACGCTTTTCCCAACATTTTCCAACATGTCACACTTTCACACACATGTAACAATAGAGTCTACATACAGCTTAAGCACCACACTTTTTCTAACATTTTTCAACATGTCACACTTTCACACATGTGTGACAAGTATGATAACTGTGGGAAACATGTTACAACTTACAGCTTAGGCACTTGAGTTCAGTGGAGACCAGGTAGAGTCTAGGTAGAGTCTGGTTGCTTGAGTCCAGCAGACTCCGGGTGCAGTCCAGCTTCTACCTGAAGTCCACTTGGAGTCCATGTAGAGTCTATAATTTTCTCTATATAAAGTCCAGGTAAAGTCCAGGTAGAGTCCAAGTAGAGTCCATGTAGAGTCCAGGTTCAGTCTTGGTGCTTGATTATACTAAAGTCCAGGTAGAGTCCATGTAGAGTCCAGATAGAGTCCAGGTTCAGTCTTGGTGCTTGAATTTACTTAAGTCCAGGTAGAGTCCAGGTAGAATCCAGGTGGAGTCCAGTTGGAGTCCAGTTGCTTGAGTCCAGTGGACTCCAGGTGCAGTCCAGCTCACACCTGGAGTCCACCTGAAGTCTATGTAGAGTCTATTATTTTCTATATGTAAAGTCCAGGTGAAGTCCAAGTAGAGTCCAAGTGAAGTCCAGGTAGAGTCCAGGTGGAATCTACATGGAGTCTACACGATTTCGTGGAGGAGTGTAATGACCTCGAATAATCATCTGGTAAGACAACACCCTGCCAGACGGCAATCATTTCTTCTACTGGAACACATTGGTGAGTGATCTTGCATCCCAAGACTTCACTAAAAAGGGCAGCAGCCTGTTTGTATGTGGTTAGATTGAGACTACACTAAAAAAACTCATTGTACTGATGTTGTTGTAAGTCAACAACTCCAGACCAAATATGAAAGGTTCCACATAATTATAATCGTCTGTGGTGAGAGCTTCAAAAGCTACCTGTGCGATATCCTGAGCAGAGATGAATGGGACACGACCATCTTCAGCAGCAGTTACAATTTCATTTCTCTTTTTGATACTTTCAATAAAACTCCAGGAGAAGTTCTCTAAAATTCTGAGGACTTTATGCTTGCCCCCTGTTACACGTGGAATACACATGAATTCCACCTGTTCATGTGTACTTCACATGTACTTCATATGTACTACACTCCACCTCAAATGTATTCAAATCAGCAAATTTCTATTCAAATTTGCGAATTTTGTACACATGTAGGGGTGAAATATCAAAATTCCACATGGAATTGCAAAGTGAAGTTCACAAGGAATACACATGAACTAGTTACACTTGTACACTACACATTGTAGTTACTTATAATACACTTACTCACCACTACCACAACAAAAATGAATGTTTTAGCATAATGACACAAAGGATTGTCACAATGTCACACTTGTAGTTATGACACTTTTCCCACAGTCATCACATTGTTACACTTGTCTCACCATGTCACAGTTGTCACACACTGTGACAGGGGACAAATGTGATAGCTACAATAAGTGTGACAACTGTGACAACTGCAACATGGTGGGATGACTGTGACATGACAGGACATGTGTGACACTGCATTACATGTGACAAATGTGTATTGAGTGTGATAAGTATGTGTTAAGTGTAACAAGTGTGCATTGAGTGTAACACTGTATTGACACTATATATTGAGTGTGACACTATGGGTCAAGTGGGACAAGTGTGTGACAAGTGTGACACCATATATTGAGTGTGTTATGTGTGACACCATGTGTTGGGTGTGACAAGTATGTGTTGAGTGTAACATGATGCATCAAGTGTGACACCATGGGTCAATTGTGACAATTGTGTGACAAGTGTGACACCATATGTTGAGTGTGTTAAGTGTGTCAAGTGTGACACTGTGTGTCAACTTAGAATGACCCACTTCTCGACGCCCTTCATAATGGCCAAGTTGATAAATGGCTTCATAATAGGGAGCATATCAAGCTCAGTTGGGCCAACAAGGTAGACCTTATCGATGCTGGGATCCTTTTCGAAGGGGGCCGAGAAAGTCGATGGGTCATACCAGTTGAATCTTACTGCAGGCAGAGATTCTGGTGCAGTACTGGCACAGGAGGTTATTAGGAGAGGGATGTTAGCTGCATGTAGGAGACAAGCAAGTTTGAGGCCTGTTTTGCCTGTTCCGCCTGTAATGAGGATTGTCATAGTTGTGAGTTGACTTTACACTTATGAAGGATATGTTGTTGGGTGAATTTCATTCTATATTCATGCATTATATTTCCAAGTTTTGGCATGAACACCTTTAACTTACTTACTCAGGCATTTCATGCATTGACTAAGGGACAAAGGGTGCAATGAGTAAGGATTAAGTAAGATGACAGCGACTGAATAGCAATTCTCAAGAAATTCTCAAGAAATTCGAGGGTGCTGGAACAATGAGCGCCCACTCAGCAACATGTCAATTAAGTACAGCTATCACCATGAAGAGCAGGCTCTGACAGAGATATTGCTAACTATCTGATAAAGCAGACTTAGCCACAAGCCTACATATGGTACACCCCGGTGTTAATACCTTCTAAAAAAGGCTATTTTGGACATCAGGGTGAGAACTATATTCCATATGTGTACCTAGTGTTGCCACAGTTCGACTCGAAAACCATGAACTGCTGTAGTTGAGTCGGAAATGACTGAGCAGAGCTGAGATAATGACCCTTCGGTTCTCACAACTTGACCTATTGGAGAAATCACTCCTGAGTCGACCTAGCCGACTTGAGTCAGACCTTTGGTGATGTGTCCCCTGTTATTATTCAATCCATAGATCTGGGCCAAATGCAGTAATTTCTGATGCTGGCGAAACCCGAGAACACACTGGCTCATTCATGCAACCAAACCAAGTATTTGGCATTGGCATCCTGTTATTTGGTTATGCGTGTGCATGGAAGTATTGTAAGTACTTAGTACTACAGAAATTGAATGTCAATGGAGATCTATTGTTTACACAAGGATAGTTTCAACATAAATGCAAGAGCATAAATGTGTAGATATGAAAGTGGAAGGCATGTAAATGGTTAGCTTGCTGTAAATTAAATATATTCAATAAAATGCGACATTAAATCACTATTTAATATTAAATACAGACCAGTGGGCACAAAGAACTGGCAGTGGGCTTTGACTGGGTTCAACATACTAGTTTGTACCAAGTTTGTAGTAAGACATTGGTTGATATACAATGTTTAGTCAGTATGCAGTGCAATGACCTTCAATTTAAGATATATGGTAGGACACTGATTTTATGTAGATCAATTAAAAATGGTTAAGAGTAGCAGTACAGTATATTTTTTCCCATTTAAATGAGCACCAATACAAAATATAAGTTTAAAATTATATCTAAAAATGACTGGAAAGCTTGAGCATTTGCAAAGAAAGAATAAATGCAAGAATAAAATAATGCTAGAAGGGTTAGACATGTAGCAATGTATTAAATAATACCTACAAGTGTATGATATATTTAATATATTTAATATATTTAAGAATAGCATGTCAAACCACTAATGAAATGGGGACAAAAAATTGCAAATTAGTTCCGGCCCCAGGGAAAGAGCCAAGTATTACCAGATATAAGTATATATGTGCGTGCAATACTATGTACATACAGAAGTACTTCAATTAGTAATACTAGTAATACCTAACCACACAAATTAGCTCATGAAATGGTAAATAAACACCCAGCTGGATGTGCAGGCTGATTTGTCTCGACAGATAATTGAGCTGTGGGAATGCTGATGTCCCTGAGAGATCCAATCAGATAATAACAGGGGACTACAAACTCTCAGACCTTTCCTCATACCAACACAATACCAATACCTCTCCCCGTTGTAGTTTTATATGTCTATGCAACAGAGTAGAGACTTCTTATATACACTCATTGTTTCTCAAGTTGATCATAGGTGAGGTTCAAATCTTCTTTTCATGTTACATTGGTGCTTACTTCCCTCAACTTACTATGTGTGCTAGTGGAAAATTGTTTGATCTGTGAATTCCCCAGCTGGAAACTCATCTACAAAGATGTAGGCACATTTTATTTGCATTGAAGAGTCATGATGTTATGAATTAATTGGTCTGCCAAATTACCAGTTTATGTGCTCTGGAAGATCTTCATTCTTCACAGGTGTGCTGGGTAAAACAATATTCAAGCCTTCATGCCTTTGTGGTGCCTTATTTTGTGCCACCATCCCAACCTCAATATATTTTTTGAAAATTTCTTCCCTGTATGTGGAGTTCTGACATATATTGCACTGGGCAGTGAAATTTCCATTCTTCAAGCTTAAAGTGAGTCAGGTTGCAAGGGGCTAATGATGGGGACCTTTTTAAGACTGTGGTGCGCATTTTTCATTGTATTTCAGCAATCCAGAGATCTAAGCATTGATTGAAACTTTAGAGTGCTCAACAGGCTTTGCCTAGAGATTGGTCTTGCTTTTGTAAAGGTATGTGATGTATACTGGATATTTAGACTAATTTCATGGACTGTGCACAAGCATTCCTAGGGGTGTTTTATCGCATCCAAATACATCACCCAGTAATTGTCAACCCCACCATACTGTTTCAACGATCCATGGGCCTGGCAGGTAATTTATTCGAAATTTTCTCTTCATTCTCCATGTTGTTCTCCCTGAATGTTCACCCATTTGTTTTAAACTGTTCATAGTCACTGCTGGTGTTTTATGTTTCATTTAGGTACCATATTACATTCCTTCCACATATAAAATATGTATCTAGTCTGTCAATGCAAGCAACAATATCTTCACTTCCTTTTGCTCTCTTGAACTTTTGCAGTCTCCACTGTTCATTATAAAGTTTTCTTTCTTTTCATAAACCTACCCTTGATGTCGTGACATGACTGTTCACAAACTCTAAATTATCAAATCCTTCCAAATGGTGCTCTGCAGACCTTTTTTGAATCTGGTATAGTTCAAGCTTCTCTCTATTTAGAATATTACTTACACACTTTAGCTACTACAGTGCAAACAACTGACATTCTGGTACCTCGTAGAGCTGCAAACAGGGGTAGAAGACATGGTACAGCACCATTAGATACATCATCTACCACTGCAAGACCATCTGTACTGGTCAACTTCACCAACAATGCTCCACTGATTCTCACTACCATTGGCAGCCCTGTGGCTACTATTTCTTCACCTGGTGCTTGTATTCCAGTGACAATTGCTGTACCAACATCCACTTTCATTCCCTCTGTAGACCTGGATGAAAATCCATTTCTTACAAGTCTCAATCATCATGGAAGTCCTCAGAGCTCAGCTGCAACAGAAACACCAATACAGTCTCATCTTGAAGCTGTAGCAAGTCTCATGAGCAGTTCTATGAGTAGTAATTCTCCTTGTGCTGTTCAACACAGTCATCACCATGCACAACACCATGCAATTAATGGTTCAGGACTGATCAGTAATTGAAAGGGTAACTTTGCAGATGATGTTTGGACATTCTTCCGCAGAGATACTGATGAACAGACATGTTTATTTTGCCTGTAAGTTGTAACCTTGCTACATTCTGTTATTATATTTCATGTTACTAACATTTTATTGCTTTTAGGAATGAAGTTGAATTAGGTCTGAAATGGGCCAACAGTTTTTGACAGTACACATGGTACTGAACGGTACTCAATGTACCGTGCATGTACCATGCAGTACTGATTAATACTGTAAATGTACTGTGCATACTGTACATACTGCACAACAGATACTAATTTACAGTATAAATTGTAATCTAAATAAGCTATGTAAAATTAATTAAATACTAATTATTATGCTATAACACTGGTTGATGAGGGTATAATGTATGGATTATCAAGATTCTTCTTGCATCTTTGCCCTCATATACCCAATAAATTTAAGTATAGTAGTGTACTCATAGTATAATTAGGTATTGCTGCTGTACAATTAAGCTTACCAGACATAATACTAATAATTATAACACTCTTCATCAATTAAAGTGCAAAAATTTGAATTAAGATTTACTTGGAGAAAATTTTAAGTTTCATATATTATAATGACATGTATTTATTTAATGTAGCACCATGCATAAGTACTGCACACTGCCACAATGTACTGTACAAGTACCATACACATCAAAAATCACGTACCATGCAGATACCATGCACAAAAATCTGTACTGTACAGTACCATTCATGAACAAAATACTGTAAATTGGTACCGTAAAGTACCATGCATGTACCATACAACAATTTTCATGTACCGTGCAGCATTAGTGTATTTATGTCAATAAATTAATTGCACTTCTTGTGTATGTACTTCACTCTTACCTGCCCTCCCACTCAATATGCTTATCAATTAAGTATATTGCTCATTAATGCCGACCTTCCCACCCATCATTTCCCACGCCTCCGCTTAACAATTATGTTGCTTAATTAATGTCAATCTCTCCGCTCATTGTTTCCCACGCCTCCGCTTATTAATTTTCTGCATGACAACCTTCCTGCCCATCATTTCCCATGCTTCCGCTAATTATATTCAGTCCCCTGCGCGCCCCTCTTCTCAAAAATTCCCATGGTATTTCCTCTGCTAAATACCTGCCCTCAACATTTCCCACACATTTTAGCGTTGCCCACTACTGCTTATAGCTTCCCATGCTTCACCATCTCATCAGTTCATTGTTCCCCACCCCCTGCTTTCATTTTCCTGCACACATATTGCTCATTCTTGGACTTTCCCTTAAATTATAACTGTAGGTTGTAGGATTCACTGTACAAAAGTATTAATTATTTCACAGTAGAAATTTGAATTATTTCGCATTTTCATATGATTACCCATTCTTATAATACCTAAAGTACACCATAATGTATAAAGCAAAATATATTACATATATTACAAAAATATTCAAGAGAAAATATTAAATACTGAGCTAAATAATGTGAAATTACTTGCTCACTGTTGAGCATGATGATGAGGAAGTGTGCTGTAAGAAATGCAAAGAGATGTCAATATGTTTTGTGCATGCATGAAACTCCAGATTGTGAGCAATCCTGATAGCAGCCTGGTTTTCACAGAAAATAACCAACATGGTGGGTTGTGGGAGCTCCAGTTCTATGAATAGCAAGCAATACCACAAGACTTGCTTTGAAATGTGAACTGCTGCAGTATATTCAGCTTCAGCTGTTGAGAGAGCTGTAGTCAACTGCTTCTTTGTGCTCCAAGCAACAGCACCTCCTCCTAGTAGAAAAACATAGCTGCTGATAGACTTCCTGTAAGCATTAGAAGCCCAATCCATATCTGAATAAATTGTAAGTTCTTGAGTCCAGTCCAAATTGTCTCTGCCATAAGTTAAGACATGGTTTCATGTACCCTTGAGATAATGAAAAATGTGTTTTATGGTGGTCTAATGTACTTGTTGAGGACTCTTGGTGTATTGTGCTAACTTGTGCACAGCATAAGCAATGTTGAGGCAAGTTCCTAGTGCAATGTAATTGAGTGCTCTGATCATTTGTGCATACCCATATGAGATCTGTGGATCTGTAGAAAACTCCTCCTGCTCCTCCATCCCTGAATCTTTGATATCAAGGCTAACATTCAGATTGAGTGGGGTGTGTACTGGATTTGCTTGTTCAATCCAAATTTCTTGAGCAGTGAGTCAATGTAATGTTTCTGAGAGATAGTGACAGTTTTCTTAGTATGATCTCATGAGATTTTCATACCCAGTAGCATGTTAGGCTCGCCTAGGACCTTGACTTTGAACTTTGCACTGAAATCTCATTCAAGGTGCTTGCACTTGGTGATATTGGATGTAACTCCAATGAGGTCATCAACCCAAACAAGGATGTAACTGAAGTTATTTACAACACATTGTTTGAAGCAGGTGTAATCAGTCTTCAACTTCTTGTATCCCATCTCTTCCATCACTCTACTCAACTCCTTACTCCATGCATTCCCTGCCTGCTTCAGCCCATATTATGCTTTTCTCAACTTGCAAACATGACCAGTTCCATCCTCAAAACCAACTGGCTGCTGCATGTAGAGTTCTTCAGTAATTTGGCCATTCAGGTAAGCAGATTTCACATCCATCTGCACCATTTCCAGGTTGTTGATAGCAGCAGTCACAATTAGAGCTTGGAGAGATTCAAAATACATAACAGGAGCAAAAGTTCCCATTTCAATGAAGTCTTCACCCAGCTTCTGGCTGAAACCTTTGGCTACCAATCTAGCCCTGTATCTTGTTGGTTGGGAGGGATCATCATCTTTTCTTGTGAATACCCATCAGTTTCCAATGGCCTTTCATTCTGCAGGTAAGTCCACTAGCTCCCAAGTCCCCATATCATGTAACTGAGCCAATTCTTCCTCAATAGACTATGATCATTACCCATACAATAATAGGCACTCAAAAAATGCCAGGTGGAATTGATTGAGGCAATCAATTCCACCTAGCATTTTTTGAAAATTTTAGCTGACACTTATGGTGTTGTGACACAGAAGGGAGGATGGGGGCACCGTGACTGTTGTTAGATCTGTCCCTATCATCCCCATTGTCATTGACCTACCTATTATTGATCCCTTCATTGTTCTCGTCACCCCTCTCCATCTCCCTTCACTGTATGCTGTCCTCCTACACCTCTTCTCCCTTGCCCTACCTCATCTGTTGCTCCTTGTTTGCCTCATGTGGTGCCAGTTGTATTGTGTGCCTTTGGTATCACCAGTGGTTGGGGGGAAGGGAGGAGAAAGAAGAGAGAAGGGGAGAGAGAAGGGGAGAAAGGAAGAGGGAGGAAGAGGAAGGGAGAGGGAAGGGGAGGAAGAGAGGCGAGAGGAGCAGAGGAATGGTAATGACAGATGGGGTGTGCAATGATGGGGCAGTCATAACATCAGAAGATACTGTTGACCAAAATGGTCTGACAGATGCATGCAGTTGCATGGTCAATGTATATGCTGAGATACCAATTAGAAATAATGCTTCTATGGTATAATGGTATTAGTTGCTTGAATGTGGTAACTTATGCTTATGTAATAAGACATGGTTGAGAGTTCAGTGTCACTTTCTTTTTTATTATAAAAGTAAGTAAGTACTGTTACATGTACTACTACCTCCAGGTCCAAGTCCAATGGTACAAGTACATCATTACCTAACTACAATGGTCAAAGTGTATATTCACAACACTTACCTTTCTTAATAGATTTGTTTCTGATGAACATTTTGAAGAAAATATTTCATTCATGAACACTTATTATCAGAAATTGTGTTTGATGGAAGGTTTGGTCTTGGTCCCTTGATATTCTTCTTTTATTTTACATCATCTTTAAACAATTACTTACTTTTCTTAGCATGGAATCTAGACTAACTGAACTGGGAACTTGGGCTTGAAGGCAAGAGCTATGACTGAGGTGCTGGGGACTGCTCTGTGCAGGAGTAGACATGACAATGCAAATAGTCCCAAGCACTCAGGACTGTGCCTCAACCTTGAGCTCTGCCTTTCTGTTTTTGGCTTGTTCTGGCAATGTGCCTCTCTTCATATGTATTACTTTGACATTTTGATTGTTTTGTCCTTTTTCTTGACACTCAAGTACTTACTTTGGGGTCTGTGATGCACAAGTACACATTGCACAGACCATGTCACCTTTTGTATTTAATCCCCCTCATGAAGGGAGGTGAAAGACACCTTACTTTTACTCAGGATTACCTCCTCTGTATTCTTAAGCTCACCAGAACTGTGTTTGATTGGCTTGCAGAGAGCTAGAGGACCCCTGAAAATTCCCATAAATGCATGATCCTGATGATGGTCAATAGCTGTTCATTTGTCTGGACAAACTTTGGGTCAATTTGGCCAAATTTGTCTGAACCAGATTCAGCCTACTAAAATTTCCCAAAATTTGTCTGAAAGTGGGATCCAGTCTCAAAAGCTGCCCAAAAATTGCGCTAACACTACAGTGCAACAGCATTGCAGTGTTAGGGCTCAAATGAGATACAGAATGTTGTAACATGACCAAAAATGAGATTTGCATAATTAGCCAGCTATTAAATACAGTAAGTAGAAGTAATGAAGTCCTACTGCTAATCCTATCATACTTTCTGCTTTGGTGACAATTGTATTGTCTCTGAGCAATAACTGTGTGTCTGTGAGCTTGGTATAAAGGTGTTTGTCATTGCCCACTTCCAGCTTAATTGTTTCACTGGAGTTTCAAAGTGTTAGAGCAGAGGTAAGACATGATAAGAATGCCATAGAAAGAAGAACACACTGAAACATTTTCTCTTTCACAGTTTGAGATTCAAACCCAGGACATGACATAAAAAATTAAAAATCTCAAAAATTTGTACACAATGTAACACCTGCACCATCAAGGCATATTTGCCTCCTTGTCTGGATCAAGCTCTGGTCTAAAACCCCTCAAATGTCTGTGAAACTTCTCAAGGATATCATTAAATTTGGCCCCAAAATGTCTGATTTGGATCCAGCCTGGCAGTCTCATAGCCACCCATTTGTCTGATTTGGGATCATGCATTTGGGGGGATTTTCAGGGGTCCTAGAGCTAGCTATGCTAAGTCATATTTCCTTATTCCTTGTGTCATCTTTTCTCTTTTTCTTGTTCCTTTCCCCTTCCTGTGAGCATTGTCATTGTGTCTCTCACATGTTCACTCAGATTGGTGATGTGTCCCCTGTTACTACTCAATTCGGAGATCTGGTCCAAATATGGTAATTTCTGATGCCAGTGAAACCCAGGAACACTCATGAACCAAGTATTTGGCATTGGCCTCTGAAGAGGTGGTAAGTCGGTTGGGTGTACCTAGTCAAAGAATAAATATACGAGTCAATCGAGACGTCCGTCCGATCTGGGGTGTTCTAAGGTGAAGGAAAATTGATTAGATTTTTGTAGAATAACTACAGGTGTTTAAATACTAGAAAACTAATAATCTAAAATAAGTAAGACTAATTATATCGGATGAAAGATGTAAAAGGAAAAGTGTGAAACATTAGAAATAAATAGGAAACTCAGTAAGATAGTCCAATGTGTTGAGGTTTGCGAGGGGATAAGTTTTCCAAACATCAGGGTCTGGTGTCGGTGCCGATGTCGGAGATATTTTGAGAGTTCGACATGTTGCAGGAGTTGGGTATAATGTCGGAACGGTGAACGAAGAGGTATAATTTGAGGATAGTACGAGGAGAGCGAGCGGGAAGGAGAGGACAGGTTGAGACGAGCGGAACGCGTACGAACACATCAATGATGCGTGATGCGTGATTACGTAATCGTATTTGGAACGTCTTCAGATGTCCGAGATATCGCGTTTCGCATCGCAGGCACTTTGCCTGCTCTACACCTCCCATTGTTTGGTTGCAGGGCTGCCTTGTGGATTATATGTGTGAGATAAAGCAGCCCCACAGTAGGCATAGCACTAGTGGGAACCTAAATGCACAAGTAAATTATTTTCAGTATGTCAGTGAAAGGCATGGATATAATTATAGTCATGTAAAATTAAATAAATTGAATAAAAATGCGATATTAAATGCAGACAGAACTATCAGTGGTTTTTGACTTTTTCAGCACTTACTATTCCTACTATACCAGTAAACACCAAGTTTTTAGTGTCATCTCAATAATCCAATAGTTGTTGAGCATGTAGTACACCAGATTCACTAAAATTTATATAGTAATATACACTGATTCTATGTAGATCAACTAATATTGGAAGTTGTGCAACTTGTAGCACTAAATGAAATTCATATAATTACTACTCCATGTTTTTGTGACTAATTAAATGCGCCTCAGTGTGAAATCCGAACCTAAATAATGTATGATAACTATGGAAATTATTTTCAAAGAAGAATACAAGAGACCAGAAAGTTTACAGTTGATTTACTTACGAAACAAACAATTCCTATAAGTTGCCTACAAGTGAATGAAAATGTTAATAATTGAAAGGATATCACCCCCAAAATCAGCAAGGAACGTGTTGGGAGTGGGTACTAAAACATACATAGCTGAAAAATCATTCAATGACAAGAAAAAATGTGTACCAGAAAGAAACAGAAGGATAATAACAACATTAATCTACTAGATACAGATGCGCACACCACAATCTTACATTAGGTAATACCAGTAATAGCACAACTTACCGCGCAAATTGGTTCACGAAATGATGAATAAACGCCCGGCTAGGCGTGCGGGCTGACAGCGAAATGAGCCGTGAGAATACACATGTCCCTGAGAGATCCAATCGGATAGTAACAGGGGACTACAAACTCCGCTCAGATCTCGGACGATTTAAGCCCGTTTGTTCCGACCTCACGTGATCTGACGGATCGCGTCGGACTCAATCTTCTCTCGTTTACTGACGCCCTTCTCACACAGACGACCTGGTACCTCCCCACTCCAAAACTTATACTTCCACACCCGCATAATATTTACCTTACAGATGCCTATTCCTATTTTTTCTTCATCTTTTGTTTCTTTTCCATTTCGCGTTTTCGTTCATTTTTCCGTGCATGGCCTTTCGCTAGTAGCTACATCTTCTACTCTTTATTCATATGTTATTTTCCTACTGTACTTTTCTATCGCTTGTGGCATCGATGATTAGTGCAATAGGATTCTTCTTGGTGGTGCCAGCGCTTTGACAAGCGCTCATACCGACACCGCTGCTCCTACACATTCTCTGGCGTGATCTCAATCGATTGGAATAGTAAAAGTCGAAGAGAAGCCGGCGCTGTGTGCAAGCTGAGATCCTTCGAGTTGCAGAGCGACATGACGATATTGGCATGCGGCGTCACAGCACAATACTCCACCAGTAATTTCAACCAAGTTGCGGAAACCTGCTCATCATTTAGTATGCGTGCATTGTGCAGAGAAGTGTTCTTTATGATTTGTGGTTAACGTACTGTCATATACGGCGTACATATTCGTCATCTTATTTTGTAATTAGTTCATTCTGTGGCACTGGCTTCGTAATTTGCAGCGCGGAAGGAAAATCAAGCCCATCTAGACTATGTTTTGAAATGTAAGCTCCCAGTTACTGTTTAGAATACTATGTTTCTTTAGGTAGCATCCAAGAATAAGTGACATCATCAAATACGAGAAAGGTGTTGGGTATTATACTTTATCTAACCGGCTGCTTTGTTGTTTGAGCGAGCATGCTGATGGACGGATTGATGAGATTTGGAGGGGGGAATAGATCACAGGCTCTGCATAACATTGAGCGAGAATGTAGCTACATGATGCGGAGAAAGAGAAGTGTTAACATTGAATGCTGGGTACTGAACATTGACGAGTTATAACAACCCTTTCACAGTTCTACAAGCACAGTAGTGGGCTCTGCCGCTTGCCGGCCCTACTTTTTATACATAACAGCTCGCTACTGAATATAATAATATTTGTTCTAACCATCGTTTTCATCTTCGCGATAAGTTGGCGGTGGTGTCCCCCCGGCCACAGACTCGGCGACCTCGGCTAAACGCCTTCTTAGCATATCGTTCTCCTCCAGTAATCCTGCTATTTCAAAAGGGGCAGGGGCGGCAGTGGCTAGTGACGGAGGGCGAATCTTATCATCTGCCATGCCACCAAACTCCACGAAGTTAAAGCCCACAGTTCTCTCCCCAATAGGAGATTTTGGTCGCGGTAGCGCATGCATGGGATTACGCAGCACATCAATATTGCCTTGCTGTACACTAAAAAATGGCACAGGATATGGTGGCTCCCCTTCCGATTTGGGGGTATTTATCCGCTTCTTATAGACTAATAAAGCTACGACGACAATGGTAAGAAAGCCGCATATGCTGCCCGTGATAATCCCTGTTGTCACGCCTTTGTGTTTTTTAGTGTCCGATTCTTTCCCTACACTATTAGTTGTCGTAGCAGCAGCCTCACTACTAGTCAACGTGCCGATGGAAGATCTAGTAGTAGCAGAACCAGTGTTGCCCATCGGTGTGCCATTGCTAATATTGAATACCTGGATTGATCCTATCTCAAAATACGCCTCCGTAAAATTGGAACCATTTCCAGACACGGAACAAACGC
This sequence comes from Cyathus striatus, assembly GCA_025738555.1. Lineage (NCBI taxonomy): Eukaryota > Fungi > Basidiomycota > Agaricomycetes > Agaricales > Nidulariaceae > Cyathus > Cyathus striatus. The sequence goes on from JAOVFP010000018.1 coordinate 2,074,739, forward strand.
CTGTTCCACAAGATTGGTCGTATGATGAGGAAAAACCTGAGTAGAAGTTAGTGCTAAATAAAATGATATAACTGAAAGCATGTAGTACTCACCGGGGTCACCGCTACAAAGTGGGATTTGAATAACAAGGGATTGCGGCAGAAAAACTTGACTGAAGTCCTCGGATCCGCAAATAGAAGCTGGCCAATTTGCGATAGGGATTCCAAGCGCTGTCGTATCAATACTACTGGAATTCAACATGGAGCGCGGAATGTTGTTGCGGGGAAAGTACCATATACTAAAATACTCAGTGTTATCATACGTGGTGGCTCAAGTTATGTAGATTGATCTTACGAAATTCCAGTAGAAGCAAGTTCGGTAATGTACATTCCACCTTTCTTGTTATTGAATTCCGGACCATACGAAGGAAAAGCAGCATTTGTGGTGGCACAGCCTTGTATTACATCACTGCAATCCGTCGTATTAACAATTGATGCCTGGTTTTGGTTAGGGTTGGATCTAGATGCATTACACTTTCCCTCGGTGTACAGCATCATTTGGCTTGATACGTCTTTATTTAGTGCTTCAAATGTACCGATGCCCCTGTAAGGGAGAATTAAAAAAATAAAGCACAATAAGCAGAGACACTCGCCCGCCTTTAGGCCAACTACCACCGACTTGCGTTGGAGCCATCGACCAACTTAAGGTTTCAATGTAAATAAAGCCTCCTTAATACTCAGTCTCTGGAGGACATACAATACTGGCTGTACACCGCACTGGAGCATAATTTTTTAGTATTATTGTCAACTATACTATGACCTGCATAACCTACTCCGTATGGTACATGGAAGAGATCAATCATCCAAACACTTCCGATAGGATAAGCAGCTTTTGTGATAATTTTGATGGAGTTTCTAGGGTCGCCGCCATATGGAAGTTTAGTAGTATTATCTACTTTTATAGTTGCGTGACCAGTATGGCTATCAGTGAATGTTAAGTCTTCCGCGGATTGTACATCCATGTAGCTACAAGGAATTAGAGCAAGCTATACGGTAGTAGGATTCTCATACAGCTGGGCTCCTGGAAATGGATCAACTACCAAGCATCTGCTTTCAGCAATGAAGAATGAATGATTTTCTCATAGGAAAATACCTTGGAACAGATTAACGTAATCCCAATTATCAAAGAAATTATCACCAGAAATATTCTGCACAAGCTCGTATATTGCAGCGGAAGCTAGAGAGGGTAGTAATACAGTGAATGTAGAGAGCCTGAGCATGCTGATAGCTCAATTTGAACTATCGTTAGCAACATTATCTTGGATTATATATGAACAGTAATCAAGGCACGGAAGCTGAAAAACTTATAGTTGCGATAACATCGGCATACAGTCATCGCCATCTGACTGATAAATCACAATAACAAAAACGTAACAAAGATATATCTTTTGATGATGATCACAATTCACTGCTCATTTGTTTTGACAGCAGATCATCAACCCCATTATAGTGATGACCATCAACTTTGTATATCTTATCCATCCTGAGAGATAGACCACTTGGACCATGCTTACTTGCGTCATCAATCATTTGATTCAAACCCTGGTACTAAGACCTTGCAAAATGCTGAGTAAACTTCATCAATGAGACTTCTAGTGACGTTCGAGTTACTATTTATATCGATCGCACAGCCACTTTCACCATATATCACGACTGTGCTTATTGAGTAAACACTAAGAAAAAGTAAGACATTTGTAATGTAAATGACTTTACAGCAATATAGACACAACAGCATTTATGTCTTCTTCATAGTGAAAGTATTAATTTTTAAGCATTTTTATTAATTACAGCAATTCCCGGAGCTAGAGGTGGGAATGGGAACTTGGAAGGTCCGGTGGTCAATATTTGATTGCTAAGTAAGTTTTCATGAACTTATATTATTTGAACCCTGGTTCCTTTTTAATCACGGAACCCCTCACCTGGTGAGATATCTTAAGCAATAGATGAAAGAAAGACTAACATCATGTTGTGGTTATCTTTATAGCTGAGTCAAGCTGACATTCCCTTTTGGTCTCACTAATTATTCTCTATTTCCACGGTGCATATTAGTCATTAAAAGTATGTACACGTGGGTACCAAAAGTGATGGCAGTTCCCACACTTTAGAAGAATAGTTCATTGCATTGTTTTAAGTACCACAATTCTAAATTCCTTCGATTTCATTTTAGCTTTGGGCATATGTGATAGATAGTGTTGGTTACTAGATTGCAAATTTTAAAACTGCTTAAGTAATTTTATGTTGTGATATGCTTGTTTCAACTCATAAACTATATGTGTATGATATGCCTTACTAATTTGGATATAGAGGTCTCTATGGTAGGATTTTCGTTAAGATATTATGGAAATGTGGACTTCTGAACATCATATACATTATATAAAAATATAAAATACAAAGGACATTCCAGCACAAAGATATGGTGCCATTAAAATAAACCTTCCTCATTTTCAATTCTGTAAAATTCAGAAATATTTTTATATTTTCTTTATAGATGATTAAAATGGGACGGTACTTCACTAATATATGTAGAAATATTGCTGTAGAAAAATGGAGTGCAGAAAAGCTACCATTGCTTCAGTTGGGCAGTAGTATTCTGTAGTAGAGAATGAACCACACAAGCTAATTCAGTGTGATGAATATTAATCCTCTTATTTCTCATAATGGAATGGGAGCACATTTATATAACTTTGGATATATATTATTGAGTATGTATACTATAGTTTGGACAAGAATTGTAGCATTCTGAAACCCACAACAAATTATATCATTCAATTGATTTGTTACAGAACAAGAGTGCATATTTATATATAAACACCTAATAACACACTAATGAATAGTCATATGATGCCAAACATTTGCATACTATCATGTAATAGGTGTTTGAAACTGTCTCGAGTGTTTGAAAACTGTACAAAACCTTCATTATCCCAGCACCTACTTCTTATACCGCTTTCATACTTTGCATGTCAATTCTATAGATGCATTACAATGTATGTCTCAATTTATACAATAAACGGATGATTATATAGTATAAGTAATGTCGAAAAACATCGAAAAACAATGCAAACTTGAGATCAAAAGTAAGATCTAGGTCGATCCTGTTGAACAATCCTTACGATATTTTGTACATCGCTAGTGTACATCTGCAACAACCCAAATATCAAATATCAAAGGAAAGCAACACAGCTACATCGACTGACATCAGGCCCTTGCCTGTCACGCTGAAATGCTCTGAAAACTCTGAAAAAATGTATTTTGCTTGTCAGTCGATGTAGCTGTGTTGCTTTCCTTTGATATTTGATATTTGGATTGTTGCAGATGTACACTAGCGATGTATAAAATATCGTAAGGATTGTTCAACAGGATCGACCTAGATCTTACTTTTGATCTCAAGTTTGCATTGTTTTTCGATGTTTTTCGACATTACTTATACTATATAATCATCCGTTTATTGTATAAATTGAGACATACATTGTAATGCATCTATAGAATTGACATGCAAAGTATGAAAGCGGTATAAGAAGTAGGTGCTGGGATAATGAAGGTTTTGTACAGTTTTCAAACACTCAAGACAGTTTCAAACACCTATTACATGATAGTACCTATGCATAAACACATGGTCAACATATATAAAAAGTTACAAAAGATTCCAAGCAATGAGTGATAAACTAGACTTGAAATAATACAACATGTTATTCTCCTAAAGTGTGGGAACTGCTATCACTTTTGGTACCCACATGTAGATGGACTCATTTAAACAAAATGTTGTATTACACTTCTACATAAGTAGCAGCAATAGTTTACATTATGTACCTTTGCATTACCACTCTCTCTTGCCTTGATAGTCCTAGAAAAGGTCTTGGCATATATGAATCAGCACAGTGCATCAGCAAAATCTTGATCTGCAAGATTAGCAAATTTAGGTAGCTTTAGTACAAATATGATGTACCACTTACTTATTCTCATTATTTTCAGCTTAATTGACCTAATGCAAGCTATAGAAAGGCAATGCTAATATAAGCTAATATCTACTTTATTAATAATCATTACACTGAGTGTGTACATTGATGATTGAGTAAGTACTTCTATATTATGGTGGAATACTGAAACTTATTATTAAATGGATTGAACATTTTACACTCATCAAGTACCATACTTGAATTGAATCCAGCTACATGAAGTCATGAATCATATAGAGAGAGCTGTAGCACCACCGGAATGAAGAGAATGGCCCGAGAACGATTGGCCAGCATAATGATGGAGAAAGGACAAGAACAAGGAACATGTTAGGGGGGTGCTGTCAGAACAGAGCCAGAGCAAACGATGGAATGGGAAAAGGTGGTAGAGACAAGAAACTGGGTCTCAGTAGCAGAAAAAGAGGTGTACCATTCATCAGCTACATGGGTTAGAAGAACTTGTGAAGACCTAAACCAGATTATGCTGTAGAGCAGGTGTTTCGCCTGCACTACAAAACTCACCATTTTACAAGCTGCATTTGCCCAGATCACATGACTGATATCGCAAAGATAACAATATCAAATCTGGCCATATGCACAGCAGTGCACTATCCATGTTTGCTCTCCCCCTTGCACTTTCCTCCAATGCTAACACCTCCAATCCTCTCTGAATGCTGCTATTACACATCAAGAACTCAAGATCATTGGTACTGTGCACTACCAAGAGCAACTGAATACCACAATTCACCCTAACTAATCTCTCTCTAAGTTTTATTCTTTAATTTTTCTCTTCAATTTATCAGTACTCTTACTGTTTCATACCATACCTTTTATCCTACTCCAATCTTTGATCTCTGGTCAATTAATCTCTGTTTTATCAACTTTTCCTCATTTAGTAAAGTCTATATTTTCACTTTCTATAAAAACCTTGTATCTACTCCTCCCCAACTCAGTGAAATTTTCCCCACTCTCAGTTGAGTTTTGAGTCTCTGTCATTGTCTCTAGGTTGTTCTCAAAAATCTGTCAAGTTTTCATGACAAAACATCAATTTCAAAGTTTTATCCCCTTATTACACTCTCTGCAGCATTTCTTCATTACTAATCACTCGCTTGAACACCTTAGGATTCCTCAGTCAAATGGACATTCAACAACTCATTTTATTTCTTTGTTTAGGCCTTAACATGCCTTCTACCCTTACAATGTATGGTTGGAGTACTTAGTTGTGAGTCATGCAACATGCAACATGATGCCATTGACCTTAAGCCAAAATCAACTGAACAATTACAAGCCAATCAAATCAATTGTTTCATCCACTTTTTATCACATGACTTCAGCCATGTCACAAACACACTGAACACTTCTAACTCATTCAATCTTTTCTGCTCTTCTCTCATCTCTTCCTTTCTCCTTACCACCTCTGTCATGTTCTCAACCCATCTTACTCAAGGCCCACCCCTTGCACTTGACTTGTACACTCCTCTCTTTCCATTTCAGACCTCAGTACCCCAGAATGACATTATTGTCTCATCCATCTCCCTCCCCTCCCCCTCTTGCTCCTGTTGGATTAATATGTCAATGGCCATGAAGGCTCTGATATGCTCCTTCTATCCCATCACTTACCACTGAGTCTGGTGAGTTGTCAGTTTTCTCCTTCCCCTTATTCCTTTCTCACTTTGTATGTTTCTGCTAGGTTGCTGCATTGGTCATGGTGGGTGCTATTGCAGCCTCGCATTTTCTCATGGTGCATGTTATCATTCATTGTCTCCCTCCCTCCCCTTCTCATTGTTACTTCCCTTCATTGCTCTCTCATCTTCTCACCTGTGCATTTGTTTTCTCTCACTCTCTTATCATTGCACATGTCCTCTTGTTGCTCACTTGCCCTTGTGCTATTGCTCTTTTCTTCTTGCTCATCCTCTCCCTTGTCCTCATGCATCTCACAATTGAAGTAAGCACTTATCATGTTCAGTTGTAGTACAGTTGTTGTAATGAATGAGAGGTGCTGCTAGTTGTAGATTGAGATATGTATATGTAGCTAGTCTTGCATGGAGTGTATATGTTATGTCTGTATTGTGCTCTAGTTAGATTATGTATATCATGTATGTTATTTTACTACTTGCAATACTATTATAATTTGGTTGCACTTAAATTGAAGTAATTTTTGGCTTGATGTGTGACAACATGTATCTAAGGTTTAAATGTTATCAGCTAGTATTCACTAATACCCCTAATATGATACTAATTTTTTCAAATAAATTTGAAATAAGGGAGGGGGTTAAGTAATTTCGATAATTTCACTTATCCAAACTAATTTCTTTAATATTGCCTAAAGCTAGCATATTTCAACTTATATTGTAGTAATTCCACTAATTTAGCAATTTAGATATTTCCTGATGCCGCCTGTGCAGGAAACACTTCAGCTACTTAAGTGAAATCTAAGAATATCTAAGGAGATCAGGTGTATTAGAGCATAAACCGAATGGTGTGAAGGACTTTGACAATTTGGAAATATTAATACAAGTCCATCATTTCCTTCCCTTATATAACTACAGTGTTCTAGCACTCCTTGATACAGTTGATGCTCATAGCTTCCCCACTCGTCCAATCCCTTAGATATTTGGCATACATGTTAGCTTAACTGTAATATCTTATATGAAAAATTATGAAAATGGTGTAGCTGTAAAGATACACATGTATTCTTTCAAGATTATGCAACATGCCCAACTTTGTGTGATTGTCACAGCCAATCATGCCTCACTTCATTTGATTTACACTAAAATAAAAATAAAGCCATATTTCTACTCCATTTAGGCTTATATGTACCAAAATTTATCCTTATTGGTGAAGAATTGAGGTGTAAATAAATGGAAAAAAAAGATGGGGACCTAAGCATGATAGTGTTGCACTTGCATGCCTTCACATTTGATGATCCCCCATCATCTTTCCCGCAGTTGTACTTGCCATCCCAGTGGGTCAAAAACATCTTTTGCATGGAAGCACATGAGTAGGCATGCATTATCAAATTGGGTGAAGCTGCAGGTGCATAGTGTAATGGCTGGGTCGGACTGATGGCTTGTTCCATAAATAGATTAGTTGATGCGCTCGAAACATACACATCTCTCTGACTTGCGTATGTCTAACTCTTCCTTTGTCTATGTCTTCAACAATAAACCTATGACGTATTTCCTCCTCTCTTGGATCTCTTGAGTTTGTCACAATCACCTTTGGGATATCACATCAGGTACACTGACCATGCTGTGATAATAACAAGTGGTTAATATCCCACAGTACATATTAGGTAGTGTAGCAGAATTAGTATTTAAGTAGTAGTAAATGTATGTAGATACAGTAGTTCTTGAATCGAGAATTTCCTCACTCTTTCCTCACTTTTAAGTTCTCTCTAACTTTTACCTCGTGTTTTGCCATTGTTTGTTGACTTAACCATTGACGAATTATGGTGTTCCCACACATAGAAGGCAGTTTAATGTATGATATAAAAACACAATCAATGAGTATCTACAAGAGCAAGAGTGGCCAGGAAGATTGATAAGACCATGAGAACAGCAGTAACACCTGTGACACAACTGTATCAAGGAGCATTTCAGCTCGAAAACTTATCCCCTTCATTAAAGCAAGTCACATTTCCATCCCTACATATAATTACACCATAAAAATTAGCATATACACTCTCAATATACCTTGTTATTATACTGCATACATAGTTTTATAAAAAATGTGGTAATAGCTACAATAATCAAAATTTTCAATTTAGTGTACCAAGGAGCACTAGAACACTGTATGACTTATTTTGGTTGTCATTCCTCCAGTGGTAGCAAGTTATCATTGCTGTTTATCTTCTTTATCTCTTATTTTTTTTGTGCTTTCTACATATTTAGTGAGATGTTTCTGTTAGCCAGGGCACAGTGACTTAGTGGCACTTTTGAACTTAACCCATACCTGGTCATCGGCTGCCATCTGTCATCATAATTCTTTCTTTTTCTTTTTCTTGTGTGTTCTACATGTCTTGTGTCAATGTATGAATTACACTGTAAGTTAAGCAATGTCAAGGCAGGATGACTTAATGGCACCTATGTATATAGTCAGTACTCGATCATTTGTTGCTATCCTTCATCATCCATGGAGTTGTTTGTTTTCTCTTGTTCATTCTAAGTACATTTGCCAACATAGTACAGTAATCATGCTGTTTACATTAAGCACACTCAAGGCACAATGGCTGAATGGTATTCAACACCTTCATCCAGTACCTGGTTGCCAGCCATTGATCATCAAACAACTGTTCACTCCTTTTCTTTCTTCTTTTTGCTTTCTAAGTATTAAGTTTCAGTATTCCCAGTGAGCTGTTTCTGTTAGCCACTTGAGGGCACAGTGACTTAATGGCACCCAGTCATTGTTGTCATTGTTCAATGTGCATAATTCTGTGATATTTTTCAGCTTTTAGATATTATCAGTGAGCATTCTGATGTCTGATTGAAGTGGTCAACTCATGTAGTACTGCAAATTTAGGCACTTGGATTTGACATCTTTACTTTATTGTTGACATACTAATTATTTGGTCACTGTTAGATATGTAAGGCACAATGGCTCACTTTTCCAGTATCCAGTTGTTGATCTGCCATTTTAAGCTTGAGTATAACTGATTTTTTTCTTGTTGTGTTTTCTATGCATCATGGTTAGATAGCAGTGAGTGGTGCAATAGGCGTAGCCAGCTCATATTGTACTGTAAATTTACACCCCAGCTTTGATTTGGGTTGAGGTAATAATCATGCTGTCTCTGTTATATATGTTAAGGGGCAATGACTTAGCAGTACTTTGTATGTATCCAGTATCCAGTCATTGACTGTTATTGTTTGCAATATTTTTTCTTTTCTTTCCTTTTTGTGCTTTCTATATTTCAAGGTTAGATATTCTCAGTGAACAATCTGATTGAGTGGCCAGCTTATATAGTACTGTAAATTTTAGTGCTTAGTCCCTGGTGTTGACCTTTGGTTAAGGTGTTAAATTTTAATTACATTGTTTCAGTGTAAGTAGTACCATTGAGGCAGAACTTTGACCTAACAGTATGCCCAGGTATTTGATTACCATTCTTTGACACATAGTCAGTATTTATCTTTTCTTTTACCTGTTACATTTTCTAAGTAACAAGTTGAGATATGACATGCCCAGTGAGCTGTTTCTTTCAATAGCTGCCAAGGAGGAATAACCCAGGTATTCAACAGTTATCCAATCATTGATTACCATACTTTGTAATAAACATAGCATTATCTTCTGTTATTTTTTCTTATGCTTTACAAGCATCTAAAATGATAAAGATTGACAGGGGTATTTGTGAGGCAATATCAGAAATCTTGATCATGCACAGTTGAATGAGCTCACTCATACAGCAATAGGGCTGTAAACCTGGTGTATACTTCAGGCACCACTATCCTGTTCTTCTTTAAGTGGCAATCTTCATGTAAATCACATATTTCACATGTATATTGTTGGAGGATATCTAATGTAGTAAGCAAAAATTATCCATCATCATGAGTACATGTGTGTATTTGTAAAGTGTGTAGGCTGTGTCGTCTTCCATCACTTTCATGTTGAAGTGAAGAGGTGTAGAGTTGGTTGGGGGTACCTAGTCAAAGAATAAATATGTGAGTTGATCAAGACATCCATTTGATCTAGGGTGTTCTAAGGTGAGGGAAAATTGATTAACTCATCTGTAGTGTAACTACAGAGATATTTATACTAGAAAAACCAATAGATCTAAAATAAGTAAGAGTAATTATATTGGATGAAGGGATGGAGGATGTAAAAAGGGAAAGTGTGAAACATTAGAAATAAATAGAAAAACTCAGTAAGAAAGTCCAATGTGTTGAGGTTTGCAAGGAGACAAGTGTTTCTTGTAAACTACAGGGCCTTGATCATCAGTGCCAATGTCAAAGCTATTTTGAGAACTTGGAGTGTCACAGGGGATAGGTATGGTCAGAATGGTGTATGAGGATGTATAATTTGAGGAAAGATTGAAACAAATGAGCAGGAAGGAGAGGACAGGTTGAGACAAGCAGAATGTGTATGGATGTATCAATGTAGCATGATGCATGATTATGTAATCTGATTTGGAATGTCTTGATATGTTGAATAATTCTTGAATTGCAGTGCAGGCATTTTGCCTGCTCTACAGAAGAGTTAAAAAAAAGCTGAGACAAGGCTGGAGAAAAGTAGGTGATGTTGATTTCAGGTCAAGTTGCTGTAAAGCTCTTAGCTGGCTAGTCCTCAATATAGTCAAAGTATTTTTGCAGAAGCTTATCTATGGAGTGCAATAATTGATTAAATCAAGTTAATTCTTTACTAATTGTGTCTAGTAGTTCAAATTCATACAGAACTTAGAAGAGGAATCTTTCAGTGATGCAAGTCTGCGACAAGTAAATGCTGAGCAAATTGAGAATGAGTAAATGTGTGAGGATGGCCACTGGCATATGCATGCTGGTATTTATTCACACACTATTTTTTGAGTGTCCACATTGTGATGCCACCTGTGCATTTAGGTGTAAAATTGCACATTTCTACCATTTACAGTCTTAAATCTGTACACATTAATGAACCCCATATAATAAATAAAGATCTATGGACTACTACAAAATAGCAAGCCTTGTACTTATTGGCCTTTTATTTGGGTTAATATTCAACAGTTCATATCATAAAATATAGTACAAGTGCTCCTATGTCCAATCTACCATTAGCCTGGTGTGTAGGAAAAGATGTTAAATAATGAAGGGACCGCTTTTCTGCCAGTCACATGACTTGTATATGTTTTAATTTCACTTTGATACCGCTAACTTGTTTGTTTGGCATCAGGATTGAAGTCTAACAAATAGTCAATGACATAAATATGAATTAATGAATATTTCAAAGTGATGTAGAATACTGTACGAATCCAATCAATTGGGCATACCTTTGAGTGCATGACAGGCCCAACCACAAAAAGATTTCGGCACACAAGAAATTGTAGTGTGACACACCAGAATTTTCAGCATTTTGGACACTCAAGCTGGCCAAAAAATTGAATTAGTGCATATATTTAACTTACAAATGTACAGAACACTGTTGGTTGGCAAGAAATAGCTATTGGAGAAGAAAAAATAATTATTACATTGAAAATTTTTGGGTGTTATGCCAGTGTCTAAATATGTCACAGTTCAACCTTTCAGCATTTTTATTTGTAATGTGTGACATGGCCCAAATTTCGGCATGGCAGAATGGGTGCATGACATGTGACTGCCCAATTGATCAGATTTGTACAGTAGTCAATTCTTCATCAATCAGGATGATGTTGGTCTTGAGGTCTCACTGAAGCACAGGTCTAGATAAGAACAAAACATTAGATCAAAGATGACAATTTTATGATGATCTACCCAAAATGATCAATGATGAGACACGGGAATTGAACATTCTAGAGGATTCTAATGCCTCGGAGTGACTCATAGTCAAATGATAGCTAAATAAAGACACAAATAAGGACAGGGGAAGTGTTTCAGGTAGATATATGTAGTATACAGTGTCTGGGAAAATCATAATAATAGTTCTGGGCTTTGTATATTTAAGTAGGTACTATAGAGGGTAGAAAGGAAAGCAGATTCACACCTTTCTTGCCCAGGTACAATAGGTATTGGGTAGTGGTTTAGGTCTTATTTATTTCAAAGAATATAGTTGTTTTGGTTCACATTTTGGAAAGAATTGAAGTTCTGAGACACCAGAGAGGGCCTAGGACTTAGTTATTTCAATAAAGTGGTTTCATAAAGAGTAAAGGGTTGCTCTTGTTTCGGCTTTCTAAGAAGTTGTACTAGCAAAGGGTTGTTAAGTCACTTCTACAAAGTTTGAAGTAGTACAAAGGTGTATTACTTGAATTCTACAATAAAATTCTATTGCATTTCGATTCAAAGGCTTTTCAAATGATTTAAACTTGCATAAGACAATAAGAAGGAACACCCACCTTTCCCACAACTCACACTTAAAGATACTTGTGAATTTTATAGTGAAATAAGTTGCAAACATAGAGCCAATTTCACTACTAGAACACAAGTACCCCTTTTCAATGTCCTGTTCATATGTTGTTCAGACATGTTCTCACTTGCCCTTCCTTGCTTCCTCAGAACCACTCCCTCCAGAGAAGAATGAAAAGTGACCAAGGAGGTGTATATTTTTAACATGACTTCCACTTCAAACCCATGGATAATGAAAGGATGTGAACATAGGCAAGAGTGTCAACAGCAAGCAGAGTTGTGTAGTTCATGTCAGGACATAAGGGAGAAAGGTATGTTGAAACTTGATGTTACTCCATTGAAGTAATATCTCCCCCCCCCTGCTCCCCTATTCACATGTAAATGCCAACTCCCCAGAAAAAGGCAAAGCCAAGGATACATCCCCCCCCCCCCCCCCCAATCACATTCATACTCTTCCGTGCTGACTTTGTGTGACCTAAGCACATTCTGGGTACTTGCATGTTGCTTAGTATACTGCTTTTGTAGCAGCAGCAACAGTTCCTTAGGTACCCTTTGAGTGTGTTTGATTCTTCTGCTTACAACCTGTACAAATTCAGATTTAGAAGTCCAAGCAACCAGCACCAACAGAGCGCTGGTAACCTCCCACTCTTCCCATCTGGCTTTGGCTCCCCACCCCCATACTCAACCAGCCCATTCAGAACAATGAATCTCACAATCCATTGTGGAGGAATAACCTAGGCTACATGTAGCAAGCAGCTATCTGACTTAACTGGCCACAGGAGAAGAACTATAAAACAATGTTAGTTTGTAACATTGACAAAAACTTAGCTTTTAATAAAACGATTCTTGAGTAACTTGAGAGGTTGATGCTCTTCATTAAGACTTAAAGCTTGAGGTTTGTTGTTGTGCAATAAGGGATAAGCCATAAAAGAGGTGATTTTTCGAATACCGAAGTGTCTGTATAATATACAACAGCGAGGTACTACTGGAATCATTCGACGCGCACATGCTCTCATGCCATCGGAGTCCAATCAAGACATAAATCAAACATAGGAGTTACCAGGTACATAGAATGACCGTGATAGGGTAAAGAATCAAAACAAAAGGGTAGAAGAAGAAACTCAACATTCTGGAATGCTTGAAACCAACGAAACAACAGAGTCAACTTGTATCTTGAGGCAACTCCAAGATGTTGGCGCAATGTTGTATTCTACCCCTCCCCAAGGGTAGATGCAGTGGCCCATGCTGCAGGTGCAGCACAACATTCATAGAGGGACACAAGCAGGTCTGACATTCTGCTCGCCCTTTGAGTTCCAGAATGCCAAGGAAGTACTACACTAGTGCTGTCGTGCACCTGATATGTTACAGTAGAGATATGAAACTATAATACAAAAGAAAGAGTGAGACAGACAAGAAAGGAGTAACAATAAACACAACACCGTGTCCTCGGCTTAGAATCCCATTCCTTCCAACTCGAGCTTGTGAGCCATCCTGAAAGCAGGAGGCAAAGGCTTGTGGTCGTACTTGAGGCCTTGAGGAATCGCTAACGGCTTGAGTCGCTGGAGAGGATGAGAGGTCGGGCAAAGATTGAATAACGAAGATTACTGAACACGTGTTGAACATGCGAAGACTGACGTGTTGGTCAGCTGACTTTGTTTGGCTGCAGCATCCGGTTAGGCATGCCGCTTTCCTGGATCAGAGGCTCAAAGAAAATATTCCCACTAACTTTAGTTAGTAGGGTTATGGGGACTGTATTTCTGAAAGTTTTGGCAGTAAATTTCATGCTGTGCAGTTGAGTTTGAATTATTTCGGCATCCTCCTTAATTCACCTTTGTCAGTCCCCTTTCAGCAACCTTTCAGTGTCCATCTCTGTCTCCAGTATTGCGTCGTACACTGCATTTTTATATCTTGCGTTTCTACTTAGGTCATACCTTCTTTTGTATTTTTAACTTTATTACCGTGCTAATTTGTGTTACCTCTTTTTATTTCGGGGCATGGCACTGCTCCTTTACCAATTCCAATGGCCTATGTATTGTGAACATTTATATATACTCTTTTGCTTACCTTGTAAATGTCATAACTTTGCCTCTACAATCTTGATACCCGCCTGTCCTCCCAATGCAACCTTTTGAGATTGATAAAATTTTGTGCCTTCGTCCCCGGAGTCTCACCTCTTTTGTGCCTACCTGGAAAATAAGTCCAACAGGTGGTATTTTCCTCCCTCACTGGCCTTCTACTTCACTTATCGTGACTCTCCCTTTACTTAAAAAGTTCGTGTAGATATTGCCTACTTCATTCAAGTACATATTGCTCAGTTCAAATTTCTCATTGTTAGTGGGCCTTGCCGGCGATAGCCGGCCTTATTTGTTATAGGTTAGTACAATTGGAATAAGAGAGTCAATAAACTTTGGAGATGAATAGAAATTTGGACAAGCATAGGATAGTTTTACATATAAGCGAAATAAAGGGATTCGAGTGAAATAAGAGGAATAAACACGGAAATAATACAACATCCCATTTGTATCCGTGGTCTAACCATCCCTTCCACACCATCTCCCCGTTCCAAGCATGGCAGGATATCGAAGTGTATTCGCTAGAATACACGGCTGCGGAATCATACGCTAGTATACCAGCTACGCCTGTGGACTTTGAAACCGGGAGGTTGGTAGGTGGAGAAAGCGCGAGGAGTACAGCGTACTCCAGCTTCCCTGAACCTCTCGAGCTCCTCCCTCAGCAACAGCAAGTCCTCGCTCCGGTCCCCTTAACACCCACTCCCCTACTCCACACATGTCTGACTCCACCTGGTTATAGCCTCGAACACCCCGAACAGCAACAGCAAGTCGAAAATGATATGTTCAATCAGGGGTATATGGGTTACGATGGGGCGGAATTCGGGGGACAATAGGCCAGTCAGGCTTTTGAAAGCTTGTGGTGTGCGCCTGGTGCGGCGATGGGGGGGGAGGTTAGGCACATTGACTGAGCGGTATTCAACAGTCAATGGTTTTGTTTCGTACCTACTCTAATAATATCTTTTCGTTTTCTCGTGCTTTTACTTATCTTTTATCGACGTAGAAATCACGATTTCTGTTACAGATACTAAGGCGCGATGACTTGGCGGTATTAAATGCTTTATCCAGTACCTAGCAATCGTTGGTTGCCATAACTGGAATGGTCTTGTTTACTTCTTTTCTTTTTCTTCTAAGGATTTTTTATCGATGTACCGCTGGATCATGCTGTGTATGTTAAACACTGTCAAGGCACGATGACTTGGCGGTACTTATGTATTTATTCCGTACCCGCTTGTAGGTTGCTATAATTTCTTGTGTTCGTATATTTTTCTTGTGCTGTCTACAAACATTTCTTCTATCAATGTATTAAGTACAGTAATCACACTGTACGTTCAGAATCGTCAAGGCAGAATGACTCAGCGGTACTTGTGTGCTTGGCCAGTACCCGGTCTTTGGTTGTCATTCTTCAATCAAGGCAAAGTCGACAGTTCTTTTTCTTTTTCTTTCAACTCTTGTATGTTCTAAGTATATTTTGTCGACGTATTACAGTAATCACACTGTACACATTAACCACCGTCAAGGGACAATAATTTAGTGGTACTTACCTGGTCATTAGTTGCCATTACGTATGATTCATGTCGGATTTTTCTTGGGCTGTATTAGTGTCTTTTGTAGGCGTAGCACTGGATCATGCAGTACGTTAATCACTGTCATGGCAGAATGGCTTAATGGAACTTATGTACATAGCCAGTATCCGGTCGTTGGTTCCGGTCTGTATCTGTAACGTGTTTATTTCTTTTTTTTATGCACCAGCACCGCAACTTATACCGAGTGACTTTTGGATTGTGAGACGCTTGTGATTGATAGTGTGCGTTGTGCCTGGCTTTGACTTTCGGTTGAGGTACAAATCATGCGTTTCTGTTAAACATCATCAAGACACGATGACTTGACGGTAGTATCCAGTTGTTGGCTGTCATGCACTTTCCTGTTTACTATTTCATTGTTTTCTTTTTCTTGTGATTTCTATGTGTCGATTTCCGCTTGTTCAGTGAGCGATACGATTAAAGCTCTGGATATTCCTGGCTTAACAAGTTGAACAGTGACTGGAATAATCTCGATTTAGGTTACTTGGTAGTGAACTACTGTGAAATTCCGCCCGCTTCTGCTTCCCTCCTATATCGGAACATGTATTCGTGGGAAACATTCAGATATATCGCCTAGAACGAATTTAGTTTATTCAATCTCAAAGCCACGCGTATCTATCCTACTATGCGGATGCCCAAGTATCTTTATTCTTCTCGATATACTCCCTCAACGTCGTTTTTCCAATGTATTTGATCGTCTTTCCACCTTCTGTCAAGAAAAACTTTTCTTCTATACCAGTTCGAAGTTTCTTTTCAAAACCACCCAGCACGACGGAATATTCATCTGGTAAGCCAACACCCCGCCAGAAGGCAATCGTTTCTTCTACCGGAACGCGTCGGTGAGTGATCTTGCGTCCCAAGACTTCACTAAAAAGGGCAGCAGCCTGTTTGTATGCGGTTAGATTGAGACTACACTAAAAAAACTCGTTGTACTGACGTCGTCGTAAGTCAACAACTCAGGACCAAATATGAAGGGCTCCGCATAATTATAGTCGTCCGTGGTGAGAGCTTCGAAAGCTACCTGTGCGATATCCTGAGCGGAGATGAACGGGACACGACCATCTTCAGCAGCAGTTACGATTTCATTTCTCTGTTTGATACTTTCAATAAAACTCCAGGAGAAGTTCTCTAAAATTCTGTTAGTATCGCTCATAGTACATGCTCTTAAGCCGGATGCAAGTCTGACGTACCATAGAACCAACTTGGTCTCAAAACAGTGTACACTACACCTTTGTCGTGCAGGTACTGATGAACAGTTCCTATCATTGGACCTCCTTTCCCGGACTGCACAGAACTTAGAACGACCCACTTCTTGACGCCCTTCGTAATGGCCAAGTCGAGAAACGGCTTCATAATAGGGAGCATATCGAGTTCGGCCGGGCCAACGAGGTACACCTTATCGATGCTGAGATCCTTTTCGAAAGGGGCCGAGAAAGTCGATGGGTCATACCAGTTGAATTTCACTGCAGGCAGAGATTCTGGTGCAGTGCCGGCACGGGAGGTTATTAGGAGAGGGATGTTAGCTGCGTGTAGGAGGCGAGCAAGTTTGATGCCTGTTTTGCCTGTTCCGCCTGAAATGAGGATTGTCATGGTTAAGAGTTGACTTTACACTTATGAACGATATGTTGTTGGGTGGATTGCATTCTACATTTATGCGTTATATTTCCAAGTTTTGGCATGAACATCTTTAATTTACTCACCCAGGCATTTCATGCATTGACTAAAGGACAAAGGGTGCGATAAGTAAGGATTAAGTAAGATGACAACGACTGAATAGACATTCTCAAGAAATTCTCAAGAAATTCGAGGGTGCTGAATAATGATAGCGGCTAGAAACACTGCTGGCACGGGACTTTTTTGCAGTCCGCAAAATAGTTGCAAAACCAGTTGCAACATGTTTGCATTTTGCTGAAACATTTAGCTTTCTGCAAAATGATGCTTATTGTTCGTGGTTAAATAAGTTGCACATGTGACATTATCTGTGTATTTAGCAGAAATGAAAACTTAGCCTTTTGTTTCGATTTTGATCTAGTCAAAATCTGTGCCAAACACAAAATTGTGTACTAAATCTGAATCTAGGTACTTTTATTGTTTAGCGAGGCGTCAAAATATGACATAAATGCATTGATTTGATGATGCGAAAAGTTTCCATTTTGGTCGTGAGTTTTCCAACTTGGAAAATATAACGAAAATGTGTCGTTTCTCCTCTGGGAAAATCTAGCGCGCGCTGGGGTGTCCGTTGACAAGTCGCTCAGCGTTGTATCAGCATGTCCAATGTGTGTGCGATAAATATTAAAATATCTTCAATGCTCCGCAAGATGTTATACATTTCTACTATATATTTGTTCATATGTAAGTACTAGTGCAAGATATTACAAAATGTGCACACTGAAAGGCTAAAGCAGTGTCTGAAAGTCATTGAAAATCTGCACAAAGTCTAATATTTTCATGTTGGAAGTAGAATATGGAATAGTAGTATACACAAAGGAATCATTATATACGATGACACTGAACTTACAGTAAGGCGTTGACAATGAAAATACTGTACCATTTAAATCAATTCGACAGTCACGCGTCACGGGGACCTTGTGTCGTGTCGAAATTTGGCACATGTAACGCGTAACGGAGGCCTGGTGCCAAAAGGTATTGGCGTCACGGATAGTAGCGCTCAGGGCGCCAACACCGCCAAAGGGTATATTAAACAGAAATTGGGCATTAATTTGTGTGATTTGCTTTAATTTTTATTAAATTGTAGTTTAGTTCTCCTATTTGTATTCTATAATCATCCTATTTGTATTCTATAATCATTATAACTAGTTGGGATTTTATTGAAGAGTGCCGAAATTTAATGTGTCACGATGAGATTTATAGTAGTGTCGAAAGGCTATAATGGTTTTGCCTGTCACGGTGCCTACCCCTGTGTCGAATTGATTTAAATGGTACAGTAATGGTGGTTAATGACAGCGCTGAATTGACGCTGATCTAAGTAATATACCACCTACAATTGTGTTATTGGCAGCGTCTTCCATGTAACTGTTTCATCTGGGGAGAGATCAGCATGCAGACAATAATTGATCTCACGATGAGTATCATGCTTCCATGAGCGTGTGAACATGCTACTACAGTCAAATACAGCTCCCGGGCTCGACCATAATTATGAAATAAATGCATTCGCGCTCAATACATGCTTATTATTGATCTGGCGTGCTCAAAAATAGGTACTTATAACTAGTAAAATATTTAAATATATGCTGACAAATGTGGTTATTACACCGTACATGCTACTAGTATTATTATTTATGCATTTTAGCGTCATGATGCATGTACATATCAGTGCTTCCTTATTGTTATAGTTGATCATTCAATAACTTCCTACAAAGTTAAATAGACTTATTATTCGGCTCACTCATATGGCAACAGGGGAGAGAGGTGGGAAGAAGTGTGATTTGGTGCGATATTGTAATGCAGAAGAATAGACAATCAGTGTCTCGAAATTGGATACATGTGTTATAATATCAGTCATCAAATCAGTACTGTCAATACTAATTATTGGTCGGTGTCGGGTGGTGTTATCTTTAGCTTTGGACTAATTAAACAATAAGTGTTCATTATTAGAATAACTTGTAGACATGGCACTGAGTCGAAGGTGATATCCAGATCACCTGGCCGTCAGCGTTTGTAGATCATTAGTCTGTGGCCGTGCCAACCATCTTTCAGGGCACCTAGTTTCTATGGTACACGCACAAAAGTGAGCGTGACTGAGCGTGCCAAGCTCAGGGCCAAATTTTCACGCTCAGTAGGTGAGTGTGTGACGCTGAAGACATTGCTAACAGCTGTAAAGTCCAAGCTAACGTTAAATCAAGCGTATACACCGGTACTATACTATTGTTGTCTTATTGTCACCACAGATAAAGTTTTATCCAGGATAACACTCAGAACTTGAAGGGTAAAAATAAATTTCACGCTCAAGCTTGAACGTACATACACATTTTTCACGCGCAAGATTTCATGCTCATACTTATTTCCCTGTAACCTGATTCAAATAGTGTGAGTGTGACTACTACTATGTATTCACTCCATGCTCATGGTAAAATTCATTTCAATTTAGAGTGAGCATGAGTCGAGCACGAGCACAATACTTTTATTTATGCTCATACTCCACTAAATGAGTTTGATCGCCATGGTAAGCGTGCATAATATAATTATGCGCCCATGAGTCTTTCCTATAACTCGAAAGTGAGCATGAATGTGAATTTGTTTCACGTTTACCCGTATTGACAGTAACTGTGCGTGAATACTTATTATGATTATTCACACTCTCGTGTCCGTGTATCGTAGTTCGACTGCTTTTACAATGTCTGTGTTAGGGAGATTTAGACTAGAGTTACGCGTAAAATAAGAAGCTTTAATAAAGTAACTAAGTAACTCACACGTCCGTGGCTAGTTAATGCACAAGTTACACTATAAAGTATGTGTGTGCACGCCTGTGCACGCTCAAGCGCTTAACGTTAACTTCAAGCGTGTGGGCGCAATTCTGGTCGCATCTTACTATTCTCCACTACCACCACTTCCTTCTATCATGTGAAACGTATATATATATACGTCGACGTAAGTAATACGTGCATGTTACTTACACTGACAACTAATAGCATGTAACCTGCTGCTCAGCTTCATGCCATGTCTTGTTCTTAATTCATTGAAACTATAAATACTGCTATTATAGCCAGGCCATTATCCTTGTGGGTCTATCAACGTACTAATCAAGTCTGCTATTATGGTGAGTTGATGTATTTACATAGATTTGCATGCGCTGTTACTGTAATTGTAAAGTACCTAGTTTAGCGCAATGTAGTATAAATTAAAATATATGTAATTTCACTCACACCACATATGCTCACTAAGAAGGTGCTCGGTGGGTAAGACTCAGATGCAAAATGCTTCCAGGCGAAGTAAAGTTAATGGGGAGGTGTCAAAGACCGATGTTCACGAAGGGAAACAGCTTAGTGAACGCTTTGATGTGCGTTTTGATTAGGGCTGTACACCGTACCGTATACGGTATACGGGCGTACATGTTACGGTCACAAGACGGTTACGGTATGACCGTAACCGTACCGTACTTAAACAATTTTTATGTCTCGAAAAAACGGTACGGTACCGTCAACGGTCAAATACGGTATATACGGTCAATACGGCACATTATTATTTTGCATATACAAGCTGGACAAGCGGAAAGAAGTACTATAGTTCTGATTAATAATATTAAAAATTTCCTGCACTAGTTCCACTGGCACGAAGAGTACGAAGCCGATACTTTGCTAACATCAATGTACGTATGGTCTCTGCAGAAAGGCTCGCACGACGTAACGAGACAGTATCTCGGCCCCCAGAAAAGACTCTCTCGACACCAACTGCAGATCCTACATAATATTACATGAAAACATATCACAATGTCAGAACATGCAGCACTAAAATAGTAAGAGTTGTACATACCAGGAATGGATAAGATATCCATCGCAAAGTAATAAAGATTTGGAAATTGAGCTCGATGGCCAAGCCACCACTCAAACGGGCTACATAGATTGAAGTTCTCAGGCGGCAGCTTGAAGTATGCATCTAGCTCGTCAACAACAAGACGCTCTTTTCTAGAGTAACGAGCAGTGAAATCGAATTTCATATTTTCAGAACTTGTACTTGCGTGCTCAGATAACGAAGCATTGTGCTGTGCAGAAGTGGCTTGATACTTTCCGGAGTAAAATTGTTCAAAATGCGAATGCAGAAGCTGTTTTGCAGAATTGACATCGTTTAAAAGGTCTAAATCATTTTCATAGTCTTCAACTAGTCCTTGATATGATATTCTAGGATCTAGAACTTTCAAAAGCATCAACTAACTTGCCACATTGAAGTAAAGCAACTAAACTTACGTGCTGCCCAAATATAATATGGAGATTTGTTGAAACGGTAGTAATAATCACTAAGCTTCTTATGGGCATTGACCAACCCAGTCCGAACACGAGGATTCGTGCTATTTGGTAACGAAGCAATGGCATTCTTCAGCTCTTCTTGAAGACCCCGGAATATGGCATGAGTAGTCGATAGCATGGGGTGCTTCGTTGCTGACATTTGTGTTGTAGCCTGTCGAAATGCGAGAAGCCATGTTGAAACTGTCTCAATAGCACTCCATTCTTGGGCTGAAAGTTCCAGTCCGTGTAAATCTTTGTAGCGTACAGTAAACTCATCGATGTCACTGCGGTATTCCAATGCACGATCTATAAATCTTTTAAAATCCATATTTCTATGGGCGCTAGCAAACTCACTCATCATCTGATGGGTGGAAGACCATCGTGTGCGTACATCCAGAATTGGCATCAATGCACTCTTCTGTTCCGACAGACCATTCTCTTGCAATGTCTGGGATACTTGATTGAGCCAAGTACGTTTACGTTGAGGACTAGAACGAATAGATCGAATAACTTTACGAAGCTGTATGTATATTTCAGCAATAAATTAATTGTTTAGATTTTGAGCAGCACACCTTGCTAACAGATGAAAGAATATCTTTTTCATCGATGACATCGCCGAGATCGTCACCTTGCAACGCATCTAGCTCATCCGTCTCATCGATAAGTGGTGCAGTAACTGACTCTTGGTAATTATCATTTGTGCTTAAGATCTTCTTTCCATCAGCGGATGAAATTGCACCAATAGATTCAAGTAGCTGATCAAGTTTTAGTCACATAAACATGAAATGTAATTCATAAAATAGCATACTTTTAGTGCTGCAAGGTGAATGGTGTGAGGCATGCATCGCAAGCGAGCCCACTCTGCATTAAATGAAATTCCATCTTTCTTGCAGTGTGAAGCAATTCCATTAACAAATGTATCGTTGTTACTTGCATTATCAAGCATAAATGCAGTAATCTGTCGGCAATAAAATCAAATTTATTAATGTAACTGTGCTGAGATCTCATACCTTATGTGTGATTCCATAATGCACAAGGGTATCCCATACTGCTTCCGCAATATTTTCACCTGAGTGCTCTCCAATGAGCTCCCGAAAATCAATTAGAACTTCCTCTAAGTATTAATAACGAGATTTAAGCAAATAATATAAATAAGATAAAGGAGAAACCAAACCTAGAACACCATCATTATTGATGACATGTGCAATCATAGCGAGAAAAGCTATGTTATTAGGTGAGGTCCAGAGGTCAAGTGATATAGTAAAATTCCCGCGAAGAGTCTAGAATATAACTATGAGTAAGAAATCTTGTAATATGTAATTCTTGAATGAAGTATAACTTACCGAAAACTTGGTTTTGATATCTGCTAATCCTTCCTCACTAAGCTTAATAATGCGCCGTTTTATTGCATGCCTCCCTGGAATCTTAATTGATTTTCCGCGGTGAACATATTCAATTAGTTCTCGAAATTCCAGCTGCTCAACTTCTTCAAAGGGCTGATCACTGGTTACAACCCAACTTGCAAGCAGACGTTCAAATTTATCTTGTTCAAAAGGTCCCTATGTAATTATGAGCCATCTTGTATTACAATTACAGCAAAAGTAAGATAAAATATTACCATTGCTCGTTCCTCCTGCTTTGCAAATGCCTTCTTAATGTTTTCGGACTTCTTTTCCAGATCTTCTAAATATGTGGCCACTTTTCCTTCACTCAATGGAAGCTCGCCAGATGCAATTTCGATCTCTTCTTCCGTAATTCCATCGATACCACGCCGAGCCTTAAGAAT
Organism: Cyathus striatus; assembly: GCA_025738555.1. Lineage (NCBI taxonomy): Eukaryota > Fungi > Basidiomycota > Agaricomycetes > Agaricales > Nidulariaceae > Cyathus > Cyathus striatus. The sequence goes on from JAOVFP010000018.1 coordinate 2,098,131, forward strand.
GTTGTAGAAGTCATACATCGTGGGTGATGCCGTCTTCAGATTTCCAATCAATCCTACAATAAGTAAATAAAATGTTAGTAAGTAGTAATGCAGATTAATAAATAACTGCACCATTTAAACAGCAATGCATCGCTCTGGTTATAGTTAAAATTCGACACCCACCATGATAGCATTGGTAATGCTTGTCACCGGGCTTCCCAATATTACCTTTACTGTTATGTGTAACACGTTTATAAAAGTAATAAATTGGGTTTTGGGTTTCCTATTAGTGCAATAAATAAGAGCTCATACTACAACGAGACATAAATTCAACACTTACCTTTTTTTTAGAAGACTCGGAAGCAGCTTGTATAATAATACTAGCAGATGGTGTTACATTTCTAGCTGAAATGTTAGCTACACTGTCAACATCATCGGCTTCTTCCACTTCAACACGGCGTCGCTTTCTGCGTTTTCCTGAGCCCTTTCCAGTGTCTGGAATCGTTTTTGCAGGAAGAGAATTAGCTATCTAAATGAATATTAGTCATTGTAAAATGTACACAACATTGGAGTACATACTTCTATGTTTGTTGGCATGCTGTCCTGGTCTGTGTCGGTGCTTTCACCTGAAGATGAGTCTTGTCCAACAAAATCACCATCGTCCTCATCTGAACCGATAGGAACAGGAACTAGACCCTTATTCCTGGGTCTCTTAGTCGACAAGTGAGATCGAGTACGCTTCTTCAAAGGGTTCCCATCTTCATCCTGCTGCTCGCTCGCAAGGGACTCTTGTAGCTTCGCAGTGTTCTTAGAACGCTTCCCACGACCGAAACCTGAATGTGCCAATTACTATATAGAAGATTAAAGGAGTTTTGATAACATACCTGAGTCAACATCCTGAATAGACTCATTCCGTTTAGATTCTGCAGAGTCCATAGTTGAATTGAACGATGACTTGGAGAAAAAGCAGCGAGTTCCAGATAAAAGGGCGAGTGCTGAAGAGGTGAAAAGTCACTACGTATACCTAAACAAAGAAAATATGTGAGTACGTCGAGATGTCCGTTCGATGTAGGTGTTATAAGGCGGCAAGGAGGGTGTTAGAAAGATAAAAACAAGAGTTTGCGACGTAACAAGAGAGATAGGACTTCAGTACGAAGTTCTGGTAGGAAAATGAAGCGGCGAGAACGTATAAATCGATAGAGTCGACGGTGAGAATGTAGAGACTGGGTGTTAAACTTAGAATATGAGTTCGAGGTGGCGACAAACTTGATTAAAGCGAGTTGCAGAAAATACAGAAGATTATATACTGAACAAAAACAATTAATCCTAAAATGTATAAATTAATACAGAACACAGGTGAACAAAGATCTCGGATTAAGGAATGGAAATAAAATAAAACAACATAGCTGAAACACAAAGAAAGAAAGGAAAAAAAATTGGGGGAGCTTGGTTTTGAGGGACAGTGTCGAGGTACTGTCAAACTTCAGGGTCTGATTCTACAAGCGGTGCCGGAGAGGTCTTGACGTGTCGAAATGTTCCTCGGAGTTGGGTACAATGTCAGGACGGTGCACGGATATGTATATTTTGAGGAAGGGCCAGGGAGAACGAGTGAAGAGGGAGAGATTGAGTAGATAGTCGAGATGCGGGTGGAACGCGTACTGACGCGTCTCTCGAACGTGATCCAGATGATTACGTAATCATATACCGTACACCGTACCAGACCGTAATACGTCCGTAGTAGTACGGGTACTATACGGGTGTTAACCGTACCGTAATCATACCGTATTGAATTTACTTTTCAGCTCTTACGGGACGGTTACGGAGCCGTATATACAGTCACCGTACACCCGTACTATACGGGTATGGTGTACAGCCCTAGTTTTGATGCGTGTTCCTTAATCTCGGACTTAGCACAGGCTTATGACTTCTCACTTCGCATTGCACTTAGAATCTCAAAGCTCACACAAATACTAAAGCACAACGCTAGATGGTATTTCTCAGGGCACAGGAGACTGCCCTTCTACTACACAAATCTACCTATTAAATATCTTACAGAACACGGCTAAGAGAAACTATATAGTTAATACCAAAGCAGTAATTACACATCAGCTAAGCTGTAAAGTAGACTTTTAGACTGGAGACAGGCATCTGGGATGGACCAGAGTAAATCACGAATATACCAAACATACAAGCACCAAGAATGCGTCCATATGGAAAGATAGCGAAGTACAATAAGCCATATCCACAGGTGAGACACTCCATATGAAGGTGTGATGCCGTGCGCTTTGACATGTGGAAATGGGAAACACTGAATAAGCCAGCTGGGAATGCCGGGTCTCAGGCCTATCCAGGCGCCTATGGGGTGCTGATGCACAGCGCTGGTACAGCGTGGTTAGATAGCAGCATTTGCTGTGAGTCTAGTTCTCATGTCTTTTCCTATGATGCAATAACATGGCTTCGATAATCTATTATTAGAATAGACCTGCGCTTAGCTCGATCTCCGGCCTTACTGGTAACTATTTCCCACCAATGTCGAGAATAAACTCTGACGTCGGTGTTTCTATTCTTAGATGCTTTCCTACTTAGGCTAGTTATGTCCCTTATTAGCGCGAATCATTCCCACGCTAGCTAACGGTCTGGGACCTCTACCTTAGCTACTAAATACAACCCATGTATATTATACCATTTGTAAGTAGCACATAGAATATAGAAATAATGTTTTTATAATAGGTAGGAGTACGCTAGATGTATTAATTGTATGTAATATAAGTTAGTACTACACAGTAGGACTAGAGTCTGCGTAAGCATAGTAAAGAACTGGAGCGGACACATGATACTAATCTCAACATCAACAATTGTCTGTTGACCTTGCCCAAGATGAAACAATGAAAAGGAAGACCATGATAATACAATTGTAGGTGCGTATTAATTAAGTCAGCGTCAATTCAGTGATATCATCAACCACTATTAGTTTTATTGTTAGCATTATAAGTTCAGCGTCAAGACTTCTAATATAGACTTTTTACAGATTTTTATTAACCTTCATGCACTTCTTTCAGTGTAAATGTTTTGTGATGTGACATATCTTGCACCAGTATTGCACTAGCATTTTCACCAGGAAACCTATAAAAATTGAATACAACATTTTCCGGAGCACTGAAGATACTTTAATATTTATTACATAGACATTGTACACACTGACACAACGCTGAGCGACTTTTCGGCGGACACCCCAGTGCGCGCTACATCTTCCCAGCGAGAAAAGAACACATTTTCGTTACGTTTTCCACGCTGGGAAACTTATGACCAAAATCGAAACTTTTCACATCACCAAATCAATGCATTTATGTCATATTTTGACGCCTCGTTAAACAATAAAAGTACCTAGATTCAGATTTAGTACACAATTTTGTGTTTGGCACAGATTTTGACTAGATCAAAATCGAAACAAAAGGCTAAGTTTTCATTTCTGCTAAATACACAGATAATGTCACATGTGCAACTTATTTAACCACGAACAATAAGCATCATTTTGCAGAAAGCTAAATGTTTCAGCAAAATGCAAACATGTTGCAACTGGTTTTGCAACTATTTTGCGGACTGTAAAAAAGTCCCATGCCAGCAGTGAAAGCCATTTAGTGCTGTCAGAACAATGAACGCCCACTCAGCAACGCGTCGATTAAGTACAGCAATCACCGCAAAGAGCGGGCTCTGACAGAGATATTACTAACTATCTGATAAAGCAGACTTAGCCGCAGGCCTACATATGGTACACCCCGATGTTAACACCTTCTAAAAAAGGCTATTTTGGACATCGGGGTGAGAACTATATTCTAAATGCGTACAATATGCAACGCGATCCGATTCAGTCCTGTCTGAGGTGAATGATGCCAAGCACGTACAAACGCACGGACCTGCAGCGGTCTTCACTAGCTTGTCGTCACTCTTCCTGTCCTCCTCGCCTCTCTTCCTATTCTGACAAAAGACTCTATCTTGGGAGGTATTGTTGTTGTGGGACGGGAAAAAATGTGGCTTGTGCTAGATCTTGAGGCCGAGTCCTAGGGGAGCGCGAACGATTGTCCCTCAAAAGCTCTTTACCGCTTCAAACCTATGGATAACGAGAGGATGTGGCCAGTGTGAAGATAAAGTTGTCGAGCTCCCTCTTCCATTTCCCTCCCACCTTTTCCCTCTCTGGGCGCCTCTCCCTCTCTTCCACGCAGCGAAGCCAGCATCACATATATTAACGCACGGACCCACAGGCCCCAGTATGTCTCTCCTTTCCCTCTTGTACACACAATCTAACGATTAGCTGCCCTCAAATGTAGCACTATGGCCGATGGTATGAGGTGGTGCAGTTGTTGGAGTGCGAGGAGGTGGATATGCTGTTGGATGTTGGATCTCGATTGGATGAGAGTCCTAGGCTAGAGATCTTCCAAGGAGACTGTCCAGTGTGCTGCTTCCGGGGGATTATAGTGCCTACGGCAACATTGTCCTGTCTTCTGTTCCCTTCCTCCAACTTCCACGACAGGCGCCTATCCATCGCATTCGATTCGCCCATGTACAACCCCTACACACTCGGGTTCCGTATACCAAGCGACCAGCGTCGACAGAGTGCTGGAAATCTCCCCTTCTTCCCTATCTCCTTCACCCACCAGCACCAGCGTCAGACTGGTAAGCACCCCCAGATGGACTCAGACCCCTCTCCGAAACAGGCACATCCCTCTTCACGCTAGATTCCTCACGGGCTTCGGCTGAAAGATCTTGTTGCACCACTTTCCCGGTTTGCAGGCGAGACAGGATATGGAGGTATATTCGCCGGAGTTTACGATGGAGGACCGCATGCTTCTACACTGATGACATTGGTTGATCCTTGGCCGCGTCGAATGGTCAAGCAGGGGAAGGTAGAAAACGCGGGGAGTACAGCGTACTCATGTTCTCCTGGATAGCAGCAAGTTCTGGCTCCAGTACCGGTGACTCCGGTGATTTTCGATTCTGCGTGATCGTACGACCATCCTCAACAGCAGGTGGAGAATGCTATGTACGCGCAGCAGGGATATATGGAGTACGATGTCGAGGTGGGTAAAGAGTGGCAAATGTGAGGGGATGAAGATTTGGATGAAGAGGTTGCTTGGGCTGGTTCTGGAGGAGAAGAGGGGGTCGAGTTGTTGTGGTGATTCTGGCAACCCATGCACAAATGCCACGCCCCGTTCATCCGCTATCCCTTCAACGGTTCATTCGATTTTTTCGCCTATAGGCCGATGATGTTGCATCCTTTATTCTGTTGGAGGGGGAAGAACCGGGGTCATGAGCTAGCGCATGCTTTGTTGGTGCTCAGACTAGGGTTCCTCCTGGGCTTCGGGGCTGCTTTGGGGGGGTAGAAGTGCCCCGAATGCTAGCCGAGACCGCTGATATGCGTTAACGCGTTAAGTGTCTCGTTTCTCCTATCAGCGCAAGGAGCTAGTCCCTACCTCGGCCATTAAGCACATATCCTATACAGCGCCAACTGCACTTGTTACAATTAGAATAGACGCTAAGCGTCTGCCCTCCACTCGTCGATTCTTTTCACTCGCTTCTCATTCCAGTGTAGTATGTATATTAAATATAACTCTTTATCAGCCTCAATAAATATTCCTCACTCGTTCTGTCACATTCCCGGAATTAACGCCCCACCAGGGCAAGTGTCCAGTAGGTTAGATTATGAGTGCCGTCCATGTGAATAGATACTTAGTAATCTGATGCCATCAGCATATGTACAGCATTCTTCCGATACGCCTCTCAATCATAATCACTCATCGATTGCCTTCAAGTGAGTCGATAAACCATTCAGCTAACAAGATGCTCGTTTCTTACGTTTCATTAAGCTCAAGATCACTCATGGACTCTCCATTCCAACAATACCTCGGTACCAACTATGCGCCTACCGTCGACGAGGCGAAGCAAATTCAGGACGTATTGGAGATCTCAGGCTACAGCCTTCGTTGTATTGACACTGAGATCGACAAGCTACAACGGCAATTAGACCTGCTCCAGGCAAAACGCTCGGGAATAATCAACTTTGATGAACAGCATAGAGCTTTGTTATCACCTGCTCGAAAGCTTACTCAGGATATTGTCGAAGAGATATTCATAGCCTGCCTTCCAGAAGATCGAAATCCTTATGTGAATTCAATGGAAGCTCCAATGCTATTAACACAGATCTGCAGTTCGTGGAGGAGAATAGCTCTTTCTACACCGCGGATATGGTCAGCAATCCATATCGTTCTTCCTAATATTATAAGAGGACAATACCCAGTACCAAACTATCTCTTGATGGAGGAAGAACTTGTGATTCAAACATTAGATAGGCAGCAAGCTGTTGTAAAGAAATGGATCGACAGGTCTGGAGCATGTCCATTGTCAATATCCATTTGTCCAATCCCCGACTCGAGCATTCTCATTAATAATAATAATGCTGAAGCTGAAGCGTATTACGATACTAAGCAGAAAATCCAGCTGCTGCATCAGAAATTTTTCCATGACACCATATTCCCTTACCACCAACGTTGGTGCAGCTTGGATTTTTCCTACTTCATGGATACTCTACGAGGAAGTTTACTCGAGATTGGACTAAAAACTCAAGACCTGAAAATGTTGAAGGAACTCCATATCATTCGTTTAGCACATCATGGATCGGAACAACCAATATGTCAATGGAAAGACGTTATTTCCCTTTTTTCTTTGAGTGTCACCTCTGCCAAATTTTACAACATCCCCACCCACTATCCAGATATATATTCTGTCCCGCTACATGCGGGCTGGGGACGGCTTACAGAACTGGACTTATATCTCAATCAGGACCTCATAATCAACACAAATTTGGTTGTTTTTGCATCTGCCATTATTTCTCGCTGCCAATTGTTAAAGACATTGAAGTTGGGATTATTCTTCCGACCTGGGCGCCATAATGATTCACCCCCACAAAGTGGAGAATATATCACCCTTCATCATCTGACGACATTGAGTATCGCAGTACCCGCATCAATTGATGTCTTGAACTTTTCGAAGCGTTTATATCTTCCTTCGATAAAAGAATTAAAAATTCAAGTCTATAAAAATTATAGCGATGATGTCTTTGGAATTTCCGAAGAAGTCGTAAATTCACTGCTACATATCCATGGAGGTTGTCATTCTTTGGTGCTACATGCACCGGATTGGCTGAACTCCACCGACAATCTGGTGCAGGTACTTAAATCCATGCCATGTCTTAAATATCTGAAGGTCTTGTCAAATGATATTGACAGTTATCAATGGAGCCCACCATCCGATTCGTTGGGCCTACCACTTCGAACACATTTTAAGGATATCATCAATGATGAGCTACTGCATGCACTCACACCACTGGGGAAAGAGTATTCCAATATCATTTGCCCCCAGCTAGAGGGACTCGAATGCGATAATGGTATATTGACAGGCATCACAGAGTCCACCCTAAAAGACTTTGTGAAGGCTCGCAAAGGGGACCAGAGAATCGCCTCTCTTCGTCGGTTATCATTATTCATCAACGACTTTAAGAAAAAAGAGGATCCTAAAGACGAAAAACTGTCGCTGGGAACAGATTCCGCTGTTTTCTTTAGAAAGCCTGTCAGACGCGCTTTGGAATCTGATTTGGGGGGCGCTGTAGCACATCGTTTCGTTGTAAATCGTCCCCCTATTGAAGTTTACACTGAAATATAGGTTTGTTGCGGTTTACTTATCTACACTGTATGAAATCACTATATAGGTTTCGTAAGAAATAAATTATTCTGAATCGTGTGAATCAGCAGTATGGTTTTAACGCAAATTCGAGGATAATAGAGTTGGGTGACATGAAGCGTTGGCGACTAGAATCTCATGCCGTATAAAAGCTCATCATACTAATAGGTGCAAATAATCCACGGCTCGATATCTATACCAATCACAACATCATCACGAACAACCTTCTTTTTCCATGCCTAACACAAATCAAAAAGAACAAATAAATCTCACTTCGTCTCAAGATGCTTCTTCATAACAGAAAAGAATACTTCTCCGTAAAATGCACTAAACGATAAACAGGTTACCCCAACGTGTGTTGAAATTGCTAGTGGAGTGGGTTTCCAACGTCGTCATATCGCTCTGTACTGTGCTAAGTCGATCGAGTCGATCTCTTTCCTTCTTATCACACAGCTTGTATACAGCGCCAGCTTATCTTCGAAGTCTATAGTTGACATAGACGACGTAAGTATGACTCTATGACAATTTTATGACGATTAAGACATCTGAAGTGTGCCGCTTCTGGGGGATTATCGATTATGGCTTCCAACGGAGGTGGATTTTGCTCTCGTATCGGTCCCCAGTTCCTGCGCTTCGAGCACGTTTGATTCCAGTGAAGCCACCAGCGTGAAGGAAGCGCTGGGAGCCTTCCACTCTTTCATACCCCCTTCCTTCCTCATCCACTGTCTAGCATGCACTTGCAAATGGACTCGGACCATCCAGAAGCGGACACATCCCTCTTCGACCCCAGCTTTTTATCCGACTTCGGCTCTTCCTCCTCTTCCTACTAGTAAGCATACAAAGCACCTCCACCGTACTCAATCAACCCCTTCGGCACAATGAACGATGATCTCGTCGAACTCCTCTCAATCCTTCTCCCCTATCCAATCGTCTCAAGACATAGAACCGTATTCCCCGGAGTTCAGTACGATAGGGGAATCATATCTACACCAGCTACGCTGGTTGATCCCGAGAGCCCGTGGCCTGGGTCGGGAGTAAGGGGAGAAAGTGCGGGTAGTACAGTGTATTCCGGCTCCCCGAGCCACTCGAATCGCATGCCCTACGACAACTGGTTCCAGCTCCGATTACGCTCACCCCTCTGATGTTCGATAACACCTGGACCTACGAGCACCCACAGAAACAGGTCAAGAACGATCTGTACGCACAGCAGGGGGTATATGGGTTATGAGGGGAAGTATGGGGCTCCGGGTGGTGTGGTGGGGAGGGACAGGGAGGGGGTTTGACTATCATGATTCTTCCGTTCATGCGTAGGTTTTCATTTTTTGCTTTTCATTTTCATTTTGTTTGCGTTACGCGTTACGGTTATGATTTCATCGACCCCATCTCATACGGCTCTACGAATACCCACTCATTAACTACGTTCTTTTTCATATCTCACCCCTGTAGCTCTAGCTTTTCGTCTCGTCTGTGTAGTCATACTCGTCTTGTTATGTTCTTTTTTCTTGTTATATAGTTGTTTCGGTTTTTGAACTATACGGAATTGTATTGTTAGTTTTCGTTCGATGCCATGACTGGATGGCGGTCAAAGTGCACATTTAATGTGCATCGCAAACATTTTTGGGGCAGCGCAAACACACGTATGTTTTGTCGATGTACCAACTGGATCACACGGTTTACCTTAACTGTCAGAGCACTATGACTTAATGGTACTTATGTACTTAGCCGGTACCTGGTTGTTGGTTGCCATTCCTCACACCGTTTGAGCTTTTTTCTTTCTTTTGTGTGTTCTAAGTACCTTTTGTCGTCGTATTACAATAATCATGCTGTTTACGTTAAGCACAAGTGAAGGCACGATGACTTAATGTTATTCAATGGCTTTATTCAGTACCCGGTCACTTGCCCTCATTCGACATTCATTAAACAACTAAACTGTTCATTCCTTTTCTTTTTCTTTGTGCTTTCTATGTATCGAGTTTCAGTGAGATGTTTCTGTTAACCACTTAAAGGCACAGTGACTTAATGGTACCCAGTCATTGTAATCGTCATGATAATGTAATGAATCTGCCATATTTTTTACTCATTCTAAGTATCAAGTTTTAGATATTCTCAGTGAGCATTCCAGGATCTGACCGAAGTGGTCAACTCATGTAACACCGCAAATTTTGGCACTTGACATATTTACTTTACTGTTGACGTACTAATTATTCTGTCTCTGTTAGATATGTTAGGGGCTTTAAATTAAGGTGCAATAACGTATTGGTATGTACTTGTCCAGTATCCAGTTGTTGATTGCCGTTCGCTTGTGTATATGTTAATTTTCTTGTGTTTTCCACGTATCAAGGTTAGATAACAAGTGAGTGGTGCGATAGAAGTAGCCGGCTCATACAGTACTGTAAATTTAAGCCCTGGCTTTTATTTTGGGTTGAGGTATTAATCATGCTGTTTCTGTTATATACGTTAAGGAGCAATGACTTAGCAGTACTTTGTGTATCCAGTATCCAGTCGTTGATTGATATTGGTAGGAATAATTTTTTCTTTTCTTTTCTTTTGTACTTTCTATATATCAAGGTTAGATGTGCTCAGTGCACGATGCGATTGAAATGTCCGGATCAGATACTCGTACTGTAAATTTAAGCCTGGCATTGACTTTTGGTTATGGTATTAATCACGTTTCAGCTTAAGTATCATCAAGGCAGAATGACCTAACGGTATGGCCAGTTGTTTGATTACCATACTTCTAATTATGCCGTTTCTCCTTCCTTCAAGGTTTTTTGCGTGCTTTGTAAGTGTCGAGTAACGAGTTTAGATATGCTCAGTGAGTGGTCTTACTCGAGTAAAGGAGTATATATTGCATATTGCAAATTCAAGCACCGTGCTAGTACCATTCACGCTGTTTAAGTCAAGGATTGTCGAGGCACAATGATTTAATGGTATGTACTTATTATGTATTCATTTGTAGATTTCCTGGCACCTCCAAGATCCATCCGGGTAAGTAAACATTCATATAATACATACATAACTTATGAAGTTAGATCTGGAACAGCATATTTATGCGTGCAGTTGCAAGTTGAAAAGTGGACACGTCTACCATTCCAGTGTCAAAATCGGCGCACCTGAGTTTTACCTAATGGTCCCGTCGTGCCTGTTCGAGGATTTCGCTTGTGTTTATGTAATTCATCGATTCTTGAGGACGGCATATGTATGACGGCATTTATTCACACGCTATTTTCTGTACGGCCGGTGTCCTTCCAACATCGACTTGCACTCTTCCTGCTCTTTACTGCTTCCAACCTATGGATAACGAGAGGATGTGGCCAGTGTGAAGATCTATAAAGCTGTCGAGCTCCCTCTTCCATTTCCCATTCATCGCATTCGATTCGCCCGCGTACAACCTACACATTCGCGTTTCGCATACCACTGACTCGGACCAGAGTCGGCAGAGTGCTGGCAACCTCCCCCTCTTCACACCCACCAACAGCAGCCTCAGACTGGTATGCACATCCAGATGGACTTAGACCCCTTCCCGAAGCAGGCACGTCCCTCTTTGCGCTAGGATTCCTCACGGGCCTAGGCTCCTATTCCTCTTCATATACCCAATACGGAGCACCGCTACCTTACTCAATCAATTTATTCCGAACGATGAGCATGCGACGAACGATCTTGTTGCTCCACTTTCTTAGTCTATCTCGCATTTGCAGATATGGAGGTTTATTCGCTAGAGTTTACGACGTGGTAATCGTACGCGTCTACACCGGCGACATTGGTTGATCCCAAGAGCCCTTGGCCGATTCAAATGGTCGAGCAGGGGAAGGTAGAAAGCGCGGGGAATACAGCGTACTCTGGTTCTGCTAAACAAAAGACAAGTTCTGGCTTCAGTACCGGTGACGCACACTCCGGTGATATTCGATTCTGCGTGGTCCTACGATCATCCTCAACAGCAGGTGGAGAATGATATGTATATGCAGTAGGGGTATATGGGGTACGATGGCGAGTATGGTGGAAAAGATGTCGAGGGAGCGGCGAATGTGAGGGAGATCCGGATGAAGAGGTTGCTTGGGCTGTTGTTGCGGTCATTCTGCCAACCCATGCACAAATGACACCTGGTTCATCTGTTATGCCTTCAACAGTTCATTTAACACCTCCGCCTATATGCTGTTGATGTTGTGTCCTTTGTTCTTATGCGAGCTCCTACATCTCTTTTTGATCCTGAGCCGCATATACTAGCGCATGACCAACATTGTCTCTCTTCCCTCGCCTCTGAGCGTCGTTTTCCCTTGCATCTCCCCTTCCTCTCACGTTTAAGATGCCAACATCTCATATCAACACACCAAGTATGTCTTCCTCTTTATTATATTATATAGTGTACTAATACCGCATGCTCTCCCCAGCAAAACCAAGAATATCCTTCGCACCAAACATAACACTATTAACGTACGCGGATCCCCCGATTCGGAATATCACCCTTCTCTTTCTCCCCCCCTTGCTCCTGCTCCTCCACCTACACGAAATCGCCAACCCCCAGGTAATCATCGCAGTGAAGGATACACTCCCCGCCGACTTTTTCTGCACTGACTTTGTGAGACAAAATCATATCCTGGGTAGTAGGTACTATACAAATGAACTCGCGAAGCTACCAACACAAGCTCCGACTCGACCTCCGAGCAGAAAAAGATCTGGGCCCGTCGTAAAAAAAAGCAGCCAAGGAGGAGCATAAGAGACTGTACTCCCAATACTGGTTCAAGCCTGTCCTAACAAGAACAAGACGTGGAGGAAATGTGGAGGAAGGGGGAGACGTGAGGAGGCGCAGTTGTTGTTGGAGGGGAAGAAGGGTGATGAGTTGGCGCATGCTGTGTTGGTCCTAAGGCTAGGGTTCCTGCTAGAAGGCCTTTCCTTGTCCCGCTGCGAGTGGATTACGGTTTTGGTGGTGGAATTGCGTTGCCCTCTATCCCTTTCTAGCAGCCTGCGCAGAATCAATTCTTCAGGCGCTCATCGAGCGCATTCGTCGTCAGCATACAATCCGTACACATTCAGGTTTAGAAGGCCAAGCGGCCAGTGCTGGCAACCTCCTACTCTTCCCTACCCCTTTCACCCACCTGCACCAGCTGCAAGCTTGGATGCACCTGAAGATGAACTCGTAAACACTCCCCGAAGCAGATACTTCCCTCTTCGACCTCGGGTTCCTCTCCGGCTTCTGCTTGAGAACTGTCAAGTAGTCCAATTGAAGCGACCTACTTCACTACTACCTTAAGAAGGTGCACAACGGAGACACAAGGCAGCAAGTAACGTCGAGGATGAGCTGGTGGGGAGCTCCAGAACTGCTTTGGAGAGGTAGAAGGTGTACCCCGAATATTTGCCGAGACTGCTGATGTGCGTTAACACGTTAAGTGTCTCGTTTCTGCTATCAGCGCAAGGAGCTTCTCCACTCGTCGATTCTTTCGCTCGCTACTTATTCCAGTGTAGTATCTGTATCAGCCTCAATAAATATATTCCTCATTTGTTCTGTAATATCCCCGGAGTTAACACCCTACCAAGGCAAGTGGCTCATGTGAATATTTGAATAGTAATCTGATGCTATCAACATATGTACATCAGTACTTATATATACAGCATTCATCTGATACACCTCTCACTCATAATCACCTCATCGATTGCTTTCAAGTGAGTCTATACACAATTCAGTTAACAAGATACTCGTTTCTTACGTTTCATTAAGCTCAGGCTCGCTCATGGACTCTCCATTCCAACAATACCTCGGTACCAATTATGTGCCTACCGTTGATGAAGCAAAGCAAATTCAGGACTTACTGGAGATCTCAGGCCGGAAACTTCGTTGTATCGACACTGAAATTGATCAGCTGCAACGACAATTAGACGTGCTTCAGGAAAAACGGTCGCGAATACATGACTTTGCTGAACAGCACCAAGCTTTATTATCGCCTTCTCGGAAGCTTACTCAGGATATCGTCGAAGAGATATTCATAGCCTGCCTTCCAGAAGATCGAAACCCTTATATGAGTGCTATGGAAGCTCCAGTGCTATTAACTCGGATCTGCAGTTCGTGGAGGAGAATCGCCCTTTCTACACCACGGATATGGTCAGCAATTCATATTGCTCTTCCTGATATTATAAGAGGAGAATATCCAGTATCATACCATCTCTCGATGGAGGAAGAACTCGTGATCCAAGCATTAGATAGGCAGCAAGCTGCTGTAAAGGAATGGCTCGACAGGTCTGGAGCATGTCCATTAGGGGAGTTCAAAGTTGGCCGTTTTGTAGTGTTACTACCTGTCGCTACGGGCCCATTCGCTACAATCTTGCCGAAAATCATGATCGGAAATTCAAACGGAGAATTTCAGAGTACTGTAGAGCATGCAGTTTGCCTGCGATGCGAATCTCGTGTTTTTCATTACCGTACCTCATTTCATTCTTTCTGTTGCTTACTCATACATACTGCATTCGTTAGCTACTTAAACTGTCGTACGTACTGATGCGCCGAATTTGTGATTTGTATTTAAATACTACTAATATATATTGTAATACTCAAATAACCATCGCAAACCACAGGCTTTAAGTTCAAGGGAGAGAAAACACAGATAATGTATAAACTAGTATAAAGGTAGGAAACTATAGATTAAATATTCTTTCTAATACGAAATTACTAGGTCCAAATACTGTTCAGGTTCGTTTCTATTCCAATTTATTACACTCCAAGAGTGGAAGAAGCCTAGGATTTCTCCCGGGGTGCTTGCTTTTCCTCCTTATTCCTGTCCTCCTTATATATCTTCTACAAATAAAACTGTACAGTACCTATATATGGAAAGGAACTACTCTAGACTATTCTATATGACGACATAATGTTGTTTCCAACATATTGACCATGCAGGAGCAACAATACATGTGGAATTCCATGTGGTAGATCAAACAGCGGGATAATTTCGGAGTACAAGTACGAAGTCACATGACATGTTCCGGGCTATGCGTAACCGCAGTAACCGGTTCGGAGATAACGGTTCTAACGCCTCGCGTTCGATCACGTGACACGAACACGTGTAACGCGTTCCCTTAGGTTTAATCAAGTACTGGGTGCCTGTACATAGTCTTTTGGACTCTAGTAATTAGATAGTACACATCTTGTATTATTCCTTTAGTATATATCAAATAGATATTTCTGCTGGCAGTGCAGGACTCAACCCCAGCTCTCAGATGTCCCATTCCCTTAGTAATGTATTCAAAATAGAACACTTTGATTGGCAACTCGGGACTCGCCCCAACCCTTGTACTCATGATGTGCATTACTAATACTGAGTTCTAATATTATATGACAAATAAAGAGATTTAACCATTAAATAGTTTTAAGGTGTATCAGTACACTCATTGAATCCAGGTTTTTGTGTCCCCCATTTCAGCTTGAATCATACCTCACTAGAACTGGAGGATCAACGGACGTCGTCCCACTCACACATTCTTTGTCAAGAAGATACCCCCAAGCTAGTATCTTCCTCCACAGTACTCATGCACTAAGTTTTACTTTTTCCTACCTCTGAATCTCATTATAAATTTGGAGGTTGGGTAGATATCACTATGTTCAAACAACATATCTAATAATAATAAAAGATTCATAAGGCAAAAAGATATGGTTAATGTCAGTAGTATCTCAGTGTTATCAACTCCGAACTGATCGCCGATCTTTTTCCTTAGAAACGATACAGAAATTAGCGTAGCGTATCACGTTACACCAACTTTGAATTCCCCTATTGTCAATATCCATTTATCCAATTTCTGACCTGAGTTTTCCCACTCATAATAATAACGCTGAAGCTGAAGCATATTACAATACGAAGCAGAAAATCCAGCTACTACATCAGCAATTTTTCCATGACACCATATTCCCTTACCATCAACGTTGGTACAGCTTGGATGTTTCCTACTTCATGGATACTCTACAAGGAAGTTTACTCGAGATTGGACTGAAAACTGAAGACCTGAAAATGTTGAAGGAACTCCATATCATTCGTAAAGTACAATATGGATCGGAACAACCAAAATGTCAATGGAAAGACATTATTTCCCTTTTTTCTTTGAATGTCACCTCTGCGACATTTTACAACATCCCCACCTGCTCTTCAGATATGTATTCTGTCCCGCTATATGCAGGCTGGGGACGGCTTACAGAGCTGAACTTACATCTGGATCAGGATCCCTTTATTAACACAAATCTGACTCATTTTGCATTTGCCATTATCTGCCGCTGCCAGTCGTTAAAGACATTGAAGTTGGGGGTAAGCTTCATTGGACGCTATGATAATTCAATCTCAGAAGAAAGTGGAGACAATATCACCCTTCATCATCTGACGACATTGAGCCTCGCAGTACCCGCATCAATTGGTGTCCTGAACTTTTCGAAGTGCTTATACCTTCCTTCGATAAAGGAATTAAATATTCAAGTTTATAAACCAAGTTACAGGGAGGATGTCTTTGGAATTTCTGAAGAAATCGTAAAGTCACTGCTATGTATCCACGGAAGCTGTCATTCTTTGGTACTACATGTACCTGATTGGCTGAACTCCACTGACAATCTAGTGCAGGTACTTAAACACATGCCATGTCTTAAATATCTGAAGGTCTCGTCAAATGATATTAACACTTATCGATGGGGCCTGCCAACCGAATGGCCGGGCCTTCCAAGTATATCATCAACGATGATCTACTGCATGCACTCACACCACTAGGGAAAGAGTATTCCGATATCATTTGCCCCCAGCTAGAGGGACTCGAATGCGATAATGGTATATTGACAGGCATCACAGAGTCCACCCTAAAAGACTTTGTGAAAGCTCGCAAAGGAGACCAGAGAATCGCTTCTCTTCGTCGGTCATCATTTTTCATCAATGACTTCAAGAAAAAAGAGGTCCCTATGGAGGAGAAACTGTCATTGGGAACAGATTTCGCTGTTTTCTTTAGGAAGCCTGCTAAACGCCCTTTGGATTCTAATTTGGGGGATGCTGTAACACATCAGTACGGTGTAAAGCCTCCCCCTATTGAAGTTTACACTGAAATATAGATTCTTTATGGCTTACTTATCCACGCTGTATGAAATTACTATATAGGTTTCGTTAGAAATAAATTATTTTGAATCGTGACTCACTGGCAGTAGGCAATCATCATTGGAACCAAGGATATATCCCTCACCTACCGAACGTATTTATGGTCTTCCGTGCCGACTTTGTAGGACAACATCACGTCCTGGGTACTATCAAAATGAACCACGGCTCCCTCTCAAAACTACTAACACAGGCTCAAACTCGACCCCTAAGCAGAAAGAATCCAAGCTGGCACATGCTGTGTTGGATCTTGATTGGATAAGGACAAGTATTAGTGGAGTGGTGCCTTCTATGAGGCCATCCAGTATCCCTTTTCCAGTTGATTGTGGTGCTTTCGGTGGTGTCACTATATCTATGCCTTCCCTCCAACCTATGCAGAATCAGTTCCTTCGCCGTCCTCCAAGCGCATTTGATTCCAGCACATACAACCCATACGCATTTGGATTCCACAGACCAAGCAACCAGTGCTGATAAAGCGCTGGCAACCTCCCTCCTGATCTCTTCGTTGTATACCCATCACAAAGCACCACCGACACACTTGCCCCATTGATTAATCCATCGGAAAAATGAACAAACTCGTCTCTCCCCTCTCGAAAGACATTTCCCCACCCCATGCTTTGCAAGATATGGAAGGTTTCTTCCTGGAGTATACAACAAGAGATTCATATGCCTCCACGCCGGCGACGCTTGTGAATCCTGGGAGTCCAAAGCCTGGATCGGGATCTAGAGGAAGAAGAAAGCGAAGGGAGTACGGTGTACTCCAGCTCTCCTGAATCCCTCGAATCTCACAATGTCCAACCTATGTTAACCCCAGTACCCGTGATGTTCAATTCTACCTCGTTGTACGAACATCTTCAACAGCAGGTATACAACAATATGTATGCGATATACACACGGCAGGGGTATATGGAGTATGAGGCCCACTTCGATCCCTGTTTTCGGACAACCTTTCTTGTCGATTCCTTTCTCTCACAAAGGCATGTGTCCAGCTAACTAAAATTAGATGTACCCCAACTTGACCTTACATGGTTGGGCATTGGTTGAACTTCTAAAAATAGGGTGACGTGTGGTAGTAATCTAATGACATCAACATATGTACAGCAGTACATATACATACAGCATTCATCCGATACGCTTCTCACTTATAATTATCTCATCGACTGCTTTCAAGTGAGTCTAGATACAATTCAGCTAGAAAGATGCCCGTTTCTTATGTTTTATTAGGCTCAGGTTCACTCATGGACTCTCCATTCCAACAACATCTCGGTACCAACTATGTGCCTACCGTCAGGCTACTAGAATTTGACGTTGCCCAGTAATTTGACGTTGCCCAGTGGCGTTGCCAGTGACGTTGCCATCCATTGGTAATTGGACTTTGGCGTTGCCCGGCGTTTCCGTCTTGCAGTCTGGCGTTGCCATGAAGAGGTTTGACGTTGCATGCTAGACTTGGTGTGATGTTTGTTGCCTGGCATTGCTACTAAGACTCAAGAGGTTTGATGGTTGCTTGCTAGACTTGTGTTCGATGTTTTCTGCAAAATTTTCTTAAGTTCCAAGCTACGAGCATCGATGTATATGTATTGCAAAATAAAATATAAAACATTACAGTGGTTATGTATGTAGCAAGCAATGGTTAGTTTTGTAAATAACATTCAAGATAGTCATGCGACTCCTTTTCCACAGTCTGTCGTAAGGTCCGAGCAAAGTGATTTGCCCTGAGCCATTGCCACCAAACCAGATTGCTTTCAGGCTTCATCGCTCCCGATCTGATGTCCTTCACTCGTTTTTCATACCAATATTCATTAAATGGGGACCAATAGCCCCATTTTTGACCATTATCTTCACGTGCCCAGCGTCCAGGAAGTGGCCACCAAGATACAATACTTTTCTGCATTTGACCTTACCAGTCTCATCAATAATAATCATAGTCATATAAAAAATAAAATTTACTAGTGTAAATGATATAGCATCCACATACTATCCAAGCCTCATATTCAGTGAGACCATCGTCACATAGCTCCCATCCTGAACTGTGAACATATCATACTCCAATCTGGTGATTAGTCACAGAAGAAGATGGACCACGAAGGGCCCCATCGAAACTAAGATGTTCCCGTGCTATTCGTCCGACAATCCCTCCCATAAGTAAAGCTGCACGCCCATGAGGAGAATTGAGAAATGCTTTACGTATCTCAACATAGGAAACATAGTCGTCATAGGTAAACTTATAACCTGGAAGACGACAGGTGCTAACGACAGGATCAGTGCTCAATGACATGGCAGAGGATATCCGTGGCTCCCGAAGCGTATGGAAAGGAATACCTCTAGCTAGAAATTCTCGTGCCACGCCATACACAGTCATGTTGTCGACAACAGAGAGAAGTCTGCATGCATAAAGTGCATCACGGGCTGTCGTTACACCGAAATACCAGGTAACATTCTGAGCATCAGAATGCGGCACCACTACATACAAGCTTTGCACCTTGTATACATGGCATGTGCCAATAATTTCTTTGTGCAAATCCCTAGTATTGTGAATGTCCCATAATGCACTCGGGGGGGCACACCCCTGTGTCAACGGCCCAATGAAGCTGGTGATCGAAGTTTTAAGACGGTCATTGGGAGCTTGGGCAACTCCACCAATGTAACCAATGGCCCTCATCATGTCATCCCAATTGTACATGGTTGTTACTGTAACTCGATCCGAGTGCATGAACCCATAAAAAAGGGACAGATCATCGAGAGAGACTACATCTTCCCTATCATCGGATTCATCATCCTGAGGGGGGGAATGAGTGAAATGGGAAGGGGAATGCTCGAAATGGGAAGTTTGTACAACACGTGCGGCATCAGACATGGTATATGTATCCTCAGAGGCGTCATATGCAGGCTCAGGCTCGGCTTCATCTGAATCTGAATCTGAATCTGGGGATCCAAATTCTTCGCACAAGTCCCACTCGTTGTCATAAGAGTTGAATATCATCTGGTTATTGCCATACTGCTCCATCACCAACTCCTTGGCGGTTCTACCATCAATCCTTACCCTGATATAAACAGGGGGGTCGTTGTTGTCTAGTTGCCACTCATAAACTCTTGCCTTAATCCAACCTCGAGATCGTTCGCGACTTAAGCAAGTCTGGCGTTGCTGCTCTGTCTCTGTTTTCCGTCTAGCTTCATAATGAGCTTCACGAGATTCCAAGAACACTTTCCACGCAGGCTTTGATTTGTTGACATTAGAGGATGTGGGCGGATGTGGAGGTTGAGAGGAAGTTTGCAATGATGGGGCCAATGCAGGGGAAGCGGATTCAGCAGGGTGCACATGGGCAAATGAAGTTTCTTTCCATTCAATACGTCGAACATAGTCATCAGGCCTCTCCACAATACTTAAATCCTTCCGTACAATAGACAGCGAAGGTATTAAGGCCTTATATGGCTGGAAATCCTGAGATTGCCTTTTTTCGTAAGGCCCCCACGCATACCAGAATGGGATGTTGAATTTCAAGAAGAAAGGATACATCGGGCAGTGAGTTTTCTGAAGTTCCGGAATATCAACGATGATTCCTGCACGAAGACAAGGCTTGGAGAAATTACAAATCATTGACGATTGTATTCCAGTTAGCCAAGTCTCCGGAATGGTACACTGACTCTCTGGAATCGTACATCCAGCGAGATAAGTGTACCATTCGGGATACATAACGGAGTTGCTATCATGGTGGACGGACTGGCTATCACTCATGGCGATCGCATATGAGAGAAGCCCCATCCACAATACGAACCACCTGCGGGAATTTTCAGCACATCTTCGCGCGATTTCTCTGGTATTATGTTTTCTTTTATATCCAGAGAAGGAAGGAGGAGCTGGAGTGATGGCAAGAGTCCCATATTTTATTGCAAGCATTTTGTAGGTGAACATCAGCCGAGACTCTAATTGAGACCATTCGCGCAGAGAGGTCTCATCCAACCCAAACTGATGCTCGCCATCAGGACACGTGATACGTGGTGCCCCAGCGAGGCAAGAAAAGATGCCCATGAACGATGGCGCACAGGGGACAAACGAGAGCCAGCCATATGGATCGGACCACCAGATAGGTTTTTGAAAAACCTCATTGAGCAAGGCGTCGCTATGGAAGAGATACATATTTTCGCTGTAGCACATTGGGACGATAATGTTTCGAGTGGCGTTGGGCGAATAGAACACACATCCTTTAGACCTAATTGCATGACCATTGGAGTGATCCAGTGGAGGATAAGCCATGTTGCTAGGAAAGAAGTTAGTGTAACGTCAAGGGGTGGATATGGAGTAGACTGACCAGCAGAGGTAGGGTAAAGGGGCGGCAAAGGGTTTGATGCGATGCCAGAGTTACCAAAAAAGCGGTAACCAAAGGAAACTAGAAAGATAGGGGAGGGGGAGAGCGCCTGCTTTAGAGTACCGAAGCAGCGATGCGGTGGAGTGGAGAGAGCGTCCGTCTACTTTGGAAGTAGCGAAGTAGCGAAGTGGTGGTGGTGTGAAAATGATGGTAAAGGAGGGAGGGCGCCTACTTTGGAAGTACCTAAGTAGCGATATGGTAGCGGTGTGAAAGTAATGGTGAAGGAGCGGGAGAGGGGAAGGTCTACTTTGGAAAAACCTAAGTAGGGGGGAGAGTGTCAGCCTTAGAAAGCTGAAGCAGCGACGCGATGTTATAAAAAGAAGCGAGAAAGCTGTCCTTTTTGTTGTTCAATGTTTGAGCAGAAATTTTTTGTTGGTCCATATTTGAGCTTTGATTATCTCAGCACGCACAGCCTCCTTAGGCAAGCATTTCTATTCTCATCTTCGTTTCTTTCTCCCCACGAACATGCCTCGGTAATTCTGAGGCATGTATCTTCATATCTCTCTCCCCACGAACATGCCTTGGTAATTCTAAGGCATGTATTTCTATTCTCCATGTCTATACCTCGCTTGCGACGCGATCGGTAGCTGTCAGCCCGTCGGTGTCCTAATGCAGCTGGTACTTTATTTTTCTGAGTCCGACTCTGCTCAAGGGGGTTCTTTTTTTGAAATTCCAAGCGTTCACAGTTACTCTCTTCCCTCCCCCTTTAAGTTGCTCTGTTACTCAAAAGTACTCTTCCTTTCTTTTGGCTCTTTGGCTCTTTATGACTCTTGTAACTTCAAAGCTGTCTCTATTTCCTCAGCCCCTTTACGATTGCTTTGGTACTTCCGAAGCAGCGCCCCCCTTCCTTTCCTTTCCTTTCCTTTAGCTCTCTTCAAAGCTGTCTCTATTCCCTCAGCCCCTTTACGATTGCTTTGGTACCTCCGAAGCAGCACCCCCCTTCCTTTCCTTTCCTTTAGCTCTCTACAGCCCCCTTTACAATTGCTCAGGTAACTCCAAAGCAGTTTTTCTTTCTTTTCATTTCCTTTAGCTCTCTACGAAACTCCAAAGCACAACTACAGCAACTCTAATGTCATTTGTAAGTCCTTGATATCTAGTAAGTACTTGAGAGTAATAAACAGTGTCTCCTTCAGCCCAATGTTGCACGGTTCATATCTGAACTATTCAAACATGAAAAGAAATGGAAGCGACAATTGTCCGAGTCAAGCGTGCAGTCAGTTGAAGTTACTGATTCACCAATGGAGAAAAAAACCAAAAAACAGTCCGTGCAGCCAGTTGAAGTTACTGAATCACCAGTGAAGAAAAAAACCAAAAAACAGCTATGTGAAGTTAGAGATTGGAAAACTGGTAAGGAATCTATATTTAATAAATATGATTTGTCAGTGAACTCTTTCTTCCTATCAGGAAACGTTCTCTACTATGTTGAAGCAAGCTGTGATGAGTCAGATGATGCCCATGTCAAAGCTAATGTTGGGTCCGGGGGCAAGGTGAGATATTCACCAATATGATATAAATATTCGTAGTACTGATACTGAGGACTTAATAAGGCAGCAGAAGGGGCTAAGACTGACATTGTGGACGGAAAATCAAAGGATATTCCGTCAATTGCAATCATGGCAGATATATCCATAGATAGCACTTCTAATGCTGGGGGCAATGAAAATAGAGAGGTTACGGTGAAAGAAGCTCCGCTCCTTTCTAATTCCGTCGAGGATATCATCAAGGAAGAGAAACCGGGGAAACGCCCTGAAAAGAAAGCTACCCCCCGTCCTTTCCTTTCAAAAGCAGCTTCCCCCCGTCCTCTTCTCTCTGAAGCAGCACCCCCTCGTCCATTTCTATCTAAAGCCTCCGAATCAGGGAGCGATTCCCTGACACTTTTTTCTGCGGTCGAATCGGTCGAATCGGTCGAATTGATTGAATCGGAGAGCGACTTTGATCGTGAAGCTCCCATTTCTGATTCCAAACTTGATAAACATAAACCGACAGAGGATTCAGCTTCTGTATCCAAATCAGATGACCGAAAGATAAAGAGGGCTATACTCCCCAAAAAGATAAAGAAAACTGTACATATACTTAGTGAGGTTGAAGATATCAAACGATCTCCTACACCAAAAAAGACGACCAAGGTAAGATCCCCGCTCTATAGTTAACCTGTATGTTATAACTTACCTTGCATAGAAGTATGTTCATGTACATGACTCTGAGTCAGAGATTAAAGACTCTGAGAGCGAATCGGATGACCCGAAGATAAAGAAGGCTACATGCAACCAGAAGGAAAAGAAAACTGTACATATACCACAGTCTCCTAGGCATAAAAAGGTAATATCCTCATTCTACAGTTGTCACGTATGTTATAACTTACCTGGTATAGAAGGATGACTCTGAGAGCTCTGAGAGCGAATCGGACAACCAGAAGATAAAGAAGGCTACACGCTACCAGAGGACAAAGAAATCTGTTCACCATAAAAATACATTGGATGACCAGACAAAGAAATCTTCACGCATACTACGGTCTCAACAATCTTCTAAGCAACAAAATAAGAAAGCTGGCCACTGTATCCATGAATCCTCTGAGAGAGAATTGGATGACCGGACAAAGAAGACTGTACGTGCACTACGGTCTCAACGATCTCCTAAGCAACAAAATAGGGAAGCTGGCCACCAATCGAAATGTACAGAATTAGAATTAGAAGAGTGGGATCCCGAAATAACTTGGTGGGATGGGTATCCAAACGGAAATATTGAAATCGACATGTCCCATAATTATGTTAAATTAACTGGCAATCTTTTGCACCACTGGGTTGTTCGGTCAACCAATGGGAGGCGACGACATGGTTCAGTTGACGCTGATCATTGGATGCAAGGCAAGGTTACAGACCGTAAATGTCAAGGTGTTATGGTCTGCATTAACTCAGGATGTAAGATTGTCCTACGAGGACTTACTCATGTTAAAAAGGGTGCCAAAATCTCATATGGAGTGTGCAGTTGTACTGCACAGTTGTACCATGTTGACTGTGGGGTTCAGTCATCGCAATACACCTGGGCTGGAGGTGTTCATTTCGAGAACAAAGGGTACCATTGTCACGAGAAGCCTGGGCAGGAGATACACCCATTACCACGTCAATATAAGCAATTTGTAGGTACTGTTAAAAATCATCCTGCAGCAAAACCTGCACAGCTTCACTCAGATGCAAAGAGTGTTAGTGGAAAACCTGGGATTCCGGCTGTAGAGATAGCCCCTGTTTATGCAAACAAGGACAGGATATCATATGACTGGAATAAGATTATTAAGGCTGAAGGTCTTAACCCATGCGCTGGGTTTGATTATCGATCTTACAGAAAATTCGAGAAGACATATCCTGATTTTGTTGTGGAAGCCTGGATTAAAACTGAATTAGTTATTTCTTTTCAGTCCGACTTTATGGCATCTCAAATGCTTCTCGAAATGTGTGCTGATAGTCCTATTAACGGTCTCGTTAGTGACGCAACCCATGGATGGTGGAAGAACAGTAATTCTATTCTGATCATCTCCTCCGTTTACTCTGTACTTCTGTCAAGTTGGCTTCCAGTGATGTTCTCGTATAGTGAAGGAGGAACTTCAAAACATTATGCGAAGCATTTTCAGGCACTTTTCAATAGCATGTATCGGGAAGCAGGACTTCAGGATGTAGATCTTCCGGATGACTGCTTCGCTGGGGTAAGTTTTTATTCGAATAAAGATCTATATAGTTATTGAACCCATTGTTCTAGGTCATGGACTTCAGTGAAGCAGAAAGGAATGGGTTTATAGAGGCTTTTGTTGATGTTAGGAAGGCCAATGATGATGCACGTACATTAGAAGAGCTGTCGGAAGTAGCTATAAGCTTACTTAAAGGCTGCAGAGAACACTTTCGGGCCAATATTACTCGAATTTCCCGCATTCATGGAGTCGTTTCGCCAGAAAGGGTTCCGGAGTTCAAAAAGAAAATGATGGCTCTGTTGAACTGCGGCGGTGTGCATCAGTTTAGAAAAGACATGCAAACTGTCTTGTACGACTTTCCTTTAGCAAGGCCGTGGCTTAATTGGTACCTATGTGAATCCACAGCGTTGATGCTATTTGTTTCGAAGAGGACTATGGAACCTGCTATTTGGGACTCAATGCCCGAAACAACAAATGCTGCGGAAGCCCAACATTGGAAGATCTACTGCACTCAAGGACGTGACCACCTCTTCGAGAATGGACTATATTCGCTTCATGCTGTAGCAGAAAGTTACGACACGCTTTTTAAAGTGACTGCCAGTAGGTGTACATACTTTAATTTAAATATCACTTTTAGCTAATTGTAATTTTTAGATGGTGCTATAATATGCTACGGCCAGGCTAATCGTTGGAAGGGTAAGAGACGCAAGTCCCGTAACTTTCAAAACAAGAATGAGAAGAGTGACGGACGCCCTCCCGACACTCCAGGAGAGCTTTTACCCCCGCCCGAAAGGAAAAGGAAAGCTAAAAAGACAACTGGATCGCCTGATGACACAGATGCACCCTTGCCCAAAAAGACCAGGAAAGCTGGACCGTCTGATAACACGGATGCACCCTTGCCCAAAAAGAAAAGGAAGGCTGGACCGTCTGATAACATGGATGCACCCTTGCCCAAAAAGAAAAGGAAAGCCAATGAGGATAATGAAGATAATACGGACTCTACATCTGAGCCTATACAGCTCCCCAAAAAGAAAAGGAAAGCCAACGTGGATGATGAAGATAATACGGACTCTATAGCTGAGCCTATACTGCCGCCCAAAAAGAAAACGAAAGCGAAAAAGACAACGGAAAATTATGTGTATGTAAATGATGGACGACCACCTGATACGGTTCCGGCACTTGAAGTTCCTCTAAAATCGGTGAAAGCACTCCCTAGTTCAAATAAGACATCCATTCATAAATCCTATAAAAAGAAGCCCCCTGGACTGCCCTGTTTTGGGTGGTATCGTAATTCCTGCTGGCTTGACTCGTCATTACAACTCCTTTTTGAAGCGCTTCAGTGTAATTCTAAGAACTTCAAGAATACGTCTGGAAAAGTTCTTGGTGATTCAACATTTTCAGAATTTCTGAAATTGTTCAAGCAGTGGGAGCGAGCTCAGAAGACACCCAAGACTAAAGGCATTATAGAGATTCTGAGTGCATCTCGGGATGCTTTCAGGAAATCTTTGACAATTCGTAAGCTTGGAGACACTACTGAAGATAAATGTAACACACTGTGGGTATGTATTATCTCTATTTATTTTCTTCTCTGTATTCACTAATAAATAATTTGCAGTCTTGGTTTTACGCTATTATCCAGAACGAAAGTAGTGACGAAAGTTATCTAGCGCATTTGTATTTTGAACGGCTAGAAATTACTGTTGGAGAATGTCGATCTACAGATGGAATACACATGCACATCCCCAAAACACCATTGAGGCGCATGTACAATGATCTTTCTCTTGACGACTTCAAGAGCTACAATGGCAAGGTTACTCTGTGGCTACAATCTCATATTCAATTCGACGAGAAAGGACCATTCAACTGCTTTAGAACGCATGAAGAGGAGACCCTCTGCGACGGAAAAATCTTCAAATATGATGTTTGGATGTCAATTCCGGTCATTTTAATATTTAACATTGACGACAGCTGTCTAACAGCAGAGCCTCCAAAAGAATGGCACTTTCTGTCGACACTAACGCCTCTTCCATCCTTAGAAGGGGAACACGGCGTTATTTATGATATGGTTGGACATGTGTTCTATAGTCACAAATATCGACATTTTATAACACGCCACACTGCTAATTCAAAGCTATACTACTATGATGGACTGGAAGGCGGATTGGTAAAAGAAATGCAAGACTTAACACCAGACGAAGCTTTGTTTGTGCCCAGTATTAAGGTGCCAGAAGACTATCTAACGTCCAGTGTAGTTTATCGGCTACGGGGTGGAACGAGGGCTCAGCAACGATACTCGACTTCTATTAAGCGAAATATCCAACAACAGTTTGGCATTAAGATTAATGGAAAACACATTTTATCTACAGCGGCCTCCCTTTCATTCCAGCATCAAGGGTTTACTTTAGTGAATCCAGAGGATTGTTTCTGGGCTTCAGACAAAATCAAGAAAGCTACCCTAGAATATGATAGTCGAATTGAAATTCCTGAAGTCGATTCAGGTGAATCTGAAGTTGTTTCTGCTGATGAAGTCGAATCAAACAACGATGCTAAGTCACTCGAAGACGAAGGTGAATCTACCGATGAAGCCACTCTTCCTCTTGAAGGTGAAGCGGAGCAGCTGGATGATGGAGAAATTGAATCTGCCGATGAAGCCATTGTTCCTCTGGAAGACGATGCGGAGCCGATGCAAGGAGATGTTGAAACCAATGAAGTCAAGAGTGTATCAAATTCCCCTTTTGATTGTCGATGTGGGATGAAGGGTAATGGACCGGAGATTGATGACGAGGGGTCTAGTGCAGTGCAGTGCGACTTTTGTAGAGCTTGGATGCATATAGCATGTCAAAGAGATGGTCGTGCCTTGAATCTCAAGGCCAACATGGACTTTAAGTGTGATGAATGCTTATACCCTACAGCTCTACCTCTACTACAATTAAACAAGTTTTCATATCCCCAGTAAGATCTCTTTCCCTCGTGGCTAGTTAGTACCACTAATTCATTGTTTCCAGAGCTCAAAAGCCACTAAACTGGGAGAAGAATAAACTTTCCAGTTGGTTAATGTGAGCAATTTAATTATTACTCTTACATGAATCGTACTTAGTGATTAAATAGCCCAGGCTGTGGGGCTTTAATTCGCATCGGGGATCATTGGTATCCATCAAGAATTATCACCAGGATAGGTCACCGTCAGTGGAAAGTCCGCCTCTGGCGAGATTGCATTGTTCAAGAATCATCTGTGTCTTCTTTATATTACATTGTCACATTGGGGAATATTGTAGATGAACTGTGGGGCGATTTGAAGGGACAACGTGCTAAACGTGTAAGTCATTTCATATTTCATTCGAAATTGTACTAAGTGGACAATAGCTCGGAAAATGGACCCGCTCTTTTGAAACTCATAATGAGGAGGACATAATATTTGAGTTCCGTGATATCGAAGTAACTAATGAAATGAGCACTATCTTACAACCTCACATCTCGCTATTCCAATCATTACTTGATTGTGATCCTCTGGACGCCGATAAGGACACATTTAATTTACCAGCAGTGGTATATGTTTGTAACAGGCTTAATACCAAAGAATTAGGACATGTACCAGGAACAGTTGATCACTATGGCGATCTCACAGCCCTTAGACGTGCTGAAATAGCTCATTGGTTCTATCTCAACGTTCCTGGAGTCAACAAGATCGAGAAGGCATCAGAATGGTTATTAAAAATCCCTTATGCACATGCAGTAACGGTTTATATTGCAGCTAAATATGCCAAGGAGTTTAGCTCCAGCAATGATTTGTTACAGGCATCATGGAATTACCAGCTCAACTGCCATCCAAGCATCATGAATGGTCTCGATATTGATAAAGAGTGCCTATATGCATTCGAGCAATGTCTTTTTGAAAGATCACCTCAAGCAGGAAGAGCAGGAAGTGGTGTATGGGGTTTGGATCACGGTCCCCTTCAGGATAGTTGGTATCCATACGGAAATCTTCCTGAAGGCTGGAACAATCCAAACTTTGAAGACTTTGAAGAAGATTTTGAGGTGTGCTATTGTAATATTGCATGACTCGAAAAGGCTAATTGTTCTTACTATTTATTAGAGAGGCCCTTTGTACGAAAAATCAGAATTGGACTCGGAGGCGCCAGTTCAAATGGAAGAAAAACTACGCCCAAAGCCACATCCCAAAAGAAGGACCATACAGAGTTTGGACGTTCCTTGACACAGCGACACTCCTTGACACACCTGTGCTTTCATCCTCCTCCCTCACCATTTTGCTGTATTGCTTAGAATTTTCGCATACGTTTTCTACTGTGTATATTCTCTTCTCAAGAAAAGTTTGAAAAAATTATGTACAGCGGAGGGGAAGATAAATAGGGATCACTCCGAAGTCAGGTAAATATCTCATCTTGGCACAG
Organism: Cyathus striatus; assembly: GCA_025738555.1. Taxonomy (NCBI): domain Eukaryota; kingdom Fungi; phylum Basidiomycota; class Agaricomycetes; order Agaricales; family Nidulariaceae; genus Cyathus; species Cyathus striatus. Next base: position 2,127,394 of record JAOVFP010000018.1, read on the forward strand.
TTTTATAACCAAAATATTAAGTTCTCTAGCTGCGGTAGTTTCTTACAAAATTTCATCTATACTTTAACAGTACATATATACATTTCCTCCAATATTAGCTTGATAGGGGCAGAAATGCGATGTTTAAAAAGGAAATACTGAGAAAGTAGCGATTTTGATGATTTCCGTTGAGTGACACAGGCTTGTCACACGCTCTTGATCCCCCCCAAACTCGTAGGTGTGAATTATTGTGACACCCGTGACATACTGTGTCAAGTCCTGGTTTTTGCTAAAAAGTGACCTCCTCCATAATCCTCATATTATATATGTTTCAACATCTAATTCTACCATAAAATTTGGTAAATATACTCCAAGGATTGTTGTATATTACATAAATCAACTTAGTTTAGATATATGTAATACAGTACTCAATAAAAATATTACTTTATATTCCAAACACTGTATAGATTAAATTAGACTGCTACTCATTTCATTTGATTAAGTGTTGTACATGTTACTTTTACCTATTATATTTTAATATAATTAAGCCTACTTCTTACGAGCCTATAAGTATCAGTACTCTTCTAGTTGACCGAGTGTAAAACAAATTACCTAAGAATTTAAATTCCAGCTCAAACATTGAACAACAAACAGTAACAACAAATAGTATCGGCCTATCGTCATATTGTTCCTACTTTTCACACCACCATGACCATCACCTCGCTGCTTTGGTAATTCTAAAGCAGAATTTCTTCTTCTCTCATACTCCTACCTCGTCTGCTTTGGTAATTCTAAAGCAGACTTCCTTATTCCCTCATCCCACTACCTCGTCAACTGCTTTGGTAATTCTAAAGCAGACGCACTAGCTCGTTCTGAACTGCTTGGAAGGCTCATTACCGACGCTACCGACCCTTCGTAGTCGTTCCTTTTTACACCACCATGACCATCACCTCACTGCTTTGGTACTTCTAAAGCCGAATTTCTTCTTCCCTCATCCCACCACCTCGTCAACTGCTTTGGTAATTCTAAAGCAGACGCCCTAGCTCGTTCTCAACTGCTTGGAAGGCTCATTACCGACGCCACCGACACCTTCGTAGTCGTTCATTTACTTCTGTATACCTGCTCTGGTAACTCCAAAGCAGAGTGTCGTGTACAATAACTATGAGTTTTGCAAGTGACATTGCTGACGTTGCCCACCAATTTTGCATGTGACGTTGCTTGATGTTGCCCCTCTGAGGATTGACGTTGCCTGGCATTGCTATTCTGTGAATTGACATTGCCTGGCGTTGCTGGCGTTGCGAACATCTGAGAACTGGCGTTGTCTGACGTTGCTTGCATTGACTGGCGTTGCCGTGACGTTGCCTGGCGTTGCCCATGGACGTTGCTGGCATTGCTGTGACGTTGCCCGTGACGTTGCTGGCGTTTCCCGACGTTGCTGGCATTGCCTGACATTGCCCAACATTGTAGGCCAATCCGGTTATCTCTTTCTCATTCCGGTCTTCCAAGATATTCATCAAAGACTGCTATATTACAAATTGGCTCATTGATTCCTCTTTGTTCTCTCGGTACATCGGCTGTGCCAGTCCCCATCTGTGTGAGTTATCATTCGTAGTGGATATTGGTGATTGGCTTATATATGACTATTACTGCTGGTCAGGTGCTAGACCTAAGAAAATCTTCAATCCAGTGCCAGTGTTGATATTCGTACTGGGGCTGCGTTCCTTTCATAGCACAAATTGCTTACTTCTGCGGGGAACGGTCCGTTATTGACGTTGCCCGACGTTGCCATTCCAGCGCTCTAATCCTCATAGCTTGCAAACAAGATCAATAGTCACTCCAACTAAACCAGAGCGTTCCAAACACAGTGCTAGGTCTGCACATAGCCAGCTCCACTATGGAGGGCTAGAGCAACGATCGAGTGGGAACTGAATGATCAGCCACTTCGAGTCTCGAAGTAAGACTAGGATGCGACGGAGTACATCGGAGCTGGTTTGCCATCGGCATCAGCAAACTTGTCCGCTCCTTAGGTTGGAACACCATCGAGATCGTCCTTGCCTGGTGAGGATTCAGAGTTCGTCGCCAACTATCTTCCTCCTGCCTTGAAGTAATTCGGGGGTGACTGCAACAAACGTATGAATTCATTTAGTTGTGTTTATCGTTAATTGCAACTAATATAACTCAATATCTGTACAGCGTCATGATAATGAAGAGTGCACCGACGTTGAAGCACTGAACGAGAGAGACACTGGCATCAAGCAGGAGGACTCTCCTGCACCTCCCACACGGGCCAAGCATTCTTACCCTTGTGCAGACCGATACCGAACTGCCTCGGTGAATTAAGCGTCATAGAGACGAAGACGAAAATGAAGTTAGACGAACCCCAGGTTAGGCTTCACGCTTGTGCGCTTGTGTCTGCATAGCGCATAGGCGGACACGATTCACACGAAGGACATGCCATAGGTTCATATTAGCTAGGCAACTACTATTTTGAAGGAGCGAGGTATGCCATAGGAGGGGGCTTTTTGTGGGGAATGTTCCGTTCTTTACGTTGCCCGACGTTCTAGGCCAATCCGTTCATCTCTTTCTCATTTCAGTTTCTTCCAAGATATTGATTAAGGACCACTATTTTACAACTTTTAAACTACATATTTATGTACTTTATATTTCATTCAATTGCCGCGAGCACTAAAGATATGTTAGGTAGAAAAAACATAACAAATACAAAAACTCATCGGCGACGTATATTATACCAACCTACTACACGGCAACTTTTCGGCATCCTTCCCGTGCACACAAAGAAGTGCACTGTCTATTATAAGGTTGGGTCAGTGTTAATTGGTTTACATTGACAAGAGACTTACTTCAACTTCGGTGATCTCAAGCCCCCTTTCCCTCCTCTCATCATTGTCCTCTCCCTGATGATGAACACTCATAAGCCTAGCCACTCTCCAGCGCGCCCCCGGTCCGCCCCAGCACACCATAACTCGCTCCCCAGCCTAACGTGATCTTGTTGTTTAGAAAACAAGAAAGTGAAGAGAAAGGTACGCACATTATAAAAATCAGCCTGCTCCTTATAGCTGATGAACGTTGGTTCTATTGCCATGTTTAAGTTTTAGATCTTTGAACGTTTGATATGGTTCAGTTAAGAAGTAGGACGATGGGGGGACTCGAGAAGCTTTTGAAAGCTTATTTCGAACGGATTCCCGCCACTACCCCACCTATGCTCCAAATCGGTGACAACACCCCCCCACCCCCCCACGACTAATCAACGACCAACGACGACGACACTCCTCCACTCCAAGTCCACCTCACAGGGTAGTCGTCTCGCCCCCTCGTACCCCACATGGTCGTTCTACGCCATATAGGGCCTCTCCCTCCTCATGATGATCCACCTCCAAATATCGTCTCACAGCGTAGACGACTACATCGACCCTTCATAACGTCGTCTTGCCCACGACTCTTCCTACTCCCCCAATCCTTGATCCTTACCTCAACGTCCCACTGCCGTCTACATGGAGTAGACGGCACGTTCTATCCTCAACATCCGTCATCTGGTCCCCACAAGCGCGAGCGCCCGCTCCCTACCTCAACGTCTCCCAACCTCTGTCCCGTTCCTCAAGTTCATGCAGGTCGTCTGGTAGACGGCCACGTCAACCTCTCCGTCATCCGTCCTCCATCTTCCCCCCCTCCCCTAGCTTCTCTCCCCGGCCCCAGCTACCACATCCCTCACTTCTGTCCCCCCAACATCGTCTCGCCCACCACCGGTACCACAGTCCCACCAGCACCTCCCTTCTGCCACCACCGCCGCCTCGTCGTCGTCGTTTTGACACATAGACCAGGATGAAGTCCTGGCGATTCAGTCACTGGCGACAATATTTGGTTACTCTTTTTGTGCAATCTATCTCTGTTCAGTTATTCTCCCCTCGTACTTTTCTCTTCTCACGTTATCAACAAAGTATATTCTATGGATTTTGGACACCCTTCTATATTCATTTCAAGTTCCCTTCCATATATGTAGTTTTTATCATATATTTCTCCTGTTTTTCTTCTTTCTTTTCATTCGCAAGTCTATTTCACCTATACATGGCATTATCACGTCGACTTCGACCACAGCCACCCCTCACGCTTCCGCGACGTTGCTTGACGTTGCCGTGGGGTTACGTGACGTTGCCATGTGAGGGTTGGCGTTGCCGCAAGATATTCACTGGCAACGTCAAATTACAGGGCAACGTCAAATTCTGTAGGCCCCCTACCGTCGACGAGGCAAAGAAAATTCAGGACTTATTGGAGATCTCAGGCCAGAACATTCATTGTATTGATACTGAGATCGACCAGCTGCAACAGCGATTAGACCTGTTTCAGGAAAAACGGTCGATAATACATAACTTTGCTGAACAGCATCGAGCTTTACTATCGCCTGCTCGGAAGCTTACTCGTGATATCATCGAAGAAATATTCATAGCTTGCCTTCCTGAAGATCGGAATCCATACATGAGTACGATGGAAGCCCCAATGCTATTGACACGCATCTGTAGTTCGTGGAAGCGAATTGTCCTTTCTACACCACGGATATGGTCAGAAATTCATATCGTTCTTCCTAATGTCATAAGGCCAGATTGGAACTATATCACGACTCAGGAGGAAGAACTACTGCGCCAAAGACTAGATCAGCAACAAGCTGCTGTAAAGAAGCGGCTCGACAGGTCTGGAGCATGTCCATTGTCGATATCCGTTTGTCACACCGGTGACTCGAGTGGTCTCATTACTGCTGATGCTGAAGCATATTACAAAACTGAGCAGAAACTACAGCTAATATATCAGCAATATATACGTGACACCATAATCCCTTACCACCAACGTTGGTACAGGTTGGATATTTCCTTCCCGATGGGTACTTTACGAGGTTTAATTGACATTGGATTGAAGACTGAAGACCTGAAGATGTTAAAGGAACTCCATATCACTCGCCAGGCACCTCTTTCACCGGAATCAATGATATGCGAATGGAAGGACACTATTTCCCTTCTTTCTTTTAATGTCACCTCTGCTACATTTTACAACATTCGTACCTACAATTCGGATGCATATTCTATCCCACTACATGCAGGCTGGGGGCGGCTTACAGAGCTGAACTTAACTTTGAATCAGGAACCCATGATTGACACAGATCTAGTTGGCTTTGCATCTGCCATTATTTGTCACTGCCAATTGTTAAAGACGTTGAGGTTGGGAATATACCTCTTTGGAAACTATGATGATTCAGCCCCACAAAGTGGAGAAGATATCATCCTTCAACATCTGACTACCTTGAGTCTCTCAGTACCCATAACAAATGGTGTCATGGACTTTTTGAAGCACTTATATCTTCCTTCAATAAAGGAATTAAATATTCAACTTTCTAGATACAATGGTGATGATGTCTTCAGAATCACTGAAGAAATCATAAATCCACTGCTACGTGCCCACGGAGATTGTCATTCTTTGGGACTATATGCACCGGATTGGCTGAACTCCACCAACAATCTGGTGCAGCTGCTTAAAGCCATGCCATATCTTAAATGTTTGAAGGTCTCTTCAAAAGACATTATCCACAATAATTGGCTGTCATTCTGGTCCCAGTTAGATCAAACATGTTTTCAGTATCTCATTAACGATGATCTACTATATGCACTCACACCACTTGGGAAAGAGTATTCCGATATCATTTGCCCCCAACTGGAGGAACTCGAATGTGATAATAGTATATTAACAAACATTACAGAGTCTGCCTTAAAAGACTTCGTGAAGGCTCGCAAAGGGGACCCACGAATCGCCGCTCTTCGTCGGTTATCGTTATTCGTCAAAGACCCTAAGACAAAAGAAGATCCTACGGAAGAAGAACTGTCATTGGGAACAGATTCTGATGTATTCTTTAGAAAACCGGAACGCGTTTTTGAGTCTCATTTGGGGGGTTTTGTAGGATATCCGGGCACTGAAAATACTCTTCCTACTGAATTTTACACTGAAATATATATCTGATATGGTTCACTTCTTCGCATGTGCAATTATTAGATAGTTTTTATAAGGAATCAGTTGTTCTCGAGCATGAATCAGTGGCAAGGTTTACTGTCACAAATTTGAAGATAATAGAATTGGGTTATATGACACACTGGCGACTACAATCTCGTGTCCTACAAAAGAGATGTTTCTTTATAGGAAGAAAAGCATACTTCTCCGCACAATGCAAGCATACTAAACGGTAGGCAGATTGTCCCAACTTCCATCACACCGACTTACCGGCGTGCATCCACCAAAGCCTCGCTTACTCCAAAGGAACTTAACATATTTCACATCGTCGTTATCCCCAATTAAAGTAAACGCAAGCGACAAGTCATTGAGGTGATGCCCAGAAAACGAGCGATAAATCTACAAAATGATTAAACTTGAATACCAAGAAAAAATCAAGCAAAACATACCACATCCCTCAAACGTGCGCATCACGGTGCACCATCCTGAGTCCACAAGTTACACTGAAAAAATGGATCCACACATCCATATCCTCATTTGTAGTAGATTTAGGATAGAGCTCGTACAGCGAGACAATCTTCTCAGAAATCTGATATCCCTCCCTGCTAAACAAAACCTGGCCTTCAGGATTCCACCTTGCTTCGCACAAATCGGTATAAAGCCTGTCATCATGTCCCATCGTAGAAAGTGCCTCGTCTGGATTTATCCTGCGCATGCTGTATCCTTACGCATCTATGAACGAGTACCTGCGGATAGGATATGTAGTAGCATCGCGCAGATCGAAAACTGTATGATTTTCTGCAGTGGAAGTCAATTTCAACGGCAAGAAAACGGGACTCTCAACGACGGGTGTTGGACGGGTGGGCACATAATGCGTAAGATCTCATCGTTCAAGTCATCTACAGTAAGATATTGGTCAGGTGGAGTCCCCTCTAGAATTTTCCGGAATGTTCTGTAGTCGTTCAAGTCAGCTTCTGGGGGAGCGATGGAGTTCAGTATGGAAAGTCTAACGACCACGCTCAAACACATCAAAAATAATTGGGCTCCGGTATCCGGCACCGCGGCTTCTCGGTTAGATATTATAATCTCGGTTCAGGATTTCAGTTTCGCTTAGTATCCTCAGGATCACCTAAGCGAGTTCCATTACTAACTGAAGCATGACGATATTTATAATAGTTGTATAAGGCCAATTTTTGAGTCAAACTATATGTAAAACAGGTATATATACTGGTATCATACTACTGTAGTTCTATTGCGACTACAATTAAAATATTTAAGCAAGATATACACATATATCGAAGAATAAATGTTAAATGTCACACTCAATGTATCTAAATTCACGCTCATGGTATTGAAGAGGTGGACGAGCGTTGGGCGCATCTGTCCAACCTTAAGGTTCTAAGGTAGAATAAAAGAATGTATCAGCAACGTTTATGAGAGATTTGACGGCGCAATGAAAGACATTGCTTCGAGATGAAGTTCTAGACTGTTTTTCAGTAAACAGAACTTGCAGAAAGCAGAGATATCGAGCGAGACAATGACTGAGAGTGAGACTGAGAGACTGAGAGCAGGAGAACTGTGGGGTGAAATTCACTGAAGTAATGTAGACCTAGATACACTGTTTAAATAGTAAAAGATAGGAGGAAAATACATAAATGAGTGAATAGAATTTAAATAGACCCAAGGAGGTCACAAGAACTAGACTATCGTCCATAGAAGATGAAAAATACGGAGAATGAAAAATAAATGAGAGGAAGTCTTGAAGTTCCTGCAAGAGCAATGGTGCCATGATGGGATCGATATCGAATAAACTGTTGTTTTGCTTGTGCGCATCGCAGTCCGTTTCTTCGCCTGCCTGTAGTTGAGTGCCTGAGGTATCTTTCTTGATGTCTTAAATTCGATTGTAGCGCGGATGCGGTCCAATGTCAAGAGCGTTGGGATGCGTTCAGGAGGACTATTCAACAGCAGACACGTTGACATTGACAGTGACGCGCTTAAAGGAAAGGCCACGTGATCATACCAGAGTTGCGTCAGAATGGTCGACTCTACCGACGCCGTGCAGGCAGAAAGCCTACTCTGCAGTATGAATATTTATTTTATTAGATTAAATAAAACATCTGTATTGTGACTTCATACATGTTGGAGGAGTAATGAGTACTACAATACTAGACATGAATACACTTTAATGTAAGTATGACTCAGAGAATTGAAATAAGTATGACTCTGAAGTGAACATCAGGGGAAAAAAGTGAGGAAGTGTAGCGATATGTAGTCATTGTAGATCTGATAGCGTCATTGCCAACACTCGCGGTCACTGCGAAAGTCCTTTAAATTGAGAGTGAGCATGAAAATATATTGTATATTCACGCTCTCACTCAAACTCAAAATCTACTAGTGACTTAAATATAACATTTATACATGTTCACACATGTGCTCTATTCAATTAACATAAGCATAAATCACTTGTATACAGTTTTGTATAAAAGTTCATGCTCAATCTAAACGATATGTATGCATGAACATGAATAAATATTACTTATTAGCATGCTCAGCCTGCTTGAACTCTACCAAACTGCGTGTGTGTAACTTGAATATAATATTCACGCCCGAGCTATAGTAAATATGGGTTAGTGAGTCGTGCTCAAACCAATCAACTTAAGTGTGAACATCATTCAATGAATATAATAATATATGCTGTTTATATAGACTATACAGACATAAAGTAGTAAAACATGTATTTATGATATTACTATATTTATGACAACCTATTGCTTCTTGCTCGTTTATGCATTGCGTCATGCTCACCTCATATTGCTTCATGCTAACTTACATATACTGGAGACTTTCGACCACTTGTTCACAGCTTCTGGTGCGTGACGCAAAAAATTGGTTTGACCAAGTGTTCAAACTCTGAGTTGATGTGTGACACCTGTTGGTTCTGTTCATGCCCCTACAGCCGCCCGGCATGGGCGGAAAAATCGGCTAATTAAGCGCCATATTTGCCTCAAAACTTATGTTCATGGCAGCCTGTGACGCGTGACAAATGTGCTCAAGTGTTCGGTTCAAACGCCCTGCGTGACGCGTGACTGAACACTTGGTCGAAAGAGTCCAGTATATCATTCACACCCAGGGTCGAATTTTCGCGCACAGACCCTGAGCGTGCATGGAAATTTATGCCTGTCTGAACTTTGAAGGACATTTGTAGTAAAATTTGAGCCGCAGCGCCATGTAGTACTACTTACATTACATAGTCAGTTCATCTAGCATGCAAATAGTTATATTGGAACTCATACAGGTATATTATCCTATTTTAATGAACCAAATAATTGCTTGATAACATATAGCTACCAGACAACCATGCTTCAGTTAGTAGTGGAACTCGCTTAGGCGATCCTGAGGATACTGCGCGAATCTGAGATCCTGAAACCGAGATTATAATATCTAACCGAGAAGCCATGGTGCCGGACACCGAAGTCCAATTATTTGTGATGCGTTTGAGTGTGGTCGTTAGACTTTCCATAGTTCAGAGGGTGGGTTTTAGTGTATTCCCGCTTATGGATGCAAAGCAGTGGGCAACGTAGTTGGAGCATTGCTGATGTGAGATTCATTCTATCATTTTTCCAGCTGAATAGCTAACATGCAATGTATGTCGCTTCGTGACACATGTTAAAGGGCAAGCTTGACAAATGCTACTTTTTAGTTATATTCTCCTTATACATACTTGTTGTACTATATTTTAACTACCACTATTTCTGCTTGAATTTTGATTAAACAGAATTTAATCAGTATACTTATTATATACTCTGTATTAGTGGTTTTGTCTTCAACATCTTATGATTAATTTTACTTCATTTTTATACTAAATAGTATTTCTACTTTGTCCTAATGTCCTGACTTATTTTAATGGCCTATGCATTATTTTATTTATTATACCTTCACTCTAAAGCCCTTGCTTTGTTCTAATATAGTAATAGTATTTGAAGTGGTAGTAGATAAAGTACTTAGGAAGTTGGTACAAAGTACTCATTGTGGAATTTAAATTTATTAAAACTTATAAAGTGAGGGGAATAATCATACTATTGACAATGAGCAGAGATGTATTTACAATGGAAATGAGTGTACTTAATCTGTAAGATTTGACAACACTTTGCATTCAGTGCACCATTGCGGTGCTGGTTGATGTATTGTGGGTATTGCCCAAGTGCCTAGTGCTCACTGCTCACCAATGCAAAGCAGACGAACCCGAGAATTTATGGATAAATCCGAGTGTGGCTGGCAAATCTGACGAGCATTTCTGACAAATCCGAGCGTGGCGGCAAAATCTGGTCATTGATGCACAGCCACTATGCATTTTCGCTCACCAATGCAGACAAATAGGGGGAGCAAGCTCCCCCAATAACTCTGCACAGTGCATGAGGGATCTAAATCCAAAAAGGATAATGTTTATATGAAAAAGTCCCTTGAACAAGAGACTGGCATCAGCTGGCTACGCATCGAATACCCGGTTTCATAACCTAGCCAACAATATTATATATCAACTAGGATCTCCGTCAACTTGTTCAACAACCTGTGTTTCCTCCAAACCTTTTTCATACCATAGGTCTCTGTGCTGGTACTTCCGCCAGCTGTCATGGCAGTCTTCTGCTTCTTGCTTCGAGGTGTTCGTTGCTTGAAGACTTCGCCTGTGCCACTGTCTGAGGCCACAGCAGATACAGCAGCTTACTTGGTGTTTGTGGAAGTGTGACGCATATGTAAAATTGACGCAAAATGTGGGACTTATTCACCAACCAGTGCTAGCCGGCACCAGACCCCATCATGGTTTCCCCCCCCTCCCCTCCACAACAACAATGCCTCTTCCCTTGTCCTCAATATGTTCCTCTCCCTCTCCCCTCCCTTCTTATTATCACAATAACTATTATCCCCAGAGAAGGCAGGAATATTCTCTGTTCCGCCCTTATGCACAAGAATATCCTCCACCTCAAACATGACACTAATATCCTACACGGACTCCTCTGATGGTGTGAGGTGGTGCAGCTTTTGCTCCAGGGGAAGAAGGGGGATGAGCTTGTGCAGGCTGTCTTGGATCTTAATTGGATGAGGGCTAGTCCTCATGTACCGCTGCTGGGGGATTATGCACATGGCTTCAGTGGTGGTGGAGTTATGCATGGGTTGCCTTCTGTTCCTTTCTTGCAGCCTATGGCATATGCAGCAGTTCCTCAGGCACCCTTCGAGCACACTTGATTCGTCCATGTACAATTCCTACACATTTGGCTTCTGCAGACCAAGTGACCAGTGCCGAGGTAGAGCTGGGAATCTCCCACTCTTTCCTACCCCCTTCCCCGCTCACCCACAGTCTGGCATGCACTTGCAGATGGACTCGGGTTCCCTCCCAGAAGCAAATACCTCTTTATTCGATCCGGGTTTCCTATCTGACTTCAGCTCTTCCTCATCTTCATATTATCAAGCATACGAAGCACCACTAATACTTGATCAATCCCTTTGGAATGATGAATCTCATCACTACCCTTTCGCATTCCATCTCGCCTTTGTACTCATCTCAAGATATGGAGGTGTATTTGCCTGAGTACAGTATGGCTGGGGAATTGTATGCCTCTACACCTGCTACGTTTATGGATCCTGAGAGCCCATGGTCTCAGGGATCCAGAAGGATGGTGGATGTGGGTGGAGAAAGTGCGGGTAGTACAACACACTCTGGCTCCCCCGAACCTCTAGAATTGCATCCTAAACAGCAAATCCTTGCTCTGGTCCCTGTAACGCTCACTCCAGTCATGTCTGACTCCACCTGGTCCTATGAGCACCCCCAACAGCGTGTCCAAAACGATATCTACGCGCAGCAGGTATAAAGGGGAGTATGGGGGGCAAGAGACAAGTCAGGCTTTTGAGAGCTTGTGGTGTGCGCCTGGTGCTGTGGGAGGGGGTACGAGTATCATGATTCATTTGTTCATGCATAGGTTTTCACTTTTGCTTGCTTTTTGTTATTGTTATTGTTTGCGTTATGTTCACGTTCGATCGACCCCATCTCATATCTGTGTCTCTACAAATCACATTCTTCTTTCATATGTCATATCATATCCCACTGTAGCTTTAGCCTTCGGTCTCGTCTCGTCATTTTTAAATGTGTAGCCATATACTCTTCGAGTCTTGTTACGTTTTTTGCTTCTTGTTATATATTTGTGTTTTGGTCTATGCAAAATTAGATCGTTAGTTTTGGTTAGATACTTGAATGTGCACTGTAGCTCTATTTAGTTTTTGTGAATGTATTTTTTGGATTGGTACAAGTTGTACTGTGAGGGACTCGAAATGATTATTTTTTGTTGAGGTATTAATTACACTTTATGTAGAAGAAGTGTCAAAGCGTGATAACTTAACGGTATTTTCTAGTCATTGGTTGCCATCACCTCATAACTAAAGCCTTTTTTCTTTTTCTTGTGCTTTCCACATATCCTTTGTCAATGTATGAATCATGATGTTTCTGTTAGAGACATTAAGGCGCATTGACTTAACTGTAGAATCCAGTTATTGGTTGCTATGATCGGTTCTTGAAACTTTTCTTTTTTTACCTTTTCCCCCATGTCCCCTATGTATCTTTTGTAGATGTAACACTGGATCATGCTGTTTATGTTAAACACCATCAAGGCGCGATGACTTAAAGGTAGTATCCAGTCATTGGTTGCCATTACTGCTGGTTCACAGCTTGAAACATTTCTTTTTTTCCTTTTTTTCTCATGCTTTCTATGTATCTTTTGTCAATGTACCATAATATCTAATGAAGTATATCCATTTTTAATATAATGAGAGGAGCGGGGTATAGTGCATGAGGTGTATCAGGCAGGATTTTCAATGAAAAGTAAATGCAATAAGGCATTTGAGCTTCTTTGAGCTGATTCTCGGCAATTCTGATGGAAACAGAGTTCAGTTTGACTTACAGTCACTGATAGTGATCCCAGTCACCTAAGATCAAAATGAGAAATAAGACATAAAATGTTTTAAATAATGCCATCCATTTATGATAACATTACTATAAACCATCCAAAGAATAAATGGGGACTTTTTTTTTGTGATTTTTGGATACTCCAGTGTGTTTCTACAAATATTTTTTTAAAGTGCATGCGATTTTGGACAAAACTAGGAAGCCGGTCATAGCGTGGAAACTTATTATTGCACAGTGTTTATGTAGTACCTGACAGCTTAATATCTTATCTTATCAAGTGCCACTGGGCAGCCTGTTGACTCGCACTTGCTCGTGCTCTATGAGCTTTACCTCTGCTTACTCCATTGCTCACCCCAAAATAGTTCCACAAAAGCTTCTGAAATGTAATTTAGATACCATTCATTAATTATCCGACAGTTGTTTTGGAGGGGCTGCTAACTTTTCGAGTTCTTGTTGAGTTTTTTGAGTTAAAGTCAAGTCTCACTTAAGTTATAGTCAAGTTCCTCTTTTGAGCTTGCTTAACTTTTTTGAGTAAAGTTAAGTTACCTCAAGTGGCCATTTTCTTATTTCGAGTGGACTCAAGTTCCCTTCTTTTTTATTTTGATAAAAGTCGAGTTCCCTCAAGTGGACTTAAGTTCCTCGCTTATTTTTTTTGATGAAAGTCAAGTTCCCTCAAGTAAACTTAAGTTCCTCACTTATTTTATTTTTTGAGCTAAAGTTGAGTTCCATTTAAGTTTTTCGAGTGTACTTAAGTTCCTCACTAATTTTTTTTTCTGAAAGTTGAGTTCTCTCAAGTTAAGTTAAGTTCCTCACTAATTTTTTAGTGAGTATAAGTTGAGTTCCCAATCACTACTGCTGCTACCACTGCTCTCTGTCCCGCACCTTGCCTAATTTCTTCTACATTTCCCACGCACTCTGCCCACCATTATTTACTTTTGTTTGCATGTAGTGTTGAACCATCACATCTATCATACACAAATATTTATCACTGCAACATCAACATGTGAACATCAATGCTCATTATGCTCAACAGTGAGCAAGTCTTTTCTGATTTCCCAGCTCAATTCTTGCTCTTTTTATTTCAATCTTCTTGCATCACCTAATATAAGTTATTATACATATAGTAGGCCACATTATACTAAGTACTAATGTAAATAAACATATAAAAATGCGAGTTACATATGTATTTAGTCTTTATTATTAATATTTCCATGCTTTGTACAACAGATTATGTGATTTGTTTAGAAAAGTGTATTAATTGTATGGAAAAATAAGAGTGGAGGCGTGGGAAACTATGAGCATGAGGGCGGGAAATGATGAAATGCGTGGGAAATTGCGAGCGGGAGGGCAGGAAATAATGATTAGAGGAGAAGCGGAGGCGTGGGAAATCAAGAGCGGGAGAGCGGGATAGAATGAGTAGAGGTCAGAATGGTAGCAGAAGCGTGGGAAAATGTTGAGTAGGAATGCAGACAGCAGTAAACAACGGAAATTATAAGCGGAGGCATGGGAAATCATGAGCGGGAGGGCGGGATAGAATGACTAGAGGTTAGAATGATAGCGGAAGCGTGGGAAAATGTTAACTGAGAATGCGAACACCTGTAAACAGTGGAATAATGTTGAAAACTTTATAATTCAGATGTTGCTCAATAAATACCTTCTATAATGTGTATAGTATACATTAATATATTGGAGGAAAACTTAACAAATTAATGAAAGGCGGAAGCATGGGAAATTGTAAGTGTGATGGTGGACAACAGAAAAGAGCATAGGAAACATTGAACATGAAGGTATGTAAGCACAAATGTTAAGCGGAGGCATGGGAAATTATGAGCGGAGGTACAGGTGACAATGAGCAGAGTGTGGGAAACATTGAGCACGAAAGTATGTAGGCACGATATGTTAAGCGGAAGCGTGGGAAATAACGAGCGGCGGTGCGCGCAACAATGAGTATGCTGGGAAATGAGTAAACATTGAATTATAGGCGTGGGAAAGAATGGGCGGGGGGGGGCAGGAAATAACACAAACTACTGTATGTATTATTGTAGGGTACTCCATACAATACAATTGTAGAACTTGCTTATTTTTCAAGTAAAAGTTAAGTTCCCTAGTGTAAAGTTAAGTTTCTCGGTTGTTTTTTTGAGCAAAAGTTAAGTTCTATTGAGTGGAGTCAAGTTTCTCACTTATAATTTTATTCGAGTGTCAGTCAAGTGGAGTTAAGTTCCTCACTTATGCTAAATTCAAGTGTTAGTTAAGTTACCATCAAGTTACCTTTGAGTGATAAATGCCACTCAACTCCACTTGAATTTGAGTCGAGTTCCATTCGAGTTCCACTTAAGTTCCAGTCAAGTGTCTAACTTAAGTTCCTCAAGTTCCATACCAAAAAACCCATACTTTATGATTGTACTCATTGTTGTTGCAATCCCTTAGCTTGTTGTTTCCCATGCCCACCCATGCCACTGTGGATGTGTAAAAATAGCGCCATCATATCATCCATCAAATCCCTGATCATTCCACTCGCTTCTGATGCATTGATGGTGATTGTGTTGCACTTCTTCCATCATCATGCTCAACAGTGAGCACATATTTTGTGCATTCTTCTCTTGCTTTTTGAATTCTTCCTGTGATTTTTTTTTACAATGTGAAGTTAGTTATTTTGTATGTAATATAATATCTTAGTTGTATAAACATCATGTACTGTGCTTATAAAAAATATTATATGAATAATAATAATTGCAGCTTTTCATACTATTTCATAAGTAATTTAGCTGTACTGTCAAAGCATTTAATATACATTCATATTCACAAAAAAAAATTGAGAGGAATCACCTAAGAATTTGGCCAGAAATGAAAATAATGGGTGCTCACTGTTTATGATGATGACAAGGCACATGAATGCAATCAAACACGCCGCAGAAACAATGCACAGCACTCATTGATTAATTTGATAGAGGTAGAGGCATCAGATCAAATTAATGATTGACATTCAGGGGCATGGGAAACAATGAGTGCGGAAGCGCAATAGTGAGTGATCATTAATCTAGCAATCCATAGTAGTATTAGAATGTCTGTGATATACCATACAATTTACATTTTTCAAGTTACAGGTAAGTTCCTAAGTTAAGTTCCAGTCAAGTTCCAGTTGAGTTCCATTTGAGTTACCAGTAACTCGAAAAGTTGACAGCCCGTTTTGGAGTCAAAAGCCTTTTCCAAAAATTCCTCCATTTGACATTTCTACATACTGAAAATGGAATTTTCTGGTCTCATCACTCCAGCACCTCTAATAAAACCATAAAAAGTGTGACAAATACATTAATATATTTTGGATAGTACTAATAACATTTGTGCCAAATTTCAAAGTCAGTCTTCAACTACACAATCTATAGTAGTGCATTCAACTTGTGGTAGGGGGGATATGCCAGTGGAATATACCTGACATACAAACATAAACCTTCACTACAAAATTTAAACAGAGCAAGTATGCTGTAAAAATATTGTAAAAGTGTGCTTCAGAATCTAAAAAGTGAATATGGTAAGCTGCCATACTGAAAGATCTTCTTAAAAAGTGACTGTACAACAGATATCAAGCAGCTGATGGGGAATAGATAGCCAAATAGATGATGTGATGGCATGGCGAGACATACAGCTGTTATAGCTTAGCCAAATCTGCATCATTCTTCATATAAATTGAGATATGTAAAGGCAATACATACATGATTATTATTGTGGTTTCTTTTTTGCAGTGGACAGGCTTGTTCTGTTAAAAATTCCTTCTGACCAACTGCTCAGTGTGACCGAGTTCCTGATTACATACCATATGTAACTTCAAGCTGGGTCAAATTATCGCCGCTCCCCCCATCTTTCAACTCACAGTAAGTACTGTTTAGTACCAAAATAAATATATGGCATATATAGGATCTATATATTACAGTGAAGGTAATAGCTTATGAAATGTTAGAGAAATAACGGCAGCCTGAGGGGGCACCAGGAATGAAAAAAAAAAGAACTAGGATTGAACTTTTTTGAACTGGCCTGCTAGCTGACCCCCAGTGAGAAGTCCATCTAGGGAAATCACATCTGGTCTAGTGTGATCAAGGGCATAGATGTCACTAGATAGGCATATAAAAATGAGAATACCTAGATTTTTTATCTAGTGATATATATCCACATCTAGGCTGATATTGAGCTCAGAAAATTTAAGATTTGCCCTGATACATTTTCTAGGCAGATATAGGGATATCTGGCAAGATTTTAGCTTCATTATAGCCATATCCCCAAATTTTGAGGCTACTTATATGCCATTCTGAGAGTGATATATAAAAATCAATATATTGGTCTATCTAGTGAACATTGAACATTACACAGGATCAAAATAAATATAAGATTGGTAAACTAATGCAAAACTCAACTGGACTCTAATGCACTATGTCTGTCAGCAGCAGCTGGACAATTCAATGCAAGAAGTCATACCTTTAGTACATATACACCCCTAACCCAACTCTAATCCCCCCCATCCATCTAAACAACACAAAAACAGACCACTGTTACAGGGTTAGGTGCAAACCAGAGTGCAAATACACTGAGAATGTCAAATGAGTGGTGGTAATGAAGAAGGGAATGTCGATCCAGGGGCGATGTGGTACCAGAGATTGAAGCATCATTGCTTGGTTGCCTGTGTGAGGGGTTGCATCAATATCAAGACTTCTGCACACATGCAGTGCGTGAATGATGTACCAGTAACACGTGCATGTTGCATAAGCTGTTGACATTACAGGTCAACAATTTAGCAATATCATGGTAAGCAGTGAATACATACACACAGTCCAGCCATGGGCATCGAGCTGAAGACCAGAACTGAGAGGGAAGTGAAGTTGTGATGAGCATATGAAGGGAGTTCTGAAATTGGTGAAATCTGAAGCCTTGAATGTGTGGACATGGTGGGAGGGAACAAAATGTGAATTGTTGTAAGTCCCAGTTATATGGAAAAGAAAATGATATACTTACACAATGAACACGTCCACACTATGGTGCAGGGCACTTAGTCACCTCCACTTTTGTATAACCAAAATTAAGCCATGGGAAATCATTTTTTCCTTATTCCTCTGGCCAAAATGATTCTTTTGGCAAGAGGAACAAAATGCCCAGACAAAATTTCAAAATTCCCAAAACTGACAGAGTTATGATTTTTGTCTGACCCAAATTCTGCCACCTTAATATAATCATTACCATATGTGGTAATATACTACTTAATTTGGTAATATTAGTCATCAAGCATAGCTGCAAGTGACTGCAATTGTCTTGGGAATTCAATGGTGAGAGGCAAATGAAAGGTATAAGTAATGTCTAATGTCAGTATAAAAACTATTCCATCTTTACTTGTGCTTATTTAGCCTCCATATTAGCTCAACAGAGATCTATTCCATCTAGCTACAATATGGTCTTTATTTCATGTACATACATTGTGTTTTGCTGTTTTACGAAGCCGTTATCTATTGTTTGCACTTGTTGTGCAATACATTTGGATGCCACTGTATCTGATCACAATTTTTGCATCTTCTTACCAAAATTCCATTGTGGATTTGGTCATTAAAGTGACACTGATATCCCACTAATATGCAACTGGAAGAAAATCTGATAAAAGCACTTGAAATCTAATTCAAGTGCTTTTATCAGATTTTCTTCCAGTTGCATATTAGTGGGATATCAGTGTCACTTTAATGACCAAATCCACAATGGAATTTTGGTAAGAAGATGCAAAAATTGTGATCAGATACAGTGGCATCCAAATGTATTGCACAACAAGTGCAAACAATAGATAACGGCTTCGTAAAACAGCAAAACACAATGTATGTACATGAAATAAAGACCATATTGTAGCTAGATGTATATATTATGTGTGGCATATATGTATTAGTTCATAGGAAAATAAATGGAAGCTAAATATCAAATGTATTGAGAAAACCACTGTGCAATACTTATGGACACCCCCTATACAGTAGACAGATTAGCATATATTTCCATACAGATTGAATAAAAACTTACAGCCTGCTAGTACTTTGTATTACCACCCTGGGCCTTCAATAATGCCTCAATATGACAAGGCATACTGTCATACAAATCTTGCAATCACTCCATGGGAAAATTATACCATTCTTCCTGAAGAGCCTCCCAGAACTCCTCTCAGTTGTGAGGGAGAGGGTCATGAGCATGAATAAGATGATCTATCTGGTCCCATATATGTTCTATGATGTTCATATCAGGGCTAGAAGGTGGCCAAGGAAGGTGTTGAATGTGCCTCTCGGCAAACCACTCTTCTGCCATGTGGGAACAGTGCTTTGGATCATTATCTTGCTGGAAAATATAGCTGCCAGTTTTTGTAAATGATATTTTTAGATCCTTGGTGGTCTTGGTAAGTGATGTATTCAAGATCCTGATATATTTGGCACCATCCATGATGCCATCAATATGATGAAGTTCTCCCATGCCCTTAAAAGTCACCACTCCCCATACCATGATGTTCCCACCCCCATGTTTGATGTTTTTTTTAGTAAATTGTGGATCTAGAGCCTGTCCAGGCCTAAACCATGCATACTGCCAGCCATTGGACTTAAACAGCATGAATTTGGACTCATCTGAAAATCCCACACAATCTCAGTCCTCCTGAGTCCATGCTGCATGCTCCTTGGCCCAGAGGTGCTGCTTCCCCCGATTGGTTGCAGAAACGTAGGGTCTAGACTTACAAACATGGCATACAAGTCCGAGGTCCTGGAGGGTGCATGCCATGGTTTGGCGAGACACATTAGGAAAGTCATGTTTTATCAGTTCTGTAGCATTAGATGCCTTTGTTTCAGCAAGTTTCCAGCCTGCCAATCAAATGTCTCTCTCTCCAAGCTTTCAGGAGCGACCAGGCTTAGGTCCATGATAGTAAACATCACCTGAAGCATTGTACCGCTTCATTATATGAAACACTGTTGTCCTATGTACCCCAAGCTGACTAGCAACATCTTGATCACACTGTCCCAAATCCTTTAATTGGACAACTCGAGCGACTTTTCTGGGAGATGTGTAGACCATAGCTAGTAGAAGACAATGTAGAAAGTTTGCAGTACTTTCTGCACACCCACCTATACACATGTACTCCATGTGTAGTACACATTTCCATGTGAAGTCCACATGGAATCCACATATCTGGAAAAAAGTACACATTTTCCATGTGTAATTCACATGGAACCATGTGGAGTACACATGGATTCCACCTTTCTTATAACTTGATGAAAATAACAGTTGAAAGGTGTACTTAAGATGTACTTCATGTGTACTTTTCTAAGTGGATTCTATGTGGACTACACATGGAGTGCTTGTTGTTGTCCTGCCATACCCACCCTTCATGCTTGTTGTTTCCCACCTTTCCCACTCTACATGCACATGATTCCCCCCTGTTCCCACCCTCCATGCATGTCATTCCTTGCTATTCCCACTCTCCATGTGTGTTGTTCCTCCCTGTTTCTGCCCTCCAAATGTATTGTTCCTCCCTGTTCCTGCCCTCCATGCATATTGTTTCTTGCTATTCCCACCCTTCATATATGTCATTCCCCTCTGTTCCCACCCTCCATGTATATCATTTCCTGCCATTCTTGAAGTTATTGCAGTTGTCACACTTGTCCCTCATGTTACAGTCATCCCACTATGTCACACTTGATGCACAGTGTCATGCTTGATGCATGGTGTCACACTTGATGCATGGTGTCACACTTGATGCACAGTGTCACAGGTGATGCACAGTGTCACACTTGATGCATGGTGTCACGCTTGATGCACAGTGTCACACCTGATGCACAGTGTCACGCCTGACGCACAGTGTCATGCCTGACGCACCGTGTCATGCTTGATGCACCATGTCACGCTTGATGCACCATGTCACACCTGATGCACTGTGTCACACCTGATGCACTGTGTCACACCTGACGCACTGTGTCACACCTGACGCACTGTGTCACACCTGACGCACTGTGTCACACCTGACGCACTGTGTCACACCTGACGCACTGTGTCACACCTGACGCACTGTGTCACACCTGACGCACTGTGTCACACCTGACGCACTGTGTCACACCTGACGCACTGTGTCACACCTGACGCACTGTGTCACACCTGACGCACTGTGTCACACCTGACGCACTGTGTCACACCTGACGCACTGTGTCACACCTGACGCACTGTGTCACACCTGACGCACTGTGTCACACCTGACGCACTGTGTCACACCTGACGCACTGTGTCACACCTGACGCACTGTGTCACACCTGACGCACTGTGTCACACCTGACGCACTGTGTCACACCTGACGCACTGTGTCACACCTGACGCACTGTGTCACACCTGACGCACTGTGTCACACCTGACGCACTGTGTCACACTTGACAC
The DNA here is from genome assembly GCA_025738555.1 of Cyathus striatus. NCBI lineage: Eukaryota > Fungi > Basidiomycota > Agaricomycetes > Agaricales > Nidulariaceae > Cyathus > Cyathus striatus. The sequence continues at coordinate 2,148,752 of JAOVFP010000018.1, forward strand.
ATCATGTTACACTCAATACATACTTGTCACACTCAACACATGGTGTCACACTTAACACACTCAACATATGGTGTCACACTTGTCACACACTTGTCACACTTGACCCATGGTGTCACACACTTGACATATAGTGTCACACTCAATACATAGTGTCAATACAGTGTTACACTCAATGCACACTTGTCACACTTAACACATACTTGTCACACTCAATACACATTTGTCACATGTAATGCACAGTGTCACATATGTCCTGTCATGTCACAGTCATCCCACCATGTTGCAGTTGTCACAGTTGTCACACTTATTGTAGCTATCACATTTGTCCCCTGTCACAGTGTGTGACAACTGTGACATGGTGAGACAAGTGTGACAATGTGATGACTGTGATGCGCCGAATTTGTGATTTGTATTTAAATAGTACTAATATATTATGTAATACTCAAATAATCATCGCAAACCACAGGCTTTAAGTTCAAGGGAGAGAAAACACAGATAATGTATAAACTAGTATAAAGGTAGGAAACTATAGATTAAATATTCTTTCTAATACGAAATTACTCGGTTCAAGTACTGTTTAGATTCGTTTCTATTCCAATTTATTACACTCCTAGAGTGGAAGAAGCCTAGGATTTCTCCTGGGATTGCTTGCTTTTCCTCCTTATTCCTGTCCTCCTTATATATCTTCTACAAATAAAACTGTACAGTACCTATATATGGAAAGGAACTACTCTAGACTATTCTATATGACGACATAATGTTGTTTCCAACATATTGACCATGCAGGAGCAACAATACATGTGGAATTCCATGTGGTAGATCAAACAGCGGGATAATTTCGGAGTACAAGTACGAAGTCACATGACGTGTTCGGGCTATGCGTAACCGCAGTAACCGGTTCGGAGATAACGGTTCTAACGCCTCGCGTTTGATCACGTGACAAGAACGCGTGTAACGCGTTCCCTTAGGTTTAATCAAGTACTGGGTGCCTGTACATAGTCTTTTGGACTCTAGTAATTAGATAGTACACATCTTGTATTCTTCCTTTAGTATATATCAAATAGATATTTCTGCTGGCAGTGCAAGACTCAACCCCAGCTCTCAGATGTCCCATTCCCTTAGTAATGTATTCAAAATAGAACACTTTGATTGGCAACTCGGGACTCGCCCCAACCCTTGTACTCATGATGTGCATTACTAATACTGAGTTCTAATATTATGTGACGGGTAAAGAGATTTAACCATTAAATAGTTTTAAGGCGTATCAACTGTAGGAAAAGTGTCATAACTACAAGTGTGACATTGTGACAATCCTTTGTGTCATTATGCTAAAACATTCATTTTTGTTGTGGTAGTGGTGAGTAAGTGTATTATAAGTAACTACAATGTGTAGTGTACAAGTGTAACAGTTCATGTGTATTCCTTGTGAACTTCACTTTGCAATTCCATGTGGAATTTTGATATTTCACCCCTACATGTGCACTACATGTGTACTTCATGTGTACAAAATTCACAAATTTGAATGGAAATTTGCTGATTTGAATACATTTGAGGTGGAGTGTAGTACATATGAAGTACATGTGAAGTACACATGAACAGGTGGAATTCATGTGTATTCCACGTGTAACAGGGGGCGAGTGTAAAGTCCTCAAAGTTTGGGGGTGAATGCTACAATACTCATGGAATAAATGTCCTTTTATTTCAGAAGATCCCTCTGCTCAAAAGTAATGCACAGTAAATTTTGAAGTAAAACATGAATAATGTATTAAGGAGACATTAATTACACTACTATGCAACAGGAATGAATAACTAACATCCTACACTACACAATGTACATGGTTTGAAGCAAGGATATTGTGTTGCAGTGAAACATGTCATGCATTAATGAATCATGTGATGTGTGTGCAATACTTTTGGACACCACTGTAAGCCCACAGTTGGCAATGTAAGTATCTATTTCATCACTTAGACCTACTTTCATCCAGGCTTTTTGGACTCTCAAGCTTGCAAAACAACTATCTTTTGAGTTTTAGGCATTCCAGGTAGTGTTGTTAAATGGCTGACTATGGCTCGGCTCAGCTCAGCTAGGACCAGCTAACCCTGAAATTCAGCTTGGCTCGGCTCAGCTAAGTGGCTAAGCCGCAGCTACATCTACATATTAGGATGTTTGCAAAATAAAAGCTTATAGTGGTTGAAAATAGCTGTATACCTATGAAATATATATTTTATTTATCTACATGTTGAGTGCAGTTGTATTGATATTAAAATTATAGCAATAGAACCAACCAGAGATTGTCATTCATATTTTCAAGGATAAAAACAGGACATACGGAGTGGAGGTAAATGAATTACACAATGTCATTCTGCAATTCCTGGCCGGCCGGGATTACCTCCAATAAGGGAAACCCCCTGGCTAACCCCATAGCTGGGAAATTAGCTGCTCAAGCTGTTAGCCATTGTCATGGCTATGGCTAGCTAAAAATCAGCTCAGTTATGGTGGGCTACACAGCTCTTAGCTGAGCCATGAACAACACTAATTCCAGGCATAGTTTTAGAAGTTTAGTAACTGTTGGCACATATCTCAAATCATAATTTACTTCCTACTTTTCAACCACCGATTCCGCCACTGTGCAAAAGTGGAGCTGACTAAGCACCCTGCACCATAGAATCCACTTGATGAGCATAGATTTTCCTACCAGGAGCTTGGTGGGTGTCTTGCATTTTTACGTGTCTCTAAAGTTACCAAGATCTTGTTTCGAAGCTTGGCTAGATATCTCTTGACGATGCTAGATGGAAACTGTAGCCTATAATTTGCTAGATGTCAGTTGATTACACTAGATTGATTTCTCACTAGGGCTGACCCCCCCCCCCCTCTACCCATTACATAATGCATTCTAAAAACGGAAAATACAGAGATTTCCGGATTATCTAATCATATATCTTTGATTCCATTCTTGTCAACTAAGTACTTATCTCCCATACCATTCCTGATGGTTTACAAATATTAATATGATGTATAGATGCTATATATTAGCAAAATATGTAAAATTGAAGAAATCAATGTAGCCGAGTTACCGTTGTTGGCACAATTATTTATCTTTTATACATCAGACAGCAATTCATTCAGCTCTTCCTCAGGCTCTTGATGCACAAAAAATGACTTTTTATCTATATAAGACCCATTTTCCTATATTTAAACATTATGATATAATTGGGTTCCTGGTGTGGGCAGTGCAAGTGAGGTAGAGCCTCTCAGCCTAGTAGAGCAAGGTAAAGAGAATGGCCGTGAAGCACATGCAATCATATTCGTTGCAAAGAGGGACACAACAGCGTAATAATTAAAGATGATGATTATATTGATACTTACAGTAAATCCACTCTCAGGCAACTTGGTTGTTATTATTCACTTTGAAGCTGCTTTCAAGTTCTGTCTAACTAAACTATGCACCCTACACATACACTGTGCACTAGAAAGTTCATGAAAACCTAATAAAATTTACTTACAAGGGTGTGAAATGCGAATTATCAACCAAAAGTGGACTTGGTAAAATGACGTCCAACTTTTTTTTTGGACCTCTGACCTACCCCCCCTTACCCCCGGTGCACCCTTGCGGCAGCCCTAGCACTAGTAACCTCCTGCCTTCCCTTCCCAGCGCCAATTACACTATTACCTGGGACCGCAGATACAATTAGAAATAGACTCTAAGCGTCTCCCTGAAGCAGACACGTTCCACTTCCATCCTGACTTTCGGACAACCTCTCGTCGACTCCTTTCTCTCACCAAGGCATGTATCCAGCTAACTAAAATTAGATGCGCCCTAACTTGACCTTGCACGGCCGGGCATTGGTTGAGCTTCTGAAAATAGGGTGACATGTGGTAGCAATCTAATGACATCAACACATGTACAGCAGTATATATACAGCATTCATCCGATACACCTCTCACTCATAATCATCTCATCGATTGCTTTCAAGTAAGTCTAGATATAATTCAGCTAACAAGATACTCGTTTCTTACGTTTTATTAAGCTCAGGCTCGCTCATGGACTCTCCATTCCAACAACATCTCGGTACCAACTATGTGCCTACCGTCGACGAAGCAAAGAAAATTCAGGACTTATTGGAGATCTCAGGCCAGAACATTCGTTGTATTGATACTGAGATCGACCAGCTGCAACAGCGATTAGACCTGTTTCAGGAAAAACGGTCGATAATACATAACTTTGCTGAACAGCATCGAGCTTTACTATCGCCTGCCCGGAAGCTCACTCGGGATATCGTCGAAGATATATTCATAGCTTGCCTTCCTGAAAATCGGAATCCACACATAAGCGCGACGGAAGCCCCAATTCTATTGACACACATCTGTAGTTCGTGGAGACGAATTGCCATTTCTACACCACGGATATGGTCAACAATTCATATCGTTCTTCCTAATGTCATAAGACTCGGACCAGATCGAGTATTAAACTATCTCGCGACTCAGGAGGAAGAACTACTGTGCCAAACACTAAATCAGCAGCAAGCTGCTGTAAAGAAGTGGCTCGACAGGTCTGGAGGACGCCCATTGTCGATATCCGTTTGTCACACCGGTGACTCAGGTGGTCTTATTACTGCTGATGCTGAAGCGTATTACAAAACTATGCAGAAAATCCGGCTAATATATCAGCAATATCTCCGTGGCACCATAATCCCTTACCACCAACGTTGGTACAACTTGGATATTTCCTTCCCAATGGATACTTTACGAGGTTTAATTGACATTGGATTGAAGACTGAAGACCTGAAGATGTTAAAGAAACTCCATATCACTCGCCAGGCACCTCATTCATCGGAATCAATGATATGCAAATGGAAGGACATTATTTCCCTTCTTTCTTTGAATGTCACCTCTGCTACATTTTACAACATTCCTACCTATCCTTTAGATGCACATTCTATCCCGTTACATACAGGCTGGAGGTGGCTTACAGAGCTGAACTTACATTTGAATCAGGAACCCATGGTTGACACAGATCTGGTTGGCTTTGCATCTGCCATTATTTTTCGCTGCCAATTGTTAAAGACGTTGAAGTTGGGAATATCCTTCTTTGGAAACTATGATGATTCAGTCCCACAAAGTGGAGAAGATATCATCCTTCATCATCTGACGACCTTGAGTCTCTCAGTACCCGCAGCAAACGGTGTTTTAAACTTTTTGAAGCGCTTATATCTTCCTTCAATAAATGAGTTAAATATTCAACTTTCAAGATATCATAGGGATGATATCTTTGGAATCGGCAAAGAAATCATAAATTCACTGCTGCGTATCCATGGAGGTTGTCATTCTTTGGGACTATATACACCGGATTGGCTGAACTCCACAGAAAATCTGTTGCAGTTACTTAAAGTCATGCCATATCTTAAATGTTTGAAGGTCTTTTCGAAAGACATTACCAACAGTAATTGGTTGCCATCATGGCCCCAATCAGATCAAACACATTTTCAGTATCTTATCAATGACGATCTACTATATGCACTCATACCACTAGGAAAAGAGTATTCCGATATCATTTGCCCCCAACTGGAGGAACTCGAGTGCGATAATAGTATATTAACAAGCATTACAGAGTCTGCCTTAAAAGACTTTGTGAAGGCTCGCAAAGGGGACCCACGAATCGCCGCTCTTCGTCGGTTATCGTTATTCGTCAAAGACCCAAGACAAAAGAAGATCCTACGGAGGAAGAACTGTCATTGGGAACAGATTCTGATGTATTCTTTAGAAAACCGGAACGCATTTTTCAATCTCGTTGGGGCTTTGTAGGATATCCGGGCACTGAAAATACTCTTCCTACTGAATTTTACACTGAAATATATATTTGACACGGTTCACTTCTCCGCATATGGAATTACTAGATAGTTTTTGTAAGGAATATATTGTTTTCAAGTATATGAATCAGTGGCATGGTTTACTGTCACAAATTCGGAGGTAATAGAATTGGATTATGTGAAACACTGGCGACTACAATCTCGTGTCCTACAAAAGCTCATCATAGTGATAAGTGTAGGTAATCTGCTGCTCAATATTCATATCAAACGCAAGCGACAAGTCATTGAGGTGATGCTCAGAAAATGAGTGAGAAATCTACAAAATGATTAAACTTGAATGCAAAAAAAATCAAGCAAAACATACCACATCCCTCCAACGTGTACATCACGGCGCACCATGCTGAGTCCACAAGTTACACTGAAAAATGGATCCGCACGTCCATATACTTATTCGTAGTAGATTTAGGATAGAGCTCGTACAGCGAGACAATCTTCTCAGAAATCTGATATCCCTCCTTGCTAAACAAAACCTGGCCTTCAGGATTCCACCTCGCTTCGCACAAATCGGTATAAAGCCTGTCATCATGTCCCATCGTAGAAAGTGCCTCGTCTGGATTTATCCTGCGCATGCTGTATCCTTACGCATCTATGAACGAGTACCTGCGGATAGGATATGTAGTAGCATCACGCAGATCGAAAACTGTATGATACTTTGCAGTGGGAGACGGCTGTTGCCAATTTCAACGGTGAGAAATCAGGATTCTCAACGACGGGTGTTGGACGGGTGGGCCCATAATACGTAAGATCTCATCATTCAAGTCGTCTACAGTAACATGGTCAGGAAGAGTCTCCTATATAACGTTCAGTAGTTGTTCAAGTCAGCTTCTGGGGGAGCGATGGAGTTCTGGAACATTGCTGATGTGAGACCCACTCTATCATTTTTCCAGCTGAAGAGCTACAACTCTGCGCAGAGCATGAGGAATCGAAATCCAAAAAGGTTAACATTTACGTGAAAAAGTCTCTTGAACAAGAGACTGGGATAAGCTGGCTACGCACCGAATACCCGGTTCCCTAACCTAGCCACAGATCCACTGAACACAATAGCTCGAACAAGTAAGTCAGGAGAATGGAAAATTCGACGCGTTACGTACCAATTATGTACCTCTAACAAGATATCATATATCAAGTGGGATCTCCTTCAACTTGTTCAACAACCCGCGTTTCCCCCGAACCTTTTTCGTACCATGGGTCTCTGTGCTGGTACTTCCGCCAGCTGTCATGGCAGTCTTCTGCTTCTTGCGTCGAGGTGCATTTCGCTTGAAGACTTCGCTCGCGTCGCCGCCTGAGACTACAGCAGATACAGCAACTTACTTGATTTGTGAGGATCTTCTGACAATGGTGTTTGTGGAAGTGTGACGCATATGTAAAATTGACGCAAAACGTGGGACTTATTCAGCAGCCAGTGCTACGCTGCTAGCCGGGACCAAGCCGGGACCTCTAGACTTTAGCGCTTTAGGGCGCGTATAAGGTTTCCCCTCTCCCCTCCACGACAACGATGCCTCTTCCCTCGTCCCCAGTACGTCCCCCTCCCCCTCCCCTCCCATCTTATTTTCACAATAAACAATATCCCCAGCAAAGGCTCCTGATACTCCGCCCTACCCTTACACACAAGAATGTACTTCGCTTCAAATATAACACCAATAACCCACGCGAACTCTACCGATGGTGTGAGGAGGTGGCACAGTTGTTGTTGAAGGGGACGAAGGGGAGTGAGCTTTCGCAGGCTGTTTTATATCTTTATCAGATGAGGGCTAGTTCGAGGGGGAATGCCTAGGATGCTCTCCTATCGGTCCCCTTCCCGCCCTTCGAGTGCCTTCAATTTATCCGCGTACACCCCCTACACATTTGGCTTCCGCAGACCAAGTGACCAGCGCTGGCAATTTCCCACTCTTCCCTACCCCCTTCTCCCACTCCCAGCCACAGGCTAGTATGCACCTGCAAGTGGACTCGGACTCTCTCCCGGAAGCTGACACCTCTCTGTTCGACCACGGTCTCCTTGATGGCTTCGGCTCCCCCTCGTCTTCGTATACCCAATACGAAGCCCCACCACCGTACTCGATCAATTCCTTCGCAACAATGAACGACCTCGTTGCTCCACTTTCTCAGTCAACCTCGCATTTGCACTCGTCTCAAGACATGGAGGTATATTCTCCAGATTATAGTACGACGGAAGAGTCGTATTCCTCCACACCGGCAACGCTTGTTGATCCTGAGAGTCCGTGGCCTCAGGGATTCGGGAGGATGGTGGATGTGGGTGGACAAAGTACGGGTAGTACAGCGTACTCCGGCTCCCCCGAACCTCTCGAATCGCATCCTAAACAGCAAGTCCTCGCTCCGGTCCCAATAACGCCCACTCCAGTCATGTTTGACTCCACCTGGCCGCACGACCACCCGCAGCAACAGCAGCAGGTCGAGAACGATACGTACGCGCAGCAGGTATGAAGGGGAGTATGGGGGGCAAGAGACAAGTCAGGCTTTTGAGAGTTTGTGGTGTGCGCCTGGCGCTGTGGGAGGGGGGTATGAGTATCATGATTCGTCTGTTCATGCGTAGGTTTTCATTTTTGCTTGCTTTTTGTTATTGTTATTGTTTGCGTTTTGTTCACGTTCGATCGACCCCATCTTGTACTTGCGTCTCTGCAAGTACCCACGTTCTTTTTTCACATGGGACTTGAAATGATTACTTTTTGTTGAGGTATTAATTACACTTTATGTAGAAGAAGTGTCAAGGCATGATAACTTAACGGTAGTTTCTAGTCGTTGGTTTCCATCACCTTATAACTAAAGCCTTTTTTCTTTTCTCGTGCTTTCCACATATCCTGTCGATGTACGAATCACGATGTTTCTGTTAGAGACATTAAAGCGCATTGACTTAACTGTAGAATCGAGTCGTTGGTTGCCATGATTGATGATTGGTTCATAGCTTGAAACTTTTCTATCTTTTTTACCTTTTATCTTGTGCTTTCTGTCTCTTTTGTAGACGTAACACTGGATCATGCTGTTTATGTTAAACGCCATCAAGGCGCGATGGCTTAAAGGTAGTATCCAGTCATTGGTTGCCATTGCCGGTGGTTCACAGCTTGAAACTTTTCTTTTTTCTTTTTTTTCTCGTGCTTTCTACGCATCTTTTGTCGACGTACCACAATATTTAATGAAGTATATCCATTTTTCAATATGATGAGAGGATCAGCGGGGTAAATAGGTGAGGGAAGGTACAAAAGAATCAGCCAAATGTTAGCAGCAAGCACGATGCTGTTACGGAGAACATGCAGAAGCAATGCTGACGGAAAGGAAATAGCAGATACCCAGATATAGTACTTATACTTATACGGGGGGGAAAGGATACTGCGCATTTCTTCTACATACGCCCCGGGTAGTATGGGCCGTAGTCTCCTATTTCTGGTTCTTCATAAAAATTGATGCTTCTCCCAACTTCCTTGAGTATATTTGAAATTTTTGACAGGTCATCAGGTCATTGACATCTATTCTAACTATGTCGTCTCTGGTGAAAGAACACAGTATTAACAGAATACAACAGAATGGGCTATGTTCATACTTCCGGTTTGAACTGAACCTGTACAATCTGAGTGCACATCGCGGAGAATTTGGGGTGATGAATAGGGCACATAGATGATGATGTACATCTTCGCCGCTGACGACCTATTTCTGGTGCTAAAAGAAATACTTCTAGAAGTAACAACTGTCTATTATGGTTGTCTGATCGAGGTTATTTGACATACACAAATCTGCATCTGTCTACGCATGTCTCCGCCGTGTGGGGGAAAGGGGGTATTGATAACTGAGATAATAATGGAAGTCAAATGGAAGTCGAAAAGTTGGTGGAATCAGATTATATCCATCAGAAAACTTCATAAGACTCAGATTAGTATTCTTCCGAAAGCCGCCATACATTTCAATTTCGCCCCGCTGCCCATCTGTGCCTCCAAGATGTCCGTTGTTTCGCACACAATTTAATCAGCCTCCGTAACGCTGACAGGCCTACTTAGGTCCACCACATGCACATGGCCTTCCCAACACTCATATACTTATCATTGTATTCGCATCCGAGCCGGGATAGGACTGGTTGGGCCTCTTGTTGGCTGTTAAAACTTAAAATAACAACAGGTAAATACACTGCATGCATCACATGCCTCGGTCCTTCCTGCCATTCAACTTCCGTTCTTGCACTCTTTCCCTTCTCGCCATGTGCATTGATAGCTGACTCGCAGGTCCTATCCACCCACGTTCTCTACGTTGCTATCTTCATACTGTCGCCAACCATGGTATGAGCACAGCCTGCCCTTTGGCTGTAAATTTCCTAATTAATTTCTTATCATTTCTCAAGGACGTGCATGCTGTAGCTATCATCATGTTAAGGGACTCTCACCGACTCTGTACCCCAAGATCATCAACCTCCGGCTTTCCAGTAGCTTGGTACATGCATTCGTCATATGCTCCTACTGTACATAATAGGGCTGTGATAGAGCTCATGTTCCGATCTTTAATGATAACTGGAACTGTTGAAATCCGAGGCTATACTTCCCCACCGCAAAATCGTCTGCCGTTCTCTTTCTCTTTTTTGCAATCTGCTTGATGCTCTTCAGCTGCTTGTAAGTTCATCCCTCTTCTATTGATTCTCCTTCGCTAACACATTTTAGGACATCGATCACACGAGGTGGTATCATTTTCGCCTCATTTCTCTCTGAGAACACGATCCAAGGTCTCTAGTGTACATAGCAATTTTCTGTACGTGTTCGTGATTATGATGTCTATCTAACTACAGTGCTCAACGTTCACTAATTTTTATGCATCCAGAACAACTTCGTGTCCAGAACCCCTGTTCAACCCCATTTGCTTGCCAAACTTACGAAGACAATGTCGACGGGTCGGAACAGCGAACTTGAAGGTCGATTCAGATTCAGGTCGAAGTTGCCAAGGGCGATCAGGTTGAACGCGGCCCTGATGACGATCTCGAGGTCACGGAGTTTAAATGCAAAAGAATGACCGCCAGTGGCTTATCACTTGCTATTTCTCCTTCCAGCCATGAGGTATAATTCCACCCAACAACCGTTCGCTGGAATGAAGGGAGGTAGTATGTGGTGAGACAACCCACGAACCCACTATGCCCCCATTATTTTTATCCAGTTGGTTTCAGAGAGCATCCAGCCAAGATTGGCACATTGGCACAAGAATATCCAGATTCCAGAGCGGGTCTCCCAGGACGAGGATTCCCGTTCCGTTACCAGTCGGCGGAGACCTATCTCAAGTCCCAAATTCCTCAGGATCCAGTGCTCCAGACCTCCTTCCTGGTTGCCTCCGAAAACCCCAGCTAATATATCAGCCCTCCGTGCTCACCATTACACTCAACTCACTGCTCTCATATTGGCCATGTGGCGCGCATCCACTCGCTTCCACCGCATTAACCGCCTCATCCCGCTACAGTCATTAACACGATTCCGACGCCTCCTACTCACCCTACCTCGCAGACTGACCACAGCACTTATGTACCTCATATCTGGTCACTGCCCCCTCCGCAACCACCTCCACCGTATCGGAAAATCCGACAGCCGCATGTGTTCATTTTGCCCCCAGAAACCAGAAACTGTCGACCACTATCTGTTCCACTGCCGATATTTCAATAACGCCCGACATACCCTCATGCAGCGATGCAAAATCCCTGCGTACCGCCTCACTCTAGCCACTATCCTGGCCAACCCAAAACGTATTGCCGCATTATTTCGTTACATCAACGACACCGCCCGCTTCCGTCGCGAACCCTCCCAGAATGGGACCCACCCGACAAATAGACCTGCTGCCTGAACCTCCTATAATACCCTCCCTAAACAACGCGCCCCAATTACGCCCCATAATGCCCTACCTTACCTCGTAGCACAGCCGCGGAGCTTCATTAGGGTATGCATCCCTAGCAGGGGTACACCCATCCTACCCTCCGGACACTTAGTCCCGAGTCATACCTAACACAGTACATACATACCTACATAAACCAAGTACCACCATACACCTCCCTTTACTAATTAAGTAGCCTTAGCATAGTCGTGACATCCGGATATCCACAACCGACTAATAAACTAGGATTTTTTTTTTTTTAAAAAAAAAAAGTCCCAAATTCACTCTCTCACGTAACGAGGTACGCCCATCTCGTCCATCACATTTTTAATCACTAACGTTGGTTATAGCCTTCCTCTTTGCTTCGAGACTTTATCGATGGTTTCTTGCTGGGTTTAGTACTGTGCTCCTTCTTACTTCCCTTTACGGGTAGTAATACCTCTATTTGCCAAGATCTGCTGGTGCGTTGCCAAGTGCTGGAAATCTGCACCATACTTATCAAGTACTTCCAGTAAACCGTAGCACGTTCTGTCTCATATCTGTACCCCATCAAATATTGTTTAATTGAAGGGGGGACCGGGCCAAATACATTCAGATAAAACGTTAATGAACACAGGATTTAGAAGAAGTAGAAGAAGTAGAAAACGTACCCCGTCCCTGACATTCGGCAATGACAAAATGGACTCCTAAGACAAAACACCAAGCGGCAACGTAACATGCGGAAACCACCATTAGCATGCCATACCCCGGTGGAACCTCCTCGATGTCAACACTATCGTCGGCGGGAACAAGCGGAAAACCCGTCCCAATCGTGTTGTTCAAGCATTCACGTAGGTCGACATCAGCTCCAGCAGGCAAACGGGATCCAAGAACAATTTCCGCACTCATCGCAGCGGAATTATCGTGCTGATCCGTGGTTAACACTACGCCACTGTTGCGAAAGTGCTGTATTACTTCTTGGTGCATCAGATATCCGCTGAAGGGCGCAGTGGTGATCAGCGTGGCGCAGTTAGACGAGTGGAGGAGGATACGAGGAGCGGCATCGTGTCGCCTCCTACAATGAGGTTAAATGTTGTATCGCCGCCGCTTGAGACGAAACGTGCTGTGTACAATGTCCCACTCAGAGATGGCAAGTCCACGTTCTGGGGTGTTGAGAGTGTTTAAAATAGCAAGAGAGAAAGTACGATAGGAACCCTACCGAAACTGGAAGTGCCACGAGCTCCAGCAAGAAGAGGAATTGGAGGAGAAGGCTGACGAATATATGCATGTTGGTAGTGGTGGTGATGGTATTTGTATGTGGTACTATTCTACACTGCTGCGTACGATAGCAACGACGTTAGCGAATATATCAAAGGTGACAGACTAGTCGGTACACGCACGGCCTCGATGGCCTTGAGGTAGGGAGCTCTGAGGAGACGCGAGGTGCGTTTTCCGAGGGGAGTGTGTGGTAGCTAAGAGACTGGGGGTAGGGCCAGAGAAAGCTGCTGCAAAGAATAAGAGTCTATAAGAGCCACAATTGCGCTCGTGTGTACCTTGATAAAGAGCAAGCTATTTTGTTCCCCTAGTGGCTGGGGATAGTGGGCTGTAGCTCCGCAGTGATAGAAGTATAACGATGGAATGACTGCGAGGTTAGATTGCAGTACGTGTGGTAGAAATGGTGTGTCGTTTGTGGTTGCGTTATGAGGCCAACACATGCGCCCAGGCTAGGCTTTCCCTCTGGAGATATTCCAATGAGCATTATCGATGACGACGAGGCTGTGTGAAACTGTGAACCCTACGCCCATAATGCAGATCGAGACGACAATTTGGGGAAGCTCTTTGTATCACTTTGTCACGGCTTTCCTAGGCAGCGAGGATTATTAATTCGCCGCATTACGTTCTGACGCCCGGTTACCAATAATACAACCGGAAGTCTAGACTACTCCTGACGTACATAAGCGTACATACTCTGATCTCCGACGATTAGATCTATGAACGCTTAGAGACGCTTGGAGTTTCGTGAGCACGATTTTAAAAGGAAAAATAAATTCATACAGCAAAATGTCGACGAAGTTAGAGGGAGGGAGGACAAATATGTCAAATACCGGGGAAAGCGTCCGGAACCCACAAACACCTCACAATCTGGTCAGCTAGAACAGCAGTTTTCGGTGATCAGGGGAATCATGCCAATGAATATAGAGTAATAGACTCAAAACGCCATATCCGCATGGAGACCTACTTTAAGTCTCTTATAGCTGATTAGGATGTGGGGGGGGTATCGGATCAGCCATCTAGCAGGAGAAATTATAAGTTATACTTATAGACGTAGATTCAGCCCCATTTGATATAAGGTCAGATGAAGGCATGATAAGATGCACTATCACTTTCATGTTTAGATATCACGCCGCTCCTGACCTACTGTAAAACGTGAACGGACCGAGATGTTCGAAGATTAATCTGCCCTGGCATAAAAATGTGTCCATCCAACGGAAGCTTAAGAAGACGGGCTCCCTCGTGGTAGAACTGCGCATGTCATATATCACGGCTCCAGCGTTAATAATAAGAACGATGGAAGATTCATTTGAACCCGCGTTGCAATCATACACTTTGAATACTATCTGCCGAGATCAACCAGGATTATGAATCCTGAAAGATGCACTATCTACAACAGCTGGTATTTATCAGAAAAAACCAGTACAGAATCCAGGTGCTCAGAGTCATCATAAATTGCAACAGTCAAGACGTTGTTACCAGTAATAATAATAATGAAATGGAACATCGTAACGTTAACAGACGATGTTGCAGTGAATGTGCGATGCAGCAGCACGACGGAAGGTACGACCCATCGTTACCCTCTTAAATCAGAGATCTCCAAGACAGATTCTACTATCCGGTTGTAGTATGAGTAGTATGTCAATGTCAAAAATCCATGCATCAGTCGGAGTGAAGTTTGTAAGTCGTTTGGATACTTCAACTGTTCTAGTACATGTAGTACATTATAATCGAGGGTATACATTCCTTTGAGGTTTTATATAGAAGAATCTGAGAAGTTAACAATTCAGCAAACGGAACCAAATCAACCATTAAAATTGATTTAAATTTTACTTCCGTTTTTCGACACGCGTGAATCACATGGAGATATAGTGGCCGAAGCAACGACAAGGAGCCTAATTAGGCACAATTCAATGTTTTGACACTGAATTTCGAGTACTCCCTGCACACATGCAGTAAAGAAAGCATAGCTTTGTGTGTGTCATACCATGCCAGTAGGCTCTGCTGGTCGGATTCAAGTCTCAGTGCCTATAAAAGGCTAAATGAGATTTACCCAAATAAACATCAGTAGGATAAAAATATAAAAGCTAATCCCATGCGTAATTCGATTATAACCACTCCCTTTCCTCCTTTTACAGCCCCCCTACGGGTCACTCGCCCCTCGTCGTCCCCCCCCCTCGTTCTTCACGAACCCTTCACGTCTTTCATACGCTCTTCGAAACCACCACACTCTACACTACACGATCGTTATCAACTCTGGGCCTCTCCCGGCATTGCATCTTGTGGGCTCATTTTCCTTCTTAGTAAAAGATCTTCTCGCACACAGTTCTGATACTGTTTTATTCTCTAGTAGACCTCCAATCCCTCACCCCGACATTGTCTACGCACGAAGACCTCTCATTCACTCCACTGTCCAAATTCCAACCACATCCGCAGCCAGCACAGCCCCCATGCACCTCTGTTTCCTTGTCCTTTTCTTCCTCTTCTTCCCTGTGCTACTCAAGGCTTCTCCATTCCCTGTACTTCCTTCAACTATCTAACTTTATCTGTCCATTAATCACTATCTAAATCTTACTCTCAAGAATGTCTTGAGTGCCCAGGATCATCTCCGCTCCCAATCGCTTGAGGGACGTGCAGCCCGTCCCACTACCACGCCAGGCTCCGTATGTCCTTCTGCTATCTAGCTAATGTTATTGCTAATACATATGTAGGATCTCTCTAGCCATATCTCCTCACGATCGCCCGGCATATACAAAACCCCTCAAGCCCATGAACATTGCCCGAACCTTTTGACCACCCGTATGGTCATGAATAAAGTCGAAGTTGTTCAACTCGCCGTATGTCTCTTTGTTACTTCGTCCATCTTGAACCACTCACCAAAACTGTACATGTGTCTACATAGAGCATCCTCAAAACCGATACCTCAAGCCCCCCCTCGGTGCCTGCGGAACACGCGAAGACGGCAATGAAGATCCAGGAGAGCGAACTAGATTTCTTTTTAGGCGAGATCAATCCCGAAATCGCAGAAAGCTTAAAAGGGTATGATCGACGCAAAGGAGGATCGACTACGATCTTGTTCGAAGTTGACGACGCCCCTCACGTTGCTTCCTCTTCCAGCGACGGCAAAGGAAGATCGACAACTATCCTTCCGCACGACGCTCTCCAAGTCCCTGTACGTTCAATATTGGTTATCTTGCGACTTTCCTTTGACACTTCCCAAGGATGGCCTTGCAACGTCTCCCGTTTCCGTTCCAGCTTCCGTACGTCACCTTACCACTTCGGTCCATCCATCCATTCACTAACGGCTACACGTCTAGAACAACCTTGTAGTCAACACTCCAAGTCTCTCCCCATTGGCCACCAAGGGTTCTGAGGTGGTGATGAGAATACAGGGTAGAGAGCCGTACCTGTACCCCGCGTTGTCCGATAGCGATAAAGCTAATCGAGGCGACACAGAATGGTCTTCAAATGGAGACAAACGATACGATCATGGTCATCATGGTCATAATCGACACAAATCAGTGGGATTAACCACTACTATCGTCGTTGGTAGTTTATCACTTCGCGTCTCCCCTTCCAGTCGCGGGGGAGGAAGATCCATTGTCATTCCTTACGGGATGCCATTTGCGGGAAGGATGGCTGGTGGTGGGACGAGAGCTCAAATCTATGGAACTTCGTGAGGCACCTTTTATTTTATTTTTCTGTTATTTCAGTTTATTTTATTTATTAAATTTTTCGTATTTGTTGCATTTTTATTCTTCGACAAAGGCTGATGCTTTCTTTCCTCTTGCAGACAATATGGAAGTGGATACCCTGGTAATTCCACCCCTAGCGTCTCAGGTCGCGGGTTTCCATTCAATTACTATCCTATTTCCTACATCACGAACAAATCCTTTGCCGGTCACGGAAATCTCAACGGTGACTCTAGCAACTCTCCATTCACCAATGAAGTACGTCTCTATCTCTTATAGTTCCTACCTCCACTAACCTATGTTAATAGTACGGACGGCCAGACAACACATCCCGCCCTGGAGGAGTACTCAGCACAGCCACATTTAACTGCAAGAGCGGCAACAGCATGTTCCAGCTCCTAGCGGACGAAAGCACCGTCCTCTCTCTTATCCTCTCCATCCGGACGTCCTGCGCATCCCTACTGTCGAACCTCACGTCAACTGCAGTTCCATACGATGGTAAACCTGGCCCGGAAGAGGCTGTGCAATATTATCGCGGGAGCAGCATCGCATTGGCGTTGGACAAGTACAACAGCTCCTCGAGCACATTCAGCACCAACTCATCCTTGCCTGCTGGAACAAGCACCTTGTTCCCTGCGGGTACCGATTTTAAATTGTTAGAGTGCCTAAACACAACAATAGGATGCAGGGCTCCCCTTGTTCAAGCCGAAGTTGGAATGGATGAGATCCGGATAGAACTCTATGTGTTCTTCTTCGCTCTCACCATCGGAGTTGGTATTGCCATTATGCTTAGGTTTTTGGTAGAAGTGGGGCCGAAACTGTGGTTCGTGGCGACTATTGCATCAGTCACTCTAGGCACTCTTTCTCTATATATTTCAGGTGTTGATCCATCTTCTCTATTTTACCAGTCGCACTGAGAAGCAGGGCTGGTGCTCTGTGTAATGATCTTCTATTACATAATATACTTTCCGTGGACATTGAGTCGTTATTCATAGTTTTTTTTGCATTTGATTTGTAACTACTTGTACACACATACTTGTAATATCATACTGATATATCGCACTGCTCGTACTTTACTGGATTTTGACAGCTCGGGCAGCGGTGAACCCTGCTACTGTATGTATGTGTTAAACTCATCTATGTGCCTTACTTATATATTCTTTATCTGAATTGGCGGATAATATGCGTGTAAGCGTATTGGTGCAGTCCAATTACTGATTTCATGGTGTCAATCCTATACTTACTAATTGTGTCAGGCAAGTAACTGTTACTGTACGCTGAAGGGATACGTGAGACGGTACACTGATTTCTTTACGGCCGGTGTTCCTGTTCGTACACGTTCTCACTCGACTTGCACTTTGCTTGCACTCGACCTTCTTCCGCCTCAAAAAGCCCTCCAGCTTAAGAACAAGAAGGAGTGACCAAGGAATAGGAGCGTTTAACCCGACTACCGTATCAACCCATGGATGACGAAAGGATGTGAATATAACGCCTCTCTCTCCCTCCCACGCCTCTCCCTCTTTGGGCATCTCTCCCTCTCTCTTCACAACGATACCAGCACGTATAAAGGCACGGACCCGTAGGCGGTCTTCGCACGTCCCAAGCACGTCCGCAGAGGAGCGGAGACGCGAGGAACAGCCCAGTTATTGTTGGAGGGGAAGTAGGATGAGCTTTCTCGGGCTGTTTTAGGAGGCCATCCAGTGTGCCTTTGCCCGGCGATTATGGGTTTGGAGGTGGTGGAACTGCTCTCCCTTCCGTTCCTTTCTTACAGCTGTAGTTCCTCAGGCGCCCATCGAGCGCATACAGCCCGTACACATTCGGGTTTAGAAGACGAAGTGACCAGCGCCGCCAGAGCGCTGGAAACATCCCACTCTTCTAGACCTCCTTCACCCACCCCCAGCCGCAGGCTGGAGGTGGTATATAAGTACCTCCAGATGGACTCGGACTTGCTCGGACCCCTTTCCAGAAGCAGGCACGAGTTTCCTATCCGGCTTCGGCTCCTCCTCCTCGTATTCGCAAGCATACGAAGGAGTTTGTAGTCCCCTGTTACATCTCGATTGGATCTGAAGATCACGCTAACCTCAAATGTACCGTCACGTGATTGGTTTGCTCACAGAATGCAACTCAGTTTGAGCGCTACATTAGCGCTTAGAGGGCGTTTATACGTTAATCTTCGCGTTCAACATGTAATAAGCTATGTAGTGTAGATATGATACGTATATGTCCCACCCTTCGAAAGGACATAGCTTAACGTAGTTTTAAATAGAATCAAAAGTATTGTTTAGTAAAATGTTATAATAATATAAATAATACTTTGGTGCAACTTAATACTGCCGCCTCCAAGCTGCAAGTAGCAAGCTAATGTATAATTGCTGATCAAGGTCCGATAAAGCCGTTAGAAAGTTTGTAACGTCTCGAAGATGGACCAAAATATATATGAACAAAAATAAGTACTATAGTGAAGTATTATTTGTAAAATTTAATGATAGGTGGCGTGTGTAGAGAGAAAGTACATACTTAATGTCTTCGTAAACGTGCATGTACCTTTACGCCGTGTGGGTATCTTTTTCTTAAATTACTATAAATTGTTTTAATGTACACACTAAATTTAACAGAACTTTCCATACATTCCTCTCGTTATTATGAAGGGCAGAATATATTATTGAGTTTAAGAAGATACATAGTGCTAAAGCAACACACCAAAAAATAGCAGGAGCATCCGCCACGCACCCACTAACAAAAACAACATAAAATGAGTCAAATAGACAACATACATGGCTCTCAGCCCACATACTTCCTATGTTTTACGATAACGCTAGTAATTACTTAATGAGTGGTTCGCCGCCAACTGAGCTGGATGGTGGGAAGCGAATATCTGCAGTGGCGCTTACCATTTTGGGCTTATCGAGATGTAACAGGGGACTCAAAACCGCATACGAAGCCCCCCCACCATGCTCGATCAATCCATTCGGAACGATGAGTCAATCTGGTTACATAGTTGGGGCCCAGTTTTTCACAGGGAGGCAGGGCAGGAGGGATCGGGACTAACAATAGAGGCATTAGTATGGTATCAATGGTTTGAGCTTCTCACAATCAATTACTCACCCCGCTCAACGTAACAGCAATAAACTGCACAGACCCCTCCGACTCAGACCCTGAATACCCCTTCCTCTTCCCTCCTCTTCGCTCTTCGTCCAGCCCATAGAAGTTAATGAATCATATTCTGCACACCCAGCGCATTCATGCACGTCCGCGCTGACTTCGTCGCCAAAACAGGTTCCGAGGCTCTTGAAGATCATTCGGAGTGCTAGCACAAACTCCCCCCCCACCCCCCCCCAAGCTGGATGTACGGGCGCGAATGCTGCTAGGAGGAACATAAGAGGCCAGTTGGTGTTGGAGGGAAGGAGGGGGGCTATAGATCCTCCAAGGAGGCTGTCCAGTGTGCCGCTTCCGGAAATTATGGTGTCTACGGCAACGTTGCCTTGTCTTATGTACCAACCTCCGTACTCAGCGGAATTATCGTGTTCGTCTGCTGAAGGGTGCAGTGTTGATCAGTGACGCAGTTAGACGAGTGGAAGGAGGATACGAGGAGCGGCGACATGTCGACACGCCTGTGTTCTCATCTGCAGTCGGGAAGAGGCCCGGTTGCTGACATCACACTGCCTCAAAGCTTCGAAGACAATTAGAAGATCTGGAGCTTGATGTTCTAAAAATTCGGGGTTCCTACTCAGGAACAACGTACCGATTATTATGATAAAGAAATAGGTTCGAGCATTCTCGCTATCTCAACGTTTAGAAGCAATTCTTATTACCAGTGCGCCCTTCTGTTCTTCCGTATAAGACGGGATTGGAAAGAAACATTAATATTCACCGCCTGACATATCCTAAAGACGTCTTGAAGGAATTGGCTGTGCATTGGATGGAATAGCAATCTAGTATCGTCATTTCCATCTGGTGTCGGGACAGAGAATAAATAAACATTTAATGGCCTACGTGTACAAGTGTAAATAACATATTTGCAAATAGAGATAGAGGATCTTTTAGAGTCGTACTCTCACCGACGATGAATTGGCGTAACGAAAGCGACATGGACAAGCTGGAGTCGAAAGAAAGTTGGAAGAAGCACTCCATTGAGCTACGATTGATAAGTCGCTGAGATTGAAATGAAGAGCCGCAAGCAAGTGCCAACACTCCTGGCACACGGATATATTGCGGTGCTGCAAAATCGATTGCAAAATGATCTGCAAAGTGTTTTCATTTTGACACATGCAAAATGGGGTGAAAATCCATTTCCTTAAAAAGCAATTTTATCTATATAAGGAAAGCATTTTACTTACAATTAGCCCTTCTCAAAACTTAAACACCGTGCAACCAATTTTGCATCAGATTTTGCAGTACACAATAAAGCATCAGGTCAGGAGTGCAACATACCAAGCGCCGTATATGTATTTATAGAACTAGAGCCATATGGGGTACGATCGACTGGGGACTCGAGAGTCGAGACGCGTGGTTATTCCGCAGAGTAGCACTTGTATATAACTTAACAGTCAAGCTCCAAGTCCATCCACTGTCCTTAGACACGACCTGAAACTTCCAATAATGTATTACCTCACCCCTCTTTTCATTGTCTCTCTTTATTTCCTAAGCATGATATCCAAGACCGCTGCTGTAAGTATATGGTTCTCCTAGCATTTCACTCATTTCACAGTTGCTTATAATAATCTAGGATCAACAGATTGATCAGCACGAATCTGAAGTGATAGCATCCACGATCATTGTTAACGGCGTACCTCTCCCCGTTTCTTCTTCCAATTTCGGTGAAGCGGACCTCAATATCGCCATAACTCCCGGATGTCATTTCGCTGGTAGAATGATTGGTGGTGGGACTAGAGCTGATATCTACGGGACTCAGTGCGTTTAATTAAATTTCCCTTTATTAAGGCATTCGACGGTGTCGTGTTATAGCTTGTACGGGAGCGGTTATCCTGGAATGTCCACACCAGGCGTTAAAGGACGAGGGTTTCCATTCTTCTACTGGCCTATGTCTTACTGCAAGGTCCATGACTACGATTGCGGTAATGATCCAAGCGCAGCCATTAACTTTCCGTACACAGCAGAGGTACGCCGGTCTTAGCCCGCCTATATCATCTTCATCCACTAATAATAAACTATTAGTACGGAAAGCCTGATAACTCGTCTCGTCCAGGGGGACCTCTTACCACTGCCCAGTTCCACTCAAAGATCAGCAACAGCACGTACCACCTGCTCGCAGACGAAGGAACCATCCGCTCCCTCAATTCGTCCGTCCAGTCCAACTGTTCCCCTCTGTTATCTGGGACCGCATCCACAGCTCCATATGACGGTACCAATCCCTCCCCGGAAGAGGCAGTGCAATACTATCGCGCGAGCAGTGTCGCGCTAACGCTGAGTGAGTTCGATAACTCGCGCAGTGCCATGGCAGGGCAATTATATCGCTCACTGCCTACTGGTACCGATTTGGCGTTACTGCAGTGCTTGAACACCACGGTTGGACAAACTGTTCTGCTTGCCGATGCTACGCAACTCATTGAGCTTGAAAAAGCCAAGAAGCTTGTCATATCTTTTATGATACTGGTGCTTATTGTTATGCCATCAATTAAGCATCTTCGAATGACTCGGTAGGAGTGTCACATATTGAATGCTCTGGTAGCTTCAATCGTTTGGAAGGCTTGTCATATGTACAGAGTGATATACTCATTATGATGCTTATTAGAATTTCTCCTTGTGCCTTCTATATCAAGTATATCGTTGTTTTTGTTTTGTCCTATGTGAAAAGGTAGATGATAAGTATATTTTGTTCTTGGTTTGTGTTAGATACTTGTGTAGCTTTAATGGTTTTTTGAATGTATTTTTTGGATTGGAAGTTCGTGTGGCCCGAGCGGGAATAATAGGATAAATTAAGCTCTTGCGCAGCCAGCAGTGACGGGGTAACCGGATTGAATGTTATTAGCAATGTCGACAACAATTAGAAACTTCAACCCACATTAGATTCGTTCGTTTTGCCTATCGAGAACGGTACTTACTTGACGTGATCTTTCTGCGCTTTGTGTACATCTAAACCATATATTGTATATCTTAAAACACAACCACAATAAACTGAATGCTTGGAATATAAGTGTATATGACAACGCACGTCTGAAGTTCCGCAATATCTGCTTGCAAGCGAGTATCTTGTAATGAAATGCAGCACGCTCGATGACCATCCTGGTAACTTGATGGCAGGACTACGCAAGTTCCATTGTTGCACCTTTATTTCTGATAATAATCTGTAGTGTTAATATAGTGACATTTCAAGGTATAAGTAATAGTGCAAACGCTTACTAGGGTAATTTCAAGTTCGCCGTAGTTGAGCAAATTGCACTGACTAGAATAGGAAGGGACGAAATGGTATTGGTAGTGATCTCTTTAGCAAGAGTGGTGATCACAAGCGCAGATTCCATGCGTCGGACGGTTTTATCGTTGGTTCGTGCCATTGTAGAATGCGGATGCGAGCTTATAGCACTGGAGAAACGCGAGAGAGTGCCTCAGAGCATTGAGTGCTGTTGAAGTGCTATACACTAGCTTGTCTTCTATGTGCTCGAAGCACTGCCTGCAGAAGGTTATTCGTGCAGTGCAATACTGATTTCGTCGTGTCAATCCTATACTAATTGTGTCAGGCGAGTATAGGTGCCGGGTATGCTGAGGGGCCCACGCATGAAGACGGCACGCTGATTGCTTTAGGGCCGGTGTTGTAAGGCTTGTTATTATGGAAACCCGGAGCACCACGCTCAGAAGCATCAAAATATTTCGTGCTCCGAGCAACGGCTACTCGGCAGATTGCTTGTGCCTTCGCTTAGATATCTGTGCTCCGGTAATGAAATTCGGTAGCGATTCGCCTCGGTGAGGTTTTCACTAGGTTATTACGTAAGCATGGTCACGAGCATCATTTCCTTTGTAGAAACGATGCTCGTGACGCGTGACCTGAGAGATACATGTGGGTCACAAAAGTAACAGCAGTTCCCACACAAAAGGAGATGGGTCTGTCAGATCTTTTGAGGTATAGCACATCACACACGGCTGTAATTGCTTTGTAACTTCACATATATGTACTAAACTATGAAATCCACAGGATGTTAAAATTAAATGCTCATTCACTTGTTTAATGTTGTGATATGCCTGTTTTAAATAACTAGTTCTATGTATGTAACACACCTTACTAATTTTCTAATAGAAATGTCTGTTATAGAATTTTCCTTGAGATATTCTTGAGATATGGTCTTTCTAACATACACTATAACATATTAAAATATAAATTGAAAAGGACATTCCAATATGAAAATACGACAATAAAAATGAGCTTTCATCTTCTTCAGGTCTGTGAAATTCAGAAATCATGATTTGTGCTCTTTATTAGCTATTGGAATTGCTCAGCATTTCGTCAAAATATGTGTGAGTTATGCTGTAAACAAATTATGGTTGGGCACAGTGGTGTTGATTCAATCCAAGAGAAATATTCTGTAGTAGAGGATGAAGCACATAAGTGAACTAAGTGTAATAAATATTATGACTCTTATTTCTGGCTGAAGACTTGCACAATATTTACATAATTTTGGTTTTATGTTATAAGACATGCATAAATTATGGCATTCCGAAGCCTACATAAAAAAATATCAGTCAATCAGTTATTTACAGAATGAGACAGCAGACTCATAAGGAAATGGCTTATAACACATCACTGAGTTATTTTATCACTATGAAATTTGGGCATCCTACTTACACAGACATGTACTACAGATATATAAAGTTATAAGTGATTTGGAGTGTTGTGTGATATCCTATACCCCAGACAACATGATAAGTATGTCTCCTGAAGTGTGGGAATTGCCATCACTTTTGTGACCCACATGTAGACTATGGAAACCTGAACCACCATGCTCAGAGGCATCAAAATATTTTGTGCTCCAAGCATTGGCTTCTCAGCAGATCACTTATGCCTTCACCTAGATATGAATGTTCAAGTCAAGATATTCAGTAGTGAGTTGGATAGAAATAAACCAGGGAAAGCTGGTAGTGCATAGGTCTTCTTATAGTTACACATTGTCATTGTAAGTATATAGATAGAAATTACCAGTGAGTTATGATTGGGAAGTAGTGTGCATAGTATATGTAGAACAAGTTAATAATAGTGCTGCAGATATTAGTACAGTGGCATGCAAAAAGAATGAGTGTGCCTATTTGTCAGAAGCAGTAAAAAGGAATCTGCTCTAAAATCACAAATACTTGCTTAATATCTGTGTAACTTTGTATACTTGTACTATATATGCATAAATTCTATAAACATGAGTTGTATGGGTAAAAAGTAAAAAAATATGATGTCTGGTAATATGTATATTCAATATACCAAAAATGCGGAAAATAACCCCAATTAACCACATTTTTGGCAGCTGAATTTACTGGATAATATCACAATCTGAATATAGATATTTAGCGATATATCTATACCTGTTTTATGTTAAGTTATGTGAGGAAACAATAAAAATTGGGTACAGGAGAACCCAAACAATCTGAGGGTATGAAAAGCATATGTTTTATTATTTAAGCTATATCTTCCTAACCAAGTGAGGTAAGTACATACTTAAACTCACAACATACTTTTAGAATGTAGTAATATAGATGAGCGGAGAATTGTATTGAGCAGTCAAGATATAGACTTGCTAGATGTAAAAGTATATAAGCAAAATATGTAAAACAGCATGAATTTGTGTCAGACACTCCACAAGTAATAGCTGGAATTACACTGTCATACTATTGGTAAACATAGGCATCTATAGTTAAAATGTATACTAAAAATATTATAAGCAGTGAGCATCTAGTTACAGAGATAATATCTGATGAAGTTCGAAAATTTGGCTTGAAATACAAAAAAGAAGGCATTTTTGGGCCAAATTCTCAAACATCATGGGACATTATCTCAGCATTTAGACACTCGCTGCTTACAATACTTTTAGTATACATTTTAACTGTAGATGTCTATATCTACCAATAGTATGAGGATGTAATTCAAAGTATTCTTGTAGAATGTCTAGCACAAATTCATGCTGATTTACATATTTTACTTATATTTTTTTACATCTAGCAAGCTTATATCTTGTCTTTTCAATACAATTATTTGCTCATCCATAGTACTACATTCTAAAGTGCTATGCAGGTTTAACTATGTATCCATCTGGCTTGGTTAGGAAGATACAGCTTGAATAATAAAACATATGCTTTTTATACCCTCAAATTGTTTGGGTTCTCCTGCACCCAGATTTCATTGTTTCCACACATAATTTAATGTAGAACAAGTATAGATACCTCTTTGTATATCTATATTTAGATTGTGGTATTATCAAGTAAATTGATCTGCTAAAATCATAGTTAATTGGGGTTAATTTTCGCATTTTTGGTATATTTGATATGTATACCACTAGACATTGAATTTTTCAATTTTTTTACCTTTATAACTAATGTAAATAGCAACTGTATAGCTATTTACTTACATGAATAACTATAAGAAGGTCAAGGCAGCTTGCCCCAGAGGATGCTAAACCTGACTTTAAAAAAGAAGGCCAAGGTGCAGTCTATCACTCAGGTCACGAGCGTCGTTTCTACAAAGGAAACGACGCTCGTGACCATGCTTACGTAATAACCTAGCGAAAAACCTCACCGAGGCGAGTCGCTACCGAATTTCATTACCAGAGCACAGATATCTAAGCGAAGGCACAAGCGATCTGCCGAGCAGCCGTCGCTCGGAGCACTAAATATTTTGATGCTTCTGAGCGTGGTGCTCCGGGTTTCCATATGTTATTGAGTACAGTTGGTACACGCACGTTCTCACTCGACTTGTACTCTTTCTCGACCTCAAACAGCTCTCTGCTACTTCAAACATATGGATAAAGAGAGGATGTGAAGATAACGCTGTCTCCCTCTTCAACTTCTCCCCCCCCCTCCTACTTGGCGTCTCCCTCCCTTGCCAACAATGCCAGCATCACGTGTAAACGCACGGACCCGCGGGCGGTCTTCGCTGATCCCCAGTACGTCTCTCTCTTCTTTCCTTCTTGTACATACAATTTAACGATTAGAAGCCTCAAACACAGCACTATAACCAATGGTGTGAGGTGGCGCAGTTGTTGTTGGAGTGGAAGAAGGGGGATGGACTTGTGCTGACTGTCTTCGATCTTGATCGTGCCGCTGCCAGGGATTATGGGTTCGGTGGATCTCCCATTTGCCCCTTTCTTGCAGTCTATGCAACAGTTCCTCAGGCGCCCTTCGAGCGCATTCGATTCGTCCGCATACACATTCAGTTTTAGAAGGCCAAGCGACCAGCCCCGCCAGAGCGCAGGCAACCTCCCACTTTTCCCTACCCCCTTCACCCACCCGCACCACCCGCAGGCTTGGATGCATCAAGATGGACTCGGACCCACTCCCCAAAGCAGATACTTCCCTCTTTGATCCCGGTTTTCTCTCTGGCTTCGGCTCTTCTTCGTCTTCGTATTCTCAAGCATACGAGTCTCAATCCATCTCCCCGCTCCAATCTGAGCAGGATATGGAACTATGTGCGCCGGAGTATACGACGGGCGAGTCGTACGTACGCTTCTACGCCGGCGGCGCTTATTGATCCCGAGAGCCCTGGGGCGAGTCAAATGGCCGATGTTGGGAAGGGAGAAAGGGCAAGGAGTACGGCGTACTCTGGATCCACTGAACTATTCGAATCGCACCATGCTCAACGCGTATTAGCCCCAGTAGCCGTGACACCTGCACCTGTAGTGTTCGACTCTACCTGGCCTTTCGAGGACCCGCAGCAGGGGTATATGGGGTACGATGTCGGGGCGGGTAGGGAGTGGCGAATGTGCGGGAAGGAGATTTGGATGAAGAGGTTGCTTGTGATGGTTGTGCAAACCCATGCACAAATGCAGCGCCTGCTTCATCTGCTACCTTCAACGGTTCATTCGACACCTCCACCTATAGTCCATTGGTGTTGTGCCCTTTGTTCATATGGGAGCTCCTGCATCTCTCTTTGATCCTGAGCCGCCTATACTAGCGCATGACCAACATTGACTCTCTTCCCTCGCCTTCTGAGCGTCGTTTTCCCTTTATCTCCCGGACAATCGAAATGAACCACTGCTCCCTCCCCAAAATCATAGGCTGTCACAAGCTCCTACCCGAGCAGGGGAGAATCTAGGGACGTCGTGAAGAAGTAGCCAAGGAGGAGCATAAGAGACTGTACCCGCACTACCGGTTCAAGCCTGTACATAACAAGAACATAAAGAACGAAAGGAGTGGGGGGGTGTAGACGAGGGGGAGATGTGAGGAGGTAGCGCAGCTGTTGGAGGGGAAGGAGAGGGACGAGCTTAGTCAGGCCATGTTGGATCTTGATCGGACGAGGGCTAGTCCGAGGGAGGTTTCTAGAAGGCCATCTAGTGTCCCTTTGCTTGGGGATTATGGATTTGGAGGTGGTGGAATTGCGTTGCCTAGTATCCTTTCTTTGCAGCTGCAACAGTTCCGTAGGCGCCCTTCGAGCGCATTCGACTTGAGTGCATACAATCCCTACGCATTCGGGCTTAAAAGGCGTGACCAGCGCAGGCAGCCTTCCCCTCTTCCCTACCCCCTTCACCCACCCGCGCCAGCCACAGGCTTGGATGCACCTCGATGGACTCGGACCCACTCCCTGAAGCAGATACTTCCCTCTTCGACCCCGGCTTCCTCAGTGTCTTCGGCTCTTCCTCTTTCTATACCGAGTACGAAGCCCCTCACCGTACTCGATCAGTCCACTCCCAATGTCGGACAATCTCGTCGCCCCGCTTTCGCAATTCATCCCCTCGCTCCAATCTGCGCAGGATATGGAGGTATACTCGCCGGGCTATACGACGGGGGAGTTGTAGGCCTCTACACTAGCGATGCTTATTGATCTCGAGAGCCCTTGGCCGAGTCGAATGGTCGATGGTACAGCGTACTCCGGTTCTCCTGAACCTCTCAGGTCCCATCCTCAGCAGCAACAAGTGCTAGCACCGATTCCGGTTAGACGCACTTGGTGATGTTCGACTCTGCATGGTCCTATGAGCACCCGCAGCAGTAGCAGTAGGTCTAGAATGATATATATGCGCAGGGGTATATGGAGTATGAGGGGGAATATGGGGGTTATATACTCGAATGTGTAGCTCTATTTAATAGTTTTTACGAATGTAATTTTTGAATTTGTAGCTCGTGTGTGCGTTTGAGGGTTTGTCGTTTATCACGCTGTTTCGGTTCAAGTATCATCAGATTTCCAGTGCTAAGAAATTAAGACCTTTTACTTAATACTCAATGAAAATTTTCGCATATGCTGGAAATTTATTTGAACATTTCTTTTACATTTTTGGATCATTCTTATACAAGCCTAAATGTCATTGAAAGTCATTGACTTTATTGTAAGACTCGGTACTGAGCTTTACAAGTTATCACACTTGTTAAAGTGCGTTATGGGGCCTCCACAAGTCCCCAGTGCCGTCTAAGATTTCTTTCTCTTGGGGGGCAGGAAATGCCTTAAGGCATTAACATGCACTGTAATGTGTTGGGTGGCAAACTAGGTTTTCATGACATTTAGCCCCGATTCCTACCTAGGTTGGCGACGGAAGCTCCTGGCCCGTGTCAGTTAGTATGATGCCGCTCATAGCAAACGACTCTTCTTCCTTCCGCTGAAGCAGGACACTGTTCAGCACTCCTATCCAACAAAATGTATCAACAAAACCGCCCCGAACTCGAAAAAACAAAAACGAACTCTCTAGAGACAGCACATGCGCACGTAAAGATGTGACTTCATCTTCTATTTGTCTGAGGTGCGAACGGAGGAATTCTTTTTCTTGGTTGTTTCTGGCGAGCTGAACTTTCGTCTGTGAGAGCCTGGGGTGATCATTAGCATCAGGTAGGAGGGTGAGAGGAGGGTGAAGGAGAAGGGGAGAGAGGAAGGGGAGAAATGAGAAGAAATATAATAAGACGATGGTGGGGGGGAGGAAAGGAAAAGATGTAGGCGAGAAAGGGAAAGATGATATAGGGGAAGATAAGGGAAGAGGGCGAAAAGGGGTATAACAGTTAAATAGAACGTACTCCTTCTGAAGCATATAAATCTTCGAATACACAGGGTTAAACCTCTCATGCTTGAGCAGCTGTGCCACCGAGGGTCTCTTCTCCGGCTACCATCCCCCCAATCTAATCAGCACCCATCCAACAAACCCGAGGGATGAAGGGAGTGAAACATACATTCAACCTCAACATACTCATAACAACATCAAACAAATCCTGAGAGTATCCTCTCGGCAGCGGTTGAATTCGTCCATTCCTATCAAATACACCATCATCAGCATTCTCCTTGACGTCAGGCGGAAGACAAAGAGGAAGAGGGACGCACTGTATAAGTTCACTCAACTCTGACCTCGTCTTAGCTTCATGAAACGGGGGCTTGTGGGCACATAGCTCGTAAACCATACATCCGAGGGCCCATATGTCCGCTTTCGAGTCGTACGCTTTTTCTTGTATTAGTTCGGGCGACATGTAGTATGGTGTCTATTGGGGCGTCATTATATGTGACGCGGGGGAGAGGGTGATAACGAGAGGTAGGGAGAGGGGGAAAGTAAGGAAAGAGGGGGGGAGGACGGAGAACGTACCCCAACACAGGTTGTCGTCAAGCTAGCCTGCGAAAGTGTCTTCGAGAGCCCGAAATCACCCAACTTGACTGACCCACTTTCGTCCAAAAACACTATATCACCCTTTATCAGGACCCTCCCCCCCACAAAAACAAAAGTACCAACGTACCGTTTGCAGGCTTTAAATCCCTATGCAAAACTGGTCGCCTCTTATTCTCTTCCCGCCCCCCATGCCCAGGATGATGACAATACTTCAGCGCCAGTGAAGTCTCCATAAAGTAGCGCCATATCGTGTCCTCCGGTATCAGGAGGTTATTATTCGCAGCTTCTTCAATGACGGCCGAAAGATCTCCTCCACCGCAGTGTTCCATCAATATGTAGATGATGCCTGCTTTGTGGTCGATGTGCATATCATGAAAGCGCACTATATGTTCATGTTTTAGTGGCCTGAGGATGTTTCTGTTGGTAGGGTTAGTTAGGCTGTTGGAGGCTGGGAAGTTGGGAATCTGGGTAGATGGAAGGGACGTACACTTCATTTACGATCAGTTTCCTTTCCTCTTCTTCATACGATGAAAGTTAATTTCCTTCCTAGCCAAAATCTTCCCCACATACACATCAGGACCCCTCTCCACGCAGTGGCAAAAACAGACGTACTTTCCCATCGGCCGTTCTCTTCACCCTCCGTACTGTGCCAAAAGAGCCTATTCCTATGATTTCCAGAGGCTCGTATTGTTGGTCCAGGAAATTGGACATGGGTATCAGGAGATTGGGGAGAGAGTGGGGAGAGTGGAGAGCGATGAGAGTAGAGAGTGAAGGAGTGAAGATAGTGGATGGGAGGTGATTATGGACTACGAGACTAGGACCCGGCGGTGTTAACGCACGTAGCCCGAGTCTCCTCGTGCAGCGGCGCGCAAATAAATCTGTTTGGCCCCCTCCGGCGGTTGGTATCCACAGTATTTACGGCGCTAAGGCCCAGGCGCTCATAGGACGGAACCCGCCGTGCTGTTCGTACATATTCCCACCCGCCCTCCCCAAAAAACCTCTCCGCCCGATAAAGAGAAGTGACCGAGGAGGTGTATAAAAATTTAACCCCATGGGCGACGAGAGGATGTGATGATAGGCAAGAGTGTCGAGGACAAGCAGAGTTGCGGAGTTGATGTCAGGGAATAAGGGAGAAAGATATGTTGAAAATCGATGTTGAGTCGAGGGTGTGGGGAAGTTGGGGTGGATCGGAATTAATGCCTTTGTTAGCTTCTTCAGCTATATAGCTATGTAAATAGATACAAACTATGTATTTATAACAACACAAACAAAAAGAGCACTCTGTGACTCAAAAAGTGCGATGCACCATACAGGGGAGGCATCTCTTTTCCCAGCGTATCACCCCCTAACCATACGTATATACCTACTTACAGCTGTTTGCATAATTCTCTGCAGAATCGCGTTTAAAAGGAATGGGTTGCACAACCGGCAGCTTCGGCGTTTCGGTAAACACCGGATTATCGATCGATGCATTAATAAGTACGAGTCATACGACATTCTACGCGCCGAGCTATCGACGAGTAAAACGGTATTGAGATGTTCACTCTGAGTCACTGACAGGCATTTATACTTTCCGTCTTACATACAATACAACCAACCTTCGTAGAATTATGCAAACAGAGCCGTAACCAGCACTGGCTGAAATCCGACTAGTAATGCGAGCTAAAGACTCTTCTATCCAACTCTAGGCTTTCTCCCATCAGACAAACCGCAACTGTACTCGACGAGCGTAAACTCGTTACGCGCAAGTGTCTCTTCACAAAGCTCTTAACCCAGCTCCCTGCTCCAGTTCTCGTACTCCTGAAGCATACCTCATGTTGGCGATTTCATAAGCGAGTACTTTCCAGCAGTTCTTTGCGCAGCAGTGTGCCACGTCGAGTTGATGGAGATGCACAGCCAGTGAACTAGTGACCTCTCACCCTCTCTCTTTCTGGGCGCCTCTCCTTCCAGCATCACATACGAACGCACGGACCCACAGGCGGCCTTTGCTCGTCCCCAGTATGTCCCCAAAGGAGCAGAGATGCGAGGGGGATAGGCCTGCTCAGGGCTAGTCTGAGGAGTGTGCCTTTGCCTTGGGATTATGGCTTTGGTGATGCAGTTGCTCTCCCATCGGTCCCATTTTTGCAGCCGCAACAGTTCCTCAGGTGCTCTTCGGACGCATTCGATTCGTCCGCATACAATTCCTACACCGCAGACCTAGCGACCTGCACCTCCAGATGGACTCGGACCCTTCGACCCCGGTTTCCTATCCTGTTTCGGCTCTTCTTCGTCGTATGCTCAAGCATACGAAGCTCCTCACCATACTCAATCAACCCCCTTCAGAGCAATGAACGACCTCTCCTAGCACCTCGCCTTTGCACTAGTCTCAAGAAATGGAAGCATACTCGCCCGCATTGGCACTAGTAGCCGTGACACCTACACCCGTAATGTTCGACTCTACCTGGTCGTTCGAGCACCCGTAGCAGCAGTTCGAGAATGATATATACGCGCAGCAGGGGTATATGGGGTACGATGGCGAGTATGGTGGACAAGATATCGAGGCGGATAGGGAGTGGCGAACATGAGGGAGATTTGGGTGAAGTGATTGCTTGGGCTAGTTCTGGAGTTGTTATGGTGATTCTGCCCACCCATGCACAAATGTAGCGCATGGTTCATCTGTTATCCCTTCAACGGTTCATTCGACTTCTCCACCTATAGGCCGTTGGTGCTGCGTCCTTTGTTCATATGGGTGCCCTTTTCTTCCCCAGTAATTGCCGTTGGTTCAGTTACAGCTGTTTACTGGGGTGCTTCTGGGTGCTTATGCGCCTTTCTTCGATCCTGAACTGCATAAACTGGTGCATGACCAATATTGTCTCTGACTCTCTTCCCTCGCATCTGAGCGCCATTCCCCCTTGCATATCTCCTTCCTCCCACGACGACGACGAGGAATGCAAGACGCCAACATCTCATCAACACATCTGGTATTTCTATCTCTTTATTATCTTATACCGCGTACTGACACCGCACAGTATAGGACCATACTCCTCCCCACTGGCACGTACGCAGACCCCTCTGACAATTGAGACACCGAATGTCCGACATATCTTCTTCTCTCCTCTTCCCCCTCCCCTCTCTCTCACTCCTCCACCTACATGAAAATGCCTACCCCCAGGCAATCATTGCAACCAAGGATATCCGCCACCCACCGAACGCATTCGTACTCTTCGGCGCCGACTTTGTACGACAAAATCACGTCTCGGGTACGATCGAAGCTCTACCTGTATTACCGGTTCAAGCCTGTACATAACAAGAATATGAAGAAGGAAAAGAACGGAGGGAATGTGGACGATGGGGATATATGAGGTGGCGCATTTGTTGTTGGAGGGCGAAGGAGGAGGATGAGCTGGCACATGCTATGTTGAATCTTGATCGGATCAGGACTAGACCGGGGGGTGTTTTACCGCCTAGACGACCGTCCAGTGCACCGCTGCCAGGGGATTATGGATTTGGATGTAGAATTGCTATCCCATTCATCCCATTCCTCCAACTTACGCAACAGTTCCTTAAGCGCCCATCGAGCGTGCACATTCGGATTCCGCAGACCAAGCAACCAGCGCCGTCAGAGCGTTGGAAACCTCCCACTCTTTCCTACCCTCTTCACCCTCCTGCACCAGCCGCAGACTGGAGGTGGAATGTACCCCACGATGGACTCGAACCACTCCCTAAGCAGATACTTCCCTCTTCAACCCTGGCTTCCTGAATGGCTTCGGCACCTTTTCTTCCTCCTCTTACCCACACTCATACGACACCCCGCCTCCCTATTCAATCAATCCCTTCGGAACGATGATCGAACTCGTTGCTCCCCTTTCGCAATCCATCTCCCCACTCCATTCAGCACACGATATAGGGTATACTCGCCGGAGTTTACGACGAAGGAGTCGTATGCTCCCACACCGGCAACATTGGTTAATCCCGGGCCGAGCAGAGGAAGGTAGAAACGTGGGGGGGTACAGCGTACTCTGGCTCTCCTGAACAACAGCAAGTCCTGGCTTCAGGACCGGTGATGTTTGATTCTGCATGGCCGTACGACCATCCTCAACAGCAGGTAGAGAATGATGTGTACGTGCAGCAGGGGTATATGAAGTACGATAGCGAGTATGGTGGACAAGATGTCGAGGCGGGTAGGTAGTGGCGAATGTGAGGGAGATTTGGACGAAGAGGTTGCTTGGGTTGATTCGAGGAGAGGAGGAGACGAGGTGTGCCTTTCCTGCAGCCTGCACAGAATCATTTCCTCAGGCGCCCTTCGAGCGCACTCGATTCATCCACATACAGCTCGTGCACATCCAGGTTTGGAAGGCCAAGTAATCCGCGCTAGAAACCTTCCACTGTTCCCTAACCTCTTCACCCTCCCGCACCAGCTGGAGGCTTGGATACACCTTAAGATGGACTTGGACCCACTCCCCGGAGTAGATACTTCCCTCTTTGACTTCGGTTTCCTCTCCAGCTTCGGCTCCTCGACTGAAATCTATTGGGTAAAATTTATCACTTAAGAGCTGTCAAGTGGTCCAATTAAAGCGACCCACTCCACTACTGCCTGAAGTAGGTGCACAACAAGGACACAATTAAGCACAAGGCAGCAAGTAACGTCGAGGATGAGGAGATGGGGAGCTTCGGAGCCGCTTTGGATAGGTAGAAGGTGTGCCCTGGATATTTGCCGAGACCGCTGATGTGCGTTAACGCGTTAAGTGCCTCGTTTCTCCTATCAGCGCAAGGAGCTAGTCCCTACATCGGCCATTAAGCATATACAAACCCACCGGGTACATATCCTATACAGCGCCAACTGCACTTTTAGACCACAGATACAATTAGAAGTAGACGCTAAGCGTCTGCCATCCACTCGCTTTTCACTCGCTTCTTATTCCAGTGTAGTATCTTAAATATAACTCTTTATCAACCTCAATAAATATTCCTCACTCGTCCTGTCATATTCCCGGAATTAACGCCCCACCAGGGCAAGTGTCCAGTAGCACTCCTGTCTGGCAAACTTTTTGCCATTCGCAAAATCCATCCAAATTCGACCTCAATTATTTTAAATATTGACTGAACATTTTGGCTGTCGCAAAATGTTCACTATTGGTTAGTGAAAAATCGTAGACAAATATTACATTTTGTACATATTTTGTATGAATACAAATGATTCTTATTGTTCTAATTTTAGCTTCATCAAAATAAGTGTCAAATGTAACCTTGTGAACATGTTTTGACCTCACGCAAAATTTATTGTTTTGCATGACTGCAAAACCCATGCAGAATGAAACATTTTGCTTTTGCTCTTAAAATAACAGAACTGCTGAACCCGTTATTTTAAGAGAAAAAGCAAAATGTTTCATTTTGCACGGGTTTTGCAGTCATGCAAAACAATAAATTTTGCGTGAGGTCAAAACATGTTCACAAGGTTACATTTGACACTTATTTTGATGAAGCTAAAATTAGAACAATAAGAATCATTTGTATTCATACAAAATATGTACAAAATGTAATATTTGTCTATGATTTTGCATCAGCCAATAGTGATAATATTGCATCAACCAAAATGTTTAGTCAATATTTAAAATAATTGAGGTCGAAGTTGGATGAATTTTGCGAATGGCAAAAAAGTCGCCAGACAGGAGTGTAGGTTAGATTATGAGTGCCGTCCATGTGAATAGATACTTAGTAATCTGATGCCATCAACATATGTACAGCAGTGCATGTACAGCATACGCCTCTCAATCATAATGCATAATCACTCATCGATTGCTTTCAAGTGAGTCGATAAACCATTCAGCTAACAAGACGCTCGTTTCTTACGTTTTATTAAGCTCAGGATCACTCATGGACTCTCCATTCCAACAATACCTCCGTACCAACTATGTGCCTACTGTCGACGAGGCAAAGCAAATTCAGGACGTATTGGAGATCTCAGGCCACGGCCTTCATTGTATTGACACTGAGATCGACAAGCTACAACGGCAATTAGACCTGCTTCAAGAAAAACGCTCGGGAATAATCAACTTTGTTGAACAGCATAGAGCTTTGTTATCGCCTGCTCGAAAGCTTACTCAGGATATCGTCGAAGAGATATTCATAGCTTGCCTTCATCAGTAAATCTGACAACGCATTATTTTGATCTTTCATCACGTTAGCTTTTACGCGTGACATTTACTTTCAAATTCCGGCTTAGCTTCTCCTTCCGCACCATTTCATGTCCCGACGTTCGCTTTTCTGCATCTTTCAATGCTTTGCTTCCACCACGAACTTTCGCTTCAAGGGGCTTGCTTATTTGCGTTCGCAATTCGATGCCCAACTTTCGAGTTCTCTTTCAAACCAACTTTGAAGTCACAAAGTGTCTTTCACGAGATGGGCTCCAATATGCTGGACATAGTACTACAGATGCACAGGAGATTGTTCCAGCTGGAAGTATAATTCCTACAGTGCTGAGTAGCCATATTACCGTGCTCTAAATTACTCTCACTGACCTTATATTCCCTTAACTTAGTCACTGTCAATGCAACATGCTCACCACTCACCGGCACACTCACTAACGCCACTCACCAACGTTCTATA
The DNA here is from genome assembly GCA_025738555.1 of Cyathus striatus. Lineage (NCBI taxonomy): Eukaryota > Fungi > Basidiomycota > Agaricomycetes > Agaricales > Nidulariaceae > Cyathus > Cyathus striatus. The sequence continues at coordinate 2,185,713 of JAOVFP010000018.1, forward strand.
GCAGAACTATCACCACTTTTTAACTTCAACTACCTATCCCTCAGGTCTCAACACTCGCCATTGCATGGTGCACACCAATCCTTTGTCTAAGTTTTCTTGTCAACACAAGAGCTGTCGAAATTGAAATGTGAAGGATCTGGACAAGCCCTGGTCCCAGTAACCATTTGATGTCGAGAGTCGAGACGTCGAATAGCCTCTAATAGCCGAGACGGAAGGTGTTGGGTACCTGAAATCACGCCATATTTTTTAAAACTCCAATTCCGAGTGTACTCTGGACTTAGTTGGAGCCCAACCAAAGCCCAACGAGTTTTAACCTTCAACCTTCACTAGCACCCCCCGCCCACCTTCACTACCAATGTTCTCCATGCACCCGGGGCCACACTCAAATTGAACACGACAGGTACGCGGCGATAGTGAATGCCATAAAATCACTAAATCACCCAATGTCCTTTAGACAGTTTCCCACTCGTCAACCAGCGTGTGTTCAAGCTCACTGACCCTAAAGTTGAATGCTAAGTTCAAACTTTTACTTAATCCAACTAATTTTTCGGTGAACGTACAGTAGCTTGATAGCTCTTTTTGCAAGAACATCATAATAACTGTAAGCATTGTGCTATCAGGATGTCACCCCCGCGGCTTGCAATGGCTTGTGAGTACTGGTTAGGCAGGTGGTTGAGATGGTGGTTACTTTGAGTACGTCTACTATGTTTTTATGAATGGTATTCAATTCTAAACGCCATTCTAAGTGATAGCTCCTTTGAAACCTGGAGGTTAGTGATGCAGGGGAAATGCGACAAGAGAGAGGTGAAGTTGGGCTATATATGAACCGAGCGGGAGAATATATCGGTTCTATATTCATAATTATTGTATAGACTACATATATATTCTTTTATACTGTTGTTTTAATATAACCACTAAATTCAATGATTTTATATCGATATTGCCCAATAAATACGGCCGCTTTTAAAATATCCAGGCATATTCAACGTTTCCTTTCTGAAGACAACAAAGCTTTGAAAGATATCGGTAGTTACTTTCAGCATCTTTTCAGGGGCTTTGAAATATGATTTTGGCGTTGCGAAGCTTGGCGCGACGTTAATCGAAAATGACCTATCGTTAGGAAGTCATGTCACGTTGATGTCTTTGATGTCATTAATATCGCTTCGGACTTTTAAAGACATCAAAAGATAAAAATAATGCGATGTCAGATTTACTGATGTTCCAGAAGATCGAAACCCTTATATGAGTGCTATGGAAGCTCCAGTGCTATTAACTCGGATCTGCAGTTCGTGGAGGAGAATTGCCCTTTTTACACCACGGATATGGTCAGCAATCTATATTGCTCTTCCTGATATTATAAGAGGAGAATACCCAGTACCAAACTATCTCTCGATGGAGGAAGAACTCGTGATCCAAACATTAGATAGGCAGCAAGCTGCTGTAAAGGAATGGCTCGGCAGGTCTGGAGCATGCCCATTGTCAATATTCATTTATCCAATCCATGACCCGAGTTTTCCCACTTATAATAATAACGCTGAAGCTGAAGCGTATTACAACACTAAGCAGAAAATCCGGCTACTACATCAGCAATTTTTCCATGACATCATATTCCCTTACCATCAACGTTGGTACAGCTTGGATATCTCCTTCATGGATACTCTACGAGGAAGTTTGCTCGAGATTGGACTGAAGACTGAAGACCTGAAAATTTTGAAGGAACTCTGTATCACTCGTAAAGTACAACATGGATCGGAACAACCGGGGTTTCAATGGAAGGACATTATTTCCTTTTTATCTTTGAATGTCACCTCCGCCAAGTTTTACAACATACCCACCCACTCTTCAGATATATATTCTGTCCCGCTACATGCAGGCTGGGGACGGCTTACAGAGCTGAACTTATATCTGGATCAGGGTCACTTTATTAGCACAAATCTGACTCATTTTGCATTTGCCATTATCTGCCGCTGCCAATTGTTAAAGACATTGAAGTTGGGAATAAGCTTCATTGGACGCTATGGTAATTCAATCTCAGAAGAAAGTGGAGGCAATATCACCCTTCATCATCTAACGACATTGAGCCTCGCAGTACCCGCATCAACTGGTGTCTTGAACTTTTTGAAGCGCTTATACCTTCCTTCGATAGATGAATTAAACATTCAAGTTTATAAAAATTATAACGATGATGTCTTTGGAATTTGCGAAGAAATCGTAAAGTCACTGCTACGTATCCACGGAGGTTGTCATTCTTTGGTACTACATGTACCTGATTGGCTGAACTCCACCGAAAATCTAGTGCAGGTCCTTAAATCCATGCCATGTCTTAAATATCTGAAGGTCTCGTCAAACGATATTAACACTTATCAATGGGGCCCGCAAACCGAATGGTCGGGCCTACCAATTCAAACACATTCTAAGGATATCATCAACGATGATCTACTGCATGCACTCACACCACTAGGGAAAGAGTATTCCGATATAATTTGCCCCCAGCTAGAGGGACTCGAATGCGATACTGGCATATTGACAGGCATCACAGAGTCCACCCTAAAAGATTTTGTGAAGGCTCGCAAAGGGGACCAGCGAATCGCCTCTCTTCGTCGGTTATCATTATTCATCAACGACTTTAAGATAAAAGAAAATCCTAAAGACGAAAAACTGTCGTTGGGAACAGATTTCGCTGTTTTCTTTAGAAAGCCTGCCAGACGCGCTTTGGATTCTAATTTGGGGGGCGCTGTAACACATCAGTTCGATGTAAATCCCGCCCCTATTGAAGTTTACACTGAAATATAGATTCGTTACGGTTTACTTATCCACACTGTATGAAATCACTATATAGGTTTCGTAAGAAATAAATTATTCTGAATCGTGACTCAGCAGTAGGCAATCATTGGAACCAAGGATATATCCCTCACGCACTGAACATATTTATGGTCTTCCGCGCCGACTTTGTATGACAAATCACGTCCCGGGTACTATCAAAATGAACCACGGCTCCCTCTCGAAACTACTAACACAAGCTCGAACTCGACCCCCGAGCAGAAAGAATCCGGGACCATCGTGCACATGCAGCCAAGAAGGAGCATAAGAGATTGTACCCCAACTACAGGCTATCCTGTATACAACAAGAACATGAAGACAGAGAAGAGTGACGGGAATGTGGAAGAGGCGAGGAGGCGAAGTTGTTACTGGACGAGAAGGAGGGTGATGAGCTGGCGCGCCGCATGCTGTGTTGGATCTTGATCTGATGAGGGTGAGTCCTAGTGGAGTGATGCCTCCTATGAGGCCGTCCAGCATCCCTTTGCCAGTGGATTGTGGTGCTTTCGGTGGTGTCACTCTATGCCTTTCCTCCGACCTACGCAGAATCCGTTCCTCCGCCGCACTCCGAGCGCATTCGATTCCAGCCCATATAACCCTTACGCATTCGGATTCCGCAGACCAAGCAATCAGCGCTGATAAGGCGCTGGCAACCTCCCTCCGGATTCGGCTCTTCCTCTTCGTCGTATACCTAGTACGAAGCACCACCACCATACTCAATCAACCCATTCGGAACAATAAACAAACTCGTCTCTTCCCTTTCGCACTACATCTCCCCACTCCAGGTTTCGCAAGATATGGAAGTGTTTTCCCCGGAGGAGATTCTTATGCCTCCACATCGGCGACGCTCGTGGATCCTGAGAGTCCGTGGCCTGGATCTGGATCGGAGAGGATGGTAGATGTTAGGAATGGAGAAAGCGAAGGGGGTACGGCGTACTCTAGCTCTCCTGAACCCCTCGAATCGCACAATACCCAACCTATGTTAGCCCCAGTACCCGTGATGTTCAATTCTACCTGGTCGTACGAGCATCTTAAACAGCAGGTATACAACGATATGTATGCGCAGCAGGGGTATATGGAATATGAGGGGGAGTATGGGCGATACTGTACTAATTGAAATACTTCGGCATCCTTGGGTGTGCGTGACAGCCCCAACCACTGAATGCCTTCGTCAGTTGTCAATTTCCGACGTGACAATTACTGATATTTCGGCAGGTTAACTTACTAATCTATTTCTTTTTGTAAATCTTAATGGTGTAGTGGTATTTCGTGGTGATTTTGACGCATTTGAAGCGTTGACATGAGCAGGTGGTCGTGAGTTTGATTCTATCTCGTTAATATATATTTTCTATATATCTCTGGTGCACATGTTAAGTATTCTGGCTAAAGACGGTAACTACTATTGCCGCTGTCAGACAGTACCATTATTACCATATGGTACGAGTATGTAATTGCAAGAATTCTTCTTTGCAATTCCGTACCACGTACACATGGCTGCCCAACGGAAGGAGGCAGCCCTTTCTATTCCTGGTGCCCTTCGTTCTCTAATTGTACCAAAGCCCAATAATTCTATCCTTGAACTACTCCACATTCTACTACCAACCATACACGTTACAACTTACCGATATTTTTGGCACCATCATGATGAAGATACCTCAGACGTTGAGTAAGTACTTAGAATTGATTTACCATATGTATATGATTGCTAATGTACTAACGGAAGTGATTCCCCGGGTTTTGAGACTTGAAATCGAAGGTTTTTTGAACCGTTTGAACTTTCGTCAGTTGCCGTCGTGACGCGTGACATGTACCAAATTTCGGCACGTCAGGTAGCTCCGTGACGCGTGACTGCCGAAGTATTTCAATTAGTACAGTATGTTGAGGCGAGTCAGGCTTTTGAGAGTTTGTGGTGTGCGCCTGGCGCTAAGGGGGGGTTTCGGTATCATTATTCGTCTGTTTGTGTGGGTTTTTTGTTTGCTTTTTGTTTTTGTTTTTGCTTTTTCCGCTCCGTTCCGTTATGTTCATGTTCCATCGACCCACCTCATACGGTTCTATTATGAATACCCCGGCTCTATGAATACCCACTCATTGATCTCGTTTCTTTTATATATATATCATATCATATCGTCTCAACCCTGTAGCGCTTTAGCTTTAGCCTTCCGTCTCGTGTCTCGTATCATTTTGAAGTGTGGCGATATAATCTCGTCACGAAAGCGCCAACCTCTCGGCAATCATCGCAGTGAAGGATACACTCCCCGCCTTCTTCTTCCGCACTGGCTTTGTGCAACAAAATGATGTCCCTGGTGCTATCGAAATGAACCACGGCTCCCTGTCGAATCTACTAGCACAAGTTCCGACTCGACGAGTAGAAGGAATCCAGGACTGTCGTGCAAATGCAGCCAAGGAGGAGCATAAGAAAGTACACTCACACTACCGGTAGCCTGTCCACAACAAGAACAAGAAGACGGAGAAGAATAAACGGAATGTGGACGATGGGGAGATGTGAGAAGGCGGCGCAGTTGTTGGAGGAGGGGGAAGAAGGGTGATGAGCTGGTGCATGTTGTGTTGGATCTTGACCAGATGAGGGCGAGTCCTCAGGCTAGGGCTCCTCCTAGAAGGCCCGTCAGTGTCCTGCTGCAAGTGGATTATGGTTTTGGTGTGAAATTGCTTTGCTTTCTGTACCTTTCTTGCAGTACTGTATGCTCAGAATCAATTCCTCAGGTGCCCATCGAGCGTATTCGATTCGTCTGCATACAGCCCGTACTCATTCGGGTTTAGAAGGCGTGACCAGCGCAGGCAACCTCCCCCTCTTCCCTACCCCCTTCACCCACCTGCACCAGCCACACGCTTGGATACACCTCAAGATGAACTCGTACCCACTCCTCGAAGCAGATACTTCCCTCTTCAACCTCGGGTTCCTCTCCGGCTTCGGCTTAAGGATGGTCAAGTAGTCCAATTGATGTCATTCCTGCATTAACTTAGGATCCACTGTTTATCCTTTTGTTTTCTTATTTTGTGTGCTTTCTACGTATTGAGTTTCAATATATTCAACGAGAGGTTTCTGTTAGCCAAGGCACAGTGACTTTGTGGTACTTATGGACTTAGCTAGTTGTTGGTTGCCATTCTTCGGCCCGATCTTTCTTTTATTTTCTTGTACGTCATAAGTAACTTTTGTCGACGTATTGGCAATCACGATGTTTATGTTAAATACATTACAGCTGATTCCAAAATCCTAGGCCGTTTCTAAAAATTCTAGCATATAGCTTCACGTGCTAAAATGACATCATGTTACATATTTGGTTAAGTGCTCCACGGGCGGTACTAACTACCATAGTCCGGACTTCAGTTCTCTGAGCCCCCACTGTGTGAATACGACGCACTGAGTGCTGAGCACGCCACCTCCAATAATGACGAAAATGCAACATAAAAATCCTACCTACCCTTCCGACGAGAGCACTTTAAGTCATGGACACTGAGGATGAGTGTAAGTAACATCGTTGGAGCCCGGGGGGCAAGGTGGGGCTCGGGTACCACATTTGGAAATTTCTCAGCACGTGGAACATGTGTGTATTCTTGAAAACGGCCTAGGATTTTGGAATCAGCTGTAAGGCAATGTGACTTAACGGTACTTATGTACTTAGTTAGTACCTGGCCTTAGCTTCCAACAATGTGCTCATGTGTTTATTTATTTTATTTTTCTTGTGCTTTCGATATATTTTTTATCGATGCACTACACTGTATCACGCTGTTTATGTTAAGTATGTTAAGCACGGTCAAGGCGAGAAGGCTTGATGGTAATCATATATTTATCCCATACTTGGTCATCTGTTGCCTTTCAGGATCCACGAGTGTTATTTCTCTTTTCTTTCTTGTGCAGCAGTGCTTTCTAAGTCTCTTTTACCGACATACCAATCACGCTGTTTACGTTAGGGGCCGTGGGGGAAGAACTTTTTAAATACTTGTCTTTTATAGATGTACCAATCACGCCGTTTATGTTGAAAACCATCAAGGCGTGATGACTTAATGGTACTTATGTACTTATCCTGGTTGTTCGTTGCCATTGGTTGTGTATTATACTGTATAGCATATCTTCTCTTTTTTTGCCCGTGACCTGTAAGGATTTTTCATCCGCATACCACTGAATCACAGAGTATAGATTAAGCACTGTCAATGTATGGCAACTTAATGGTACTTATGTACATAGCCAGTACTCATTCATTGGTTGTTCAATTCCTTGATCACATATAAAATTGGTTCTTGTTTTATCTTGTTTTAGATATGCTCAATGAACTGTTTCTGTTAGCCGAGACGCAGTGACTGGTACATGATTCTGCAATGTTTCTTTCTTCCTTTCTTTATTATGTGTTTTAAGTATCGAGTTAGTTCCGATTGAAGTAGTCAGACTTGGATTTGACTTCTTCAGGTACTTTATCGCCGACGTCCTAATCAATGATAACTTTCTTCAAGTTCTGGTTGGATACATTAAGGCACGATAACTTAATGGTATGTAATTGTCTAGCATCCAGTTGTTGATTGCCTTTTCTCCTGGATGTGTCTCGATTTTTTCTTGTGTTTTCTATATATCGAAGCTAGGTATATGCACTGAGCAATCCGATTAAAGCAGATGGCTTGCTTTTCTTTTCTTTTCTTTTCTTTTCTTTTTCAAATGCTTTCTAAGTATCACATTTAGAAATTCTCATAGAGCAATCCAATTGAAGTGGCGGGTTCATAGTAAGCACATGGCTTTGACTTGCTTTACTTTTTGTTGGCGTACTAATGATACTGTCTCAGTAAAGCACTATTCATTTCATCATGAATGCGTGACACTGTGGTCGCTCTGCACAACTAGTACAGTGCATAATAGAAATACATAAGAATGGCAGCTTCTTCTTTCGAAAATAATATTTATGTTTGAAAGGAAGACGAGCCATAATCCCAACAAAACCAGGAATATAATTCGACCCTAACATAACACCAATAACCTGGCTCATCACCTTGTACACTCATCTTTTCACAACCTCCGCCCCTTCTCCAATCCCCATGAGAAAACACCACCCACAGGTAAAAGCGGTCGCCGGGATATATACTCTGCCCATCCAACACATCCATGTTATTTCACACTGACCAAATTCCTCTGGTGGTCTTAAGCTTCAAGGACTCCCACCTTCGCCACTAACATTCCGAGGCACATATGAACTCCAGCTCAACTTCAAGTCAGCTTCAACTTTCAACTTGTTCAAGTACTTCAGTCACACGGTCACACTTGTTTACATTTGTTCACTTCCAAAGGCTGCTGACAAATATTTGCACGAACGCTGTCCCATCCAACCCTGCGCCGTATCTTCTCTAACCTGCTATTTCTCTCCCTCGTACGCCCCTGTTCACCACACTTTCTAATGCCAGTATCGAGGAAAAGTCTGAATCAAGTACTTATCATCGCCATAGCATGTTGACACTCGTGCGAACTCACGTCCTGATGCAATCCGAGCCCCATGACGACGGTAAGGTAGAGAAGAAACTGAAGGGGGAGTGGCGGATGTGAGGGGATGGGCTGCAGATATTGGCACATGAACAAAGCTGTCTCCCTCTGAGAGTCTCTCTTCCTTCTTTCGCTTCCTTCTCTCTCACGACGAGGACGAGGAATGCAAGATGCCAACATCTTGTATCAGCACACCCGGTATGTCTTTTTTATTATCTTATACAGTGTACTAACACAGCACAATATCCGGCTAGACTAGGGACATACTCCTCCCTAAAGGCACATACAAATACCCTTCTGACAACTCAGACTCCAAATGCCTGACATCTCCTCTTCCCTCTTCTTTTCCCTCCACCTCTCTCCCACTCCTCCACCTACACGAAAACGCCAACTCTCAGGCAATCATCGCAGCCAAGGATATATATCCCCCACTCACCGAATGCATTCATGCTCTTCCGCACCGACTTTGTACCACAAAATCACGTCCCTGGGGCAATCGAAACGAAGAACGGCTCCCTCTCCAAAATCATAGGCTGGTGCAAGCTCCTACCCGAGCAGTAGAAAATCTGGGACAAGCACACAGAAACTGCCAGTAAGAGCCTACCCCTAGCTACCAGTTCAAGCTTGTACACAACAAGAACAAGAAGACAGAGAAGTGTGGAGGAAATGAGGAGGCGGAGATGTGAGGCGGCGCAGGTGTTGGAGGGGGAGGGAAGCGGATGAGCTTGCTCAGGCTGTGTTGGATCTTAATCGGATGAGAGCATCCCCCAGGCTACGGTGCCGCCCATAAGGCCGTCCAGTGTCCCGCTGCCAGAGGATTACGGTTTCGGTGGTGGAATTGCTTTGCCCTCTATGCCTTTCTTGTAGCCTGCGAAGAATCAATTCTCAGGCGCCCATCGAGCACTTTCGATTGGTCCGCATACAATCCGTACACATTCGGGTTTAGAAGGCGTGACCAGTGCTGGCAATCTCCCCTCGTCCTTACCCCCTTCACCCACCCGCATCAACCGCAGCCTTGAATGCACCTCAAGACGGACTCGAACATACTCCGCGAAGCGGATACTTCCCTCTTCGACCCTGGCTTCCTGAACGACTTCGGCACCTTTTCTTGCTCCTCCTGAAGCCTCCGGTTCATATAGTACTGTAAATTTAAGAACCTGTGGTTTGACGTTCAAGTTGCCTATTGGTTGAGGTGTTAATCATGTGTTTATGTTGAAAACTGTCAGGACACGATGGCTTGGCAGTATGTACTTACACTAATAACCAATGAGTCGCTGATTGCCATCCTCGGCTTCATCTATCGTTTCTTCTGCTTTGTACGTATCGAGGTTAGATATCCAGTGAGCGGTCCGATTGCAGCCAGCTCATATAAATACTGCAAACTTTTTGACTTCTTTACTTTTTTGTTGGCGTGCAGTAATCTTGCTGTTTACGCTGAAAAGTTGTCAAAGCATGATGACTTAACGGTAACAGATATCCAATTGTTGGTTGTCATCGTTCGATACATATTACAGTCTTGGATGAAGTGTTGTTTCTATTACTTTCCTTTTCTTCTTGTGCTTCCAACTTTATCAAGTTTAAACTCTGCTCATTGCTTGGCAGTGAGTGATCGTATTGCAGTGACTGGCTCATATACTACAATTTTTGACTTCTTTACTTTTTATTGACGTACCAATCACGTTGTTTACGTTGAAGAATGTAAAGGCGCAATGAATCAGAGGTAAGTATATACTTATAGTCTTATAGTCATTGATTGCCATTTGCTGGATGTTTTGTTTTTGTTTTGTTTTTGTTTTTTCTTCATATCGAGTTTAGATACATCCTAATGATGTGGCCATCTCAGATAACTGCACATTTAAGCAACGTTTACTTCAAATTTTTGTGGATGTACTAGAGTAATCACGTCGTTTCAGTTAAGTATTGTCAAGGCAGAATGACTTATTAGTGGTATGTACTTGCCCAGTAACTTGAAGTTCTCCATTGCCATACTTCTACCATTAGCACGTCTATTTCTTTTCTATTTCATGTGTTTTCTAATTATCGAGTTTAGTTGTGCTTAGTGAGCTGTTTCTGTTAATGACCGCCAAGGCACAATGGCTTAATGTACAGTAAGTAGTATTCAACGGCTATCCAATCGAGATACTGGTATCCCTGGTCCAATCTTTCCCACCCACTTTGGAGTCCCGAATCCTAGCCCCAGCTGCACAGTTTACTTTTCCATGCATAGTCGACACATAGGATAATTTGACACATCACACTTCGATCTTGCTTTCGGGAAACATCCGCTTGTCGATCTCTTTTTCTCACCAAGGCAGGTTAGCTAACTAAAATTAGACGTACCATAACTTTGTGGATAGTAATCTGATGACATCAGCATATGTACACCACTATATATATAGTATCCATCCGATACCCCTCTCACTCATAATCATCTCATCGATTGCTTTCAGGTGAGTCTATGTAGATACAATCCAGCTAACAAGATGCTCATTTCTCACGTTTTATTTTGGCCTAGGCTCGCTCATGGACTCTCCATTCCAACAGCATCTCGGTACTAACTATGTGCCTACCGTAAATGAGGCAAATCAAATTCAGGACTTATTGGAGATCTCATGCCAGAACCTTCGTTGTATCGATGGTGAAATCGACCAGCTGCAACGACAAGTAGATCTGCTTCAGGAAAAACGGTCGATACTACATGGCTTTGCTGAACAGCATCGAGCTTTATTATCGCCTGCTCGGAAGCTTACTCAGGATATCGTCGAAGAGATATTTATAGCTTGCCTTCCAGAAAATCGCACTCCTTATATGAGTGCTATGGAAGCTCCAATGCTATTAACGCGGATCTGTAGTTCATGGAGGAGAATTGCTCTCTCTACACCACGGATATGGTCAGCAATCCATATCGTTCTTCCTAATATCATAATCGAACAACAACCAGTACCAAACTATCATGTTAAGGCAGAAGAACTACTGCGGAACACACTAAATAAGCATCAAGCTGCTGTAAAGGAATGGCTCGATAGGTCTGGAGCATGTCCGTTATCAATAACCGTTTCTCAACCTGATGACATGAGTCCTCTATATACTGAAGATGCTCAAGCATATTACAATACCATGCGAAAAATCCGACAGCTGCATCTTCCGTATATCTATAACACAATAATCCCTTACCACCAACGTTGGTATCATTTGGATATAGTCTTTTTCACGGATACTTTGCAAGGTTTTCTCAAGATTGGGTTGAAGGCTGAATGCCTAAAATCGTTGAAGAAGCTCCATGTATCTCGTCAGTGGCTTTATTCGCATGATACATCAGAAAATGAATGGGAGGAGACGATTGCTCTTCTTCCTTTGCATGCCACTTCTGCGACATTTTATAATCTTCCAGTTGGCCCCTCAGATTTATATTCCATTCAGCTACATGCAGGTTGGGGTCAGCTTACAGAGCTGAACTTATACTTGAACGAGGAACCCTTAACTACTATAAATCTGGTTGATTTTTCATCCACCATTATTTGCCGCTGCCAATCTTTAAAGACATTGAAGTTGCGCATAATCACATACATTGCGGATGATGTTTCAGTGCCACAAAGTGCAGATGGCATTGTCCTTCCACATCTGACGACATTGAGTCTCTCACTACCTTTAACAAATAGTGCTTTGAACCTTGCGAAGCGCTTATATATTCCTTCGATAAAGGAATTAGATGTTCAATTTTCAGGATTGCATGATAATAATGAAGTTTTTGGGTTGGCTGAAGAAATTATAAAGTTGCTGTTACGTGTGCATGGAGATTGCCTTTCTTTGGGACTCTATTCACCGGATTGGCTATACTCCACTGAAAATCTGGTGCATCTACTTAAATTCATCCCATATCTTAAATGCCTAAAGGTCTCTTCACAAAACATTACCAACAATAGATGGGTGTCATTATGGCCCGAGTCACATCAAACACGTTTTAAGCATATCATCAACGATGATCTATTATATGCACTCATACCACTAGGGAAAGAGCATTCCGATATCGTTTGCCCCGAACTGGAGGAGCTCGAATGCGATGAAAATATATTAACAAGCATTACAGAGTCTGCATTGAAAGACTTTATAAAGGCTCGCAAAGGGGATCAACGGATTGGAGCTCTTCGCCGAATATCTTTATTCATCAATGACTTTAAGAGAGATGAGGATCCTTTGGAGGAAAAATTGTCATTGGGAACAGATTCTGCTGTATTCTTTAGAAAGCCGGGACGCGTTTTGCAATCTCATTTGGGGGGTTTTGAAACAGATCAGCTCACTGGAAATACTATTCTTACTGAAGTTTACACTGAAATATAGATTTTTTCATGGTTCCTTTCTCCAATTACGAAATTATTAGATTAAAAAAATTAGAAAAACCCATTCTGAGAGGATGGAGAATTCGACGCGTTGCGTATATCTATAATCCAATGAGGTATCATATATCAAGTGCCATCTCAACTCATTCAAAAACCCGTGCTTCCCCCGAACCTTTTTCACGCCATGGGTCTCTGTACGGGTACTCCCACCAGTTGTCGCAGTAGTCTTTTATTCCTTGCATCGAAGTGCTGGTGGACTCTTACAGAGACAAGCTTACAGAGACAAGCTTTCGTACGCGCAGTACGCGTATGTGGAACGTCGGTGCATGGCGGCCCGGTTCGGGACGACAATGATGATGCCAGCACGTATAACTATGTATAAGCGCACGGACCCAACATGGACCCTTGTCCCCACTACGTTCCTCTCCCTCCCCTTTCTTACACACAATCTAACACCACACAGCACCCAATAAAAGGCAGGAACACTGGTATATCCTTCGCCCCAAGCGTAAAACTAGTAATCTACGCCAACCCCTCCAACTCAGACTCCGACTATCCTGCCTTGCACCCCGGCCCTCCCCCAACTCGAATATGCCGACCCCCGGGATAACTCATTCATGTTCTCCCGCGCGCTGCTGACTTCGTTTGCCAGAAACACGTTCCGGCTCCAGGGGTGACGAAACAAACTACGGATTGCTAGCACACTCCCCCTCACGCAGGATAGCTTGGATAGACGAGCCTTGAAAGCTGCTAAGAAGGAACATATGAAACTGTACCTGAACTACTGATTCAGATGTCGGGTAAGGTGGAATCTGGAGGAGGAGAGGGGTGCGATGAGGTTGTTGGAGGGGGAGAAGAGGGGATGCACGCCCAACCAGACCCACCCCCGGAAGCAGAAACACCCTTCGACCACGGCTTTCTCAATAGCTTCGGCTCCTCTTCTTTCTCGTATTCTCAACTGTACGAAGCACCACCACCGTACTCCATCATTCCATTCAGAAAGCGATCTCACTGCTCCCCTCTCCCCGCTCCATTCTGCGCAGGGTATGGAAGTCTATTTGACGGTGTACAGTACGACAGGGAACTCGTATGCCAGTACACCTGCTACGCTCATTGATCCTGATCATGGCCTGATTCCGGGAGAATGGTCTGCCAATCTAAAACCCTCGAAAGTGCAGGGAGTACAGCGTACTCCGGCTCTCCCGAACCACTCGAATCACACACCCCTCAGCAAGTTCTCGTTCCGGTACCGGTGACGTCCACATCCGTAGTGCTCTACTCTGCGTGGTCGTTCGAGTACCCGCAGCAGTAGCAGGTAGCGAATGATATGTACGCACGGGAGTATATAGGGTACGATGGAGAGTATAGGGGAAGTATATCGAGGTGAGTAGGGCTTTGAGGGTTTGTGGTGTGCTGAATCCTGGCTCCACGGGGTTTGAGTGTCAGGATTCTTCTGTTCAAGCGTAGGTTTTTTCTTTGCTTTTCGTTTTCGTTTTTGCTTTTCCGTTCCATTATGTTATTCACGTTTCAGTTCACACTCCATCTCATACGTCTCTACGAATACCCATACACATTAATCACGTTCTCGACATTTCATACATCATATCCCACTGTAGCTTTAGCTTCTCATTTTGTCTCGTTTTAAAGTGTAGCCATGCTATGGGAAGTTAGATGTTTTGGTTTGGTTAGATACTTGAATGTGTAGCTCTATTTAATGTCTTTTGTGAATGTATTATTTGGATTGCTAGTTCGTGCGTGTGTGGGTTTAGGGCTTACTTTTCGTTTGACATGTATCGTGTTGTTTAAGTTGATGACCGTTGAGGCACAAAGACTTAGAGCCTTAGAAGTATGTGTGTACTTATCTACTAGTATCCAGTCGTTGGTTGCCATAAGTATTTGTCTGCGATTGCACAAACGTCCTATCGTGTTTGTCACGAAAACCTAGTTTGCCACTCAACGCATTACAGTGCATGTTAATGCCTTAAGGCATTTCCTGCCCCCCAAGAGAAAGAAATCTTAGACGGCATTGGAGACTTGCGGAGAGCCCCATAACGCACTTTAACAAGTGTGATAACTTGTAAAGTCTAGTACTGAGTCTTACAATGAAGTCGATGTCATTCGATGACTTTTAGGCTTGTACAAGAATGATCCAAAAAGGTAAAATAAATGTTAAAATAACTTTCCAGCATATGCGAAAATTTTCATTGAGTATTAAATAAAAGGTCTTAATTTCTTCTTGCTGTGTACATACGGTACAACTAATACTACTGTCTACGTAGGGAGATAAGTAATACAGATTAGTACACCCGCCACACTAAGAAGAGTACTTACCAGATTATCTTATTGCTTACCTTTAAATTATGTAACTTACCTACAGGCTATAGTTCTTCAGTCAAGTCATAAAGACTTGACGAGCATAATGCCCTTGCTAGTGTCGCCCTTTTATATGTCTTAGGTAGGTGCTTTAGTCAGCACTCAACCGGATCTTGCGTAGTCATGGCTCTAAGTTCCGGGCTGTGTCCTGTTGGGCTTAGATGCTCTAGGCTTGTCCATAACTCTATCTAGTTTTACTTACTGCCGCTTCGCAACGTTAATCCGTGTCACAAACCTTATACAATATACCCATCGTAGTAATGGAATTATATTTCACCATTCATAGAAAATTATTTTATTTCTGGGTAATGGTAAGGTAGACAAGTAAACTGATATCACCAATATATTAAAAGGCTCCTTTAGAGTCAATAAATGCACTCCTGTAATATGTATATATTAGGCATGTTGCAGTGGAATATGGGGGTAGGGTAATATTGCTGTTACCTTGAAATTATGCCGTAATATTAGGGATACCTTAAGATCTCTTGTATAGTACCGATAGCTTTACAATTTACTATAGGAAAGCCCATACCTTACAATGAATTGCGGTCTCATTTTTGTTTTAAGTACTATCTTATAATTATCTTACGGTGCATTATTACGAGAGTAAACAAGAGTCGTCAGATCGTAGAAATATGGACCAGGATCTGAGGGTGTTATCCCTGAACTAATACATATTTGGATGACCCTTGATACGGCATTTGGCCGGCACTGCTTAGCAAGCTTGAAGCAAACAAGTATCCGGCAGCTCGGCATCTTGGCTTCTAACTAACGCACTCGATTCGCATTCCTTTGCATACTTGGTCCTTCAGCGCAACTTCACGAGTCACTATATAATCATATCTGGACTGATTTAGTCGAGTAATTATGTATTTACAAGTAACTTATTATATAAAAGGATCATAGTGTATAGTAGAAGGAGATGTATAAGTATTGGAACGACTATCTACAATTGGCACCATAAGCTTGTGTTGAGAGGGGATATAAAAGGTTGAAGTACGACCCCTACTCTGAGAGGCATACATTAAGCGTAGTATATATCCCGGAACATGAGGATTAGCATTTGAATAAATCCGGCATGGAGATTGTCCGCATATATCCTGAGCGATGGGCATTTAGTTTGACCGCCGAGCATCATATTCTGCTCGAGATGTTAGTATATTACCTTGATAATTTTCCGAAATTCCAAGTTTCATTTGTTCTTCTATAGTGATCTCGTGTGAATGACGGTATTTGAGATGTCGTAGCATATTGTGTTTCCAGTGAGAGTGTTGCGCTGCAACCCAAAAGAGTGTCGACCATATGGTCCATAATTTTTTTTTCAATGTATTGACTGTATTCTTGCATGAAAGTGGTTAATTATACACCCTATAGAATATTATTAGCACATTTATAGTGAATAAAACCAAGATTACCAACTTCCAAACTTTGCTAGGGATTTTACATCACTTTGATGTTTCTCCATTGGCTTTGAACCACGGTTGAATGCATGGCATTGATTCACGTACTGAAAGCACCTTGTGCAAATTATTTCCTTATTTACTGACTCAAAATCTTGCTGTTGGATAGGGGGAGTGTGATCTTCCACGAACAGAAACTGCTCGAGGACATATTGTAACCAGAAGCACTATATGAGACACTAGAATTTGAAGAGAGCGAAGGAGCACATATATGAACAGGAGAACTATGAGACAGTTGAACGTCACCAGTATATATGCTAGATACAGATGTGGGCTGGCATGGTTGTTGAATTTGCGAGAATGAAGCGCGTCAAGAATATGGGACAGCCCATGACACGTTAAGCAAAGGTACGGTGACGATGTGTTGATGAATCGTTCAGATGTTCATGCGCCCGTTAGCCTCTGAAGGAGATTTAAAAAGCTCAGCCAAACAAGTTTGTTTGCTTCAGCTTGGGAGGGGGGTATGGGGGGGGGATACCCTCCGTGGGAACTGGTACGAGATCGGCGGATCTGACGACTCTTGCCTTCCAAGGTAAATAGGACTTTCGTGACATTACCAATCCATTCATTTCCACTCCAGTTCCATTTAGCTTATGTCTCATTTATTCTGACAGCTGTAGAGCTGGCAATCTGCCTGCGATGCGAAACTCGTGTTTTTCATTACCGTTACACATTTCATTCTTACTGTCACTTACTAACACAATTCTCACACATACCACATTCCTTACCTACTAGATAAATTGTCGTACCTACTCTCAGTGAATTCAGGTTTTCGTTTCCCCCCATTACGGTGTTCCAGAACCGCATGCTTTTTCTAATTTCATCAAGGCTTAGCGGTTCTGTGGTAAGCGAAATCGATCGAGCAATCGGGTGATTGCTTGATCGTACAATATACTACGTAACTTCGTCTATGTGCTGTTGCAGTCTGACTCTTAGTCTAATGACACTGTCGCGCGCCCAGTCGCGCTGTTGCCAGCTCGGATCCACCCCAGCGCACATCGCTCTCGCTTTCCCTCTACTTCCTACACTCTCTGGGCCTCAAATTTCTCTTCTAAACGACTAAAAGACATACTCAAGTATCTACAGGGACATTATCTCTTCCTTCAAGACCGTTTTTTCGACTACTGTGATCTTGGCTTTCAGTCTTGCTCGTTCCAAGCTCTACCCACCCCATATCCGTCTTCGGCACCATCATCATTCACAACAATGAGCGCTGCAACTGGGTGCTGGGTGTCCAGGTCATTTGGGAGAACTTCTCGGGTGTAACTGCGGTGGCGCGGCATCATGTATGGTACTGATTCCCCTTTCGTGAAGTGCACCGCACGTTTGCAGTCATGGCTTATCGAGTGTGTTGAACGCTCCTATTCCTAAAGTGTTATAGTATGAGAGGAATTCTATGACTTGGGTGGGGGTAGTGGGTTAGTATAGTGGCTGAGAGTCAATGGTCTTACTAGCATACATGTAATCAACTTTTACCAGAATCCAACCCAATCACATTAACAACTACAATTCCAGCCTTCTTCGCCACTTCATCGCCGCTTTGACACTTAAGCGTAGTACAGGGCAGACCATCAGCGAGCGCGAGATGATGGCAACGGCGTCGCTCCGGCGTAGTAGCAACGATTGTGTATACAGCTAATGGTGAATTGATAGGCATCAGTGTGTGTCCATATGTCAATAATTATGCACTCGTATGTACCTCGGACAATCAACTTGTCCCGACTTTCTGCCCTGAGGATTTGACGACGGAGAAACTCACAGAGTTGAACGCGCTGAGGACCAGGTTGAACGACGACGGCAAGGTGCCACTAGCGTGATAGAACAGTTCACTCGTCATACAGCCATAGTAGGAATCGATCAATGATTTGCGAGCGCCGAGTGCTGAGAAAATTTGAAAAAGCTTGCGGTTCTGGAACACCGTACCCCATTTCAACTCGAATCATACCTCACTAGAACTGGTGGATGGACGACTCGCAACATCTCTTTGTGTTGAAAATATCACCTAGAAAATATCCTCCTCTTCACGGCTCTCGAGCAACACGTTTATCAGGGTCCTGGTCTTCTCCACATAGGAGGTTGCTTAATGTCCAAGTACATTACATATTTCTATTTGATTTGATTTGATTTGATAGTGATTTCAGCTCTATATTAGTAGTAAAAGTGAGCCAAGATCCCTCTAAAATGATTGTATTACCGCCACAGAACTTTAATTCCGTACACTTTACACCTTTCAGTTATTCCCCTTTCCCATATAATGGCTATGGCGCCTAGATATATATATACATCACATATAAACCAGGTCTCAACTCTCAAGATAGCTTGTCTCTGATCTCTTCACAGTTTGTTTTTTCCGTTATGGAGCCTGACTCAGGAGTTGTTTCTGTCCCTACAACTCATACCTCTGCATTCAGCAACGGAAAAGACCAGGTTCTCAGTAACACCGCCATTCTAAATGCAGGTGGTAATATTACTTACTACGAATGGAACCCACTGTGGGGAAATGGTTCCCTCTCTGTTCCTACACCTCTACAGACTGATATGTCACCATCAAGCCTGTTCATGAAAATCTTGAAGCTCATATTCCCTTTTTGTCATCAACAGCCTCATTCGTCACTAATATTGCTCGAACAGCCACCACGCCCGGACTCCGCTGTTTCTTCGGTTTCACAGCAACTTGATTCAGCCTCCCACTCGGTGAAGATTGAGGTAAGCATCCACGTTCTTAGTGCGTGTCATCAATGCCCTAATACAAGGATAGACATACCTAGATGAGTCAGTTAATAATAACTACATGGTGGAATGTGCAGATGGAATGCGTGTTAGCATGGTAGGTCAATAGCCCGAGATATACTTTATTTGCCACTTACCCTTTCCTGCTTTGAAACATGTGTAGACACCTAGCTACAACGCTGAATTTTCTCCCACGGAATCATTAATAAAAGGTCCCAGTGACCGTGAGGTTTACGTTGAGAGTATGTTCCCACGTAATCATGGCTACCCACTGTGGCTTCCTCAACCGGATCGCAACCTCCCACTCGAATATCGCCTGAAAGGTGTTTCTATTGGAGACGTCGGATTCATCACACATAGCGGTGCATTTGACTTCCTATTTAACATTTGGGCACCAGGGTATAATCTATCAGACAGTCTTTGTTCGGTCTCTCCTCCTAAGCTTGCCACATCATTTCGAGAGTCGTTTCCTCCCAGAAGCACGATTTCTAGCATTTCAGATATCGAATGGGAAATGAACGCAAGTACAATGTACGTTTATTTACATACCAGCCAAGTATAAAGTTTATATAACATTTGTGGAATCTTTACAGGGATATTTCCTACAGCTTTGAAAGTGAGAGCAGTGGCGCCATCCTTTTTATGCCTTGTGGGGCTTCAGAAGAAGATTTTATAAATGAGCGGGCACTGAAAAGCTACATTTCTAAGAGTGCCGAATGCTGGTACAGATATGCTTTGAAACAAGGTCGTGACATCGACCGCCATGCTTTATATCTAGTTACAGGATGCATGAAGTCAAATTCATGGGGCACTGCAACATTTAATAGTATTGAATCCAAGCATCAGCGTACACTAATTATTGGCGAGTCACAGCAAGCAGGTGATCCTGCTTATGTATGGAAAAAATCTGGAAAGGGGGCATCATGTCGGACTGGCCCTTCCCCAGACTCCACAACAGATGATACGAGACGATTACCAGCTACTGAAAATCAATGTCTATTCTTGCGGGGCTTTAAGATTTCATTGTCGGAAGATGCTTGGCGGGATATTGAAGACCAGTGTATCGTGCATTATGAACATGTCGATCATTTAGTGGATTTGGATGGTTCAGACAACTGCGAGACCCAGAAACATGCGAAAGGGTCGGGTAGTTCTGTGCATGTGACAATATCCGATAATGCTAGCAGTTTTCCCCTCAAAAAAAATGTGTGTCTCTCAAATCCAATAATAGTTTATGTTTGTACTTCAACTGTTATTTGCAGCCGTTCCATCCCTTGAATGTTATAAATGAAATCATTTTGTCTCAGGTCAGGTTCTGTTTCAATCTGTATTATATAGCTGATAAGTTGATTAATAGATTTCGGGAGCTCGGATTTCAATTATTCATGACAGCCAATGGTGGGCGATTAGTAAATGTAGCAGTGAAAGCAAGGTTAGTGGATGCAAAGTTTAGAGGTTTTATTACTAAATAAATTGAGTACAGAATCAAGAACATTATAATTTTCATGAATTTCACAAATGTATTCAATCAAAGTATATTGTAGGCTATTGTGAAGGTGCTTTGGAGATGTGACGTATTAGCGATCTAATCTAACATAAGCATTACAGAAACAAAAACGTGCACACTAGAGCCAAGAGCAGAGATAGCGTACACGAGCCATGAAGGGATATCATGCGCACCAGTGGCTTTTACGCAGGCTGGGTGTGGTGCCGGGATCCAGATGGACGTCGACCCTCTCGGTATGGAGCAGGGCCCTCAAGATATACAATCCACTGAAACTCGAGCTTCCGGCGTGGCCGTTTATGGCCGACCATATTTCCTCGGGGATAAAACTGGCGATCTACAAAGTTCGGAATTCGTGGGTATACGGGATATGCGGTCCACTGAAACTCGAACTTCCGGCGTGACCGTTTATGGCCAACCATTTTTCCTCAAGGATAAAACTGGCGATCTACAAGGTTCAGAATTCGTGGATATACATGAGCGAATGAAATTGATATATAGTTGGGCGCATGAAGATTCTACTGGGACAACATACATTATATATGACACAACAAGCGGCTCTATGGTATCTCATATGAATCCTCTCTTCACACTTAAATTTGGAGAAAACAATACATTGGGGACCATTACTCTGAGTCCCCACCGATCAGTACCTATGCAAGATTACTTGGTGAAGAGTTCCATGTTTGGCAGGTGTGTTTTCTATTTATACGACTAATCCAAGTACGGTACCGCTAATATTTACTCCATAGCTCTAAAGACCGGAAGTTTGTTGCATCTGATAATCAGGAATACCGGTGGTGTTGGAGACCCACGAATGATCAGGAATGGACAGTAAGTTGTGTATAGTACTGACAACTCGGAATTGCATCAGTTAATAATGGTTGTGGTTCCTACAGTGTACGAATTCTAAAAACTACCTTGTTTCTTGCTATAGTTTGAAGCTCCCCGGAGAACCGGAGCACCGGGGATCGTCTGGATGCATGCTAACCATACATGAACCATTTCAATATCTTGCTTCTGGTATGTTCCCATTCCCTTTTAAATTTATTTATTGCATTAATCTGATACCATGATTCATCTTCAACGATTTAGAGTTGCTTGCATCTTTGATGATCATGCGCCATATCGCAGCACATAGACTCTAACTCGACCGTAGTACTTGACCCGGGACCCTATTACTAACCTCTGCGTTTCACAATATAACATATCAAGCTCAAGACTTACTATTATATTGCGTAGTTACCTCCCCAATGATTACATGATGTGCATTTTAAGAACACCCGGAAGGTATTGTGAGATGAGTGGTATCGCAGTAATAACCGGAGTGCGACGTGCGTGCCAATTTGGTACCAATACCATTAGGTGCTTCGGTCATATTTGTTCACATTTGTCTCAATGGCTGCTGAAGGTGGCAAGTTTCATCTAACGTGACCACAGACCCTTCTGACTCAGACTCCGAATACCCTACCTCCTCCTCTTCCCTCCTCTTCGATCTTCGCTCCACCCACGAAACGAACACCAACACCCAGGCAAGAGAAGAAGCCAAGGATACGTATCCCGCACACCTAACACATTCATGCTCTTTGGTGCTGACTTCATTTGCCAAAGCACATTCTGAGGCTCTCTCTCGAAGGTCATTGGTAATGCTAGCGCAAACTTCTCCCCAAGCTCGGGTTGGCGGGCGAAAGCTGCTAGGAGGAACATAAGAGGCTGGAGGAAGAGAGGAGGTGCGAGGAGGTTGAGCAGTTGGTGTTGGAAGAGAAGAACGGGGACGAGCCGGCGCACGCCGTGTTGAACGTTGAATCTTGACCGGATGAAGGTGAATCTTCAGGTCCAGGCTAGAGTTCTCCCAAGGAGACTGTCCAGTGTGCTGCTCCCTGGGATTATGGTGTCTGCCAGCATTGCGTTGTTTTCTATTCCCTTCCTCCAACCTACACAACCGGCACCCATCCAGCGCATTCGATCCCGCGTACAGCCCGTACACGTTGTGGTTCAGGAAATCTTATGGTTCAAGAGATCATCTAATACCACACAGCACCCAAGAAAAAGAAGGAACACAGGAATATCCTTCGCCTCAAACATAATACTAATGATCTACGCCAACCCCTTCAACTCAGACTACATGACACTCCTCTCTCCCCGGCCCTCCACAAAAATGCCAACCCCCACGACAACTCATTCATGTTCTTCCACTTGCTGCTGACTTCCTTTTCCAAAGCTTTCTGGCTCGAAACATACCACGGCTCTCTATTGGGATTGCTAGCACGCTCCTCCTCAAGCAGGAGATCGGGGATGGACGTGCTAAAGCTGCTATGGAGGAACATAAGAAACTGTACCCGAACTACCGACTCAAATGGGGTGTGTGCTCTGGAGGAAAAGAGGGGTGCGAGGAGGTTGTGTTGTTGTTCTTGGAGGGGGGAGAAGAAGGGATGTACGGCTCAAACTAGACTCGGACCCACCCCTGGAAGCAGATACATCCCTCTTCGACCCCGGCTCCTCTTCCTCTTATACTCAAGCGTACGGCGCTCCATACACCGCACTCCGTTATCCCATTCGGAACGATGAACGATCTCATTGCTCCCCTCTCCCAGTCTTTCTCCCCACTACATTCTGCGCAGGATACGAAAGTGTATTCGCAGGAGCACAGTCCGACGCGGGACCCATATGCGAGTACACCAGCTACTTTGGTTGATCATGAGACCACAGCCTGGTTCCGGGAGAATGGTCGACCAATCCAAACCCCTCGAAAGCGCAGGAGCTTACTCCGGATCCCACTCTAATCCCACACCCCTCAACTAGTCCTTGTTCCGATACCAGTTACGCCCACTCCCGTAATATTCGATTCTGCATAGTCGTTCGACCACCCCCAGCAGTAAGCAGGTAGCGAGTGATATGTACCCGCAGGGATATATGGGGCACGACGGGGGTGGGGGGGGGTTTTAGCATCAGGATTCTTCTGTTGACATGTAAGTTGTTTATGCTTTTAAATCGTTTTATTTTCATTTTCGCTTTCCACTTCCGTTCCGTTATGTTTCGTTACGTTGCATCTACCCCATCTCATACGTCTGCGAACACCCACACATTAATCTCGTTCCCTTTCTACATATCATATAGCTTCAACCCTGTAGCTTTAGCCTTTCGTCCTGTATCATTTTTAAAGTGTAGCCATATACTCTATGTAGTCTCATTATGTTCTTTTTATTGTAAGTAATATAGTTTTAACTTTGGTTTTTGTTCTATGCGAAGTTAGATGTTTGCATTGTTTAGTATCCTGTGAATTGGATTGGTACGAGTTCGGTGATTTTCATTGACGTACTAGTGAAAGTACCGTCGAGGCACAATGACCCAGCGGTATCCATGACTCTTATCATTATGTACTTGTCGTGACAGTCGTTTGCCACATAACAAAGCGTTGTTTTTTCAATCTATCGAGGTTAGATATGCTCAGTCAACGACTCGATTGAAGTAACTGTGAATTTAATCACTTAACTTACTTCTTTACTAATACTTATTAGTTCTTGGTGTACTAATCACGCTGTTTCTATTAGATACATTGAGGCACAATGACTTCGTGGTACTTGTACTTATCCAGTAACCAGTCGTTTGACTGCCATTGATACAAAACAAAGCAATTTCTTTTCTAAGATCGAGTTTATATATAGTCAGTGAGCGATCCGGTTGAGATGCCCAGCTCATATATTACACTTGCATTTGACTTCTTTACTTTTGTTGCTGTTTTCGTTAGAGACTGTCAAGGCGTGATGACTTAACGGTACTTATTCACTTATTCAGTACCCAATAGTTTGAATGTCGTCCATAAGAGCAAGATGGTAATTGTTATTCCTTTTTTCTTGTGCTTTTTAAGTATCGAATGATGTGGTTAGTGAGCTGTTTCTGTTAATGGCCATCAAGGCACAGTGGCTTCTTGGTAATATGCCAATACCCACTGCAGTCCGTCCTTCTTCTTGACCATGCTTTTTCTTTTATCTTCTTTTCTTTTATCTGTGCTTTCTATCTATCGAAGGAACGAGGTTAGTGAACGATCTAATTGAGTAGTCGACTTATATATTGCAAATATAAGCACATGACTTTGACTCTTTATTCTGTTTCTGTTAGATACATTAAGGCGCAATGACTTAGCTGTACTTATGTACTTGTCCAGTACACAGTCATTTAATATTTAATAGTCATTGGCCATTTCTTCGGTATAAAGGACGTACTTGAATTCTGCATTTTTGTATTTGATCCGGCTACATTATTTGGACCGCCCACCGTATATATAAACTCATTACTCTATACTTAGAAGGCACAAGGACATAGGAAGAAAAGAAATAAACACCGGTTTTTACCTCTTTACTTTTTTGTTGGTGTACTAATCAAGTTGTTTCAGTCAAGCATCGTTAAGGCACAATGACTCAACGGTTTGTATTTATACTGTATTCAGTTGTTGATTGCCATTTATAGCTTTCATTACTTTCTTTTTCTTTTTTTCTTGTGCTTTCTACGTATAGAGGGAGGTCAAGGTACAATGACTTAATCCCGCCGGCTCATAAGTTCTTTACGCACTATTTACACTGTTTCTGTTAGTGTTAAATACTGTCATGGCACGATCACTTAGTGGTGTATCCTTGTTCATTACTTCTCCAGTCGTTGATTTCTTTGCACCTCCAAGATCCATCCTGACCATTTATGTCTCCCCTTTTCGTAATTGACTCAACACCCGTACGCAATCAAGTTAATGCTTATACATAACCTGCTTATATCTGGAACCCCAAAACGGTGTATCTACGTGTGCAGTTGCATGTCGGAAGATGGACACATCTTGCATTCTAGCCTCAATGAGTCGGTGCTTCGGAGTTTCACCAACGTCCCGTCGTGTTGGTGATCCATCTATTTTCAATTCTCATTCGAGCATTTCGCTTTTGTTTCCATAGCCTTGAGCAGTACGTTCGCTTCGTGAAACGTGCATGGGAATGTTTGAAAGAGAGTGCTATATACACTTCATGTGGCTTCCAGCTCAATTAACCGTAAAAATTGGCTCACGAAATAATGAATAAATGTACAGCTAGAAGTACGGGATAACCGACAGCGAAATGAGCCTGTGCACGGTTGGAGTCTGTTTAAGAGTAGTGGGATGAGGAAACCGGTAGGTTGCCGACGGGTGTGAGAACGGCGTAAGCGGCATTTTCAAGTTCCCACGCCAAAATTTCTGTACCACAACTGTTCAACGGACCCAGGCTCCTTCCCTAAACTTTCACTGAAACTCTTATCCACAAATGTCTCCATCTCACAGCTATATCAGTCGAGTCGCCCTATTGCCTTTAGTATGAACCACCATCGAATGGCCAGTCTGCTCGTACGCCGATGACCACAGCTGGTGCCCTCCTCCTGAGCAGCCTGGAGTAGATGCAACCAAACAAGTTCTACCACGACCATTCCGTCCAAGAGCGTGGAGAAATTAGGTTGGAACTATTAGGATGGTGCTGCGTTGCATTTGAAGGCGAGGATTCGATGAATACGCACCGCAATGTTGTATCACGCACATGGTCAGATACGCTTTGAGAGGCCTCATGTACTCCCTCACACCGAATTTCGAGCCTCAGACAGTACCCGTACGTGTCCACCGTCTCCCTCTTCATATAACACCGCGTAGTACTCACCACCTCACCAGGAAATACTCCACCCTCCCCACAGGAAACTCCCTCGTGCCCAACGTAACAGGAATAGCCTACACAGACACCTTCGACTCAGACTCCGAATACCCTGCCCCCTCGTCTTCCCCTCTTCGCTCTTCGCTCAGCCCACGAAATGAATGCCAGCACCCAGGCAAGAGAAGAAGCTGAGGATACATATCCCGCGCTGACTCCGTTTGCCAAACAAGTTCCGATCCAGGGACAACCGAAACGAACCACGTATCTCTCGAAGATCATTGGTATTGTTAGCATGATCTCCTCCCCAAGCTGGGATAGACAGACGAAGCTGCTAGGAGGAACACAAGAGGTTGTGCTCAAAGCACCGGTTCAGATGGGGGTTAATGTGCATTGTGGAGGAGGGGGGGGAGCGAGGAGGTTGCGCAGTTGGTGTTGGAGGGGAAGAAGGGGGATGAGCTGGCGTGTGTTGTATTGGATTTTGATTGGATGAGGGCGAGTCTTCAGGCTAGAAATCCTTCAAGGAGTCTGCCCAGTATGCCGCTCCCGGGGATTATGGTGTCTGCCAATATTGCATTGCTTTCTAATCTCTTCCTCCAACCTACACAACCGGCACCCATTCATTGCATTTGATCCTGCGTGTAGCCCGTACACTTTGTGGTTCAGGAGATCAGGCGACCAGCGTTGACAGAGCGCTGATAACATCCCCCTCTTTCCTATCTCCTTCACCTACGAGAACCAGCCGCAGGCTGGCCCTATGAGGATGCCTTTATTTTATGAACACTGTTGTATTGATGGTATGTTATTCCTCAGAAAATGACCTGGACCCCTTCCGTTGTCGTCTTAGACATACTAAACAGTTCTCTATGTCTTCAGTTAACTTCAAGTCTCTATAACAATACCGAATTCTACTCCCTATCTTACTGTCTGGTGTTATTTATCCCGTTTTGCTGCTTCCCTACTGATAACAGTGCTACATGCAGGCAAGAATCCTAATCCGTTTTCCTACTACTCCATCCTGCTCCAAGAATGTACTGCTTCGCCTATCTTTTCTTGATTTAATACTCCCCATTTCCCCTTCCAATTTCGAGGAAGCAGCCCTCAATATCATCATCACTTCCGGACGTCACTGTTTCTCTGATAGAATGATCAGTGGTGGTACTAGAGCTCATATTTACGGGACTCGGTGCGTTCATTTTAAAAGAAGAGGTACAAGGAGGTACACCGGTCTTAGCTCGCCTACATCTTCATTTACTAATAATGAATGATTAGTACGACAAGCCAGATAAGTCCTCTCACCCAGGAGGACTGCCTACCACCGCTCGGTTCCGCTCAATATCAGCAGTAGCACATTCTGCCTGCTCGCAGACACATTATCTCCTCCCTCATTTCGTCCATTCAGTCTAACAAACGAGAAAAACATATTCATGGTAAAGACTTCACGATACAACGCCAAATGCCACTTGTAGTAGATTGCTTACATCAATGTTTCGAGTACGCGCGAGGTTCACAAGTGTGTCTGTTGATTTTATCGGGATGAATAATGAGTGTGCGCTGTCGTCAAAGTTCTTGCTCTGTCGCTGCGCTGCTAATGTTTTAAGCCACATAAGCTTGCGTAGCTCCGTACTCCCTGTTGAATACCGTGGCTTCTATTCTATATAGCAGGTGAAAACAGGACTCAGCAATGGAACAGGCTAAAGTGTCGTAGTCGATGTACAATGAGAAATAAAGTTGTTGGTCATTATAATAATATAAACATGTCATTTAGTATGCAATAGTCCGATCTTCATCAAGTTTGAGAGGCGAGTAAATATATTATTGAAGATAAGAAAAGGATAGCTCTAAATTTAAACATGTGTTGATTCAGCAAGCTCGTCATATGGATAGTCGCAAGTAACCATTGTATCGACGTCGAAGTCATGTACTATATCGCAAGTCGTCGCGTTAGCTATTCCGTGACTATAATCAACAATTAAATCGAAGCTTGGAAATTGAATAAAATAATACGCCTACTCGTTTTTCATGTGTTCCTCTAACAGTATAGCAAAGCTACTTTTTTCTTTACAATGAGTACAGATGAAACGGC
Source organism: Cyathus striatus (assembly GCA_025738555.1). Lineage (NCBI taxonomy): Eukaryota > Fungi > Basidiomycota > Agaricomycetes > Agaricales > Nidulariaceae > Cyathus > Cyathus striatus. The sequence continues at coordinate 2,214,150 of JAOVFP010000018.1, forward strand.
TTATCGAGTTTTCGTTCCAGTGCAGAGATGTATTCGCTTTCTCAAGGAGAAATTTGACTTCTCTTTGAACGTATCATCCGTCATCAACGTGAAATTGTACTGTGAATCCCTGTGGGCGTATAAAGCGTGAAATATCTTTGAATACATTCAGTGTCTAGCAAAACTTGTGCGATACATATATAAAATATGCTTACCGCTTCTCTCCAGCGCATGCAGCATCGGGAGCCCGATACAGTAGTGCATATTTTGCAGAAAAATACAGGATCAAGGTTGTCCATGTCTAGACTCGTTGCCACGTAGGGATCAAGACCGCAGAGGGATACAACGTCTTTGGCGACTTTGTGACCCTTGGCATTAAATATGATCTGACCTTGTGAATTCCATTTCGTTTCCAGCGAATATAAGGCAATTGAATCCAGGTCATCATGGCATCCAACTTTCATAGCCATTGGTACGCTGGCTCCGTCATGGATTAAAGCACGAGGATAAGAAATCATAAAGCACCTCGACACTGAGTGATATCGTACACTTTTGCTGCATCTAAAAATCGTTGTCGCTAGATGTAAAGGTGAATAATCTGGATTATTCTTTACGACGGGCGCCCCCATGATTTCCAGCAGCTCCAAGTCTTTCTTCTCGTGCCACTTTCTCACAAACTCCGGAAGGCCAGCCATAGTGTCGTTAAAGTTCTCAAGCTTAAATTCTTGATCGGGAAGCATGCTATTAATGATGTCACGGAAAGGTCGATAGTCATCGAGATCAGCAGCGGGGGGTATTATGGAGTTCGGAGGAACGGTTCTAGCATAAGCCGCTCTTAAGCTCCTAAGTATAGGGTAACGTTTTTGTAATATAGCTTAATCTTCTAGTTCAAGGCGTTCACGCTTCTTCTCCTCCATGAATTGAATAAGTCCAGGACGCATGTTATTCCACACTAAATATAAAAGCTTTGTTAGTATACGTAAGTCAAGAGGATGTGTGAATGAATTAGTAGTACTTCGATCGGTAAGTTCTTTCTTCTCCCATACGTGCGGATATCGGTACAGTTCATGCCGAGCATGGCGTCTCATCTTTTCAATTTCGATTTTCCATCCAAGATCAAATAACTTTTGCATAATCCTATCATTATTCAAAGATTGTTGGTATCCTGGTAGAATTTTTTGTTTGTAACTTACATGGCATGACGCCGCGTTCTGATCTTCTCTTCCACATCACGGCGCTCCTCAGCCCTCCGTATTAGCCACAATCTACAATCGGTGCCATGCTGGATATTAGATATATGTTAGTAGGTTATATACTTAGACAAATATAAGTTGACGAGATACTAACCGAGGCTCTCTTGTTATGACGCTCAGCAATTTCCGCTATCCATTTGTCCCATTGCCTACTAGTATCCTCAATGCCGACTACGTAAACTTCGATAAACGACTTAAGGTGATAAATATGTCCTGAGTCGTAATGACGGCTTCCTAATGAACCATGAGTATTACTTGAGTTCCGAAGTATCTATTATCACAGCTCGCGTACCACTGCGGTATATGTTCGGTATAGTCATTTTGAGACATTCAAAGCAGTCAGGGTTGCTCGCAAATAGTGATTCTAGTTTCGGCATATTGATAAATCTGTACAGTATAAAATGGTTAGTTATGTAATTGAAATTAGGAAAAGGTGAAAATCCAGCACTTACTCATTATCTCTGCAATTGCTACAGAACCGCTTTCGCAGAACCCATTCAGTGGTATAACCTGTTCTAGAGCCGCATATCTCGAAGTACTTTAGAATAGACACGATGGGGGAGGATAAATCATTACATACATCACATATGTTCTCAAATAGAAGGCTTGCATATGTTGGCTCTAACATATCATCTGGACAATCTGGGAGACCGTTAATATTCTTCAAAGCTTGTATCCATGAGCCCCTGGAGGATCGACTGAGAATAATCCCGCGCAAAATTTTTGTGGTTCTCGAAACGTTTAACAAGTCTCTTGGATGCAGATGCCCGAATGTCTGACAACACTGGTTAGCTTGATTAGAAGAGCAACAGTGTCTACGCACCTCAAGCAGGATATCGAGGGAGATTTCAGTCAAGCGACTCAGCAGTCCACGATTTCCTCTTAACTTCTTTGCTCCAGGTCTCCCTGCATTAGCTCTTCCGTCAATTGTTTTCTGCTTCTTGCGTCGAGGTTCCCGATGTGTTCCCGTGGCCTCGATACCAAAGTTGTCCGAGATATCTGCGCCTTCATTGGTGGCAAGATGTGAGCGGACAATTAAGGACTCGGTTGATTGCTTTTTCTGAGCTTTCCTAGACTTCCTAGCCATCGTATCTGGGGGATTTAAGTATGAGTCGAGGTGTATTAATTACGGTGGCATCTTATAGAAAGCTATCACAATAACAGTCTCAACGTCTTGTCAACGTTCTTTTTGTTCGGATCCAAACTAATTCAAAACTTACTGTCGGCTATCAGGAACTCGGTCACACCTGGAACCCGGTCACAGCTCATCCTCCAACTTCCACATCAGCCATTTGTGCAAATTTTTGATACAGTACAGTACATTACTATAATATCTATATAGTATATAAGTATTTAGATTACAACTCTTTTGTACATCGAGAAATTCAGAACTTAGTTGACCGCTACAACCAAAATGGCTAAATCTAAGATGCAGATTCCCACACTCTAGAAGGAAGATAATGCTGCAGCCGTATGCAGCGCATCCAAAGCATACAATAATGCTATATATCTATTTTAAAGCCTCCTGTATTGATTTGGACTGCTTCATAAATCTCATTTTCACTCGTTTCTATACTATTTCACCAATCTACACATCAGAGTGGTACAAAGAAGCAGTTTCAAGGTGTACATTGAACTGTTTCTATCTTTCATAAATGGTAGAAAGATGCTACAAAAATTATAAGGCGGAATACATATAATAATTGCATTATTATTCAAGTTTTAACGTAATTTTAGCCATTTTATTTTGTTTAGAAACTGTAGATCTATCCAGAACCTCTACTTTTCATTTTTCATCCTAACATATCAAATATTGGATGCCTCAGGCCGGATAAAGCACTGCAGTTAATCATTATAAGTAGAATAAATATTGGTTAATATTTTACAGCCGTTTTTGAAGTATAATGTGCAAATTTGTGGCTTCAAACATCGAAATCATTGTTATTCATGGAATGAAGATGATATTTAGTTGTTAAGTCCGAGTAAATCCGATAAGCTTAGTTCGGCTGCTAGACAAGCCCTGATATTATTAATAAGGGGTGGCCGGGTTCCCGGTTTTTCCACTTTCTGAGGTCTCGCGACAAAAATATTCGTAACATCTCATAAAATACTTGAAGAAATGCGATTAAAGTTGGGAATGGTTCTATACAAGGTCTTCTATGTAGCACATATATTTTATTCTAAATTCACAGCCTTTAAAAGTTATAAATTTCGAATTTACGCTAATGTGACCGAGTTCCTGAGATAGTACAGTACACAGGATAACCACTCCTTTGTACACCACTACTCCTTTGTACAGTAGCGCATTTCTCTAAAACCTTTGCATGTATTACTTAATTCTGGGCACTATCCTGTATGGTATAAGGTAGAGATTAACTACATATGTTATTTTATATATATCTATTTCTGTTTAAATGGTGATGATGATTTTAGTGTGTTTTTGTGAAAATTTCGAAATTCTGACAATGCTGTTTCCTATGAATTTGTACACCGTTGGCTGATATAGAACTTATTTTGCACTTCTACATACTTTAAATGCATGCTTGTATCATTTTATTCATGAAAGTCTATGTGTTTACGGTGAAAATGGCAAGATCTCCTTCTCATCCCCAAAAATAGAACATGATGTGTCACAAAGTGTGACACCCCTGAAGGCCTGATGGTGATGGCTTCTGCCGCTTATTGAGTCAATGTGACACTGTACAACCGAATAGTGGTTCACGGAATTCGCATCAAAACGAATAAAACATAAATATCTCACCCAGTTCTTGTCGTAGTGACGTGAAAGTTAAGTATGTTGTAGTATAAAATTCGGCAAGTATATTTACCATATTTTATATAAATACAAAAAGAATTGACGAAGATATAGCTAAAATGAATTTCGGTGTACAAAGGAGTGGTTATCCTGTGTACTAGTCACGACAGCCAGATCACGTGAATATGACATCACCATCCGACAATAAAGTCTTTGTCAAAATATCATTTTACCTCCTGATTAATGCTGCTAACAATGCTTACTATTGTATCAGTTATTTTTAATTTCTCATTAGTCGCATATAATAGAGAATAATTTTGCAAACAATTGATGTCGACAAAGCAGATGAAGTGTGCTACGAATAGTACGAATGTACTATTTTTAAAGTATGCGAAAAGCGCTCACGGGGCCGATTAATCATGTAGAAAAAGTACAAAATGCTATTTTATTTATTTACCGAATTCATGTACTAAGCTTCAACGTTTCGGGATTAACATCGATGTCTTTTATGTAGCCTTTCGCTTTTGCTTGTGAGCTAGGAATAGGAAATGAGCAGTACCGAGTTATAGAGATATGTAAAGAAGAATGACGCAGGAAGGAGAAAAGGTGTCACGGTAAAAGTTCATCATACTGGTACGTGCAATAAATATACGGGGTAACGTCGATGTCAATTATAACATCGTCGTATGTGACATTCGTTATTCCATGTCTGATATTAAATCCAATTGTTAGTTGAATGCTTGACGGAAAGAAATAAGAAATACTGATTCTCGACGTGTTTCTTCAATTGTATAAGCGAGCCTTTCTCTCGACAATGAGTGCAGATGAACCGGTTCGATAAATCTCGGTTAGCTTGGGCCTTCTCAGAGTGATAAAGATATAGCTTCCTTTGCTCAAGATGGACTTTGACGTCTTTTTGAGCCTTTTGATCTGTAATTAATGTAAATGAATGTTTCGATGCTCCATGACTAGATGATCGAGTATTTGCTAGTATATGAGAGATCTAAAAATATGATCAACAAGAAACTTATGCTGAACCCCAAGAACAACAGTCACCGCATCTTTCCAGCGCATGCAATGATGAACACTATCTTTAGTGCAGATTATGCACGAAAATACATGGTCAAGCTCATCCATATCTTGATGCGTCGCAACCAGGGGATCAAGGCCAGAAAGCGAGACAATCTCTTTAGCCGCATCGTGACCATCCATGTTAAACTTGATCTGGCCATAAAAGTTCCACTTTGCCTCCTTCAAGTGAACCCGAAGAGTATTATCCACACCACAACGATCCCCCAAGTATTTTTCCAGATCGCGACTATACACAGCGACGCCATTATGAATCAACACTTGAGGATAATAAACTGTCGAACATCGGATATTAGTTGGAGCTCGGAACATATCTTTGGTGCACTTAAAAACTGTTGTTGCTAAATGTAAAGGAGAATAGTCTGGCTTGTCTTCCGTAAATGAAATCGGTTCCATTCTTGTTATACTCGTTGTGTACCCTCGGTTTGATAGATTGGTACTGGGGTTATAGAGTTCGAGTTTTTGGATTCTGTGGTTGGGTATCAAAGGCTGGTACGTGTCTCCTCCAATCTATCGGAGCGTTGATTCTTGCTTTTTATCAAGTGATTGGTAGTGAAGTCCGTTCCAAAATTTATACGCCGGCCTCCGTTTTTACTCCAGAGAAATTACTTGGTACTATACTTTCGGAACGTTGATTCCAACTTTTTAGAAGTAATCAGAGACAAGTTATAAATACTTATCAGTGAATCATGGTACCTGTGCCCTATCTAAAATAGCATACTGGAGTAGGTATCAGTAGGACTAGTATCACCCTGCCCTGCCATAAGTTTATAATTATCCTACACTTTGATTAGTACCATTATATGTATCAGTGAGGATTAGTCCTACGTTCTAGATATAATCAGATCTTAGTACTTATACCACCCTCGGCCCGCACCACATTCCGCACTGCACTCCTCTAAGTACCTACACTTACTTTGTACGCGTACTAGTCATTCGGGCCACCGCTGTTTTTAAGCTTGTATTAAGCTACATTGTGAATAAATAGTATGAAAATCATACCGAGACACCAAAGTGAGACAGCGCGGCGGCGACAAAAGACCTATTTTTAGCTAAGGTGCGGTGGTTCGCTCGAGCCAAGTGTTGTTGCTATGTTATTTTCGGCTGTTGTTAATGCGAAGGGCTTTTCTTCCTTTTTCTTGGATACTTAGGAGATGAAAATGTATTTTACGTACAGAAATGTACAAAAACTGAAATCCGTCGTGTTTAAATTCTTCCTTCGGTGTGCGGGGCCCGCCTGGCGGGCTGATGTGCCCTATAGATGGATACCCTCAGTCTCGTTGAATCGTTGTGCCAAGAAGGATAGATGGTGGTGCGTTAAACTCTATGTGTTTAGGTTGAATGAGATAATTTATGAATCCGAATGTGCCCATTTCATAATAGGTATGTAAGATATGAAAGGATACGTTACTTTAAGTCAGGAGGGGAAGCACGAGTTGGGTATTGTCGGTGAAGAAAGGGCAGGGATTGAATTTTGAATTTTGAATGAATGTAGAGAGATGAGATTAGGCGGATATAGTTGTACTTCCGACTGTGATACTTGGTTTACTAGTGTGTTCACGAGGTATAGATATAAATAATTTTAGGTGCTGTCATTGTCGAGAGTGGTAAGGTCTAAATGAAATGAAATGCATGTAGGTCTCTGTAAGATAAGCAAAATCCTTTACTTCCTACTTATGAACGCACACGCAATACGACGGCAACTTTCAAGAATCAAGCCAGGCGGCGTCCTGTAACACGCCTACATACCACGGCCGCCTAACGAGCAGGACAAAGGGCATCGCGGGATGCATGAACCAACACAATCAAAATTGATCCACGCCTAACGCTGCGCAAAAATACCACCCGGGATGAAAATTCCCCGCTTACATTAGCACGTGCATGATAGTGGAGGCTACGACGGGTACAGGTGGAGAATGTAATCCGCTTATAGTGTTTCTTTACGATACTGGTCTTCAGTTTTTTGGTGGATTTGGAGTCAGAAGGATTCATGGAGAGCACTAAGATCGATGCGTTAAGTTTGAGGAGGAAGGGATCTTATCGTGTTGGTTGGTACGAGTTTGGCTGGAGCGTGAATGTGATTACATCATCATCAGGAGAGAGGGTTTGAACACCGGCGGAGTGCTTCTGTTCTTTGTCTTCTCTCATCTGCTCACCAGTCCGCGTCATCCAGCGGCACAAAGGCATTCAAGAACAACGCAGCCTCACAGTATGCACGGGATTCATAATTGATCTCCCAAATGCAATGATCATTGATTCGTCAGACTAGGCGGCGGGTGCAGCTGTCCCATAATGCAATAGGCCATCAGTCAGCGGAGAGCGCGGGGCTGGATGAATCCTGATCACCTTGGCCACCATATGCAGCTACTTTCCTATCCAAATCCATGCGGATCTCCCGGATATGGAAGTCCTTCAGGGGCCAAAACATCGTTACGTCAGATTTGCTTATGCCCTATTTTCCGTTATCACAAGAGACAAAACCAGGATTTATCAGGGACTCATTTTTAGAGGTTTCGTATTCCGAACGTGCCGAAACAGCTCAACTCTCTTTCCACTTTCATTTTTTACATTTTTATATATATCCCCTACTACTTCAAGTAGACCCCCATCACTCGTTTTTCTTATTTTCGTTCCCCCCCTTCCCCCCGCCATGTCTGATTCATCTCCCTACTTGGGCGATATCAAGGAGGAGACTAGTTCCACCTATGGAACTATACCTCGTACCTCCCAGCCCCCCCTTATCACCGAAGAACCCACCACCACGACCCCACCGACAGAACACAAGTACTCTTTCCTGAACCACGAGCACCCACCCCCCGTCTCGCCTAAAATCGAGCACAAGACACCCCGCACACGCAGCGGAAGTACAGTCTCACACGTCGACGTCGACTTTTTCGACCCCAATGGCGTACAACACCTCCGCCGCACTCTGACGCAACAGTCCCAGCTATCCAAGACCCAAAGTCGGAAGGATACCGGCAATGTGGAAGGGAAACATTCAAGGGACACTAGTTCCGATACAACCTTGGCTGGTGATCAGCCCTTTGATTTTGAAAAGACGTTGAGGGATATTATTCGAAAGTGCGTTTTTTCTCCTTTTTTCTCTTTTGTTTTTTGCTGATTTGTTGGTAGGCGCGAGGAACATAATATTAAGACTCGTGAATTGGGTGTTGTATTCAAAGACCTTGAAGTGGTTGGATTAGGAGCGACAGCTTCGTACCAAGAAACACTTGGTTCACTCTTCAGCCCTAAAACCATCATTGAGAATATCCAGAAACTACGCCATCCGCCTCTGCGTAATATTCTCTCGGGGTTCGAGGGTGTAGTTAGACCCGGCGAAATGATTCGTACGTCCCCTTTTATTCTAACCCCGAGTAATAATTGTACTAATGATGAAATGATGATGATAGTCGTACTGGGAAGGCCAGGATCAGGATGCACAACCCTCCTAAAAACCCTAGCCAACCATACCGACGAATACCACTCCGTCTCAGGAGAAAGACACTATGACTCCCTTTCACCCACAGACATTCAAAAGCACTTCCGCGGCGATGTCCAATACTGCCCCGAAGACGATATCCATTTCCCCACTTTAACAGTCGAGCAAACGCTTAAATTCGCCGCGACCACAAGGACGCCTAGAGGAAGAGGCGATTTGAGCCGCGAGCAGTATGTTGATAATGTCGTGGAGATGCTTATGACGATCTTTGGACTGAGGCATACGAGGAATACGCCTGTTGGTGATGCGGCTATTAGAGGTGTTAGTGGTGGTGAGAAGAAGAGGGTGTCTATTGCTGAGGCGTTGGCTAGTAGGGCTTTAGTTGGTGCTTGGGATAAGTACGTTTTTCCTCCCCCTTTTTTTTCTTCTTTCATTTTCTAATATGGATGGTAGTTCAACAAGAGGTCTAGACGCATCTACCGCCCTCGAATTCGTCCGAGCCCTACGCATCGCAACCGATACATTCAGATTCAGCACCATCGTATCAATATACCAAGCCGGTGAATCTCTATACCAGCACTTCGATAAAGTATGCGTCATATACGAAGGACGCATGGCGTACTTCGGCCCCGCGAACGCTGCGAGGCAGTACTTCATCGACCTTGGATACGAGCCTGCCAACCGACAAACTACAGCCGATTTTTTGGTGGCCGTTACCGATCCCAATGGACGCATTGTGCGAAGTGGGATGGAAGGAAGAGTTCCCCGCTCCGCTGGGGAGTTTGCCAAGGCATTTTTGGAGAGTGAACTTGGGGAAGCTAATAAGCGGGATGTGGAGAACTATTTGGAGGAGTGTGTTGGGAAGCCTGAACGGAGGGTTTTGTATGAGGAGAGTGCGTATGGAGAGTTTGCGAAGCATAGTAATAAGCGCAGGTTTTTTTCTTTTTTTCCTTTTTGTTGGGAATTTGGGCTGATAAGGAGGATAGTCCGTACCTGCTTAGTATTCCACAACAAGCTGCGGCTGTTATGAAGCGCCGTGTTCAGATTCTCAATGGGAATCTACTCGCTTCTGGTCTTAACCTCTTGTATGTCCTCCTCTCTTTTTTGGTAGCAAGGAGGCTGATGATAGGATAGCTCGTTCATTTTCCAAGCATTAATTATAGGCAGCGTTTTCCTCAAATTGGAAGAATCCACAAGCGCATTCTTTTCTCGTGGTGGTGTTCTCTTTTTGTAAGCCCCTTCCTTTCTCTCCCCTTTCTCATCACTTACAAAAAACACGCACAGCTCGCTCCTCTTCGCAGGTCTAACAGCAATGGCCGAAATCCCCGCTTTATACCAACAGCGCCCGATTGTGCTCCGCCACGACAAGGCAGCACTGTATCACCCATTTATCGAGTCGCTTGCGGTCACGCTTGTCGATATTCCGATTACGTTTGCGATTTTGGTGGTTTTTTGCATTGTGACGTATTTTATGGTTGGGTTGCAGAGGTCTGCTGTATGTGTTTCTTCCTTTTTCTTTTTGAAAAGTGCTGATGATGGGGATTTTTAGGATCAATTCTTGTATGTCTCCCTCCCCCACATTTGTGATATTTTTGATGATTGACGTTGATTTACAGCATATTCTTCTTGTTCGTGTTCATGATGGCTATTGTGATGAAGGCGTGGTTCCGCGCTATTGCAGCTGCGTTTGCGTCTGAGGCTACTGCACAGACGTTGGCGGGTATTTCGATTTTGATTCTGTCCATTTATACTGGTTATAATATTCCGAAACCGAGTATGATTGGTGCGCTTAGGTGGCTTACTTATATCAACGTATGTCTCCTCCCTCCCTAGGCTTTACTTTTCTGACGCTGCTTGCAGCCCCTTCGCTATGGATTCGAAGTGATGATGACCAATGAGTTCCGCACGCTTAAAGGAAAGTGCGCGTCGCTTGTCCCCCAAGGACCTGGGTACGAGAACATCACGATCGATAACCAGGTCTGCACGACTGTCGGTGCTGTCCCCGGACAGGACTACGTCGATGGGTTACGCTACGTAGAGCTTTCATATGGGTTTTTGTGGTCTAACACTTGGATGGTGTGTCCTTTTCTTTTATATGTATGCGTAAGAGTGCTGATGGGACTTGGGACTTGGGTAGAACCTGGGAATCTGCATCGCTTTTGGTGTAGGCTTCCTCGCGATACTGCTGCTATTCACGGAATTCAACACCAGCACGGCTGCGGAATCTGCCGTTGTGGCCTTTAAACGTGGTTCCAAGCCCCCCGTGCTTAAATCGCATAACGACGAGGAAGAGGTTAATGAAAAGTCTCCTGCGCCTTTCGATGGGTCCGAGAAGGCTAGTGTAGACGCCGCACAGCCTATGACAGATATCTTTTCGTGGCAGCATTTGAACTATACTGTGCCTATACAGGGATTGCCTGATCGGTTGTTGCTTTCGGACGTGTCAGGATATGTTGCGCCTGGGAAACTTACTGCGTTGATGGGAGAGTCTGGAGCCGGAAAGACAACGTTGTTGAATGTGCTTGCGCAGAGGGTTAATGTTGGTGTCGTTACTGGAGATAAGCTTGTTAATGGGCAGCCGTTGCCTCCTGATTTCCAGGCTCAGACGTATGTTCTCTTCTCTCTCTCTTTGACTAGGGTGCTGATGGGTTTGTAGTGGATATGTTCAGCAGATGGATACCCATGCTCCTACTTCGACTGTTCGTGAGGCATTATTGTTCTCTGCTAGACTTCGTCAACCGCCCAGTGTTCCTGATTCTGAGAAGGAGGCTTAGTAAGTCTCGTTTTGTTGGTTGTGAGGAAGATACTGACGAGAGTAGTGTCGAGAAATGTCTGCAAATGTGTGGTTTGGAAGCGTATGCCGATGCCGCTGTTGGATCGCTTAGCATTGAACATCGTAAACGTACGACTATTGCTGTCGAGCTTGCTGCCAAGGTACGTTTGTGTATTGTTGCTTGGATTCTGGGGCTAATGAAGGTGCTGTAGCCTAAACTCCTTCTGTTCTTGGACGAGCCTACTTCTGGTCTTGATTCGCAGAGTGCTTGGGCTATTGTATCTTTCCTCCGTTCGCTTGCGGATAAGGGGCAGGCTATTCTGTGCACGTATGTCTACTTTCACTTTTATGATGTTTGCGTGCTCATGTTGTCGTAGAATCCATCAACCTTCGGCTGAATTGTTCCAGGTCTTCGATAGGCTTCTTCTCTTGAAAAAGGGCGGCAAGACATCGTATTTTGGTGACCTTGGCGATAATGCTTCGACTTTGATTAGCTACTTTGAACGCAATGGTGCAAGACAGTGTATGCCTGATGAGAACCCGTGAGTACTTACTTCAAGATTGACGAAGAGACGTGTTACTGATTCTGGGATAGTGCTGAATACATGCTCGACGTCATCGGAGCTGGAGCAACCGCCACCAGCGCACAAGATTGGTACGACGTCTGGCTCAAGGCTCCCGAATCCGAAGCTGTCCAACGTGAAATCGACACCATCCTCGCAGAGGGCCGCAAGCGCCAGGCTGTAGAAGCTGCCATCCACTCTGAGTTTGCTACTTCGTGGCCTTATCAGGTCAGCCAGCTCCTCAAGCGTGACGCAGAGGCGCATTGGAGGGACCCCACGTACCTTATGGCGAAGCTTGTGTTGAATGTTGTTGGTGGACTGTTCATTGGGTTTACCTTTTTCAAGGCGAAGGCGACGCAGCAGGGAACGCAGAATAAGCTCTTTGTACGTTCTCTCTCTTTTTGTGGTGTGCGATTGTGGGTACTGATTGTGATGTTTTAGTCTATCTTCATGGTTACCATCCTCAGTGTGCCGCTGTCCAATCAGCTCCAGGTTCCTTTCATCGCTATGCGCAACATCTACGAGATTAGAGAACGCCCGAGCAGGATGTACAGCTGGACCGCCCTTGTCACTTCGCAGATTCTGATTGAACTCCCATGGAACATCCTTGGCACGATTCTTCTCTTCTTCTCCTGGTTCTGGACCGTTGGTTTCCCCTCGGAGAGAGCAGGATATGTCTTTGTCATGCTCTGCATTGCTTTCCCGTTGTATTACACCACGATTGCTCAAGCTGTCGCTGCCATGGCCCCCAGTGCGGAGATTGCTGCGTTGCTGTTCTCGTTCTTGTTCTCTTTCGTACTTACCTTGTAAGTTTTCATTTCATTTGGGAAGGAGATGTTATTGATAGTGTGTGCAGCAATGGTGTCCTTCAGCCTTTCCGCCAGCTCGGTTGGTGGAGGTGGATGTACCGTCTTTCGCCTTTCACATACTTGATTGAAGGATTACTTGGTTATGGTACGTCATTCTTCCTCGCTGTTCTTTGCCGCAGATACTGACATTCCCGCTAGCTATGGGACGCCAGGAGATCACCTGCTCGGCCATCGAGTACGTCTCAGTCGACCCCCCATCCGGGTTGACCTGCGGAGACTACTTGAACCCGTACATCTCGTTCGCTGGTGGATACCTTAACAACGCTGAGGCTACCTCTGCCTGCCAATTCTGTAGCATCCGCACCTCCGATCAGTTCCTTAATGGTGCCTTCAACATCTACTATGAGCACGCATGGCGCAACTTTGGTTTCATGTTTGTTTATATAGCATTCAATGTGAGTTCTTTGCTTTCTTCTGCATAGGGCGGAGACTGACATTACAATTCAGACTGCCTGCATCTATCTCTTCACCTATCTCTGCCGTATCCGTACTGACAGTCTTTTCGGATCCTTGAAGAAACTTTTTGTCAAGAAGAACTAGCTTTCATGTACCGCATCGTAGACATTCATTCTAGAAAGGAAAAATGGGACAGTTAATGTAGCATAACGTAGAGTACCTAATGTCTTTTTTCCTATTTCCTCATACCACCAATACCTCGGAATTACTCATAAAGATAGGACGGCCGTTTTACACTCATCATTACTCAATATACTTGTTAATCTTAACGTGATTTCATGTTGATTCTACTACAATGTATTATCTATACCAACTAATATCATGAAGCTCATGGCCGCTCGTATTCGCATTTAATGTATTGTTAAGAATAACGTTACAATGGTATTCCGTGTCCTATAGTCCTTCGAATGCAGAGTCGATCAGCGCCTGCTGCTGCTCCTTGTACATCTTTCCGATGCCAGGAGCAGGAACTGCGCTCTCCTTCCTTCCCTTGTACACCACGCCACCTCGGAACCCAAGAGCCTTCAACACAGACTCGATCCTCGGCAACACGTGCGTATACGCGCCCTGGTTCCTTGGTTCTTCCTGTAACCAGGAACACTCCTTCGACCCCCTATACCTCTTCAACTCTTTCTTCAACTCGTCGAATGGGAACGGGGCCAGCTCTTCGATGCGTATGAATGCGACGTCGTCGTTTAGTTCATGCTCCTGGCGTGCCTTGACGAGCTCGTAGTAGATTTTTCCAGTGACGAGAACAACGCGCTTCACTGTCGTCGGATTTGCCACGGGGTCGCTTAGAATAGGCTGGAAGCTCGTGAAGGGTGCCATGTCAACTAGAGCAGAAGATGCAGCCTGGTGTATTGACGTCAGCAAACCATCAAAGGAAAGGGTGTATGATACGAACAGGAAGGCGAAGAAGGCCCTTGGGCCCTGCGATGATGAGTGGCTTGCGATAGTTCCTTATAATCTGCCTTCGGAGGACGTGGAAGTACTGGGCCGGAGTTGTAGGGAACACGACATGCATATTGATGTTCACAGGCTCGTCGTTGGTTTGGTATCGGTCATTGGTGAGCTGCAAGGTTACATGAAGAACTAGCCCTACGATAAGAAGTACTTACCTGGAGCATACGTTCGATGCGAGAAGATGAATGCTCAGGTCCAGCACCATCAAGTCCGTGGGGTAGCATAAGAACAATACCGCTCTGCTTCAACCACTTAGCTGTATAACGTCCGTCCGTCAAGCAACATCTAGCAAAAGTCTATCACTTACTCTCAGAAGAAGCAATGAAAGTATCGATGATAACCTGTGCCCCATTGAAGAAATCGCCAAACTGAGCTTCCCAGATAGGTAAGAGGTTAGGTCTCTCCCAGCTTGCGCCGTACTCGAACTATGAAAAGCACATCAGCTTCAGCAGGGGTCTTTACATGGATGAACGCACCCCAAGCACAGCCATCTCACTAAGCGAACTATTAGCCAACTCAAGCTTCCCATCTTCATTCAGCTCGTCGTTCAGCGGGATAAAGACACCTTCAGTTTTCTGATTCACAAACATGGCGTGTCGATGACTGAATGTTCCACGACCGACGTCCTGTCCTGAAATGCGCACGTCCACGCCATCCACCATGAGTGATCCGAAAGCAAGCGCCTAAGGTGCATACATAAACTACCAACATTCGCGACGTAAGGAAAACACATACCTCAGCAGTAGCCCAATCTATCCCAGTCCCACTCTCCAAGCTCGCAAGACGATTCTTCACGTGCCGATGAAGCTTTGGATGGATTTCCTATAACCGTATCTCAGAGCCCCATTCCAGGAATGTCCTTGAACGAAGAGCTTACAAAACCATCAGGAACAGTAACGCTCGCTTTCCCAATATCCTTCAGAATCTCTCCTTGCACGCCAGTGATGGGGTTATGGCTAGCCTCTTCACTTGCGGGCCATACGATCTCGCTCCATTGGCCTGCCGACGTGAATGGGGCAGGTTGATAGGATGATGTTTGTGCGAGTTCCGATTCGAGGTGGTCGCGGTAGGCGGAGCGGATGCTGGTTATATCTGCTTGGGTAAGGACTCCTTCACTCTATAGTACGTGTCAGATAATGAAAGGGAGGGGGTGGGGTACACGTACGATGAGCCGTTCCTCGTATAACTGTGGCACCGAGCGTCGGGCAGCGATCTTTTCGTACATGAGCGGTGAGGTGATTCCGGGTATGTCGAGTTCGTTGTGTCTATCGTATGCGGTTAGCCAGCCTTTTCGGGTAGAGATGTTGTTAAAAGCACGAACCCCCTGTAAAGATACATGAGCTAAGGCACACCATTGAGAGAAAGAAGACGCACCAACGACGGTAAACCAACAAATCCACGATAATGTCCTTCCTGAAGTAATTCCTGTACCTGAACGCGATGTCCATAGCGCGTGCAACGTCTATACCACTCATCAGCTCGCGCATTACAATGGAGCAGGAAAGCTTACCCTCGGGGTAGTCTCCGTTAACATGCAAAACCGGAGCATTGATCATCTTCCCTACATCCGAACAATACTGCGACGACCGAGCACCAGAAGCCGGGGTGGTATATCCAATACTTCACAGCCCTATCAACCCCAGTATAGCATAGCACAAGCAGGACTTACTTATTACTATAAAAGTTAAAACCAAACCATCAGCACCCTTCCCTCAAACCAAAACGAAAAAAGAAAGAAAACATACTCAACGACCAAATGCACACTTCCACCACTCGTGAAATGCGGTAATCCACTGAGTCCAAGAGATTCCATGACCACGCCTTGTCCGGTGAAACTCGCATCGCCGTGTAGCTGTACGCACATTACGCGGTCGCCTAAGCTGCAGTCTGCGGGTGAGGTGCGGAGGAGGGAGTATTGCTTTGCGCGGGTTTTGCCTAGTGCCACCGGGCCTGCCGCCTCTGATATAAAAGGGTTAGAGGTTGATATGGAGCGAACGGAGGGAAGGGAGAGAGGGAGACGGACCGAGATGAGAAGGGTTAGGAAGAAGAGAAACTTTAAGTGGGTTCAGTGTTCCTTCGTAGTGTAGCGTCGGAGAAGCCACTACACCCTCATTAGCTCGTGGTACACATAGAGAAGAAGGGAAATACAAACCAAGATGACTTAATACATCTCCTTCCGCGCCCAACCCTTCAGGAATCTCGCTTCCTCCGCGGATCTTGTGGAATAGAGCGGCGGGGCGGTATGAGAGCAGTTGTGGGTCCGTGAGGAGGTTTAGTCTGCCTCGATGGGGCATTGCTGTTTTTTCATCGTGAGTGGGGAGGTAAGGGAGGGAGGGGGGAACGGACCGAGGACGATGTTTTGTACCCCTGCTTGGGCCGCTGATGCGAAAAGTGCATCGAGAGCGGGGAGCATGGACTCTCCACCTTCTAAGCCGTACTATGTAGAGTTAGTAGGTGTGTAGGGAAGAACAGACGAAACAAAAAGAAATCAGAACAGATCAGTTCACATGAGTCGACCCAGGTTCGAACTGAGGACCTTCTGTGCACACATAAACGGCGTTAACCGTGTCTATGTTAGACAGATGCGATAACCAACTACGCCATCGACCCATTGAAAAGTGCTCAATAATAAGAAAGCACAATCCAACGGGCATCCATCATCTCACTAACCCCAACCCAACCAACAAAAGAAGAAAAGTCGTAACACAACTAAGAACATAAACTCACCCTTTTCAAATTCGGAAACTTGGCCTGTAGGAACAAGTCAAAGACCTCACTGCGCGCCAGCAGTCCATGAATTCTGCGTTTTCGTTGTTCGTCTATTATCGTTAGTGGGGTGTCTTCGGCACGTGGGAGGGCTTGCGATTCGAGGAGGTGGGAGAACCAGAGACGTTCGGTTTTTGAGGGGGAGTGCATGTACTGTTTGAGGTGTGGTGTTAGTTAAGTGTATTAAGGGAGGGGGTGGACGCGGGGGCAGGGAAGGAAACAGGGGAAAGAAGGAAGAAGGGAGAGAAGGGGGGAAAGAAGAGAGATACATACTTCATACCCAATCCGACCAACATACACCCCTCTAAGATGCCTAACAATCTCCTCCAAACTCCACCTCTCCTCACCATCTCCCTCACCCACCCTCCGCGTCCACACAATCCCATCAACATCGTACTCCCCTTCTTGCAGCCCATACCGAGCCGGATCGAGCGCAGCAACTTCTTCCCTGTGAATCAGATCCAGAGGATCAATACGTGCGGCACGGTGTCCGTGCGTACGCATTGAGTCTACATAGCGCAGTAGAGGTGCGTTCTGTGCGCGGTTGGTTAGTTGTTCTTGTGTATCTGTGCGGTATTAGCAATGAGAACACGGGGAGAGGGGAGAAGACGGACAGTCAGGAAAAACATAAGGCTTGGGCTTGCGAAAGCCGAAGGATTCATCGTGGTACGCTCTGATTCCTCCCGAATTCAGGACGCCAGCACGAAGCCTCAACGAGGACGTTCGAACACGCATAGTTTTCTCGTTCTGCTCTTCACTTCAACGAGCACCAGAGAAGAGATGTGAGCTGTGTGCTTGGAGGCGGTGGTTAAATAATCGATATGATATAGAGATTTTTCGTTATCGTCTTGCGCCCGCGTGCTCTGCACGGCTAGAATCTAGCCCTCGGGACTAGGAACTAGATTGAATAGGTGTTAGTATGACTCTGCGAGTGCCATTGAGGTTGTAGGGTCTACCTGGAGAGCCTTTGAGCACGCCGTAGACTGTGACGAAGAGAGAGAGGGGAAAGAGTCCATGGTTGGGAGGTACGGGGTATTTATACGGGGGATAAGTATGGTATCGGGCGGAACTCGCCAGCGCGTATTTGGGAAGGTTCAACTCGGTTAGCCAGGTCATGTGGTCTTGCGGCGATAAGATACCTCCTTTGGGCGCTTAATGTAGGCTAATCACAAGTTACTTGAATCAAATCAAATATCTGCGCTCAATCTCTGTCGACAAATCAATCTATAAAACCTATGGAAACAAAGGGGTACATTGTATTTGTACCCTCAGCTTCATACGCGTTATGTGGGGTTTCGAAGAGCCATCGGAGATAACACTGGGCAAGAAGGCACTACAGCATTGCTTTCACTCGCCGAGTAAACTTAACACCGCATTCTTGGGTGAATATATGACGCATGCAACCCCTATGTAATTCAAGAAATGAGCGCATTATGGCCCATATTACCCGTACGCATTTCAAATAGCACAGGTAAGTAATCTGCGAACGTTGAAACAGTGGCACAAGAATGATTTATTTCAATCATGGGGTAAGTTCAAGATCATCACGATTGAATGGCAAATAGGGAAGATGTGACAGGATTATTATGGAACATACAATGTAAATATAAAAAATCAGAAATCAGATACACACGTCAAATACGACGACGAAGTAAACTTACATCTACACCTCAGAAGTAGTCTAAAAATAAATACCGCGGAATAGACGATATCTAAGAATAACTTTCAACCGCCGCCGGTTCGGTTTGATCTCCAAGTCTACAACCTTCGCGCGTAGCTGAGGCTGTGATTTGCAGGTTCACCGCATCCGAGTCGTCATTTCGTATGATGCGAACAAGGAGGTCAGGGGCAGTCTACTAGGGCCGCTGAAATGTCCATGTTGGAAATGAAGTCCAATATCAATTTTAGTTATAAACTCCACGCATCAAACCACGGAACCCGAACGTATTAGCAGGACAGCTAACACAGAAATGTATACAGTGATGGTCATCATGATATTGTTGGTAAACGGAATATGTCACAGTGTTACTAATTAGTATGGAATGCGAAGTCGTTGTAAAAATGGAAATGGCAAGGAGGACTGACTATATGTCAAGTTATGCTGAATCTCGGAAGAGATCTAAAAATAAATAGTACGGAACGGAATGAGGTGTGTCTAAGAATAATAAAGCGATATACTTGCCTGCTACTCAACTTCTTGAACATTCCGTGAAGTCATAACATGATATCACTTCTTCTACTCAATCCAAGTCGATAACACAAATTCGACGATCCAACATCTCTACATGAATCCTCTCCGAGCTCCTTGGTCACATCCTAAAATGTAACAATGCGGCGAACCTACAAATCGATACCACCTCAAAGCCTATTTTCTTACTTGCGCGAGCCTAGTAAACAGCGTATTCTTAAATGCATTATACACCAAAAACCTTGAGCATATCAGCATACCGACATAAGGAAGCAAATAATCATCATCATTTTACATTCATTGACCTGCAAGTACAGAAAAAAATATCAAATATAAATACAACAAGGAAGACCAGATGTACATATTGAAAACAAAAAATAAGTATACTGCTAATACATCCCTTAAGAATTCTAAGAATAAATACTGCTAAATAGATAGGCATTTAAAGATAGCTACATGTTGAAAACAAAAAAATAAGCTGCTAATACATCTCTTAAAAATTCTAAGAATAAATACTGCTAAATAGATAGGCATTTAAAGATAGCACTCGCGGATTATATAAATACTTTAGTGAACGATGCCGGTTCCGGTTTAATCAAGGTTGCGTCCGCAAGTAAGCAAGAGGGTAGCGATAATGCAAGTCTCCATCAGCCCTTCGTGGATAGCCGAGGCGGTGATTTGTAAGTTCACTGCATCCTCGCTTCGTACGATGCGGCCAAGGAGCTCAGATGGGTTGCATGAGATGTTGTATAGCTGAAAGGATAAGAATTAGAAAAGGTTCTTTAGTGTTTAGTGAAGAGAGAAACACTTACTAAGATGGTATTGTTATTCGAAGGAACCCATGCGTATTGTTTTCCTCGGAAATGCATCATACGGAAACTATATAATATTGTTAGTAATAAATTCAAATTGTACAAAAGATAATTTACCTTCGATCAGGAGAAAGAATTAAGAAATCCCTCGTAGTCCTCCTCGACAACGCACCCGTGACCTCAACAAAAGGACTCTGATGCCACTCTATAATCCCCAACGCATTGTTATTCGACCCACGAAGAATAGTGGACTCCGGATTTCCTGGACTAGTCACTACATCGATGTAACTCCTCGAAGGCCCAATAACAATGCAATTAAGAATCGTCGGATTGAATGCAGTAAAATAAAACGTCAAGAATTCCGATGGAGCAGTAGGTGCAGCTGAAGGGAGTGCGCCGAATATCGAAGGCGGGATATATAGATATTGGCCTTGTTGATTAAGATACTGGCTTCCTTGAGGACTCTTCCAGCCACCCTGAGCATATGGGTTGTTTCCGTACATTTTCGAAGTTGTCACTTGAAAGAGCGAAGCGAGTGAATTAGAATGCGTTGGGATGACTTCCAAAGAATCACATCGATGTCTTAAATATATTTCTTCAACATAAAACATCGACGATAGTCTACCCTAGCCACAAGCGTGCGCGGACATAAAAAATGCAAAGACCACTAAGACTCCAAGAAACGGCGTGTTCGGAAAGTAGATCTCGAGCTCAACGCTCCGCATCACGATGAAATGAAGTGATTATACCAAAAATCCAATAACGAATATGCGAGCGGTACCCGCGGCGTGCGGAACGGGTGATTCGGGAGAGACTATAGCAGATTATCTCATCGGGCTTGTTAATGTCTTGCTGAGCAGCTCGAGTATGCGCTTAGAAAAAGAATCTGCGTTGGTTGGATATAGCTAGTATGCGATGCGCTTTCGTGTTTGAGCTGGCAATATTCTGCCAAATTCGGCCGCTTCGGTGAGCGTACCGCTGAAGAATGGTGTTACAGAGAGGATGTGCACGGAGTGGATAAGTTGGGTTGGTAAAATGTATGCAGTATATTCCGTCGCGAACGATTAGCGGATCGGTGCAATTTGACACAGCCGACCCAAACTTGCGGCGATGCGCCTTTTGGCGCGCGTTTAAGTAGCGTAAGCGCCGACTATTGAGTTAGAATGATGCGCAGGTTTAATAGCGCGTATGAGAACATGGTAAAGATTTTATCCCGCTGCTGATTGACGCATGTGTGTATTTTTATAACCATAGATCAACCAAGGAGATGCCAGACATAGATTTTAAACGCACGATCATGATGTATTATTAATATACGCGATTACTTAGCTTGGATTGTATACTAGCTTACTTTTCACGTTTTATCTATCTTGATTAGGTTATTGATGCGCCATCCGCATTTTTTCAGTCCGGGTTCCTTACTTCAGTCTCTTGCGGTACTAGTCGTCTCCGTGTACTCAGTAGTACTACCGTTTAAAATCTATTGAGGCTGCGGATACGGTGCTTGTTCTTGCGTTGAAACAAGATCTATTCAAAAAACATTTATCCGCTATCAGAAAAACCGGGCAATGTTCTGATATTCTTCGCAATCAGTCAGGAAAGATTCACTCCTGCTCTGACAGATAAAACAAAGATGAATTGACTCATTTTCAATGAACCAATAATCATTGATCAGTTTCCGGCAATCATAGATTTAATGGACCCACACAGGGCTGTATACAGGAGAGAGTTTAACTTTACAAATTGGCATTGCACTCTATTGCACTGCAGTGGCTCAGTGAAAGGAACGGTGAGCGGCTGTGCGAATATGAAGTAGCCGAAGACTTGCCGACATTAAGTAACCACTAACTGCAATAGCCTGGGATACAAACATTGACAAATTCGATCATCCTTTCAAAATTCATATTATGATTCTTTTCGTTCCTTCTTCCTCAGGCTTCTTGACAACCTCCTGATGGGACTGGAACTTTTAACGCGCAGCTTGCACTTTGAATTCACCCAAAATATCTCACATGCTCTGACGATAAAACTCGGAGTCGCTGGTCTGTCGGGGAATACCCCTAGCTCGAGATCACCGCGGAACCTCGACGAGATCTCAGCTTCAAGTTCAATACGAGAAGTTTATATCCAGTAGCTTTTTTACGGCTGGATATAATTCCGAACTTCCATTCTACTTATGTCTACTTCGAACATGTCTAAAAATGCGCAGCAGCGCTGTAATTGTCTTCGAAACCACTTCTGTCGCTTGGAACGCGTGGATCGTAGTGAACATGGAACATTGCTGTTTGAAAATCGCAATTTGATAGATTTCGATCGTATGAAGATATTCTATTCGCTTCTTCTTGACTGACAATCGGAAATCCCATTGTATTCATGCACCATAATCCTATCAGCAACTAGAGCAACGCTGGCATGATACCTGGGTTTCTTAGGTCTTGCAATGTGCTATCGTGAAGATGAAAGACTCATACTAAAATGCATCTTGTATCAGGCAGTTTTGTCTTAAGAAGTTGGTCTAGCCATCATCAAATTCTAATTTTACCCCACATC
Organism: Cyathus striatus; assembly: GCA_025738555.1. Lineage (NCBI taxonomy): Eukaryota > Fungi > Basidiomycota > Agaricomycetes > Agaricales > Nidulariaceae > Cyathus > Cyathus striatus. The sequence continues at coordinate 2,236,605 of JAOVFP010000018.1, forward strand.
TTCTGACTCGCATTACTGCCGTCCACTAAATCTCTTTCTAGACTTGAGCCTTCGACCTCCTGCGCGAATTTCAGACATTGACATTGTTACCAGTACCATACATACCGTGCTAGGATGCGCATTAGTGAACTCCACTTCCATTATTGCCCCATTTTACCTGTTGTCGCAGACGCGTCGAGAATCGTATAAATCTAGGATTGCTTAGGGATTTGAGGGCATTGACATCGCTCATTCACACTCGAAATGCAGTTCAAATTCCTCAGTGCCGCTCTCGTCCTCGCGTTTATTTTCGGTGTTTCGGCGCAGAACTGCGGTGAATCTGAGACAGGTATGTGTTTCTCGTACTTGATTTTCGTGCAATGATTTAATGTTTTCTAGTTGCAGCCCCAAACACAGTACAGGTTTGTGTGCACTAGACGCGTCCGTGATATATCATATGTCTTATTACCTTTATGATAGGCCCAGCCATGCGGTTCTGATAGACATGTAAGTATTATACCTCTTCGTCGTCAATTTTCGGCTAACCGTATCTCGATAGTGTAAGTAGCTTAAGACCTTCATGTTATTTCATTCACAGAGCACGTCGAAAAGGTCCAAAGGGATTTGTTTGCTGTGGGCCTACTCACAAAGGAGACGTGTACGTATTTATTCATCCTAGAAGAGAGTCTGACATTTTACTGAATGGGATATACAGCTGTCTCCCTCATGGATCGTGCTAGAGAATTACATAGAAGCACTTTAGTATTGCGTGTATGATTGAGATATAATAGGAAAGAGAACAAGATCACGGGATAGATTGGATAGTCAATAAGTGCGACAAAGATAGGGCTTGTAATATATATTATACAGGCTATTTAAGCAATCCAGAAGCCCAGTAGCGCGAGGGAGCAGTGGATTAAACAGAAGTCAGGTTGATGTCTGCTCAGTGTGAAGTGGCCGGTGACGAGCTTAGAGGAAAGGAAATCGATGATGTACCAATTTCGTTCTTGACCTTGAGGATCAAGGTACATAGCACCGTGCAATTGTGCTTGCACTGCAAAATAAAAAACTCAGTTTGTCTCTTGAAGTGCATTGACCGGGAGTCGAACCCGGAGCTAGGCCAATCACGACTAATGGGAAGACCCAATGTTACCGCTACACCATCAATGCTTGCCTTGTATAACGACATGGGTATATATAGTCGGCTTATCAATAGTATAGATGTGTCGTCGCATTCCCGCTCTCAACACCTTACTAGAACACCCCATTCGAACAGATGTTCGATGACTCGCTTTCAATTTCTTTGTTTAGGCTCAACCCTTCTATCACCTGTACACCGAACACTTCGTAGCGCTGACAATTGCACATACCCAAGGATATCACTCGTACATGAATGAAACTCACACTAACAAGCGTGAAGACAGGTTGTATTTGAAACTAGTCATACAACCTTCTAGTCAGTCTAATACTCAAGACTTCAAAGCTCCTCCTCATGGCTTCAACATGTTCCATTTCAGTTTCCCTCACGATTTATCTTTTGTGGTACGTTAAATCCACCCTGCGATACTTAGAAGAATGCGAACTGGGGCTGGGACCAGAGTTCCATTGTTCTGTGAAACAACTCCGTAGCTAAGTAACATGAATTAGTGATCACCTGCATGGTTTTATTCGCTACCTGGTGACGCCTGATCATGAACACCTTGTCTGATTTGCCTAAATATGTTCTTACACTGCGCGTGTTAGGCTATGCGAGTAAGCACCAAGTTACTTGTCCCTTCGACCTCTTGCCTCTCACCCATGATAACCTTTGTAGATCCCAATGGAGCAGTAATAAATGACTGAACGATGGTTTTCTGGACACCTGATTCTCCAACTTACCGAAGTCACAACTCAGGTCTCTTTCTCATTGCCATTTCATGGTATACTAACATAGTACGGTGATAATACCTACATATGTAGTGGCGTTATTTCCCGCAGATCATGCTGGCGTCACACATGTTCTTGGAGATGAAAGTGGGGTACTTCCAACATCGGTTATGGTTCGGGGGCACATCAAAGATGCAAGGAAGTGTCCTTTATAAGCTTCTATTATATAATTCACTGCATACAGCAGTGCCCAGGTGACTCCTTTAAATTTAATTCCCATCATACTGCATGCCACGGAGGATAATAAAATTAAAATCTGGACCTTTTCATCAAAGAGCACAAACGAATGTGTACCTTCCAGTACCTGTGGGTTAGATTTGACAATGTTCGTGCTCGCTTCTGTGTCTAGACGTCCAAGGTCCGCACACAATGTGATGAAGTCCAAATTGACAACGACTATATGAACGGTCTAGAATCAGATTCACTCTTACTTACATCGTTCCGCAAATGGTCAATCTTCGGGTATTTAAGCAAGGCAAAGAATGCGTCAAAGATCCAACCTACACTTTGATTTCCAAACTTCTCTGAAACATTTACAACTACTACAAAATGACAGTCCCAAATGGAATCTATCGCATCGAAAGGGACAACAATACCTCTCTCACACCCCAATCTGACGAAGAGAACAGCTTCGTCGTCCTTATCCAGCCCAACCCTGATCAACTAAGTCAGCATGAGGTACGTTCAATCCTATTGCTTACACTGTTGCATAGCTTACTGATGCTAATTATTAGTGGATTTTAACGAAATCCTCCGATGGGAACTATAGCATTCAAAACACAGGCGGTGGGAGATATTACCTTGCTCCCATAGATGCAGTGGTGCAAGAGAATACTCATCTTGTCTCCAAACGTGAACCCTTCGAATGGCGTATTCAGCCTGCAGGTGAACCTAATCGCTACCAGTAAGCTTCTTCGATATGTTAAGTAAAAAAATTCTCACAGAATTTTTCTGTAGCATCGTCGTCCCGGGTGGTCCTATTGATGGCTGTGAGCTTGCTGCTGATTTAGCGCTTGAGCGCATATTCCCTCCTAGGGTGAGTTTTCATGATTCTTCTGCATTAGTTGAGCATGTAATTGATCAATTTTTATCACGTGTGCAGACTGCGTTGCGCCCTTTGGATGTTGAAGATCCTGCTCAAGCTTGGTTGTTGAGGAAGCTTGAGGACTAATCGGAGTCTGTGCGGGAAAGATATGTATGACCAAGTGGATGGCGAAATGTACCTGTGTGAATAGGAAAGAATGTTGCTTTGAACTTTGAATTGCAATTGACAGTTTGTTCAACCTGGGTGATACTTAATTGATAAGCAGCGATGTCGAAGAGAACCACTGCATAATATTCTCTCGGAGATTTGAGGAGGGGGGAGGTAGGTTGTTGGGAATCTTGAGATGGAAAGTCCCTGGGGGACGGTTGACGTCGGAGCTGAAAAATATATTGGGAATAGGTGTTTTGAACTAGAAGGGAGGGGGGGAGGACCCCTGATAATCTTAAGGGAGGTTAGATCCTGTAGAGAGGGTATTTGGCCAGGTCGATTTTTGACAAAATTTCGCGAAAATGTCCGGGGTGGATCTAACTTCTGCTTGAATCCCAAGTTTTGTCCGGATTGTGCATTCTAACTTCAAAAACTTGCGGTTTTAGCGTGTTTTTCTCTTAAATGCAGCTGAAATAGCTCTTGGGCATTCGAGATATAGTGAGTACAGTGAATGAAGTACATAAATCTTTAATTTTAAACAGTTAATCTAAATCCCATCTTCTGAATTGTCATTTTTTCCACCCCTAGCATTTGCCTAGCATTGAAAGCCTTCATTGCAGCAACTAGACACGATGTTTGAGATTTAAGAGTATGAAATTTGACCATATACTTTTTTTTAATCACTAGGCTGATGTTTGACTGAAGGGTGACAACAGAGGAGGGTATAATCATGAGATAGAAGGAATAAGTTGGGATCAAAGCAAACCCCGAAGTCGTCCAACTGAAGAGGCCGCAACATTGTAATGCACTTAGTGAATCGAGTATTCTTGAAGAAACATGAGCGGTCTGGAATGCCTTCTTTCGTTTTTTAAAGCCTGAAAATTGTTGCCGGATATCATTACAAAATCATAAAAACAATAACGCCCAACTGGGATTTGAACTTACGACCTCAAAGCCAGATGTACCATACACAATCACGTCTACCACTGAGACATATGTCCGGGTAAGAATCTAGTTAGCACGTAATTGATCATAATTGTCCGGGAAAATTATCTAACTTTGGTGGTCTTGTTGGGATTTCAGCCGGCACTTTGATATCTAGCAGATTAGTCACGTGTTATGTAAGCGAGAGGGTAGGGGATCATTGGAGAACATAGTAGCACATGTTGGAATATACAGGGAGATTATGGGAGTATCTGGAGTAGGATTTGGTAGAATATAGTAGCATACACTAGAAAATAGTAGTTACTTGTCTATTATGTATATAAACCCTCTGTATGAGGCACTAGCAATCTTAAGTTCTCATTTACACTTAAATCAAACACTCAAAAATCACAACAGGTCTCAGGGCCCAAATTTGTCCGGGTGGGGATCTAACCTCCCTTATGATTACCAGGAGTCCTGAGGAGAGGGCCTCTTCCAGATTATCATCTAGAAAGCAGTTGGTTTTAAAATCAGCTATCAAGGCGAGCCGATTCGGACAATGGCACCACGGCCAACCCCGCCTAAGGCGCCCAAAAATTTAATCTGGGTTTGTTTCTAAACGCTGCAGGAAGTCATCTGTTACCGCCTTCATCAGAAGCCATTTCTAGATCAGAGTGTTTCACGGTAGCTCGGGGTTCAATTCCCGGTACTCGAATGGCGAAGTCTTTTCATTGGTAACGATTATTTTAATATAAAGTACAGAACTGCTAGCTGGGGGTATTCGATTGCGGCACCGTGCTATAACGTGCTCCAGAGTTATCCAGAGATCTTCCCCCCTCCGAAAAAACAAAGAACGTAGGTTCGGGGTACAGCCTACGTTTTACACCCTGAATGGAGAAGGGAGTGAGCAACTCGAGAATAAAATACTTGCTCGCTTGCATTTTCTTTTCTTTCCTTGTTGTAAGCAGTTCTTTTTCACACATACAAGTCGTCAGAATGAGGTCGGCCGAGATACCGAGAAAGAATTCAAGTTACTGAGCACCGTTAGATTTCGCTAGACCGAAAATTCCAGAGAGGCCCCATCCAGAATCGTTTCCCACAAAAATACGTTGGAAAGTTTTGGGCACGTCAGCCGGATGCTCACTGTAACATTATTTACAGTACAGTAAATTTTCAACGACGTCTGTTATGCCCACTGCTGCATACGAGCGACCGCTCGAGATGCCGAGAAGTTTAAACTCAGCTCAGCTCCGCCCCTTCTCGCCAAGCTCTCGGTATACTCGGTGTTCTCTCCAGTGTCGAAGTTCACGAGTCCACGATGATAACTCAAGTCAACATCGATGAAGAGTGCTGTATTAGAGAGGATGCGAGAGCTTGGTTTGGATTTGGAAAATCCTACGTTGAAGATTGGAGCTAGACTAGCGCGCCAGGACATACTTATGGCCTTGGCCGGGACTCAACTGAACTTCACCAGCCTCAACCATCATATATATACTAGAAGGTCAACAGCTGTATCACATTCTATATTACTAGATAACTAGGATTCCCCGCCGAATTCTCACTCATATCGTCTGGGATGCGATTGTTCCTCGTCGGTCTTGCGACTCCTACCACAACAGTTAAAGAAGAAAAATGTGCCAGCGAAACGCACATGGGTACCTTTTTCTTTCGATTCAGGCTATGTTATTAGGATATAAAATGTGTTTTTCCCTTTTCTTTCGTTGATTCTTGTGGCTAAGTATATGCTAACATTGCTCATAGTCAATCTAGCCTCTATCAATACAGCGCCCACTGGGCGCTTGATCTTAATGCTGGCATTAATGGGGTTCATTAACAATATCTATGTATTCTTATTATTGGTTCAGCTGTTCATATGTCTTCTACATCTCATTCTGCTTCTGGGCCAGGCTGGGACACAATTGCGGTTACTCGAGGGATGGTGTAGACTTGCGATCAGGGCCACTTTCAAAGCATTAGTTGATGTGATGAAGGTACACAGGGTACAATACATTGGCCTGGAGAAGAATGGCCTTGGCTTTAGAAGTATTACAAATGAAATAACCGTGGATATGAAAGTTAAGTAGGAGATTGCAAGTCTAGTTTTCTAAACTGAAATTCCTTCCATTTCGACTTCATTTTCCTTAGTGGTCCGAGTTCCTCACCTAAGCTTGTTCCAGTTAGCGAAAGATCAGGTGGCCTTAGGTACGCACTGGAGTCATCATCTGATTTCTTACCACCTGTTGTACTATTATTTGTTTTGCATTTCCGTATCAAAGCGACATTATCATGGCATTGTTAAGTGTATAATAAAACGATTGGAAAGACCTCGTGGTAACTCATCATAAGGTGCCTAATTGATTCTTTCAATTTTTGGTCGTACAATGTATATTTATCCACAGTTTCCCATTTTTTATAAAGTATTGTTGACATCATATTTGACATCGGTATATCATTAAATATATCGCCGAAGACCAAAACCCCCGCAGCAAAAAAGACCAGTATTAATGATAAAATTTCTATGCAAGAAAGAGAATGCCGACCGTTAAAAATACGTTCACAAAACATTAAATAAAGCTATATATCTATCTAAACCAAAACGCAAACACAAACATATATAACTTTTCGCATAAAACAAAAACAAAAACACACTATATAACGGGAAAAAAAACATAATCAGACGAGATACCGCGGCTACAATTTATGAACGAGACAAGACAAGAGACGGGAAAGGCTAAAGCTACAGGTTGACACGACGCGATATTGATATGCGAAAAAACGAGATTAGTGTGTGGGTATTCGCAGAGACGTCTGAGAGATGGGGGTACTGTGAAACGTAAAGAACATAACGGAATGGAAAAGGGAAAACAAAAACAGCACGAGTAGAAACCACCACACCAAAGCACCAACGAGATTAACATACACATGAACATCCTGATACTCCAACACCCCCACAGAAGCTGTATCAAACATGACGAGTGTAGGTGTAACAGGAACCGGAGCCTATACAGGTTGGGAATGGGGATGTGATTCGATGGGTTCAAGGGAGCCAGAGTAGGTCGTACTTCTCGCGCTCTCTCCCATCTTCCCAGCCTCGACCATCCTTTCGGATCCGGGCCGGCGGGATCAACAAGTATAGCAGCTATATTAGCGTACGACACCTGAGTCGTATAGTGAGGAGAGTATACTTCCGTATCTTGCGAAGCGTAGTGTGTGGAAATGGATTGAGAGAGGAGAGGGTCGAGGCCATTCTTCGTTCCGAATGGGTTGAGAGTAGCATTAGCAGTATGCTTGGAGGTAAGAAGAGGAAGAGGTACCGAAGCCTGTGAGGAATCCTGGGTCGAAGAGAGATGTATCTGCTTCCAGGAGTGGGTCTGAGTCGAGTTGAAGGTGCATCCCCCCCTGTTGGTGAGGGGGATGGGTGAAGCGTGCAGGGAAGAGGTGAAGTTCGGCGGAAGCCGAATGTGTAGGGTTTGTATGCGTAGTCGAATACACTTGATGGGTGGTGAAAGGACTGGTCCTGCGTTGGCTGCAAGAACAGGACGGAGGGGATGGCAATGTTGCTGTAGGCACCATAATCCCCGGAAGCGGCATACTGAGATCCAACACACTGACAGCCTGCGCCAGCTTATCCTCCTTCTCCCCCTCCAACAACTACGCAACCTCTTCGCACCCCTCTCCTCCTCCACATTACCCCCCATCTGAATCGGTAGTTCTGGTACAGCTTCTTATATTCCTCCTTGGCGGCTTTGGCGCGATTGTCCCAGATTTTGTTCTGCTTGGGGGGAGGGGGAGTGCTAGCAATACCGATAGAGAGCCGTGATTTGTTCCAATTGTCCCTGGAACCGGAACCTGTTTTTGGTAAATGAAGTCAGCGCGGGATAGCACGAACGCGCCGCTATGCAAGCCCTAGCGGCATGAGGCCCGGCTCGCATCCGGATCCGGCTAGCGGCTGAATAAGTCCCGTTTGAACATTATTGCTTGGCGACGCCCCCACTCTAACTCTCCTCCACGCAACCCACACGTTCTACAGTATCATACTACGCGTGTCAAACAATGGTTAGAAGATCCTCTAGAATCAAGCAAGCTGTTGTATCTGCAGCAGCCTCAGACAGCGACGCAGATGAAGTCTCGAAGAAGCCACCAGCACACCGACGCAAGAAACAAAAGACGGCCACAACAGCTAGCGGAAGCACCAGTACAGAGACTCATGGCACGAAAAAGATTCGAGGGAAACGCGGGTTGTTGAACAAGTTGACAGAGATGCCACTCGATATCTTGTTAGAGGTACGTAACACGTCTTCTTCTTCATCTTCTTATCTACTTCACTTACATGTGTCGTCGATCAGATTTTTGGAAATCTCGAGCCTCTCGACTTACTTCACGTCGGTAGGACGACAAAGGCAGTTCGAGCAATTGTATTCAGTAGATCCGCAACTGGATTATGGAGCCGGGTATTCGATGTGTACGAAGACCTACCACCATGTCCCGATGACATGGCAGGGCCAGCTTATGCCAGTCTCTTGTTCGAGAGATTTTGTCATGTACGCGTTATCCCTTTTAGATTTCAACTCCTCATGTTCTGCGCAGAGTTGTGGTTCTTCAGCTGGAAACACGATAGAATGGATCTCACGAACACGACTCTGCTTCCCGTGTATAGATAAAGAGTTAGGTCGTTGCTCCATTCTTTGTATCCTATGCTCACAGTCACAACTTTGTGATTAACCAGATACGTTGATGATAAAGCATTAGAGGCCGAAAGCCTCCAAGATGTTCGCACCTTAGTACCAAGCATACTTCTTACTGGTATGTAAGCTGCAATTTACTCGTTACTCAAGTTATTCATGGCGTTATAGGAAGACGCCGCCAGGAATGCCGACGAGTATACCACCACGAGACAGCTGTCTCCTTATCAAAGGCAATTTCTAAAATGTCAAAGAAGGAAAAGGAAACGTGGATAGAAGAACGTAAAGAACTGGTCGAAGATAGGGAATCTGTTAGTATTCCACCTCACATGCCTCGAGCGTATTTACTTGCTGACACACTGAAACTCTAGGAAGGCGATGAATGCATGATGTGGCTTATTGAGCGTGCTCAAGAACGCTCTATGGAAGGAGAACAAATCAGGATCCGTCGACGTGATACGTACGTTATTATATAAATAACTCCATCTACTACATCATCAACCGACTTTTAAATAACCAACAGGATCGTTCAGAGGCTCAAAGACTTAGGATGGGCAGACGAGATTGAAAGGATGCTGGATCCTACTGAGTTGACTGGTCACCCACTCGTATGGCAAAGGAAGGATCTTACAGATAGAAGTAAGCGAATTGTATTTCTTCAAAGGTTTATCTAACGTGTTCTACTCTTCCAGTCTGGAACAATATACGACCGCAGCTGATCCAGTTTATGGAAGAAAAAAAGGCAGAACGTCTAGAATGGCAAGAATCAGCCATGCTCCACCTACGTCGTCCACTACTTCGCATCCTAAGGAGGCAATACGCTAAAGCCCTCCCTCCGAACGCTATCGTACCTCCAGAAGCCGACTTGAATGACTACGAGCCATTCCGGAACATTATAGAGGAGACGCCGCCTGATCAGGAAGTAACTGTAGACGACTTTAACGATGTCTTGGATGGTCTTCCAGAGTTTGTTAGCCAGTGGCGCGAGGAAAAAGATCGCGAGCTGTTACGTATCATGGGCGCACCCGTCGCTGAGAATCCCGATTTCTCACCATTGAAATTGGCCACGACCGTCTTCCACTGTGCGAAATCATACAGCTTCCGATCTTCACCATGCTGCTACGTGTCCTATCCACAAATACTCGTTCATAAATGCGCTAGGAGTTACGGCACACGCAGGTTATACCCAAGCGAGATATCTGCGCCCATGGGATACGATGACGAGCTTTATACCGATTTGGGCGAGGCGAAGTGGAATTCTGAAGGTCAGGTTTTGTTTAGCACACAGGGACATCAGATTGCAGAGAAGATTGTGTCTCTTTGCGGGCTTGATCCTAAATCTGCTACGTGTGAGGATATGGATGCGCGGGATCCGGTTTTTCAGTGTAATTTGTGTACTCGGGATGGTGCGCGGTGTTGCATGCGATGGAGGGAAGCGGTATGTCTTTCTTGATTTTTTTTTTCCATTCAAGCTTTAATCGCTTTGTAGATTTATCATTCTCTGTCTGAGCATCACCTCAGTGATTTGTCGCTTGCGTTTACTTTGATTGAAGATATCGACATGGTGAAAGATGCCAAGTTCCTTTTGGAGCAGGCGAGGCTTTCATGGATGCGCGCGGGCGAGTCCGTGCGATGGAAGTTGGGACAACCTGCCTACCGGTTAGTATGCGTGCATTGTGCGGAGAAGTATTCTTTTCATCTTATGAATAAGCATCTCGACATGAAGTAGGTTTTTGTGATCTTTTTGATCTGTGGTTAACGTATTGATTGTTTTCGTTAGGCATGGCATAGCGAAGGCTACTCACGATGATGTTGTGGTTGATATGGATATTGAGTCACGGATTACTTGCACCTATCAGTATGATGAGCTTTTGTAGGGCACGAGATTGTAGTCGCCAGTATTTTATGTCACCCAATTCTATTATCCTTGAATTCGCGTCAAAACCATACTGCTGAGTCATGATTCAGAATAGTTTATTTCTTACGGAACCTATATAGTGATTTCATACAGTGTGGATAAGTAAACTGTGACAAATCTATATTTCAGTGTAAACTTCAGTAGGGGGAGGCTTTACACTGGACTGATATGTTACGACGCCCCCCAAATTAGAATCCAAAGTGCGTCTGGCAGGCTTTCTAAAGAAAACAGCTAAATCTGTTCCCAACGACAGTTTCTCCTCCATAGGAACCTCTTTTTTCTTGAAGTCGTTGATGAACAATGATAACCGACGAAGAGAAGTGATTCGCTGGTCCCCACTGCGAGCCTTCACAAAGTCCTTTAGGGTGGACTCTGTGATGCCTGTCAATATACCATTATCGCATTCGAGTTCCTCTAGCTGGGGGCAAATGATATCAGAATACTCTTTCCCTAGTGGTGTGAGTGCATGCAGTAGATCATCGTTGATGATATACTTAAAATGTCTTTCAAGTGGTGGGCCTGGTGATTCGGCTTGTGGGCCCCATCGATAAGTGTTAATATCGTTTGACGAGACCTTCAGATATTTAAGACATGGCATGGATTTAAGGACCTGCACCAGATTGTCGGTGGAGTTCAGCCAATCAGGTACATGTAGTACCAAAGAATGACAGCCTCCGTGGATACGTAGCAGTGACTTTACGATTTCTTCGCAAATTCCAAAGACATCATCCCTGTAACTTGATTTATAAACTTGAATATTTAATTCCTTTATCGAAGGAAGGTATAAGCGCTTCGAAAAGTTCAGGACACCAATTGATGCGGGTACTCTGAGGCTCAATGTCGTTAAATGATGAAGGGTGATATTGTCTCCACTTTCTGAGACTGAATCGTCAAAGCGCGCAATGAAGGTTATTCCTAACTTCAATGTCTTTAACGATTGGCAGCGGCAGATAATGGCGAATGCAAAATGAACCAGATTTGTGTCAATAAAGGGATGCTGATCCAGATATAAGTTCAGCTCTGTAAGCCGTCCCCAACCTGCATGTAGTGGGATAGAATATATATCTGAAGAGTGGGTGGGGATGTTGTAAAATTTGGCAGAGGTGACATTCAAAGAAAAAAGGGAAATAATGTCTTTCCACTGACATATTGATTGTTCCGATCCATGATGTACTTTACTAATGATATGGAGTTCCTTCAACATTTTCAGATCTTCAGTCTTCAGTCCAATCTTGAGTAAACTTCCTCGTAGAGTATCCATGAAGAAGGAAATATCCAAGCTGTACCAACGTTGATGGTAAGGGAATATGGTGTCATGGAAAAATTGCTGATGTAGTAGCCGGATTTTCTGCTTGCTATCGTAATATGCTTCAACTTCAGCATCATCATTATTAGTGAAATAACTCAGGTCCGGGATTGGATAAATGGATATTGACAACGGACATGCTCCAGACCTGTCGAACCATTTCTTTACAGCAGCTTGCTGCCTATCTAATGTTTGGATCACAGATTCTTCCTCCATCGAGAGATAGTTTGGTACTGGGTATTCTCCTCTTATAATATCAGGAAGAACGATATGGATTGCTGACCATATCCGTGGTGTAGAAAGGGCTATTCTCCTCCACGAACTGCAGATCCGTGTTAATAGCATTGGAGCTTCCGTAGCGTTCATATAAGGATTTCGATCTTCTGGAAGACAAGCTATGAATATCTCTTCGACGATATCCTGAGTAAGCTTCCGAGCAGGCGATAACAAAGCTCGGTGCTGTTCAGCAAAATCATGTATTCCCAACCGTTTTTCCTGAAGCAGGTCTAATTGTCGTTGTAGTTGGTCGATCTCAGTGTCTATACAGCGAAGGCTTTGGCCTGAGATCTCCAATAAGGCCTGAATATGTTTTGCCTCTTCGACGGTAGGCATATAGTTGGTACCGAGGTATTTTTGGAATGGAGAGTCCATGAGCGAGCTTAAGGTTAATAAAGTGTAAGAAATGGGCATGAATTCTAGTATATAGGCTCACTTCAAAGCAATCGATGGGATGATTACTAGCAAGTGACGTATCGGAAGTATGCAGTTTCACTGCTGTACAGTGTACGTATGTTGATACCATCGGCACATGTTCAAATAAAGGCGTGTAGCAGCCACGGTCACGCGCATTTGTTATGTAATACATCATGGACGGACCATCGCCCCGACCAGCGCGAGGCGCGAGGTTGCTCAGTCTTGGCTCAGTCACTTCCTTCCCTCATACCATGACTTCGAAATCCAACAGTACTCATAAAGATCTAGCCAAATTTCCTTTAATTGACCAGTCAGCTCGTGATGGCGCGGAAAAGTCAGAGCTAAGCTCGGAAAACTCGTCCAAGAAGTCCAAGGGGCAGCCTCAACGTAAGAAGCAGAAGACCACCGAAGGAGACGCCAATGTACAGGGACAGGGGATGAGAAGAATTCGAGGAAAGCGTGGGCTGTTAAATAGGCTGACGGAATTGCCTCTTGATATCTTTTATGAGGTACGTAGCGAAAGCTCCTTGTGTATATGCGGTAAATGCTGACTTTAATTATCAGATACTCGGACACCTTCAGCCCGTGGAGCTATTGCACATAGCTAAAACAACAAAAACGCTACGCAATACTGTTCTCAATCGATCCGCTATAAGATCTTGGAAGCTAGCGTTCAGCAATCTTGCTAGTGGCCTCCCCGCTTGTCCTGATGATATGTCAGAGCCAAGCTATGCCAGTCTTTTATTTGACAATTTTTGCCATGTACGTGATTTCATTCAATATAATATCGAATAATCTGAGTTGTTTTTAGATATGCATCTCTGGACCAGGTAGAACGATTGAATGGGTCCTAAGAATGCGCTTCTGTAACAAGTGTCTAGACAGAGAGTAAGTTTAACATTTGGATTCTTAACCTAAGACTTATCATCGCTACTGCAGATTCACTGACACTGGTAGTAAATATAATAATCCTTCTAACCCAAAGAAGAAACTCTTTAAGAATCTCGTACCGAACTTGACAGTAGTGTCAGGTAAGTGCTCTAAACCTGTGGCAGCTGTTATCTATTCCATGTTTTCATAGGACGCGGCTTAAACGAAAAGAATTTATTTCATTGCAAGTCGATGAGAAAGTACTTCGAAGTACTACGTGACGACGGCAAGAAACCAGCGGACTGGATCGAAGTTACGGAAGCCCATAAGCAGAGACGCGCTGTGAACACTCCGAGATGGTCTCTGATGGTGCAACCATTACTTATATAATACTTATCTAGCACGGTAAGGACTGTTCAACATGGCTCGCCCACTGTCGTCGTGAATATTTGGACGAAGGGGCTCAGATCAGGGACCATCGGATTGAGGCGTAAGTCCAGAACCATAATACCGACATCAGGCAGCTCACTAATTTCCTAAATTAATCCACAGCATCATTGCAAAGTTAACCGAACTAGGGTGGAGAGACGAAATCAATAAGAGTCGGTATCTGCTGACTCAACACCCTCTTGTATCGCAAAAGAGGGCATTCAAGACCGATAGAAGTATGCGCTTGTTCCTTCATACTCTTGTGCTAGTCTCACGCGAACCTCCCCTAATAGTCTGGAACAACATACAGCCAACCCTTACTAAGTTTCTGGAAGATACCCAGAAGGAACGGATTGAGCGGCAAGAGGAGGGCATATTGCAACGACGTCCACTACTGAAGAAACTCAGGATGGCTTACGCTAGAGCTGTCCCTCAAAACTCCATAATCCCGCCAGCTGCTGACTTGAACGACTATAAACCCTTTCATGACATCATCAAGAAGACTCCGCCTGACCAGGAAGTCAAACTAGAGGATTTCAACGATGCTATGGACGGCTTTGCGGAGTTTGTGGTTCGTTGGCGCGAGTCCAAAGACCGAGAGCTTCTACGAATTATGGGAGATATGTCAGGAAATAATTAGTCAAATCCCGGCGGCAATGGTAATGGCAATGGATGTATATGATCGAGAATCGGGAGTCCGGGCGCCAGATCCATCGAGTCAACTTATTACTTAAGCATAACTTTTTTTTTGTATGTTTTCCGGAACTCGTAATGACAGGGGGTCTACTCTATGCACAGTCAGTGAAATATTAGTCAAGTGCCGAGAGTTTTACTTTGTCATTTTTTGACCAATGAACATTTTGACGGTTAGTATTATTCGTAACTTGATATACTTATCAAGATAAGTTGTTTACAAAGGCAATATCATACACTTGTCTCCAAGAAATTAAATCAGTAAGTGTCCTACAGTTCCAATAAGGAATTTAGTACGCTATAAAAACTAACGACGCTCAGCTTTCAATACACCTACACACTGAGCACTCATCCTCGAACACAAGTGGAACCATGCCTTACTATGCGTCAAGGAAATCTTAGTCAATGCCGGCGGGAATGGATGCATATCCGTCCGTAGTATGATCGGCGCGGGCGCCAGATCCACCGAGTCAGTTGAACCAAGGATTTCCAAGGATTTTTATTCTGAATCACAGGGGAACTATGATAAGACGACACATCTCAATGTCATGGATACATCGGCTCGAAATCCAATCATGAGTCAGTGAAATATTAGTCGAGTGCCAGGGGTTCTCCCTGACCAACCATATCGAGGCATTAATCAAACCATCTCACTTCAAGTCTTATAGGTTTGGAGAGTAGGTTTTGAGAGTCGTTCAGAATATAAGTAGTACCTATCTTACAATATCTTCAATAAAATTCCCTGTTGGATCCAGATATAGGTGGAGTTACTTAGATGTGTCAGGGAAATATTAGTCAAGCCGGCGGGAATGGATATATGCATCCGTACGCGATCGACTGAGAGCTTGTATTCCTACGTCTGTAAATTCACAGAACACTTTCATTCGAAGGGGTATTAGAAGGTAATAGTCCGTCCAATCTACAGCACGCTTTCAACATCGAGTCTGCTACCACCCTCTGTTTCTGTTTGGCAATCATGAGTCAGGGAAATGTTAGTCAAATATCGGGAATTCTTCCACAGCCAATCGTGGGCTAATTAAAATACCAGTACATACTACATAATACATGGTACCAACTGTAACTTGACATATACTTACTAAACCTCAATCATGAATCCGGGAAATATCAGTCAATGCTGGCGGGAATCGGGGATGCCAGATGATCGACTCCTCCCTCGTCGGTCTTACCATAAACGTTGATAGGCCGACATGCAGCGTTTAAGCCATGTATTTCATTAATGTTAGCACTCCAAATCATCCTGATATCCGCATTGTCACAGATTAATCATAAAGTGAACAAATTCTTTGTGTAAGGAAGCTTAGTCACCTGTGAACATCTATGTAATATGGGAATTTATCCACAACGCACGAACTACAATATACCCCTTGGACAGTGTTTTTATTCAGATAGAAGACTTCGTGATTTCGTCCATGCCCTTGCTATGCCTTCCTGTGGGATAACACACAACTCGTGTCTTCGTCAGTTCATCTCGTGTCTTCGAAAATACGTATATTTCGTTTATCTTACGTTGACAGGATGGGACAACAGACCTCGTAGTTTCGTTCCTGGCCTTGCTATCCCGTTCTGTGAGATAATACTTAACTCGTGTCTTCATTTAATGTCTTAGAAACTTGAAGGTACGTATTTTGATCATCGTATGTCGATCCTGGGTCTTTAACACAATACATTTTATTTTTATCCATGTGTAGTGGGCACGAGCGGATTCGGAATTAAACGTCTCCATGTACATAAACAGGCGTGAATGCTTGAAATCTCAATTTGCCATGGCACTACGAGGGTCCTTGTGAATGCCAGGCGGTCCCTGCATACTTGTTTGGGAAGAACCTGCGCTTTCGGCTATTCGCGTTTGCTCTTTCCCCTCTCACTCGCCCTCTCCCGCTGGTTCCCTCCACATCGCCCCGAACGCCGCAATTACGCATTAGGAACTCAAGACCGTCGGTATTGCGGGCTACCAAGGGACACTGAATACTGCAACCTGTCCTACCAACGTCCGTGTCATAGCCTCTAGTCCCTTTCCCCCAAGTTTTATTCTACGTCGAGTTCTGAGTTTCCGTTCTTGTCTCCAGCCTGTTGTCAGCGGTCTCAGCTTCCATTTCGCCGTTTCGTTTTTGAAATTCCGTCAAATTTTCGTGTCTAAACTTCGTTTTGAAGTTCTTCTCTCTTACGTTCTCGTTGACCTCACATCATTACTAATCTCGCTCTCTGACACCTTAGGACTCCTCGGTCGAACGGACGTTTGACAACTCGCATTTTATTTCTTTGTTTTAGGTATCGAGATACTCCTTACCCTTACAGTGATATACATACTTAAGTAATGGTACTAGTCAATACTTAGTGTAGGATAATAGTAAGTTTATCCGACTACAGGTACTAATACTTCTGATATAATTGAATCAAGTAGATTTGTGGGGTAAAATTTACTAATCTTCGCTGATAAATAACGACCGTATCATTATCACCTATTATGAATTTGCAAGGCTCCGAAACGTGAGTCCTAAGTACTACTTTCTCTAAAGTAAGTAATTGACTATGGAGGTAAACACTCAACATCTTCTCGACTAAAGTGAGATCATTATCATGTTAGTCACCTCCGACTCGAAAGGATTATTGAACTGTCAATGACAATGAACTGTACTCATTTGAGCACGCGACTGCAGCCAGAGACAACGGTTTGTATAGACTCATATACATTTTAGTTAATAATATCCGATTCGAAATGATCGTGGTATAATACGCTGCGCACTGCGAAGGCCTGCAAGAATCCACGTTGGATAATATTACCATTTCGGACATCAAAGCCTAAATTATCGTCTCCGATCCGAATGGGAAGTAGTACTGTGCTTAGCTGAGCACGCGAAAGTAGCCAGAAACCTACATTGGAACTTGGCCATATACATAGTAGATTGCCATACATTTTGTCGCACACACGTAGTTGGTCGGGGAGGTGCTATCCACCTCCGACTTGAATGGAATGTAGCACTACTAAACTTTGTATAGTTGATTCCTACACATCTATCCAGGTCTAGACGCTCATGAAGATTCAAGTCACCTCCGACTCGAATGGAAGGAGCCCGCCAATTCCGCCGTAACTCAAATCCGAAATTGAAATTGGCCAATGACGCCTTACTGTAGAGTGATGTGCGGAGAAACGGGCGCCGACTCAAGTGGCATGACTTTGGTACCGATCCTTACAGAAAGAATTTGTACGAAACGGATTGGAATATCGATAATCGTTCCAGTGTAATGGGAATCAGATGTCTGATAAGAAGTGAGCGGAGCTCCTTTGGAGTTGAGGATGGTTTCCGAGTGAGGGATGTATGATGATGATAGATCTTGGATGTATGAACATTCCATTATTGCAAATCACAAGGATAAATTTCAAACACATACATTATCTTCACAACTGATCATTGCAACAGTAAGAAACTAAGTAGTAATCATATGGCAAAATACCACGTTTTCAAACCCCTAGCGTTCGATCAGGTAGTCATAGCTGATGCGGAGGATATACTTATGTATGTATGGGTAACGGGCTTATCCTCGATGTTGACTTTTTGGCCCTTTCAATAGCAGATAAAAAAAATCATTGTTCATCAATTTTTCATTAAACATTCTTTGACAAGTGGAGTTCCGGAGTTTTAAAAAATAACCTTAGAAGTTCACGTTACTCCAGTAACCGGAACCAGTTGTTCGCTCCCCATTCTTTCATTTGACTTATACCTCAATACTTTCCTCCACCGTGTGCTTAAATTACATGTAGGTATTCGAGAATTGAAGCGGATTCTCGTTCACTAACCAGTTATAATTTACGAATATGCACAGAAAAATGTCGAAGAAAACACAACTATCACTAAGGGGCCTGCTAGTCCCTAGTGATCCAATGAATCTCTCAGCGGAAAATGGGTCTAACATTCTCGAAGCAATAGCAGGACTTCACAAAATTTCTGAAGATGTGATGAAGCAACATCAAGGAGAAATAAATGTCCTACCATCTGATCGGAACAAATACTGGAAAGCTGGTCTTTTCTCCTGGTTTACATTCCTCTTCGACCACTACCATCCCCCACTAGACTCTCGCTTTCCCTCTCGTTGGGAAGCTATAACCTACATGTCACGTGTCTTCAAATATTTCATCCTTACATCCACTCATCTCATCTTGTCTACTGCTGGTGTGCCTCAGCTGGCCACTCGTTTCTGGCTTGTGACAGACTACAACTATGAGCGTTTTGAATATTCCATGTATTGTGGTTGGTGGGCTCCGTTTATAAACATAATGATACACATGCTTGATGGAATGGACTCAAGCATTAGGAATATGATCTACCATGTACAGTGTCCAGGAGTCACATGCACTTACTCCTCAACTTGTGTCAACTGTCAACACTTGGTGCCTGGCACTCTCAATTTTAACTTGTAAGCAAACGGATCATGAAATGGAGGTGTCATGTTCAGTGTTTGCTGTGTTCCTTCTGGGACAGCTGGCACCATGTTCTTACTGAGTCTATGAGTTGGATTTAAGTAAGTAAAAGGCAAGTAAATGCACAGAAATTTATGTACTTATATATATCACCAATTGAATAAGGGTACCCCTAATTGGTAATCCTGCAAATGATATTGTCTTATCAAATTGCTAAGTGTGCCAGCCAATCATTATATTTTAATCACAAAAGATTTGAATGTTGTCATGGGATTTGAGATTGAGGTTGGGCAGTAATTGAGACTGGAGCTGCAAGGACTCTGATGAACTATGGTGATTGTATGGGGATGGAACTCATGACCTGCTGAATGCTAAGCAAGCTATAATTTCACTAAATGCTGACATGTATACAACATGGAGTAAAGTATGTGGAAACAAACTAAATAGAGAGGTCATTTCTATGGATGTTGATATGTATTCAATGTAATATTTTGTATGTTAATGTGTCAGCTG
This sequence comes from Cyathus striatus, assembly GCA_025738555.1. NCBI lineage: Eukaryota > Fungi > Basidiomycota > Agaricomycetes > Agaricales > Nidulariaceae > Cyathus > Cyathus striatus. Next base: position 2,256,168 of record JAOVFP010000018.1, read on the forward strand.
AAGTTAAAAAAAGGAGTGGCCCTTCAAACTGCTTCCGAGTTATTTCCCAAGTCACTGCCAACCTAATCATTTTGACCATAATCCTCACTAGCACTACCTAAAAGCTTGTCAGCTTCATCCACTGAGCTGTCAGAGTCTGATTGAAGGGCTGAGAGAAATCATAATTTATATTTAGTCTATGTTTGATTATATGTGAAACATAAAATCACCTTCATCATCAATAATGTCAATATCACCAATCAGTTTCATGGTTGGTGTGAGTTTAAGTTTTTTGCAGATTCTGTTGCATTTATGTTGCCTACAGAACATTTTCATTCCTTCTGGACTGCTATCTCCAAGTCCCATAGTGTATAATTGAATGAGTCAGAAAAGAATAAATGAATGAGTTCAACAAAAACATACCTGTGAGCCATTACGTCAAAGAGTGTAATTAGCCCTTCTTTCATGACTTCTGTATCGATCCCTGTTACATACAATTCAGTATATAATTATGACAAAATATAGCTTTATGGTACACACCTTGGATGTCTACTGGTACAAATGTGCCACTGGAGTCAAGTGTGAAGTGAGCAAATGCATCACAAGTTATTCCTGCAAAACCACAGCTTCACCTGTGATGTTAGTCCCAGAAAACTTCCTCATTTTATGGAAGTCAAGGAGATGGTCAACAAGCCAGCATTTACCAGTTTCTTGCCCCTTGCATACTTTAAGTATAAATGAATCTGTGACCTAATGAATATGACAGACCTGATCTCCTTCTCTTCAGAACACCTGAGAACATTGTGGCATGCAAGAATATCTATGTTGGTATTGGACAACCCAAGCTCAGTGCTCATGTTGGCTGGTCAATTTTTAAGGAGGTGGTGAACCATCATATTCAACAATATACTTCAGAATGAATCATGATATCAATGCCATAGTTGATAGACTTCGAGCTCACAGCCCACTTGTAGTATGCTAGTACACTAATATTACTCAGGCTGCTGTTCCGAGCTCAATCAGTATGTTCATGCTTAGTTATTGAAATGTCATCTTGACAGGCATTGTGGCAATGCCATTATTTTTAAATTTTATAAGACATCCACATATCCATAGCTTATCAAAAGCTCCTCATATTGCAATGAATGTGTCTGGCCTATGCATTACATTCAAAAATCTATAAATAAAGCAGGGCTATTAATATAGTGGCATAATTATAGCTCACTTACAATTCAGCAGGTCCTGAGTTCAATCCCACATTAGCCCAATCTCCAATCACTGCACACACTCCAATTCTGTACTTACATTGCACTTGCCATTGCCTCTCACTTGATTACAGAATCAAGTTACTTCATCATCCACTATCATTCAATGGGTTATCAAGTAAGTGATTCTTTTTTATTTCTCAGGGGATAGAATAGCTTGGACATAAAAGTTGCAGACACTATTAACACTGGATGACTTCCTGCAGCATTTAGAAACCTAGATTAAATTTGTAAACATCATAAGCGAGATTAGCCATGATGCTGTTGTCCAAATCAGCTCACTTTGACAGCTGATCTCAAAACTGACCTCTTTCTAGATAATAATCTGGAAGACCCCCCCCCCCCCCCCTCTTCTAGTTCTAAACACCCTCCTGTAAACACATTTTCGACCTCCAACATCAAAATCCCTGCAGGGACATATCATCTCAAGATTCATACTACTGATACAGTGTTCTCCCTCCCCTTGTATGACAGAGTCACAGTATAATTAGTGATGTAGTAGGCTCTATGTCATGTTATTTTGTATAATTATTCATAACAGTGACTCTCTGTACAAACAAAATATCATTACATATGTATTTTTGAGAAAATTGGTCCACAGTGCCATTGAAGTTCTTGACTATGGGAAAGAACAGCACTTACACCAAAGAAAAGGCTACATCAGACTAGCATGCACATATGTATTGTTTAATTTACAGAGTACCTGAGGGATTCAGTGATGAAAGGATGGGTAAAAGCAATATTGTTGTGAATAAAGGAAAAGATAAACATGTGATAAGATTACAAAAGCACTGATGAAATTTAGAAATGACATTGAAAGTCTGAGAGAAAATGTGCCATGGTTAGAAATGCAGACCTAGATTAGCCGAGTGCCACTCACTTAACATTTAGATAAATAATCTGTGTTTCTAAACCCTGTGGGAAGTCATCCACTATCACTCTACTTATGAAGTCCTTAGGACTCCATCATAATATATTATACTTACATATTAGTGGTCTACTGTTGTGGCAATACTAATTGTGGCCTGTTTTGAATCAAGCTGAGACTTTCATAATTGGTTCGCTTACAAGTTACATTGAGTGCTAAGTGCCAAGCATTGACACAAATTAAAAAGTGCACAGTAATGAGTCCCTTGTTACAAATGACCATACTGAATTGGGTACTAGCACAAAGATTTGACACATCACGTGACCAGTTCACGAGCCAGTCCAAACAATACCTGCATGCTCAGAAGGCGCTTATATGCCAATTCTTCATGTGAGTCTTCTGTGCTTGCATTTATGTATGCAAACTTTCTAGATAAATTGGATGTATCACTACAATAAATAATAAGTCAACAATATATGTCTATATTTGATATTTTAATGTACATAGACATTAAACCAGTGCTTATAAACAGTAAGTACTTACAATTTCTAATGATATGGCAGCATCTAGTATAATCTATTACTAGGGAAATATATGTATTCATGTAGTGTCAAAAATGACTTAGATATAAATGAAGACAATTATACTGTTAGAAATATAATTTGATTTTAATTACTATTTACTGTAAGGCAGTAGCACAATTATCTACATAAATCTATAAATATGACAAAGTTCTTACATATAATACTTTCTATTTAGCAAAGAACACAACAATGACAGCACTATGTAAATGTTATAGTTATTGAATTAATATAACCAATAATTTGTGTTGAATACAAGTTGAATAAGTGAACACCTTGAGTCCGACTCGCACTCTTGGTTTCCATTAGTCTGCACTGACATTTATTCACTTAGCAGCCACCACCTCACCACCAAGGCCACACACTCATTGCACAGTAGGGTAAATATATTTTACATATTGTACTTTATATATTTCATTATGCCACTCTATTTTTTATGTACTAAACATTCTTGTACTGTACTGCTACTGTGCTGCACAACACACTCTGTGGCACACACTTTCCTTCTTATGTAGTTTATTCCTTTATCTTGGAGTAAAGGACTCATAGTATATATAAGCCTGTGTATTTTAGCTAGTACACCTCAGACATTGTTCACGATGCTGAGGTGAGTTTTTTTACTTGTATATACGGTATCATTTACTTATAATTATCTACTAGGCTCTAGTTACTTAATATATTAGCCATTGTTCATGACACTGAATCAATCAATCTAGGTTTTCCTCAATTTACCCTGTATACACTTATACCTCTTGGAATTGTTTACAGAATATTTTTTGCAGATACAGGTATAAAATGAGGATGTACTAAACTATGTGTGGAGATAATAAATTACATATATAGCATATGCTTCAAGTTATAGATAATATAATACCTAAATATGTCTACATATTGTATAATCCAGAACATACTTATATTTCAAATTTATATATTTTAAGGTGCTATGTATGTAGGTATCCTCGTGCAACTAGTACGCAAGCACAATATGTTAAGGGAATCTTACATGTGAGGTTTGCTTACATAAAGACCCATCTGAACCTGATCTGAGCTGATGTGTCAAAATCTCGTGCTAGTACCCGATTTGGCATAGTCAGTTGTAACAGGGGACTACGGACTCGAAAGTGCATGCGATTCCAGGACGCGGTAAACGCGTATACTTTTCATGAACTAAAAAAAAAAGCTGAAATGCCGGCAAAGACTATTTCTGGCCCTACCCCTGCAGGCGTTTGATAGGATATGGTAAGCGTTCGTCCTGGGGCTAACGAGAGCTGTGCGAGTTTACACAGTCAGCACAATGCATTGAAACTTAACAGCAAGTTGAAATAGGAATCACTAACATTACTCTCGTTTGCTTTATCTTTATCTCGAGCAGATGTAGAGTCTACAGTAGACACAATCTAAAACGAATATTAAGCATATATCATATTTTCGGAGGCATTTACACACCATCAAGTCTCTAGTCTCAACCACCGTTTGTTCTATTCACACAACACGTTGCTGAAGTTCTCCCGTACGACGATGTACTTCAAGAACATTGTGCTGCGTTTCAACGACGCCTTGATGTGTTTCGATGACACCTTGCTGAATTTCGACTGTATTTTGCTGAATGTCAACTGCCCGAGCAGCGCTGAAAACTCCAAGCATAAGCTGAATTTGTCGTTGTGCCCTGGTAATCTCTTCCTTGTCATTATTCGCAGCCAAAAAAGCTATGAGTTTCGATCGTTTTTCGAACTTCTTTATCATGGAAAGTATTTGATTCAAAAATCTGAGACGGAAGTCGATGCAGTCAATAAACGAGTCAACAACACTGACGTTGTATAACTACGCACTCGTCAAGCTCCAAAATATGCTCTTGTAGTGCAGAATCAGGTGAAGCTCCAGCTCTATCAATGACCATCCTCGTCACCTGATGACATGACTGAGCGAGTTCTCTAATGTCACCCTTGTTCCTGACTACAGTCTGTTTAAAATGAACTCAGTATATTCCGAATGGTAGCTTGTATATGAATGTATAGCTCACCAATGCAATCTCAAGTATCTTTACAGTGATGGACGAAACTGCGCCCAATGGATGAGGAAGTGATGGGATTACATTAGTGAGTTGAGCGACGAGATCAACGATGGTACGGGTAGATTCTAGGAGGAGAGTAGTCTTCGCTTCGTCTCTTGGCATCGTGAGAGGAGGGGTTTGAAGATAAAGACTGATGAGCAGGTAAAAGAGATGTTGGGGTGCCAGTTAGGAAGGGGAGGTTTCAATGAAGACGCACTGGGCCAGGCGTATAGACGTTCAGAAAGTAGTGTGCTGTAAACATCATGTAGGAAACGTGCATAACTATAAGTTGGAGATACAAAAGCGCTCGGAATGCTATGCCTATTAGTTTGATTGGAAAACGTGTAGTACCAGCCTGCTTTCAGACGCAATTCATATTAGGTCCAAATTAGGTCGCTGAAGTCCAACCAAAGGCAGACCGCTCGTAGTATTCACTATTCCACTAGAAATATTTTAAAGGTATAGTTTCTAATCTCAAGTAGTGTAAGCTGCCAGAGGGCGGCAAGTGGATAACAAGTTTGCGTTAACTGAAACAAAAGTGAAGTTGAAAAAGTTCGGAAGAAACGCACGTCGGCGGCAATCGGCGGAACGTGTACTCACGTACGATTCGGTACAAAGCCCAAGCCAAGCAAACCCAATCACACGTGGGAACGCCACTCCTCGGGGCCGCTCGGAGCATACACGAGCACACCACGTTGACTAGCTCCCCGCCGCGTCCCACAAGACGAGCTCCTCCTCCAGCTCTCTTCCTTCCCTCCCAAAAATCAAGATTCCCACTATGGCTCCCAATATCAGCCGTAAATCCATCTATCACCTTCTCAAACTCAACTACATAGCTAACACAAAAAGCTAACTCTAGTTCATCGGGACATCCCTAGCCCTCGCAATCTCACCCTTCATACATCCATGCTCCGTAAACAGCGCGATGCAATCCTCCGCACTTCACTCAGAACATATAAAGCTCCCCCACCCTGCTGCATAGGCGCAGGCCCCAGTGCACACACTCTCCTTTCAAAACGTACCATCAACAACACCGACCTCAACAACGGACGCAAAACCCAACTTTTCCTCAGCTAGTACAGGCGAGCTCCTCGCTGCCATGTCCCACGTAGACTATCCAGCGTAAACTCCAGCACAATCTACGCGGGAGTCTTTCACAATAACTATGGGGATCGTGTCTGTATTTGGCATAGGCGTACAAAATGTACGTCTCCCTCCTTCCTTACTCTAATTCTACTAACTTCCCTCAGTTACAAGAATTGGGATACCGCATGCGAAGCATGCTATCCCAACCTGTGCTCTCCCTCTCATCACGCATAAACCACCCTGCAGAGACAGAAGAACAAAGGCGCAGGTGCAAGTATGACGTTACGATTCCAGGAACAAATGTGCTTGAAATCTACGTGGGAGCAAGCTAGCATTGCTTACGGGAACACTCATCCGGGCTCCATCATAGTCCATCATGCATCCTCATATACCATAGTGATAGCAGCAGTCTCTCCCGAAAGGCTACTTTATGTTCATGAAGTCGTAAGTACCGGCCCAGGAATACAGCAACAGCGGCAACGTGGACCTCGCAGGCATGGACGGGTACAATTTCATTCATTGCTTACAATCGTTCTAGCAGCTCTCAGCCTCCTCGTCTTTTGATTAACTCATGTATTAATAATACTTTCATCGGAGTACTTCCTCATCGTTGTCGGCGTCAGGAAACCCTTGATTGGGTCTCTGTTCCTGTGAAGAGGAGGAATACCGGTTGGTGGTATCTTCTCGATGAAGAAATTGTGCGAGTGGTTGGCACAACCGTCCAACCTCCAGATCTTGGTGAGCTCGCAATAGAGGTGAACTGAGGGGGAATGTGAAGCTAGTATTCTCAGACTGTAGGTACAACAGATATATGTAAGTGGTAATGATCGAGATAAATATTGGTAATCGACCATGAGGACACACTGAGGTACTACGGAAATGAAAACAAGCAAAAACCGCATTTTGCGGTGCAGGCAGAACGCATGCTCTACATCTGATTAGCAATGTATGGGTATACGTTCCAACTAATGGTGCCGCCTTGTATATTCGCCAACGTCACTTTGGTGAGTGGGCTAATATGTTTTATTCTTAGTCAATGGTACTGAGGCCCGACTACGTATAGCAAGTTGTTTGTTTTTTCTTTCAACTTTCTTTATCGTTCCTGGTTGGTTGCTAGCGTTGGTCTACCAAGTTTATATTCATTCATTTCCAGACACCGTTGACCGAACGCTAGCAAATACAAAATGTCTTTGTTTTCGGTTGCGTAAGATCTGGTATAGTATTCGAAATACCTTCAGACTATCAGCAAATTATAAATGTCAGAAGTATAAATTCATTTCGACGACAGCCACAGTTTAACCGGTGCTCTGGTACTTCTGCATTACGTTACTCTTTCCCGCTCTCATCGCTCTCATCTCCAGTTTACTCCACGGCCTAAAGGCGTGTATTATTCATGTACTAAAAAAAAAAAGCTGAAACGCCGGCAAAGGCTATTTCTGGCCCTACGCCTGCAGGCGTTTGATAGGATATGGTGAGTGTCCGTCCTGACGCTAATGAGAGCTGTGCGAGTGTACACGAGGTTAGTGCACTGCAACCTAACAGCAGGTCGAAATAGGAATCACTAACATTACTCTCGTTTGATTTTTCTTTTTCTCGAGCAGCTGTAGTGTCTAGAATCTAAAACGAATATTAGGCATATATCATATTTTCGGAAGCATTTACACACCATCAAGTCTCTAGTCTCAACCACAGTTTGTTCGATTCGCACAACACGTTGCTGAAGTTCTCCCGTACGACGATGTACTTCAAGAACATTATGCTGCGTTTCAACGACGCCTTGATGTGTTTCGATGACACCTTGCTGAATTTCGACCGCACTTTGCTGAATGTCAACTGCCCGAGCAGCGCTGAAAACTCCAAGCATAAGCTGAATTCGTCGTTGTGCCCTGGTGATTTCTTCCTTGTCGTCATTCGCGGCCAAAAAAGCCCTGAGTTTCGATCGCTTTTCGAACTTCTTTACCATGGAAAGTATTTCATTCAAAAATCTGAGACGGAAGTCGATGCAGTCAATAAACAAGTCAGTTGCACTGGCACTGTATAGCTACGCACTCGTCAAGCTCCGAAATATGCTCTTGCAGTGCAGAATCAGGAGGTGAAGCTCCAGCTCCATCAGTGACCATCCTCGTCACTTGATGACACGACTGAGCGAGTTCTCTAATGTCACCCTTGTTCCTGACTACAGTCTGTTTAAAATGAGCTCAGTATATTCCGAATGGTAGCTTGTATATGAATGTATAGCTCACCAATGCAATCTCAAGTATCTTTACAGTGATGGACGAAACTGTGCCCAATGGATGAGGAAGTGATGGGATCACATTAGTGAGTTGAGCGACGAGATCGACGATAGTACGGGTAGATTCTAGGAGGCGGGTGGTCTTTGCTTTGTCTTTTGGCATAGTTACAGGAAGGGTTGGAAGGATAGAGACCGATGGGCAGGTAATAAAGACGTTAAGGTGAGGAAGGAGGTCGGAAGACGCAGGCCAGGTGTATAGACGCTCAGAAAGCAAAGTGCTGTAAACCTCAGCGTGTAGGCAACGTGTACACTATAACTTTAAGTTGGCGATACCAAAGCGCTCGAAGTGCTATACCTGTCAGTTTAATAGAATATGTGTGGTACCAGTCTGCTTTTAGAAGTCTCAATTAGGCTGCCGAAGTCCAACTGAAGGCAGGCCGCTCACAGTTTTCACTATTGCGCCAGAAATATTTTAACAGTATAGTTTCAAATGTGAAGTCGGGTAAGCTGACAGCAGGAGGGCGGTAAGTGGACGTTAAGGGAAGTTGACAAAGTTCGGAACACTTGGAAGTTGGAACGCTTCTGAATCTGAACAGTTCTGAACGCTAATCTGGGAACACGTGTCAGCCGCATGTACGAAGCCCCAGCCAAACAAACCCAATTACACGCGGGGGCCAGTTCTCGAAGAGTCGAAACCCCCTCGAAGCATTCATGAGCTCATTACCACTCTTTCCGCCTTCCGACATGACGAACTCCTCCTCCAGTTGATCGGGACATCCATAGCCCTCGAAATCCCACACTTTATGCTCTGTAAATAACATGGTACAATCCTCCGCACTTCATTCAAAAACTCTGAAGCTACTCCCGCCACACGCACACTGACACCCTTTCAAAACCCTCATCGCCACCAACACCCACCTCAACAGACTCCAAACCCGACGTTACCTCCTCCAAAACACCGGGCGAACTTATCACTGCCATATTCCACGTAAACTTCAGCACAGAAACCTACGCGGGAAAGATATTCGCAATAGCCACGGGGTGGTGGCCATCTTGACTCTTCGGCGTTTAGCTTTAAGTGCTCACTAGCACTTTTGAACCATAGGCGTACAAGACGTAGACGTACGCCTCCCCCTTCCCCTCCCCCTTTCGCTGCTCTACTTCCACTAACTTCCCACAGTTACAAGAACTCGGACACCGCCCTGTGGCCTTCCTCTCATCAAGCATCAATCGCAGTACAGGGACAAAAGTACAAAGGCGCAAGGCGTAAGTATGACGTTATGATTCCAGGGATGTACTTGAAAACTGGACGTGGAAGAAAGCTAGCATCGCTTAATATCACAGTGATAGCAGCAGGCTCTCCCGAAAGAAAGACCACTTACTCTATGTTCCTGAAGTCTTAAGTACCGGCCCAGGAAATGATCATGCTTCCATACTCAAGCTCAGGTCTCGAGCATGCCTAGAAAGAATATCAACTCACACAGCCAGCCACAACCCGCAACTTTCTGTTTACAACTGCTCTCGCTTTCCGCATCTGCTTTTCGGGATACCAAGTATCCTCCAGTACCAATACCGATACCGTTTTGCTGTCGCTGATTCAGTAGCTCTCAGCGTCTCTCAGCCTGCTCGGTCTTCTCGGTAACTCAAGCATCAATAATATTTTCATTGGTGTACTCGCCCATCGTTGTCGGTGTCAGAGAAGACTCTTGTTTTGGTTAGCAAGGTACCGACATTAAACATATATTCCAATTAACGGCTCCGCTTTGTACATCTACCAACGTCACATTGGCGGGTGGCCTATAATTGGACAGCTGCACTGGTCTTAGTTGGATTTTCAATTTCTGATTAAGTCTTTACAACTTTATGATCCGCTACTCTTACTCCAGCCCCCAGATTATAACTAGATTAGTATGTTCCATTCTTCATTGATCCCAAGGCCCAACGACGTATGTATGGTCAGTTCTTCCTTTCTTTCAAATTTCTTTATCGTTACCGGTTTGTTGCTAGCGTTGGTTTACCAAGTTTCTGTTCATTCATTTCCAGCCACCGTCGACCGAATGCTAGCAAATACGAAGTATCATTTGTTTTCGTTGTTCGGTTGCAGATCTGGTATAGTATTTGAAAACATTTAGCTGTCATCAAACTTTAAATGTCTGCAGTATAAATTCCTTTCAACGACAGCCGCTGTTTCACTGGCAGCGCTGTAGTGCTTCTGTCTTCCGTCACTCTTTTCACATCTCATCGCCCTCACTATCTTTAACCGCAATGAAGACCACTTTCAAATGTCTCGCCGCCGCGCTAATCGCCCTTCGCAGTCTTGTACATGCCGCTCCAATTTCGGGTTCCGATTCTGCACTTGAAAGGCGTCAAGGCGCGTCTGTAGGAACTCTTGTAACCGGAATCGAAGGCGATGTTAATTCTCTGGCCAATCATGTCCTTGGCATGAGCAGTGGGGCTTTAAAGTCGACCGCAAACTTGCTTAGTAATCTTGGTGATGGTTTGTCAATGCAGTGAATAGGTAAGTCACTTAATACTCTTTGCCAACAACCCTCATCAATATCTTGTTATATTCGTGGTCACAGGCATTACTTACCGAAGACCAGAGTGTTTATTTTAGTCGATATTTTCATATTCTTTCCCGAAACAAGCCTCTACCCCAGATCTTCTATCACACTCGCTTTTGCGTCCGAGCTTAATATAAATTCTCATTTGCTAGTGACTTGCATTAATTGAATGTTTGCTATGTGAAGAAATTGGATGGTTAACCTGACATTCGTCATTTACAAATGTCCCTCGCATAAAGTATGTCTCGTTTACGTTTGATGCATGACGCAGATGGACGAACGATATCAAAAGCATTCCCGTAAACTATGAAAGGTTATGGCATCCGACTGGTGCAAGGTTATAAATCATGTCCCTAACTGACCATCGCTAGATTATACTGCTTCGTACTTGTATGTAGTTGAACGGGCGTCAACGCTTACATCCATTCGGTGGACTACCATGGGTTCATAGTACCAATATAAATTTCGACTGTATTCACAAACAATAAAGCACAAAACATGTTCCAAAGCATACGATCATATCCGAAAGCAAATTTCAAAAATGCCAAAACAAAAAGCATACTGAAGACACATCCAAAGCAAACTCAAAGCACAGCAAAGTAACGCTCACCACCTCATCGAAAGACCTCCCTCCCATCTCCAACAACCTCCTCCCCCTCTCCCTCAATTCCTGGACCACGTCGGGAAGATGCGGCATAGTCTTAACCGCACCTTCAAATTCAGCATTCTTAGCGTGCCCCGCTAACGCGCGCACTGTCACAGATGTTTTTCCTTTCGCTTTCGACGCCTGTGAATTGTAATTAAATGTGCGAAAAGGAAGAGAGAGGAAATAAGTACAAGAAGACAACAGGGCGTCCAAATCCTTCTAAATGAGAGGTACCCATTTCGGTTTTGATAAGGGTGTTCCAATTGTGCGTATACAACCTCCTACGCACCAATATTAAACTAAATGCAACACAAAAAATGAATACACCCACCAATCCACTCCTACGTTCGTTAGAAAATTCTTCACCCTCTTTAACACAATCCAATTCCCTCAAATGTGGAAAAAATGCCCCAAGCTTCATCTTCCTATCTACAGGACAATAATACTCCACCTCATAAGCCCTCCTCCGGGGCTCATTGTCCACTTCAATACCGCGCGGAGCGAAAAATGGCATGCGGACGGTTCCGACTAGCCACTGTGTGTGCTTTTTTGTGGTTTTGTTGTATCGTCGGATTTTTACATGGTCGCCTATCTACATAAACCATAGTTTAGAAAGCGAAAAAAAGAGTAAAGGAGAATAGATATGAACCATGTAATAATCAATTCCAGGCACAGGTTCCTTCTCATGTCCCTTGATCCTTGCAAGGGGAGGAAGTCTATACCCTCCACCCTCTGAAAGACTCGATTTCGGGCCCTTGCCGAAATTCTGCTGCGAATTCGGAGCAGGAGGCGGAGGTTCTGTGAATGCTGAAGAGACAGAGGCAGGGTATCCTGCACGGGAGTATCCACTGCGCAAAGATCCACCTGCATGGACATGCGAGCTGCCTGCGATGGAGGATGACATGTTTCTGTACACCGGCGGCGTGCGTGGTCGTGAAGGAGGTGCGGTTGGCATTTCTGAATAATATCTTTAGGTGGTCAGTAGAGAGTGTTGGAATAGATGAAAACCAGAGGAATGATAACCATCCACTGTCTAGTGCAGCGAGCTCGTTAAATCCATCCTCGCGTAATAAAACAAGCATTGTCGCTCATTATTCTCTCCATTTGACAAAACAACTCCACCGGTGTAGAGCAGTCCAAAAGTCATTGTCCGCTTGCAAACGTGACATAGAGCGATTGCGCAGTGTCACGTCCTACTGATAAAAAAATTAGGAGTGTTTTTGAGGCATTGTTTGAATGAGTTTGAACGAGTGGCTCGTCCTAATTTGGCGAACATAGCGAGGTTTTGTGCTTGTTTTTTTTTTTGCCGATTCCCGGTTCCAAAGCGTCCAAACCAGTATTCCAAATTTTGTAGTCCACCAGAAACGTTTCGCAGCCTAGGTTAAAAATCCAAATTTCATATCAATTTGGGTGAGTTGCCAATGGCCTGGAAGTGGGCATTATTTGGACGTTACTTACGGGAAGCAAATGGTAAGTCCAAGCAAAACGTTCGGAAGAAACGCTCGTCAGCGGCACATACGAAGCTTTAGCCAAATAAAGCCAATCACACGTGCGCGGGGGCCGGTTTTCGAAGCTTGAGTCAGACTGACACTCTCAGTGACACTCTCGCCCACTCCCCCGCCGTCCGACACGACGAGTTCCCTCTCTCGCTTGGACCTCTCTTCCTAGCCTCTCTCCTAAACAACAACAAGAGTTCCATTATGGCTCCCAATATCAGCCGTACTTCCAATCCCGTGATCACCTTCTCAAATGTATAATTTACACAACATTAACTCTAGCGGCCGCACACGCACACGCACACGCACACGACCCGCACCAACCCCCACAACAACTGAACTAAAAACCGGCTTTCTTCAGCCAGCACCAGGGAACTCATCTCAGCCATATTCCACGTAGGCGTTAGCACAACAATGTTTCCTCTGGCTAGCGATGTATGGGCTGTGGGTATTGCGTGGGCATATATTCCCATTAATGGCGCCGCTTTGTACAACTGCTGACTCCACACTGGTGAATGAATAATCGATTGGACAGTTCTACTGGTCCCAACTGGTTCTAGTTGAATTTCGATTTTTGATTAACTTTTTACGGCCTTCTAGTTCGGAACACTTGGTAGTAAGTAACTCTAGTACCTGGAATATACCTAAGTTACTATGTTTTACTCTTGATCCCGAGGCCCGACCTTTCAAATCTCTTTATCTTTCTGGTTGGTCTCAAGTATTGGTTTACCAAGTTTCTGTTCATTCATTTTCAGCCACCGTCGAACGAACGCCAGCAGATGTGAAAAAACCTTGTTGTGGTATAGTATTCGAAATAACTTCAGGCTGTCATCAACTATAAACATATAAACCTTTGCAGTATAAATTCCTCGCAGCGACAACCACCTTTAACAAACGTTCTACCGTTTAATTCTGTGCCCCCCTTCTCTCTCATCTCCCCCCGCTCTTTCATCTCCCCTCGCTCTCACCTCTAACTACAATGAAGACCACTTTCAAGCATCTCGCCACAGCCCTGATCGCCCTTCGTAGTCTTGTCCACGCTGCTCCAATTGCACAGACGCAACCAGCCGAACCGGGCAATGCAATTGGAGAACTCGACTGTTCCACGCCAAACCATTCCAGTTGCAATAACTACGACATTATTTCGGGTTCCAGCCATGTCGGTCAAAGGCGTCAGAGCGTGGCTAGTGGAGGTCTTCTGGACGGGATCGTCAGAGGCGCTGGTTCTCTGGCCAACAATGCCCTTGGGGCTGCTGGCACCGTCGTCCACGGTGCTACAGATGAAATTACTTCATTGGCCAACGATCCCCTTGGGACTGCTGCCAACGTGGCTGACAGTGCTGTAAATGGAGTTACTTCTCTGGTTCGAGATGCCATTCCGAACAACAGTAATGTCCGTCAAAGGCGTCAGAGCGTGGCTAGTGGACATCTTCTGGACGGAATCGTCAGAGGCGCTGGTTCTCTGGCCAACAATGCCCTTGGGGCTGCTGGCGCCATTGTACACGGTGCTACGGATCAAGCTACTTCATTGGCCAACAATGCCCTTGGGACTGCTGCCAGCGCGGCCAACGGTGCTGTAAATGGAGTTACTTCTCTAGTCCACGATGCCATTCCGAACAACAATCATGTCGGTCAAAGGCGTCAGATCGTGGTTAGTGGAGGTGTTCTGAACGGAGTCGTCAGAGGTGCTGGTTCTCTGGCCAACCATGCCTTTGAGACTGCTGGCACCGTGGTCCACGGTGTTACACATGGAGTTACTTCATTGTCCAACAATGCCCTTGGGACTGCCGCCAACGCGGCAGACAGTGCTGTAAATGGAGTTACTACTCTGGTTCAAGATGCTATTCCGGGTGTTGGGGCTATTGTCGGCGACGTCGTTGATACTGCTGACACCGCGGTCAACGATGCTACAACTGCAGCTACTTCTGTGGCTCAAAATGCCGTTTCGGGTGCCACTCGCCGCAATGTCATCGGTGTTTCTCGTCAGGCTTCAAGCTCAGTGACCAGCTTGCTTGGTACTACGTCTAGCCACGCCTAAGTGTCTACCAGGTTCAGTGTCTAATTGGTTTAAATACGGTAAGTCACTTGATATTCTTTGCCGACCATGCTTCTCATCAATATTTTATCGTTTTCGTGGTTACAGGCACTATTGCTTATCTGAAGCTGGAGTGTTTCTTTCTTGAATATTTTCACATTCGTTTTCAAAACCATTCTCTACCTCAGATACCACAGACGTTCTATCACACTCTTTATTTCTGGAAGGCTTAGTGTAAAATTTCAGTTAGTAGCGACTTCAAATAGTTGTGTGTCTATTCGCCCTGTACAATTTTTTTGAGTCGGCGAATCCTTAAACGTAGGATATATGTCGGTGAGGAGACATCAATGAGTATTTTCTTGCTAAATGCTTTGCCGTGTGCTGAGCTCCCGTTTCCGGGAATGAAATTTCAATGCAATGTTTGAGGTATTTCAACGAGTGTTCTGTTTTGGCGAACATAACAAGAGGTATTGTTTGCCGACTAGGGATATCTGACTTCTATGGTCAATATGCCTTTTTATATAAATCCAAAGCGTCTTAACTGTTACTCTAGCTCTTTCAGTCTTACCAGAATATTTGACAGTTTCAAATATCCAGTCGGATGAGCTGCCAATGGGCAGCAAGTGGGCGGTAAAAAGTTCGGAAGAAACGCGTGTCGGCGGCACGTACGAAGCCCCAGCCAAACAAACCCAATCACACGCGGGGCCAGTTTTCGAAACGCCCTCGGAGCATTCATGAGCTTACTACCACTCTCCCCGCCGTCCGACGCGACGAGCTCCCCCTCTCCCTCTTCCTCCTCGTCTCCCTCCTCAAAATCAAAAGTCCCACTATGGCTCCCTATATCAGCCGTACGTCCACGCCCCACTCATCTTTACAAGTAAGAGACTAATACAACATCTACAGTTCATCGGGACATCCCTAGCACTCGCTATTCCACTCTTCATGCTCCGTAAACAACGTGGCAGTACACTCCTCCGCACCTCACTCAAAAACTCCGAGGCTCCCCCACCCCGCCGTACAGGTGCAGGTGCAGGCTCGGGCGCACGCACACCCCTCACAAAACTCCCATCGACGTCTACACCAACAACGGAAGCAAAACCCGACTTTTCCTCAGCCAGTACAGGCGAACTTCTCACTGCCATATCCCGCGTAGACTTCAGCACAGCAATCTACGCTGGGAAGGCATTCGCAATAGCCACGGGGCTCGTGTCCGTCTTTGGTGTTGTGCTCACGTTCGGTGTTAAAGCTACAATGGGTGTACAGGACGTACGTCCCTTCCTCCTTTCTCTTTTCAACCTAAGCTGACTCGACACAGGCCCAAGAATTCGGTCAACGCATGCGAAGCATGCTCTCGCACACCGTACCCTCCCTCTCGTCGCGCATCAACCGCCCACCAGAGACGGACGAAGAGCGGCGCGAGGTGTACAACGTTGTGGTTCCTGGTACGAATGTCCATGAGAACTGGACGTGGGAAGCGGCGGAAGAGAGGATGAAGAAGGCTTACGAGGAGGGTGGGTTTGCGCTGTGGATGAAGACTGCGCTTAGGGAGATGGAGGCCGAACGGAGGGTCGAGCAGGCGAAGAGGGAGAGGGAGGAGAGGGGGAGTTAGCTGTGTGTATTTCATTGCGTTTTGGTTGGTGATGCTGATTGGAGGTAGGGGTTTTTATTACAGATATACCTAGACTATTGGATGTATGCATGAAGTTAATAGAGATGCCGCTTCATAGGCTGAAAGTTCTGACTAGGCGGAGGTTACAGAGGAGCTAGGCTTCATGAACCACCTCCTTCGCCCACCAAGACTCATTGAAAGGACACCTGAGTATTTATAAGTCTCACCTCCAACTGACTGGGGTATTGTACGTTCCATGACCATGGCTGACATATCGAACAATCTTATTCGGTTACGCTGTGATTCCCACCTGCACCTTTATCGACTGAACCACGATGAGTATCCGTGCTCTCTAAGAACCTCCCAATATTTGGAAGCCTTCGTGGATAGCACTTCAAAGTTCGCTGCATCTTCGCTTCTTAGGATGCGTGTGGCCAAGGAGCTTAGAAAGATATGAGATGCTGTATAGCTAAAACGATACATCAGTATTCAATCCGACCGTATTCAGTCACCGGTTCTCTGATCAATTGATAAGGGCCATATTCAATATGTAAAGGGTTCGCTCCGCACGCTTTTCTACTCTGGCACTTTGTTTCTGACATTCCCCCACCTGTCAAGGTATCACTCCAATCCTCAGGTTACAAATTTCAAGATGAATAAACGGAAAAAAAGACTACGTCGGCTGAAACAAAATGGACGATGCACCAGGGACTTCCCAAGTGAACCAACCACGCTTTTCCCAGAACTACTCGAAAAAATCACGTATATTCTATGGAATTCTGTTCTAAGACCGGACGATAGAAAGCAAGTGCTCACATCGATGTTGCTGGTAAACAAACATTGGAAGAATACCGTTCTTCGGCATGCGTTTGAAAACATATATTTCACTTCAGCGGGGCTTTATAAATGGTACATGCACATCATGGATGCTGTCACATTGATAGACTGCGAACATCTCTCACCTGCACGTTGTCGATCTGTGAACGTCATTTATCCCTATTCGCCAATTTTATACCTAAGGAGAAGAGTGGATATAAACTGGAGTCTTTTTTCAGCTTCACGCTACCCAAATCTCCGTTGTCTCGGTATTATTTTTGTAGATGTTCGAGGAATGGGACCTGAGGGAAGATGGGATTGGCTGATAGACATTCCTATGCAAGTGGATACTCTTGATTTCTCCACTGTCATGCCACAACCCTTCGAGTACATATCGATGGCAAGGATGTATATCTGGACATCTGGGCAGTATTCAGGTGTATTAAACATCAAACACGTTCGTATTTTGGGTGCTTACGAAGAAGACTTTGCATGGTATATACATGAATCGCACTTCCCTAGTCTCGTCACGATATTCTGTAATGACAGCACTGCTGAGCGCCCCCTCCATCATGACTACCCTCGTTGGACCGGAGTCTCTATAAATGAGCACTGGTCAAAAATAGATGAACGTGAAATTATTTTAAACAAAGACGGATTACTCGAATATTTACCCAATTTGAAATGCCTGTGCACATGTTCTTGTACACTAGAATGTACGGTCGAAAAGGTTTTACGTTCTATAGAGATACAGACCAAAGAGCGCCATATCGGCGATTTTTTGGATTCTAGGTTTGAGTTTCTGGTGTTGGATCCTGTCTTTCTTGACGTCGCAACCTTCGTAAACAAGTTAACATCGAAGATGTACTTTCGATCATACGCGATGCTAGTGGCCCTTGATTATACTCACCGAATCGGACGCTACTTTCTCGATGGACGGCGATGCAAAGACAACATCAAATTCTTTTCTATCTACGTGTTTCCTCTTTTCGTTGTTTCTGCGTTACTCGCGTATGTAGTCAAAATGCCCTTTTCACTCTGAAAACATGCATAAGCAGTGTATACTTCCATAGTATCGCGCGGACCTCATAGCTAGCTGTTCATTCATACCTATATATTTCACCTTCTATTCGGTTTCCCCCTTTTTATGAGTCCTTTCGCTTTCTTCCTTACACATACAGATAATAGCCTGAAATGACGTTGTAAGTGCTGTGACGAAGTATGAGGACTGGAAACGATATTGGATCCTCAGAGACATGGATTTAGAGCTTGAAACGACGTTTGAAGTGTTGTGCCGAAATGTGTTGTCTAGAAACTATTTTGGGATTACTGAGCGATGGTTTAGGAGCTTGTAATGAGACCGTAAACGTTGAGACGAAGTATGGAGGCCGGAGTCGACGTTGGAACTACTGGACCATAGTAGTTGGGGCCTTGAAAAGAGGTTAAAAGTGTTTAGACGAAGTGTAGTGGCAAGGAATAAGGTTGGAACCAATAAGACAGAGGGCGGGGACTTTTAACGAAGTTTGAAGCGCTGGGACCACGGAGACGAAGAGTAGGTGGTTGAAACAAAATTGAGAGCATTGAAACAAATCGTTTGATCTTTAAACGAAGCTAAGAGCATTTAAACAAATTCTTGAGTCATTTTGAAGTAATTTTACGAAGTGTGTTCAAAGTTCAGCCCCGAGGGAGGTTTCTTGTATAACTGTACACTACACCACCTCTTTTATTTGAAGGTGAGGAAGCGGTGTAGTTGATTGTATTTATGCGCCGCTGCGTGGGGGGTTCGCTCGTTTTTCGATTGCGGTGATTTCACGATTTCAATTGTATTTTTTGTGAACATCAACAACTGGAGAGGAGTCACTAGTCACTTGTCGCGGCACAGTGGGACTTACTGAGACTTCTCGGTTCAAACTTCAAATCGGCCAATAGGGCACCAATATAGGTATATTATTTTAATTGATGGTTTTAGTGTGCACAGTTATTTACCTTACGGCCACGCATAAGTTAACAATACAGATTACATTGAAGTATTTATTATCTATTCTGAGCTGTAATCTATTGTAATCATACTTATTTAAACGCTCAGTGCGCCGGCCCAAAGTTCCGTTATTCCAGATGTTTATCATCGATATCTGCCGCGATAATCAAGGAGCTCGGGCATTCACGGTTCGTCATCGTCATCGGTTCATCAGCGACAGCTCCTTGTTGGAAATAGATTTGGCAATACAAGGGAGCCATGCAACGTGTTCGAACATCTTCGTTCTTAGTACCTTGCTCATCTACTTGATCATCTTTGACACTCTACGGTGTTTCTCACTCACTAATGTCTTCAACTGACGAAGATCCTTCCAGTCTATCATCCCAGAAGAAGCGCAAAATCACCCAGCGTGCATGCGATCACTGTAGACTGAGGAAAAGTACGCACCTCCACGCATGTTTTACTTGTCATTCTACTAATACCGCAATTAAAGGACGATGTGATGCTGATGAATGACTCTTTATATTCCTGTGGAGCTTATAGTATCCTTTTCTAGGCGGTGAACCAACTCCCCCGCATGCTAAATGTCCAAACTGCGTTGAGCAAGGCTTGGAATGCACTTTCAGTACTGAACCGAAGGTACGTCTGTAACTTTTTATGTATCGAACGAAAGCTAAGGCAGTTTTTATTTTGACAGAAACGGGGGAGGCCTAAGGGGTATGTATATCACTGCCTCTTACATCAAGCAGGAAAATTCAAGCACCTCACAGATACGTTGATGGACTCGAAATGCGAATTCGGTTCTTGGAAGGGTTGGTTAAAAAGGCACGTAGTTGTTGTTGACGATCTTTCTTTGGCTTACGTTTAATGGCCATTAGTTATGCCCCAACCAATTAGTGCTCCACAGCCTCGTTTGTACCTTTGACCCCGAATACGCAGCAACACTAACGAATATGTCCACTGCAATGTCCATATCTGCTCCCAGTACTCTCACAAGTGTTCCAACAACACCAGAAAAGGCACCATCTGACTCCATTCAAGATGTAATACATAAGATTGCTTCCCTCTCGCTTGGATCAAAAGACGACCCATTCCGAGACGATGATGTCGAGAAAGTCGCTATTTCCGAAAGGATACAAGTGCTATCTGTTAAACCAGAAAGCGAAAACAAAAGGTTCTGGGGGAAAAGTAGCAGTGCCATGCTCATGCATACCGCTGTATTACTCAAAAATGAGTATTCAAAGGACATTCCCATCAAGCGTAGATTTTTACAGAACCGAAGGCCTGTATTCTGGAAGAGACTCCCTGTTAGTTATTGCTGCTAGGTATCTCTACATCCTTTATACTTACATACTCCATATCAGTGGGAAATCGACTTCCAACGCCCGACTGTGAAATACACATTCCCCCCTTCCAAACTCATTTCTAAACTTGCAGATGCATATTTTGAACATGTTAATCTATTCTATCCCCTCCTCCATAGGCCAACATTTGAACGTGCCATTGAAAATGGACTTCACCTAAACGATGAAGGTTTTGGAGGTGTCCTTCTACTAGTATGCGCCGTTGGAGCACGGTATACAGATAAAATCGACGAAAAAACATTATCTGAGGGAACGAATTCGCATTACTCAGCGGGATGGAAGTGGTATAACCAGGTTCAGGTTGTGAAGCAAAGCCTATTTCGTTCCATGACGTTGTACGATTTGCAATCATACTGTGTAAGTGCTATAAATGTCTACCTCTTGTATATGTTACATTTGATATCCAACCTTTGGCATCCTTAGTTGGCAATTCAATTCATCAACGGATGCTATGCACCACAAGCAGCTTGGATTCTCAGCGGGTTCGGGATTCGTCTCGCTCAAGATGTTGGCGCTCATCGTCAACGCATACCTCTGGAGAAACTAACAGTTCAAGATGAACTTTGGAAGAGGGCATTTTGGGTTATTGTTGCTCTGGATCGATTGATTAGTATGGGGATGGGACGGCCTTGCGCAATATTTGATGATCAGTACGTCTAATGATAAACTGCATACTAAATTGACCTATAGGCTAATACTCGCATCAAAGTTTTGATATCGACATGCCTGTCGAATGTGACGATGAATATTGGGAGCATCCGGACCAAAAGAAGCGCTTCAGACAGCCAAAGGATATTCCTTCGACGCTGACTGCATTCAATCTACACCTTCGGTTGTATAGGATTATGGCATTTTCAATGAGTACCATTGTGAGTTCTCTGGTCTATCTAGTACATTCACATTCACCACTTTGACTCCAAAATCTTTTCTACTATAGTATTCAATTAAAACAAAATTCTGGGAGCTGATATTGCAAGAATGGGAACAGCACATTGTAGCTGAGTTAGACTCTGCGTTGAACAACTGGCTGAGCTCCTTACCTGAGTATTGTACGACAATGTCCTATTCATCACTGTCTCTAAAACTAACAAATGCATCTTAGTACGTTGGGACCCAGATAGAACCGATGATCGATTCTTCAAGCTCTCAGGATCTCTTATAACAACATTCTACTACGTTCAAATACTCGTACACCGCCCATATATTATAGCGAGAGGCGCCGGCCAGCCAACGCCACTTTCACTACCTTCACTTGCCTTATGCTCCAGCGCAGCGCGATCATGTTCACTTGTCTTAGAGCAACAGATGAAGCGCTTCGTTGTCATGTACCCATATATGGCAATTTCTGCGTCAATAGCAGGAGTTGTACTACTTCTCAACATGTGGTCTAGTAAGCGAACTGGGACCACGGAAGATCCAATAACTACGAAACAGATTGAAAAATGTATGGATGTTCTGAGGAAGGCAGAAGAAAGATGGCGTTCTTGCGGAATTTACCTGTATGCTTAACTATTTGACTTTATATATCTATCTATCATGACGCACAATTTCTCAGAGATGTCATGAACGATTTAACAACTACAGGACAGTTGTTACTTTCTGAGGAAGAGACAGGGCCATATGCAGATAATCCATCTGGGATTAGCACCGGAAATCAGAAAAGCTCATCTTCTCCCTGTGAAGCTGGCCTATTTTCCACTAACTTTCGTCCATCCATATTATTTCCACCGGTACCAGACAGCCAACCTCAGACATTTACACAGAATATAGGCGAGAATTCCAGGTTTAATCCACAAGAGACTACTTTTGGTAGTGGGTTTTACGATAATACAATCCCTATGATATTCGGACACGGAGCCTCAGCCAACCTCCCCTTCAATAATGAAACTCCAGCAATAAATGCTCCCACTCGTCAAGGCATTAGCTTGCTCTCTGCCGAACACATCCATCCAGGAACAAACTCGGAGATCCACTTGGGCCACCAGCAGACAACCACAGATCCCACTATGGATATGTGGATCAATGCACCTAATGGTTTCGAGTAGGTGTTATTATAGTTTTACTAAGTATGATCAATCTTGTGACTGACATACATTTTGTTCAAAGACTCAATGAATGGAATTCGTTTCTCCTGAACTTCACAGAATTAACAAACGACTTATATCATAATGATGCTCCGTGCAGAGGAGATGGGATGCAAGAATCATATACGATGCATTAAATAATTAGAAAGTTTACCTTGTTTATGATGCATATGGAACTTGTAAGGAAAGCTAAGATTTGTACATAGGGGTCGCTAATGTAGGTGACTGAACTGAAGTCATGAACGGTCATGAATGTTGATTGGATTCTTGGAAAATGTAAACACGTGTTGCAGCGGCAGTGAAAGCTTTGCATACTTTTGATGTGTGTCACTTTGGTCTTGCATATTTTTTCATACACTTAACAAATTGTTCACAACTAAATTTACTGTTTAAAGCTTTCATAATACACAAAACAAATTAGAGTCAACAAACCAATCACATGCATGTCCCCTTCCCATCTTCCTTCCTTTCCTCCTCTTCGCTCACCTCAAAAACAAGAGTTCCACTATGGCTTCTTATATCAGCAGTACGTCCAAGCCCCACTACAAGAGACTAAAGCACCGATGTTCCCCCACCTAGCCGATGCGGTGGCACACGCACACCCCTTTCACAACCCTCACTCTCACCAACCCCAACTCCCCCCTGCCATATCTCGCGTAAAGTTTAGAACAATATACGCGGGAAAAGTATTCGGAATAGACACGGGGCTTTTTTCCGTCTTTGGCGTCGTGCTCATGTTCAATGGCGAAGCTGTTATGGGTGTACGAGACATACGTCTCCCCAGCCCCACCCTTCTTCACTTCTCTTCATGTGATGCATCACTAACTCCACACAGGCACAAGAATTTGGTTACCGCATACAAAACATACTATTGGGCTTCGTACCCTGCCCCTCATCACGCATCGATCACCCACCAGAGATGGACGAAGGGCGACGCGAGGTGTAGTTTGCGCTGTGGATGAAGACTACGCTTAGGAGATGGAAGTGGAGAGGAGGGCCGAGCAGGCGGGGAGGGAGAGGGAGGCGAAGAGGGGAAGTTAGGTGTTTTTTTTTAGCATTGCGAACACAACCATAACTTATGGTTGTGTTGCAATGCTAATTGGGAGGTAGTGCTTCATACTAGATATACTTAGACTATCGAAAGTATGCATGAAGTTAATAGAAATGCTGCACTATAGGCTAGATGTTCTAAGACGAAGATACAGATGAGCTGCGCTTCACGACCTACCTTCGCTCACCAAGACAATATTGAACAGACACCTGAATATCGATAAGTCGTAACTCATCGTTCACCGACACGATAGAGTGTTTATTGTACGTTCCACAATCATCCACTGTGCATGATCAAGGTTTCACGTAACTTTGCCATGGTACTTTGCGAAATATTGAACGCTCTTACTCAGACGCGTGAACCTCTGTCCGCAGTTTGAGGTAATCCTTGCACCAGGCCAACGGAGCAGCATTCCTGGGCCGTGATGTAACCCCGCACTTCATGGGCTGCTATAGGTCAGTTGAAGAGGACGAAGTGTTGTTGAAGGTTCCTCGACGAAGAATGCGAGCGGTTAGCGCGTCCGTCTAACCTTAAGGTTCTAAGGTAATGTAAAAGAGTGCGTTAGTGACGTAATTAAGAGAAACGACGACGCAGCAAGGAGCAGAACTTCGAGACGAAGTTCTGGAGTGAATTCAGAGAAATGGGACTTGGTGAGAACGATCAGAACGAACGAGACGAAGACTCAGAGACAGAACGAGAGGGAGTGAGAGGTAGAAATGAGGGGTGAATTTCACTAAAGTACAATAGACCTAGATACACAGTTTAAATAAGAGAAAGAGAACGAAATATACCTAAAAGGAGTGAATAAATTTTTATTAAGCCCAAGGAGGTGATAGGAACTTGACTACGGTTTCAAGGAGTGTAGGACTGGAGGAATGAAAAATAATTGTAGAGAAGTCTTGAAGCGACGGCGAGGGGGGAGCAACTGTAGAGTTGTTGGTCCTGCCAATGTGGTGAGACCGATGCCCGGGTGAAACTTGCTGTCCTATGCATGCGTATCGAGGTCCGTTGCTTCGCAACTCTTATTAGAGTATCTGGGGAATGCTTCCGTGTGTGTCCGAGGTTTGAGACTTGAGCGGATTCGGTCTGACGCTGAGAGCGTTGAGATGCGTTCAAGAGGACAGTTCAACGGCAGACACGTTGACGCGCTTGATGGGAAGGTCACGTGATGACGCCGGAACGCGTCAGAACGTCGATTCTACAGTGCAGGCTAGGGTTGGGGAACAAACCGGCATGTAACTTACCAACATGTAAATAACATAGTTTGTTACAGTAACTTACTAGTTTGTTACATCCCCTGAAAAGTAGCATGTAAAAAATGTAACAAACCTCGGTCACATGATTAACAAAAATCAAAAAACTATGGTCTCTGATGGACAAAGATTCGACGACCAGCTGATACAAAATTGTTACCCATCAAGCCTGGATACTTTGTAGCATTCAACACACCCTGACGTGTACAATCCAACAATGGAAGAACCAATGGACATGCCCACTAAGCCCGAGGATCCTTCTTGGCGAGGAAATGGGCATAAATTCAATAATTTGCCTGATAACATAAAGGCACATGTACATTTGCAGTTGGCAATATCTAAAGTGCAAGAAACTGTTTTAGTCCCACATAAACAGTGCTCCGTGCTCGATTTATTTACCGCACAAACACTGCCACCAGTCTATGCAGGCATTGACAGTTATTCCATTTCTGCAGATCATTCCTTTTTTAGCCTTGAGGACCCCGCAAGTGACTGCGAGCTTGAGCTTCTTGCAACCAGAGTTCCGCCAAAGGCTATTGTTGCCAGTTTGTTGGAGCAATCGAAGCAAGCATGGCTGGATGGTTACAACTCGATTACATTGCCCAGAGAGAGAATCCCCTTCCCCCTTTGGGCCGCCACATTCTGGTCAACACTCCTTGTCCATATTAATCCATCCCTTAAAAAATGGAAGAATGCTGTTGATTGGCTCTGAAGAGACAAGCTCTTTGAACACCATGGAGCAGAGATCAACAATGCACTTCATGAGCTCAGTACTATATCTTGGACTGCAAAAATTCCTTGCCAGAAAGCTCTATTTGATGTAGATATGCTGGTACCATTTCTATCTAGAAGTTGGTTTGCAAATGAGCAGATTGATCTTATGTTGGATACTTTGCGGCAGGATGTTTCAGCACTCTCAACTTCAAGCTTCACTGAAATCTCCATTATCAGTGTATCACTGTCAACTATGATTCTAAGTGCTTATACTATGGAAGTTGTGGAAGACAAGAAGATTTATGATCCTTACGATGATAGCTGGCTTACCCAATTTGGTCACAGAATTTCGGTTATTGATGGATTTGCGGGAATATTCTTCATTAATGGAGATCACTGGGTTTCTGCTTTGGTTGGCCATACAGTGGAGAAATATGACATAGGCTTTGTTGATCCAGCTGGAAATATTGACCGCACAGATAATTTAGTTACCCGCGCTCTGAAATGGTTTATTCTGAAGCACTGTAACATTACTGAACAGTTTTTACATGTTGATATTCCATGTTCCCCTCAAGATACTAATGTTGATAGCTGGAACTGTGGTCTTCTCAGTGTGAACACATTGTTCCACTGGTATCTTCCTGCAGATCAACCACTTTTGGAGAAAGACCTAATTTTACAAGACATTGCAAGAATACGAGCTATGTGCAAAATTATTCAATACTTTAATTCAAAGGTATGTGAACAGCAGATGCCACACTACGTCTATCATGGCTAAAATTAACTTATTGGTTCTAGAATCATATGAGCGATCGCTCCCTCCCATCAGTGAACTTACTTACAGTCTCACTATTTTGGTCTCCATTGTGTTCTGGAGATGCCGCGCCAAATAAAAGCATCTCAAAAAAATCCAAAGGTTCAGCTACGAAGCCTGTAATCTCTATTAAATTAAAGATAAAGCCGGTAATAAAGCCCAAGTCCACAAAGAAGCAGCCTGTCACTACTAGTGTATATGCTCCAGTCTTCACAGTTCCTAACCCTCGCCTTAACACAACAATTACTGTACCAGAAAAGAAACGAGTAAGTGGTTATGATATTCATGTGAACTTAAACTTATATTTATCTTAGTCACGAAATATGGATGACAGCGAGACTGAGGAAGACATTGCTTCTGATGAGAGGCCATCACAACGACAGAAGTCAATGGACAGCTTCTCTAGTTTCATTGACAGCAGGTGTGAAGGAACATCAAGCCAAAATCGTAAAGGAGGGCACCCAGCCCTGACTAGTCTTGACAAACTGACAGTTTGCATTGGCAAAGATAAGGCTGGAAGGAATATCTTTCGTTGTGTGGGAACAGGCTGCAGCAAGAATTTCTGTCCCTGGAGCTGCAATCGTGTGTACATGCATTCAAAAAACTGCCTGTTCTTAACTGTGAATCAGTGGCAGATGGCTTCATCTCAGAGTGCAAAATCTAGTCCTGGTGCTAAGCTTGAAGCTGTGCTTGCAACACAAGCTACTATGTCCCCCCTCAAAAATGGTCTAGTCAAAAGAAGTACACCTGAATTGAAACCAACATCAGATGAGTATTTTGTTGGGCACCGCAGCGTCTTTCATAAACAGCTGGATTTTGCTATTATCCACTTTATATGTGCTACTGGAAGTTCCTTAAATGTTGTCTCATACAACGAGTGGAAGACCCTGTTTCAAATTACCTGCCCAAGCTATAACCCAGTATCGAAAACCACACTGCAAGACAGTCATATTATGTCTGAGCAAGAACGAGTTAGGGGGATAGAGCTGAATGAACTTCAACAGGAAGTTAATCTTAGTTGTTCATTTGACGGTGCTTCAACATGCGCTGGCGAAGCCTACTATACAGTCCATGTAACAACAGCAGATGGTCGTGTTTATCTTCTTGAAGGGCGAGAGTGCACCAGAGAATCACACACAGGTCAATGGATATTCAAATATGTTCTTAGTGTGCGTACACTCTCAACCCCCAACATTTAATCCACTCATTGTATCATTCAGGTTATAGACAGTATAGGACGTGAAAGGTTTGCAGCAATTTCATCCGACAGCACAGGCAACACTCGCAATGCACAAGAACTTCTCTGCAAGGCTGTTGTGACCATGCTTAATCTTCCTGATCCAGTACACCACATGAACTTATTATGCAAGGATATATGCCGTCATGAATACTTTGACGACGTAGTGAAGTGCATCCGAGCAACAATAAAGTTCTTCAAGCACTCAAATGTCACAAAAGCAAAACTCAAAGATATCCGGGAGCGTGACCATCTAGGTCCTGGCCTTGAAAGCATAGGCAAAACACGGTTTGCATCGCTTATCTGGGCTGCATTGTCAGTTCAGCGATGCTTGCCTGGAATACGAGAGCTGTGTAAAAAAGGTGACATAAAGATACAGGTAAGCGCACAGTACATAATTTCCAACAACATATAACGGGCATATATTAATATAGGGATATACCGAATATTACCTTGAACCAGCCACACTCCAGTTTGAATTCAATTTGATACAGCTGATAGCTGTCGGTGAAGGTATAGCACGCGCAATTGAATGCCTTGAAGCTACTTCAGTGGACCCAGGGGCAGTGTATCTGTATTGGCTTGCAGTGATCTGCCAACTGAAGGGACGACTTGAAATATACAAACTTCCAAGTTCTGTATGTGCTGCAATTCGTGGTGTAGTGAATGAGCATTGGAAGCAATTCTTTGTGAGAGGGCCAAGCAACACTCACCTTTCAGCCTTATATTTAAACCCAGGTGCGTGCCATAATGTTCACATATACACATCACTTGACAAAAGTTTGTTAGCTTACATTGAATCATCGCTCTTTAATAGGCCAAATCTACTCACATATAATATCACTCTCCCTGGGAAAGGCAACCCAGACATTCCCGAAGGGATCCGAAGCCCAAAGACATTCAAAGAAGTTGGAACCTACCTATACCTAATTGGTGTCGAGGAGGTTGAACATGGGATGATACCAGCACTTACTAAGTGGAAAGGACGACAACAACAATTCACTCAGGCATACCAAGCACAGTTTACGGCCTATGCCCACAGTGCATTCCCCTTCACCACACCATTGGGAGTTGGCCAAGATGCACTGTCATGGTGGCGTGCATTTGAAGGAAGGGAGAATGCTGAAATAATGGCAGTAAGTCCACCACGCTCAGTACCACAAAAGAACTTAAACACACCTTTTAAACAGGCCCTCGCTATCAAACTATTGTCCATAGTACCCCACTCCATG
Organism: Cyathus striatus; assembly: GCA_025738555.1. NCBI lineage: Eukaryota > Fungi > Basidiomycota > Agaricomycetes > Agaricales > Nidulariaceae > Cyathus > Cyathus striatus. The sequence goes on from JAOVFP010000018.1 coordinate 2,285,123, forward strand.
GCAGATGAGCGAACCGTCTCTGTTGTAACGATGTTGAATACGGCCTTGAGATCCCACATGAAGGTGAACACCATTATGGCAATGGCTCAAATACGTGCCCACTATAGGAGGGAAACAAATGTAAGCTTCACAGTAAAGTGTAAAGAATGAAGACAACTTACATTAAACATCAAGAACCGCCCAAAAGTAAATCCTCGCCCAATATTAAAGTTCTTTGATGTCAAGCGCATCTTGAGGGAAATCGACAATGAAGACAGATGCCACGATGAAGCCCACATGCAAGACGAGTCAGAAGATGAGTTTGACAGTGAAGAGAGAGTGTCATGGCTGTCCGGAGAGGCTACAAGTGTGATTCAGCCAGCAGAGGTATTCATGATGAATAATGAAGAGGATGAGCTGAACTTGCACTCCAGGGAGGTTGAAGATCTTCTCTTGGACAAGCCACCAAAAGTAGAGGAGGTCGAGATGGCAGAGTTAGCGGAGAAGGGTGAAACCACGACAGACAATGACATTGAGGAAGGCAGTGGATCATACGGCCTTGGTGCTTGGGTGTAACTTGTGATCTGGGACACGTGACATTGGCAATCACGTGCTTAAGTAATTTACTATGTAATTTACAATTGTTACATCTCACCAAAAAAAATTCAGGTAAGTTACCTGTTTGTTACACTGCCTGAGGTTTGTTCCCCAACCCTAGTGCAGGCAGAAAGCCTGCTCTACACAGTTCGCTCTACCTTTCCACTGAGTCGCGCTGACTAAACTCAATTCTTCGCATCTAAGCTAGACCTTTATTCAATCACGGGCGTCCCTAATAAATACCAATTATCGATCGATCATTACTGTATAATGAAATCCATTTTGTCGCTTTATCAATTCTTCAGTCGAATAACAACCACGGTGTGCTCCTTACTGTCATCATCGACATCTCTGGCACCTCATCGTTGGCCATATCGAAACTCCTTTCCTTATCAAACTTCACGTAACCTAACACACACTTTCAAAAATGTCAAAAAGGAAGAATCAACAACAACGTTTCCCGCCCCCCCCGGAAATCCAAGAAGAGATCATACACATACTGTGGAATTCTCCTCTCACTTCAGATGAGAGGAACCAAGTACTCACATTGGTGCTACTCGTAAACAAGTACTGGAAGAATACACTTCTCCAATACGCGTTTAAAAACATATATTTTACATCAGAACAACTATATAAATGGTACATGCACATCTTGCGTGCGATGACTTTACTAGGCTACCAAGATATAACGCCGGCACATTGTCAATCCATGACCATCCTCTATCCTGGTTCACCGAGCACAAGACATAAGAAAAGGGTACATCGGAACATCGTATCAGCTTTGCACCACTTTCCTAACCTTCATCGCATAGCTGTCGACCTTGTGGATGTGCAACACATGGGATCTGAGGGAAAATGGGATTGGTTGAAGGATATTCCAGAGCAGGTGGATACCCTCGATTTGACGATTATCGCACCGCAAAAAGAGGATGCATCGTTGCAGCTAAACGCTTGGGTCACCACTTGGAATTTGAGGCCTATATTGAACATCAAATGCATTCGTATCTGGGGTCTGTATGACGGCGAGCTTGCATGGCGTCTGTATCACTTCAAGTTCCCCAACCTCGACACGATATTGTGCAATGGTGACCCTGCTGAACACCCTCTAAATTATAAGTGACATCGTTGGACTAGGACCTCTATAAGTGAACAATGGTCAAAAATAGATGACTGTGAGATTATCAATTATGACGGAGTGCTAGGATATTTCTCCGGCTTAGAATGCCAGTGCACAAGTCCTTGTACACTGGAATGCACGGTGCAGAAGGTTTTGCGCGCTTTGCAGTTACAGGCCAAGTTACTTGACAAAAATCTCTATACCCATAATTATTCAGATTCCAGGTTTGAGTCCTTGGTATTGGACCCTGTTTTTCATGACGCTGCAGCAAGAATCTACGAGATAATATGGGAGAATGACCTTCACCTTTTCGCCGAAAGGATAGCCTCCAAGTATTATCCCAGCATTAAATGCTACTCCGTGAACGATAAGAAGCGACGTGGAGACGGCAACTTAAAATTCTCTTTAAAGTGTCTATACCTTCTCGCCTTCATTTTTGCATTAGCCTTGCTTTATCGCTATAAAGATTCTTTCGTCTTAATGTAATTGTGTCCTCTCACTGGCATCATTTTTGTACTAGCCTTTATTTTTATGGGACAATCCACTGCATAGTCAGACTCATTCCATACATAATATATATTTCCATGGCAAGCATGGACCTCACAGTTACTATTATTTCAGACCTATCGACTTTGTGAACTACATGTTTGTATGATAAATAAAATAAAAGTTTCTACTATGATCACAATTCAGTATAAACCTCGGACAGAAGAGTATTCCCTATAAACCAATATTCTTCAAAACCTCCCCTTGGAGAACGTGGTACGCGTTCTAGCTTCCAAAAATATACAGTAGAATCTGCTCCCAATGATACTACTTCCTCTCCAGGGTCTTTTTGTTTGGACTCATTGGATGACTTCCCATAAGGATCTGACGTAGTCTGACGATGCCAGATTTTCAAACTCCAGTTTATACCTCGCTGATGCCAGACCGTAAGGTAGCTGTCCATCGGCTTCAGATGGATTCAGAAGAGCAATAGACTGTGATAGAGTAGGCGAGACCAGGAGGGAGAGGAAGGGAAGCGGACAAAATGGAGATATCGGTTGAGATGAGCCATGTGGAAATGTCACATAGGTGAGTAAACATACCTTTTGGGGACATCTGGAGGCATTTAGAAAGCTTTCACAAGTCTGGCAGAGGGGGGGGCTCGCTAGATGTTCATGTCTGGCGCAGTCTGACGGTACTCAAGAATTTGAAATTCTGCTCAGCACCTCGGCACGTCAACATCTGGCGGCGTCAGACTGTGCCAGATCCTTACGGGAAGTCATCCATTGACGAATGCGCATATCCGACGAAGATTAGTGATACGTTGTAATTATCACGTGGTTCGGTCGTTCGGATCATCGTCGATCGACCGACTGCACTAGTCTGGAAGCCGAACCGTCTAAAACGAGATCACGCTGGCGTCACATGACTGGCGTGGGATATCTCGTCGATAGACGGTCCGGTCAAACTCGTTGACGTTTTAGTATATCGTTCCTTACGCTGTCCCACCTCTGTCCCCCACTGTGGGACCTGACTGGGACATCAAAAACATCTAAGGACTCATAAGAAAGATCTATGTGAGGTTAAAATGTTGAAATATCATGAAATTGTTGTAAAATATGTGAGGCAATAATGTAACAGCCCATTATAGCAGTATTGTACTGGTTTCAGTTCAAAGCTCATGCACTGCTCCTTTTCCCCCTATTACACCTAATATTTCTCTGAAATATATACAGGAACTAATACTGTATGTATGTTGAAGAATAATAGGTTATATAGTACATGAGGGAGGGAGGAGCATTTGGGGAAGGTAAAGGGTAAGGAACGCTACACCAAAACCTTAACGAGTTTGACCGGTCTGCCTATCAACGAGATAGCCCACGCGTCCTCACGTGAAAAAAAGCGTGATCTCGTTCCCAGGATAGGCAGACCGGCCTCCGGTCTACGACTGCACTGCTTGCTCACTTCCTTAGACGGTGTTAGACCTTACCACGTACTACCATGACCTCGAAAATCCAACAAGTTCGCTGGCCTCATATATCAGCACTGCCCTCCAGCTCTCGTGCCATCTACTCATTGGGTGATGTAGCTGCCCCCCATGATTCATCCAATACTAGGACTGCGAAGATAATTCTCCGTAAAATGCTCAACACTGAAAGGCTCGCAAACATGGCTACCGTTGCGTGCTGAAGGCTCTCATGGAACACATTTCAGAACAGCGTTTTGTATAGGCCTACGTCAAACCACCGTTCGAGGTTTCTCATCTCGAGACTGAAACTACCAGAGTGCCATCAACTGACAAGTCACAAGGAAAAGGCAGCACTTTAACCAAGCTTTATGCGCAAGCGAGGCATTTCCGATAAATGTGGCAATTTCAATGGAGGGTATTTAAGAGCACATATACCATTCGGTTCAACTTCAAGGAGGGTATGAGGGAACAGCAGTCCTAGGTACAGACGGTGCGTGTTCTTTCTTTTTTCGCTGTACTTGTACGTCTTACAGAGCCTCGTAGGACTACGACCTAAAGCAATAAACGCTGCTTTGAACATCAGGGATGTGGCCCGTGTGACTAGACAGACAACGACGGTGATTCATTGTGCTGCTTGCCTGCTGCAGAACGTTACTCCGATATTGATTCAGGTCACGTGCCACAGATTCCGATAAAGCTAACGACGACGCTTCCGAAGACTCTATATACTGCAGCCCCAGTACATCTTTGCAGAGAATCAAGTCATGCATGATTTTGCGTACTCAATAGCGCTTCTTTTATTCGGGTTCAGGTGATACTTTGTCAGATGGCTCCATTTCGGCAAAATCTTGGAGCCCATGCCACTACCGCCTTCAGGTTGTTGGCTTTCGAGTCTATAATATGCCTATTCAGCAAGGCGAAGGTTCCGTAACAATGTTGCTGTAAATTTCTCTGTGCTTCTTGATACTTGTGCTGGCTATATCAGCCATCGAGAGCAGTCAATCATGACTCGGTGAAAGCACATTTACTACCGACCGCGATACTTCGATATGTTGCAACTACTTCGTCCGACGGAAGTTAAATGCCACAACGGCCCGTAGAGAAGGCATCTCGGTTTTACAACAATCACAAGGCCACCTTCCCAGTTTCTTTAAATCCCATTCTGCTTCTTAACTTCTATAGCTTCGTTTCTCTCCCGAGATGCAGTACCTAACGTTCCTCGCATTCTACTACGCAGTCATTCTTCAAGGATTCACCTCCGTACTAGCATCTCCTTTGAAGCCTTCAAACATTACCTCGACGATGCCCGAGTTGTCTCCGGAAATGTTCAAGCGCGCTGTATCGGCACCTTATGTATTCACTGCCTTTACCTCGGCTTCGGAGTCGAATCTCTATGTTTATACATCTAGTGACGCGACGAACTTTTCTCTGCTTAAGGGGCCTGCTTATACCCCGCCTACTGGCTTGATTAGAGATCCCAGTGTTATGTTGCACACAGAGTACGTACTTTTGATGCCAGTTCACATAAAGCAGTGTCTTACTAATAAACTTGCCCTTCACAGCGGAAAGTACTATATCTGTTGTGTGTGTTCTGTGCTTCTAGCACAATTGAAGCTGACGAACGATTGAAAGATACCACTAATTGGAGTGGTTCGAACTTTGCGATTGCGGTACGTTACTTTAGCATGATATGGAGTTTAGGCTTTTGCTGATAGCACACTTGGAAATAGAGCAGCACTAACTTGCAATCCTGGACACTCGTGGCCACTATCTCAACTGCATCGTCATTAATCAACCCAGTCAACACTTGGGCTCCAGTACGCTTTCTCTGTACTATTGTCACTATGAAAGTAGTGTTACTCACCGACGTCACAGGAATTCTTTAAAGACCCAAAGACAGGAAAGTTGAACATTATCGTTTCTTTGTCAACTGGAAGTTACGGTCCTTTCCTCCCGTACGCATTCACCGCAACCGATAGTACTCTCACCAAGTGGAGCGGACCTGTTGTTCTGTCTGGGATTTCAAATGCTGGCCTGGGCTACATCGATACATTCCCATTGTTCTTCAAGTCAGTACTACTCCTCTACATTACCATTATTATAAGATGTATATGTATCACTAATATCATGTTCATAGCAACCAATACCATATATTCACGAAGGCCGAAACCGACGGGCAGAAGCATGTAGAACATGCAGTTGCTTCATCTCTTACTGGACCATACTCTTTCGTTCAAACCGGCGATTTTGCGGGATGGGGTCAGGCCGAAGGGCCATGTGTTACAATCCTTCCCAACGGAATGTTCCGCTTGTACGTGAGCTCTATCGCAGTTGTATTCATTTGACTCATGTACAACTCGGCTTAGGTACGCCGATGGATTCAATAGCGGTAAGTATTGTCAACCATTTCACTCTGCATTCGTATTGACGTGATAACTTAAGGTAAATACATATATTCTGACTCCAGTGATTTGTATAACTGGAGTGCGTACAAGACATTGCCGAGCCTTAGTGGCACTGTAAGGCATGGAACTGTCCTGAAGCAGTAGCTTCCCGGCGCTATATTTAGTTACACAACGAATACTTGCGACCTTACCACGCCTGGTTAAATACCATTGCATTTTTGAGAAGTTTTTCATCATTAGGATCGTTACATCGAGCAACATCGAGTTGTTTCACGCTATGATTGACAGGAAGCCTCGCTGCGGCCAAGACCGCAGCCTCGGTAAAAATCTGGTTACTCTTTTGCAGCTACTGCTGCGCTTAAAGCGTCTTAGACCTTGCTTTCAATATATAAAGTTTGATATACACCATAACCTACTCATCGAATTTCTCATTTTCACGTTATGTCCAAGCACTTTACTCTTTATACCTTCCCTACTGCTAACGGAGCACAGCCGTCGATTTTGCTGGAAGAACTGAAGAAGACTACTCCTTCCATTGTATACGGGCAAGTAGGAGATGAAGTCAGCTGTTTGATTTAGATTACCTACCTCCTGCATAGAGCAAACAAAGTAGATCTTGTCAACAATGCTCAGAAGGTAGTTGTATCCATGATTGGTTCCTGCAGCTTGTGTTAATATATAAATTAGGAACCGTGGTTTATCAAACTGAATCCGAATGGACGTATTCCAGTCCTTGTAGACCACTCACGAGGAGATTTTGCTGTATTCGAGTCAGCAGCGATTCTCCTCTACCTTGCTCAGCATTACGACAAGGATTATAAATTCTGGTTCAACCCTGCCGCTGATGCAGACAACTATTCCGAAATGTTGCAATGGATCTTCTTTGCGGTAAGTACCTTTAATTATACCTGTTGTAGTACTGCTCTTATAGATATCAACATGAAGCATGGAGGTGTTGCACCCATGCAAGGGCAGGGTAAGTAGTTTTAGAATTTACAGAAAAACGAGGCTCAAATAATAATTCGTCAGCAAACCACTTCAATATAATGGCCCGAGAAGATATACCTTACGCAAAGAAACGTACGTGCAGTAGAGCGGCATGATTGTTGGCCCGATTCTTAACTTTGATCTCGTTTAGGATATCTGGAAGAGACAAAACGGCTCTATGGCGTGCTTGAGATTCGGCTCCAAGAGCGGGAATGGCTGGCTGGCACTGGAAAGGGGAAATACAGTCTGGCAGACATCAAGGTTATTCCTTGGTATGTTTCAGAATACCTCTGCGCAGGTGGATGGTATTGAATCATTATAATTATCTAGGGTAAGACTCTATGAATACACAGGAATCCAGATACTCGACGAATGGCCAAACGTCAAGGTAAGATTGCCACAGCAGTGGTCCTTGTAATTAGTGATTCGTTTAACGATTATTGTGGCATGTTAATAGGCGTGGGTTCAGCGCGCTGAGGAACGAGAGGGATTCCAGGCTGGATTGAATGTCGGAATTCTACCTTAATTGTAGACAATATCCGATTGTGCAATAAGTAACTAACTAAGTGAAATGACACTGGTATAAATTTCTGGCACATTACACGTACTAGCAGTTCTCACTGTGAGACATTCTTGGTGATGTACCTTACTACCAGTGATAATAATGTGAATGTTGTCATATTGATATATAAAGAATCGGTACAAAGGTAGAAGGCACGGCACATAATATAATAATTAGAATTAATACTGCTCGAAATAACGCACATCATCCACTGTCATTTACTGGAATTCAGGTGAAAGCGCGTCGTAGTCAGGACAGAGCGAGTCCCAATCCTCCGGGACGATCTGAGCTTGATCGCCACTAATGTTGTCTTCTGGAGCTTCGGCGAAGACAACGGCAAGACCAGCTTCAAGATGCCAGTCGATGTGGCTGGTTTTGCAGGGTCAGCGAAGTGAAGTAGTGTAGCACCGAACACGTACCAGTGAAGGAACCAAGCACCTGGATTTCCGGAGAAGAGCCGGAACGTCATGTTTCCTCCATTGACTGGCTGTACGTCACGCCTCAACGGACTACAGAGGACGTCTCGTTAGTCATAATAAGTAAAAGTTACAAGTAAAACTGACTTCTTGAAGTTTGTTTCGTTCACGTTGGATGGACGAATGACATCGAAAGCATGCCCATGAACTATTGAGAGTTGATTTAAGATCTCTCTAGGGCATGTAGTATTATGATACTTACTGTGGAAAGGATGAGCTCCCGTGCCGGGAATAGATACTTCAATAAGCTTATTCTTTGGCAAGATAAATCTAATAATATGTCAACATTGTGTCCCACGTTGGATTGAAGCAAGTTTACTCACATTTGCTCGGAGGGAAGGAGATCTTGCGGCTGACAAAACAATTAGCATAACAACTCTCATTCATATATATTCTGATCTCACCTTTTTGGCACCACTGAGCAGTTGTAGAAGAACTGGTACAGTCGGAGAGACATATGAAATACCATTGATATCCCAAAACGGCGGGTTGGGCTATGTAGTCATATCGTATGAGATAAGGATATCATACCAGTCATCCCCCATAACTTACTTGCGAGATATTTAGAGTGATGGCTACACATTATTCATGAGAGCCCGTAAGCTAGAGGAAGATAACGATGCTCACCAACATCAGCTGGACCATCACCAAGCTAAAATTAAACAGATACTTCAACAAACGGAATTTAAAATGAATATCAGAACGACGAACCATTCCCGGGTTCTCTGACGCAATAGGCTAAAATGAATATATAAGGCTTCATCCACCGAGGAGATAAATCAGGAATATACTCACATGCATTTGTGTGTCCAGGAGCTTCGCTCCACCGGGATTATTAGTCGTGGGATCCGCCTCGGGAGCGCCTTTATATCTTAGAATAGCCAAAGTAAGGTTGGGATTGACTAGAAATAGAGAGTTCAGCTATGCTCCCGGCTCCGCAAACGAAGAAGCTCCAGCTTACAGTTAGGGTTTCCCGCGGGGTCACCTCCAGTAGGTGGAGCTCGAATCCAGTAATTGTCAACTGGCTGGTTAGCATTGAGGATAACAGATACACGTTGCGCTTGGAGGGGTATAAATTTCACATCGCTAACAAGACACACAACAACTTACCAGTGTAGATGTCGACATTCTGCACCGTAACAGGATCATGCTCAATTCCATCGGCCTCGATGAAAGTGAGATTATGACTGTCAATGGAGAACGTAAAGAAGGGGCGACACGAGATCGCAAACACGCGAAGGCTAACAAAGTTTTAGACGCTATTAACTCCTGTTGGAGACGGACCTACCGGTATCTCTTTCCCTGCTCCACATTTACCACGGCAAATGGAACTGTGTGAGAAGTCGTCAGGACAAACTTGTAGAGCATTACCAAAAATAAGACAGTTTAGACCTTCAGGTCCTCCAACGAATCGACCAACGCCATTGATTAAGCCCGAATCGGGGATGCTGTCGTCGAGGGTAAATATAAGGCAAGGAATTATGAAACGAAACATACGGGACAACTCCGGTTTTGAAAAAGTCAGTCTGAGCTGCCGGAGCAAGGTCGTGATACCAATCTGCGAGTGTGATGATGGTGCTCTCTACAGCGATAAAGTTAGCAATGGTTGCATATAGTGGATGTACCCGAACTAACCGTCATCGACGTCGTACATGTCCTTCATGGGGTCATCGGGATCTGTTTTACGTTTTAATAGGAATGTTTTCAGCGAGTAGGGACTGCTTACCATAGACCACAAATACCCCGCGAAGGCCGTCGCAGTACTGGGTGGAGAGATGTGAATGATACCAAAAGCTAATCGCGATGATTAGGACAAAAATACTATAGTAAAGTAAAGTTTTACGTACTTTCCCGTTTGTCCTGCAGTATCAAAAGCGTACGTAAAGGTAGTGTTCGGAGGTATAGGGCACTGGACAACGTCACACAGGACTCATGAATGAAACAAAAAAACTGACTTGGTTGACGAATCTAGACGCACGCTATGAGTAGGCGGTAGCGCACGATAGGACAGCTCCACTTACGAAGGTCCATCCATAACAGAAGAGCGAGACTGGAAGAATCCATGCCAATGCTAAACAGCAAATTGTCAGAGCAGATTCAATATAGATGACCGGATAACTCACTATCGATGTACTCCGTCGCATTCCAGGGTCAGTGAGTTGATTGTGGGTCGGTATAGACACGGAGTCTCCCTTGTTCACTGTAATGAGTGGACCAGGAAATTCTCCATTGATCAACACGGCTCTACACGTTGGGATAAGTTTGGTATTGGTGCACGAATAGTGGACGTGGTACATACGAGCGCTCGAAGCCGTCTGGGCTGACTTTAGCATTATTAACGGTAAACTCAAAGTTACGCGTCTCTGCTAAAACACCAGAAAGAAAACCTGGAATAGCGAGTAAAGCTGCCTGAAGGTACACCATAGTAGACGAAGAGGCAGTGGACAGTGAAGCAAGAGCTGTATTTGCGACCTTTTATACTGCTAAGATGGAGGCATTTTCGCACCAATATGCTTCAACTTGTTTCGCAAGGTAGCCAACGGGTATTCTTTGTTCGTAGCCATGGGTATGAATTGTAGATGTTGAACAATGAACCCATGTGTTGGCTATTCAAATTCAACGCGAACTTTCTCGTATGGAGTTAGGATATGCCAAGACACTGTGGAGAAAACTTAACTTGTAACGTTCAGTCCCACGTCGCGGGACTGCTGATGAAGATATAAGGCGACGTTTGCGTTATGAGAACCGAAATCGAAGAGCAGTTTCAGCCGGAATGATGTAGCGCGTCTCTGTCGTTCCCGCCCCAGATGAGAAAGGGCGACAAAGTGACGCGTTAAGCGTCCATGACTTCCAATTAGGGGGAATTCATCTCAGAGGAGTCTCCAACGGGCTGCTCAATGTTAATAGCCATACAGCGAAGAGCGTCATGGGAAGAAACAGAGTTGCTGGCGTGTGACCAGGCGATTAGGCGTACACTATTTGGTCCTCAGGCAAATGCCACACAGCGTAACTTGCCGAGCATCCGATTTGTCCATATCGTCGGCAAACAAATAAAGCCATGAGAACAACGAAAGCTAGTTGGGAAAAATACTTGGATTAATTGAATACAGTAGCCATGCTACACGAGGATGGTGAGGAGTAGATTGTCAACCTAAAATTCTGCAAGTGAATCAAAAGTGAACCGCTGATCACAAAAGGGTACTTATACCCGTAGAACCCAATATCACCGGCTACTACTACGTGTTGACTACGCGATAGTGTAGGCTTCCAGCGAATTTCTTTGCTAGTCTCTTAGTATAATAGAGCTATGTATGGTTAATGACACATGTGCGTGAGGAGCTATTATGCGACACATTCACTCACTTTAGTATAAGAGCTTCGAGTAAATAATATTCTTGACATATCTGTAGACCATCTTCGGATGTCGCAGATAACACACATTCATGAGACGGGGAGACCGCCAAGTGATTGTTACTGGGCTATCACCTCGGTTACAGTATTTTGTACCTGGAACATGAATTATGATAGATTCAGTGGATGAAGAACAATCCGGATTTACGGCCTAGTCGCAACGAATCGTGACTAGGACTCCTCGAATGGGTCGAATCTACCTTTGCAAAAAGAAAGTCCCGAACGTGGTTCGAACACGTGGCCCTGGGATAGCGGCTGAATAGCTGCAATCCCATGCTCTACCACTGAGCTATCGAGACGATCGAAAAGGTTGTCAATGTACCGTATATGTAAATTGGGAAACCCTTAAGCACGGAATAGAGAATTTGTCTTTGTGCTCGTTTAAAAGCTCGCCGTCCCAACTTTCACGCATTCTGCGTGAGAGACGTGCATTACAGTGATCTACTTTTTCTTTCGCCCGTCGTTCTCTGCTTTCGTCTTCACTCGTTAAGGATTGTTGTTTCCTTTCCTTGTTCTGGATTCTTTTCTCATCTTTGGCATATCCGCACTCTTTACCCTGCCTTCGTTCGGCATATTGTACCCTTTCGTCTTGTGTCTTCGTGGTGCCTTATGGGCTAGTTGGAGAGCTGCTGCACGTAGCGCTTCGCCTGTAAGCCTTCCTGATACCATGTACTATTTCTGTTGTACTTTTCTTGTCAGTCTGGTCGTTTCTTACCTGTTTACCTTCGTTGTTTCATCTTTATCTTCTCATGCCTCTTTGGCATATCCGCTCTTTTCACGTCTTCGTCCTTTACCCTGCCTTCGGTCGCGACATATCGCATATCGTACACCCCGACTGGTGCTATCGTCGTGCCGCTTGGGATAGTTGGGCTGGCAGCATCCAGTACTTGGCATAGCTTTTCTTTATAAAAAGTAAAATACAGTTACGAATGAACTGAAATGACAGATGAAATGCTAGATGGTGCCGACGTGACGTAGCACGACGTAACGCCTTCTCCTTGTTCAACTGATCCAAGAGGCACGACGAAAATACCATTCAAAGATGTACGATATATTGCGAGGAAGGCGGTTCCGCGCTGCTTCCTGGGCTTTCGTTAATATTTCACACTGGTGTTTTTCGTTGTGCTTTATAGAGCAGTTGGAGAATTGCTTCTGCTGTCTGATGTTGGTGCTATGTTGTGCATGCACCTCACCCTTGTCAACTCCGTTCATTTGGATGAGCTCTCTTTTTTATCTTTTTTTTTTCCACTCGTTAGTTCTCTGGACTTCGTTTGTGCTTTAGATTGGTGTTTTCGATGTGCCTTGTGGGGTAGTTGGAGAGTTGTTGTCCGTTTAACACGTTGTATCGTGACGGCATCATGAGCGCTTCACCCATGTCACTTGTTTTTCCTTTCTGGCTGTCCATCCTTTTTTATCATCGTTGCCATTGGTCTCTGCCTTCGTTCATCACATTGTCCTTGTTCGACTGGTGTTTATGTTGTGCCTAATGGGTTAGCTGGAGAGCTGCTGTGCATGGTAGTTCAGCTCTAGATCCTATATCACTTCATATGCTAGAATGTTCTTCATTTTCTTTTACTCTCGCTCGTTGTTCTCGCTTCCTTTCTCGCCTTTATTCACAACATCTCCCTCCTTCGATTAATGTTTTTGTCGTGCCTCTTGGGGTAGTTGGAGAGCGGGTGTTGCGTCGAGGAGGCACCAGCTAGCGCTTCACCCTAGTCATTTGACTTGATATCTCCTTCGTTGTTTTTTTTTTCTTGCTGGTCCCCCGGATTTGGTTTACAACATATATTTCTCCTTTGTGATGTGCTTTCATTGTGCCTTTGGGTTAGCTGGAGAGCTGCTGCATGTCGGGCTTCAACTACAGAACTCTTGTGTCACTTCTTGCAGCGTTCTTAGTGTCTTTCTGTTGCGTCTTTATATATGTTTACTCTATGCATTCTACTCTACTCTTTCCTTCCCTTCTCTTCGCGTGCCCCCCAACCCCCTCAGCTACTTACTTACCCTGCAGCCAGCATGGTAAAATAGTACATCATGTGATGTGTTACGAATGAAGTGAAGTGACGAGTGAAGTGCTAGATGCTGCCAACTCATGACACATTGACACAGTACCAGTCAGCAGCTCTCCAACTATCACAAGAGGCACGACAAAAACATCATGTAAGCATATGATATGTTGCAAACCAAAGGTAATGTAAAGGATTGGTAAAGAAGAAGAAGTGAAAAGTACAGATATGCCAAAGAGGCATGAGAAGATAAAGATGAAACGATGAAGGTAAACAGGGAAGAAAAGCCAACTAAAATATTATATTCTTCATCATTCATGAAAGTTCAAATTCAAACTTGGTATCCTTATTGCACATCACACACAAGTACACCAAATGACCTTGTACACCATATGATATATTATACCTCACAAATACATAAGTATATCACACTTCCAAACCTGAGATGTACAATGTATGTCAATGCACTACAAATAATCATGAAGTGGTCAAAACCAGTATAATTCACACAGCATGAATACATATATACCAAGTGACCTTATATTCCACCCACTCAGTTCTGACCAATACCAACACACCTCTCAAGCACTCATCACAATAAAACACATCTCAACAGACCAAGTCCAAAAATTCCATAATCGCCATAACAAAACACACATACATACACTACTCTCCCCCACACCCAAGTTCTCTCCCTATCCCCCTTACCCCCAAACCTTCGAGACCTCACAAAGTCAAATTATACTCATACTCCGAACTCGTAGTATTCTGGGCAATCCAAAGCACAATAGCAGACAACATCATCGCAACGCTCTGCGACACATTCGCATATCCATAATATGTAAACTGTTCCAGGTAGTTGTGGAGGATGTACTTGAGGATGAGGACAATCTGCGAAAGAGTGGAAATTAGTAAGAATTTGTGGATGACGAAGAGAAGGTAGGGAAGTGAAAGTAAGTTCGAAGATTGGAAAGGAGACAGGAACGGATCGCGAAAGAAGATGGAAAAAGTGCGTTGGATATGACAAGAAGGGTGTCGGTGCGTGAAGAGAAGAGAAGAAAAGAGTAGAGTAGAATGCATAGAGTAAACATATATAAAGACGCAACAAAAGGACACTAAGAACGCTGCAAGAAGTGACACAAGAGTTCTGTAGTTGAAGCCCGACATGCAGCAGCTCTCTAGCTAACCTAAAGGCACAACGAAAGCACATCACAAAGGAGAAATATATGTCGTAAACAAAAACCGGGGGACCAGCAAGAAAAAAAGGACATCGATGTGATGTTAAGTCAAATGACTAGGGTGAAGCGCTAGCTAGTGCCTCCTCGACGCAGCACCAGCTCTCCAACTACCCCAAGAAGCACGACAAAAACATTAATCGAAGGAGGGAGATGTTGTGAATGAAGGCGGGAAAGGAAGTGAGAACAATGAGTGGGGGTAAAAGAAAATGAAGAACATTCTAGCATATGAAGTGACACAGGATCTAGAGCTGAACCACCATGCACAGGAGCTCTCCAGCTAACCCATAAGACACAACATAAACCCCAGTTGAGCAAGGATGACATGGTAAATGAAGGCAGAGACCAGTTGCAACGAGGACAAAAAAGGATTGACAACCAGACGGGACAAGTGACATGGGCGAAGTGCTCATGATGCCGTCACGATACAACATGTTAAATGGACAACAACTCTCCAACTACCCCACAAGGCACATCGAAAATACCAATATAAAGCACAAACGAAGTCCAGAGAACCAACGAGTGAAAAAAAAAAAAGAAAAAAGACAGCTCATCCAAATGAACAGAATTGACAAGGGTGAGGTGCATGCACGACATAGAACCGGCATCAGACAGCAGAAGCAATTCTCCAACTGCCCTATAAAGCACAACGAAAGGCACCGGTATGAAACATAAACAGGGGCCTAAGAAGCAGTGCGGAACCGCCGTCCGCGCGATATATCGTATGTCTTTCAATGGTATTTTCGTCGTGCCTCTTAGGTCAGTTGGAGAAGGAGAAGGCGTTGCGTCGTGCTACGTCACGCCGGCACCATCTAGCATTTCACCCGTCACTTTGGTTCGTTCGTAACCGTATTTTACTTTTTATAAGGAAAAGCTATGCCAAGTACTGGATGCTACCAGCCCAACTATCCCAAACAGCACGACGATAGCACCGGTTGGGGTGTATGATATGTCGCGACCAAAGGCAGGGTAAAGGACAGAGACGTGAAAAGTGCAGATATGCCAAAGAGGCATGAGAAGATGAAGATGAAACAACGAAGATAAACAGGGAATAAACGACCAGACCGACAAGAAAAGTACAACAGAAATAGTACATGGTATTAGGAAGGCTTACAGGCGAAGCGCTACGTGCAGCAGCTCTCCAACTAATCCATAAGGCACCACGAAAACACAAGGCGAAAGGGTACGATATGCCAAACGAAGGCAGGGTAAAGAGTGAGGATATGTCAAACAAGAGAAAGGAATCCAGAACAAGGAAAGGAACCAACAATCCTTAACGAGTGAAGACGAAAGCAGAGAACGACGAGCGAAAGAAAAAGTAGAGAGAGGTCTCAGCGACTGGCGAACTGACATAGGTCTACAGGTGAAGCGCTACGCGGTGCAGGATGAACACCAGACAGCAACCCCAACTGCCCCACGACACCCGACGAAAACACCAGTCGAAGGGAGAAGATGTGATGATGAATGAAAGTAGGGTAAAAGGAGAACAATGGCGCGAGATTGAAGATATGGCGAACGAAGTGCTTGAAACGAAGAGTGTAGGCAGGCACGAAAAGAAGAGCAAGAGGTAAAGAGAAATAGAGAACAAGGAAGAAGGTGCGAGAGAGGTTCGAAAGAATGGAAGAACGTGGGGCGCAGCGAGAGGGGTAACAAAAAACCGATCGTCCAGGCCCAGAACCAAGCCAACGAACAAGCGCAAAAGGCACAAAAAGGCGAAAAAAAAAATAGAAAAAGAGAGAAACACTCACGACACTACATTATGTGACATGTGTACGAATGAAGTGAAGTGACGAGTGAAGTGCTAGATGCTGCCAGCTCACGACACATTGACACAGTAGCTCTCCAATTATGCCAAGAATTGAAAATCAAAGGTAATGTAAAGGAAGAAGTGAAAGTGCAGATATGCCAAAGAGGCATATGCATGAGAAGATGAAGATGAAACAAGAAGGTAAACAGGGAAGAAAAGCTGACTGAAATATTATATTTGATCTTCATTCATGAAAGTTCAAACTTGGTATCCTTATTGCACATTACATACAAGTACACCAAATGACCCTGTACACCATATGATATATGCCTCACCAATACATAAGTATATCACATTTCCAAACCTGAGACATACGCTGTATGTCAAAGCACTACAAAAAATCATGAAACTATCGAAACCACTTCTCAAGCTTGGTATCATTCACACAGCATGAATACACATATACCAAGTGACCTTATATTCCACCCACTCAGTTCTGACCAATACCAACACACCTCTCAAGCACTCATCACAATAAAACACACACCTCGACAGACCAAGTCCAAGAATTCCATAATCGCCATAACAAAACACACGTACATACACTACTCTCCCCCACACCCAAGTTCTCTCCCTATCCCCCTTACCCCCAAACCTTCGAGACCTCACAAAGTCAAATTATACTCATACTCCGAACTCGTAGCATTCTGGGCAATCCAAAGCACAATAGCAGACAACATCATCGCAACGCTCTGCGACACGTTCGCATATCCATAATATGTAAACTGTTCCGGGTAGTTATGGAGGATGTATTTGAGGACGAGGACGGTCTGTGAAAGAGAGGGAATTAGTAAGGGTGTGTGGATCGCGAAGAGAAGGTAGGGAAATGAAATTAAGTTCGAAGATTGGATACGAGACAAGAATAGAGTGCGAAACAAGATGGAAGAAAGCGCGTTAGATATTACAAGAAGGGTGTCGGTGCGTGAAGAGAAGAGAAGAAAAGAGTAGAGTAGAATGCATAGAGTAAACATATATAAAGACGCAACAAAAAGAGATTATCGATAAACGTAAAGGAGTGACAAGGAATATACAGCTGAAGCCCTACATGCAGCAACTCTCCAGCTAACCCAAAGGCACAACGAAAACACATCACAAAGGAGAAATATATGTCGTAAACAAAAACCAGGGGATCAGCAAGAAGAAAAAAACATCAAGGCGATATCAAGTCAAATGACTAGGGTGAAGCGCTAGCTGATGCCTCCTCGACGCAGCACCAGCTCTCCAACTATCCTAAGAAGTACGACAAAAACACCAATCGAAGGGGGGAGATATTGTGAACGAAGGTGGGAAAGGAAGTGAGAACAACGAGGAAGGGTAAAAGAAAATGAAGAACGTTTTAGCATACGAAGTGACATAGGATCTAGAGCTGAACCACCGTCCACAACAACTCTCCAGCTAACCCATAAGACACAACATAAACACCAGTCGAACAAGGACGATGTGGTAAACGAAGGCAGAGGCCGTTGGCAACGAGGAAAAAAAAAAGGATGGATAATCGGTAAGGACAAGTGACATAGGCGAAGCGCTCATGATGCCGTCACGATACAACGTGTTAAACGGACAACAACAACTCTCCAACTACCCCACAAGGTACATCGAAAACACCAATCCAAAGCACAAACGAAGTCCAGAGAGCCAACGAGTGAAAAAAAAAAAAGATAAAAGACAGCTCATCCAAACGAACGGAATTGACAAGGGTGAGATGCATGCACGACATAGCACCAGCACCAGAGAGCAGAAGCAATTCTCCAACTGCCCTATAAAGCACAAAAAAAACACCAGTGTGGTGCATGAATAAAGCCCAAGAAGCAGCGCGGAACCCCGCCTTCCGCGCGATATATCGTACGTCTTCGAATGGTATTTTCGTCGTGCGTCTTGGGTCAGTTGGAGAAGGCGAAGGCGTTGCGTCGTGCTACGTCACGCCGGAACCATCTAGCACTTCACCCGTCACTTCAGTTCGTTTGTAACCTGTTGTACTTTTTATAAAGAAAAGTCTATGCCTAGTACTGGATGCTGCCAGCTTGCGACACAGTATCAGTCGGCAGCGCACCAACTGTCCCAAGAGGCACGACGATAGCACCGGTCGGGGTGTGCGGTATGTCGCGACCGAAGACAGGGTAAAGGACGGAGACGTGAAAAGAGCGGATATGCCAAAGAGGCATGAAGATAAAGATGAAACAACGAAGGAAAACAGGGAAGAAACGACCAGTCGGACCAGATCGACAAGAAAAGTACAACAGAAATAGTACATGGTATCACGAAGGCTTACAGGCGAAGCGCTACGTGCAGCAGCTCTCCAGTTAACCCATAAGGCCCCACGAAAACACAAGACGAAAGGGTACGATAGGCCGAACGAAGGCAGGGTAAAGAGTGCGGATATGCCAAACAAGAGAAAAGAATCCAGAACAAGGAAGGGAAACAACAATCCTTCAACGAGTGAAGACGAAAGCAGAGAACGACGGGCGAAAGAAAAAGTAGATTAGAACAGTAGAGAGGACTGATATCGGACTGGTGACAGCAACCCAACTGCCCCACGACACCCGACGAAAACGCCAGTCGAAGGGGGGAGATGTAAGGATGAACGAAAGTGGGGTAAAAGGAGACCAATGGCGCGAGATTGAAGGGATGGCGAACGGAGTGTAGGCAGGCACGAAAAGAAGGGCAAGAGGTAAAGAGAAATAGAGAGCAGGGAAGAAGGCGCGAGAGAGGTTCGAAAGAATGGAAGAACGTGGGGCGCAACGAACGGGGTAACAAAAAACCGATCGTCCAAGCCAAGAACCAAGCCAACGAACAAGCTCAAAAAGCACAAAAAAACGAAAAACAATAGAAAAAGAGAGAGAAACACTCACAACACTCCCAGCCAATCCACCCGCCATCAACGCAAATCCAATGAACAAAATCAACCTCGCCCTCCACACAGCACGAGCGTCGCCGAACCCTTCATCGCCCCGAATCCTATCCTTATCAATCATGTTAATAACGAGGTAGCCAAGGAGGGAGCAGATGCCCGGGACCCAGTCGACGAAGGTTACGTGTACGGGTGGGGGGACGGGTTCGTTGTCTGGTCCCCATGGCGAGCGGGCATGCGCGGAGAGTATTGCTGCGTCTAGGAATGTCCAGTTTGCTAATGCGAACTGTAAGAGATGTCAGTTTAGTAATCAAAATGCAAATCGAAGAGGAAGAAGCGTAGAGGGGTAGGAAAGATACGCACCAAAGCACCAGCCAAATACACTCCAATCGTCCTCCTATGCTTCCCCAACGTCAGCTCAGGGAAGGGGTTCAAACAGACCCTCCTAGGATCATAATTAGCACGGGGGAGCGACATCCTGAGTCTGGTGGTGGTAGCTGGTGTCGAGTGGGCTGCAGAACGTGGTGGTGGTGATGGACCAGGAGAAGCTGTGCCACCAGGCAAACCCCGACTCGAACCGTGGGAACTATCATCTTCATTTGCTGCGCTGGGCAAGGGTTGCGGTTGCGGCTGCGGCATATCGAAATCGGAGACCACCTCCGTGCTCACTGATATTGCGATTTCGACGGGTGGAGTGTTGGGTGAACGCGCGGGAGAGGAGGGTGTGAGTCGCAGTGGCATTTTTGAGTGGATGGTGAGAGGATTCGAAGCGATGGGAAGGGGGACACTGCTGGCTGGGCCCTGGGGGAGATAGGACGTTTGTACCCGGAATAGATTCTTCGTCAGGTTACTTATAAGTAATATTAACGTCCTTTCTTTCTCTCGTTACATATGACTCTCCGTGGCGCCCATATACAAAGACAAAGAGGCGCAACGATCTATCCATCTATTGATCCTTTGTTTCCAAGTTTCAGCGTCCTTGACAGTCGACACACTGCGTAGCCATCATACCATCATTTCGACAACCTCCATTCCGCAATCTCCTGGGAGAAACAATTTAAACAATAATCATGCTTTTAAGTTGTGTTTCACCTATGTATGTACCAGCTATCTCCAGCTCAATCTATCCTCCCACCAAGCCAGCATAGTCCAAGAGCAACGTTATTCGAGCTTAACAACTCTATCTGAGCATCCGGTGAGACTAACAATCTATTTTATTTACTAGAGTTCAAACCTCAAAGCACATCTACCGCACTGGCAATATAAGTAAATCCCAGCAACATTTCCCACCTTCCCAACAAGCCAGCATAGTCCAAGAGCAACAACAGCTAGCTTAGCAGTATGTCTGAGCATAAGGAGGAATTGTAGGAATTTTCTATTTTTATTTACCAGAATTCAAACTTCAAGCTATATTGTACAGAACCGATACAAGCAGAACCATTTCTTATTCACCGACTACTGTTAGCATAGTCCAAGAGCAACATTATTCAAGCTTAACAGCATGTCTGAGCATCATTCAACATGTTGTAACCGGAATCTATTTTGGTATTGCTCATCATTACATTTACATTTACTAAAATTAAACATATCACACTGGACCAATGCAAACAGGACCATTTCTTACCCTCCAACCAAGCCATAATAGCCCAATAGTGTTATTATTTGTGCTACATGACTTGTTTGAGAGAATGAACATTATTTTGGTATACCATATTGCTTATCATTACATTTTACTAAAATTCAAACCTGAAGGTATATCACAGGCCAATATAAATAGGAACATTTCTTACCCTTCCACAAGCCAGCATAGTCCAAGAGCAACATTATGTCTGAGAATATTGTGCTTGTCCAAAAATGGTCATTATATTTTTATTTACCAGAATTCAAATTCAAGCATCACGGTATATCACACTGTAGAGCAGGCGTTCCGCCTGCATGGTGGAATCGACACATTAGCGAGTTCTGCAGACGCGTCAGAGTCACGTGATTTACAACGTAATTGAAGCTCGAACGCGTACACGTCGCCAACTCATCTTTCACCTCCGTCTGCACAATGCCCCTCAACGCTCTCGATATCGGACCGACTTCTCCTCAACGCCGGACAAACTATCATACAAACGAGCAGCCAAAGCACTCGGTTATGGACACGCGAAGCTAGGGACAGCGGAACTCGCTCACAAACTGAAGATCTTGACATTGGCACCTCAACATCCGGTCTTCCTGTACTCACCATCGCTACATTCTCTACTTCTCTTCATATCACATTCTGTTCTCTTCACATTTTACATACAAACCTCCCTCTCTAGCTCTCCTTGAAACACTTGTTAAGTCTCTAAAACACTCTTGGCCTTAGGAAAATTTATCCGCTCTTTTAGGTATATCTTCTCCACTCATTTTGCTATATAAACCATGTATCTAGGTCTCTAGTAATTCAGTGAACTTCACCCCTATCGTTCTGCCTCAGTCTCAGTCTCTCATTTTGTGCTTTGTCGTCGTCTCCTTCGTTCTCCTCTCTTTCTGCAAGTTCTACTCACTCAAACACACCCCAGAACCTCGTCTCGAAGTTCTTATCTTTGTTGCGTCGTCGTATCTCTTGTTTATGTCGCTCACACATTCTTTTCCAACCTTAGAACCTTAACGTTGGACGGACGCGCCAACGGCTCGCATTCCTTTGATTAGGATCCTTCAACCCACCTTTTCCCTCTTCAACACTAAACCATGAACTTAGCCAGTACAAACAGGAGTAGTTCTTACCCTCCCAACAAGCCAGCATAGTCCAAGAGAAATGTTATTATGTCTGGGCATGTGCAAGTAATAGTGATTGCTACTTTTTTATTCACCAGAGTTCAAACTTCAAGGTATCTTGCACAAAACCAATAGATGCAAACCCATTTATTATTCACCCACCACTCCCAGAATAGTCCAAGAGCAATGTTACTCTAACTTAACAATATTTCTGAGTAATACAAATCAAATACTGTAACCCAGGATCTATTTTTGTATTGTTGATCATTACATTTTAATTTTACTAAAATTCAAACTTCAAGATATATCCCACTGGACCAATATATGTAGAAGCACTTTGTACCCTCCCACCAAGCCAGCATAGTCCAATAGCTACATTGTTCATACTACATGACTTGTCTGAGCATGAATAATAGTGTCTTTGTATTCAGAACATTTATTATTTTGTTATACCATATCACTGATCATTATATTTTCAGCTACTAAAATTCAAACTTGAAGGTATATCACACAGGGCCAATAAATAGAAGCATTTCTTACCCTTCCACAGGCCAGCATAGTCCAAGAGCAACATTATTATGTCTGGGCATGAAATGTTGCACTGTCAGAGTCATTACATTTTTATACACCAGAATTCAAACATCATGGTATATCACACTGTGCCATCCTGACCAGTACAAGCAGAAGCATTTCTCACCCTCCCAACAGGCCAGCATAGTCCAAGAGCAATGTTATTATGTCTGGTCATAAAGTTCAAAATTGAAGTGCTATTAATATTTATTTACCAAAATTCAAACATCATAGTATATCATACTGGGCCAACCTGGATAATACAAGTAGGAGCATTTCTTACACTCCCAACAAGTCAACATAGTCCAAGAGAAATGTTGTATTAGCCTAACAGCATGCCTGAGCATAGAGAACTACTCTATAGGCTCTTATTTTGGTACATCCAGTAGCTACATTTTTATTTAGGGTTCCAATAAGTCAGCATAGTCCAGGAGCAACAAAGTTTATGCTTCACACGCTATCTGACTCTAAGCATTGAAGCTGATGTAGAAATATGCATTATTTTGGTATTCCTCATCACTACATGTCGATTACCTTAAGTTCAAGGAACATACAATTCACTGAACCAATACAAGCATAAGAATTTTTTGTACTTCCCATCAAGCTAGCATAGTCCAAGAGCAACATTATTCGTGCTTCACAACTTGGTTATTGCTTGATTTTTATTCAATAATCTCACAAAGACTCATGATTACCAATTAGTTCTTCAAAGTTCTAGCTTTCTATGTCGAATGTCTAAATCTAATGCACATTGATGTCCCTACTCCAACACAGTCTAGGTCCCATCTATAAATATATACTTTAAATACAAATAACTACAGATTGTCCGCGGGTTATCCTTTTCTTTTATCTACGCATTAGCTATAAAAGTGGGGTTGCGAGCGAGAGTCAAACCAACACTCTGTGCCTGAATGGAGGAGAACTTCTGCAGTTCTTCTGGTTTGGTCACGACACGACCACCCAATCCAACCTTATGAACTGCGCGCTTGATATAGGAAACTCGGTTGGAATATAGTGTACTGGTACGGGTGATCGGTTCAGCAGTGAAAGCCCCCTCGGTAGTAGCCCGTTCGCGACGCTTGTGAAGGAACTTGATGACAGTCGCCTTCATCGCGAATTTTATCCAATCTAGGGGTATAAACCAAATTATATTCTAGAAGAAATTATCAGCATCAACTTAATTATAACAAAGTTACATATAATACATACCCATACCCAGATGATTCCAATCCATCTACCGGAGACCGCCTGAATTGAAGCGAAGCCCCAGTTACCATAGGCGGCGATTATCGATGCTATTAACTGAGCACCAAAAAACGCAAAGATGAGAGCAAACGAGGGACACTCCATGAAGAAGAAGCCATGGGAACGAGTTACAAATATAAGGGCCTGCGAGATGATCGCAACCTGCAGATAAATAATCATATG
Organism: Cyathus striatus; assembly: GCA_025738555.1. NCBI lineage: Eukaryota > Fungi > Basidiomycota > Agaricomycetes > Agaricales > Nidulariaceae > Cyathus > Cyathus striatus. Next base: position 2,309,247 of record JAOVFP010000018.1, read on the forward strand.
CAGTTGGCGATCATTCGAATGCACGGGATTGGTCGCCAGACTGACACCGAACATATCCTGGAAGAACGTCGTCTGAAGACAAATGCAGACGAGAGAGACACTATAAAAATGAAAGTTAGAAAAACACCGCAATGGAATAAAATGAAGACCTACGTCGATGCAGTGAGATAAAGACCATACGCAATGGCAAATGCGAAGATCTCAGCGAGATCCCACTTATCAGGGGTGTTGGAGGGTAACACCCGGTCAATCGAGAGGGTCATGATAGTACCATCGTTCAGAAGAGCAATGACGAGAATCATGAAGGGTGGGAAGTCTAGCTTGTATGCGAACGCGAGGATAGCGAAGCATACTACAATACGAATAGTAACCGCGCAGGCGTAAATGGAGTAATTCCTCATACGTTGAAAGATAATACGTGACTGTCGAATCGCATGGACGATGGTGGAGAGACCGGGTTCAGTCAACACAATATCAGCTGCATTGCGAGCAGCATCAGTGGCACCCTCAACCGCAATACCGACATTGGCACGAGACAAAGCCGGAGCGTCGTTAGCCCCATCGCCAGTCATAGCACACAAATGCCCAAGGCCCTGCAGGCGCTTAACTATTTCGTACTTGTGTTCGGGATAGACACCAGCAAATCCATCCGCGTCCATGATCATATCGTCGAGGGAAGCATGCTTGCCATTAGCGGGAGGTCCATTCTTCAAAGCCTTCGCAGGATACATATGATCCCCTAAGCCAAGGCGGCGTCCCGTCTCCTTTGCAATTGCGAGTTGGTCGCCAGTGACCATTTTAACTTTAACACCGAAAGCCAAAGCATCCTCGATAGTCTGCTTGGTGTCATCACGGGGGGGATCGAATATAGCGAGAAGACCTATAAGCTCAAATCCGTTTCCTTCAGCATTGAAGTCATCACCGTCGACTTCCTCATATGCAACAGCGAGGGCACGTAGACCACGAGAAGCATACTCCTCAACATCGGCCTCGAGCCGGTTCTCGATTTCATCGGTCTTGTTCCTGGTGCACAGGTCAATAATAGTTCCGGTCATGCCTTTCGTGACACGCTTTAGCTTGCCGGAGGCTTCCTCGAGGTAGGTAATCTCGGTTCGCTTGTCCACTGGGTTGAACGGCTTGAAATCCAATAACTTAATGCCTGCACGAACACGCGTAGCATCGCCGCAAGCAGCAACGACGGACGCATCAATAGCATCCTGGTTTTCAGTACGCGAAGCGTAAGCAGCGAGGAGAATGACATCCTCGGCAGAGAATGGACCGTATGTCTTGATCGTACTGCGATCGATGGTGAGCTTGTTGGTGGTGAGAGTACCAGTCTTATCCGAGCACAAAATGGTGACACCAGCCAGCTCTTCAATGGCAGTCATGCGAGTGACGATCGCCTTGTACTTGTGAAGTTGCTTGGCGCCAACAGCGAGAGTGACGGAGAGGACGGTAGGCATCGCAATTGGGATTCCACCAATCAAGAGCACCAAGATGTTATCGAGTCCACGGCGGTACTGGTACTGGTAACCACCATATAGCACACACATCTCAGCAATGACGAAGATACCAATAGTGATCAGGCAGAAATTTCCGATCTGGGTGAGCGTCTTCTGAAAGTGGCCAGTAGTATCGTCCTCCTGTCCAACAAGGGAGGCAGCACGCCCAAAAAATGTATTGGCACCAGTAGAAATGACAACGCCCTCGGCTTCTCCTTCCTTACAGATAGAGCCGCTGTATAAAAAACCAATAGTTACACGACCTCGTTACGAAGTGAGAAAATGATCAAAACGTACGAAAAGCACTGGTCCCCTGCCTTCTTCGCTACGGGAAGGGACTCTCCAGTCAGAGAGGCTTGATCAATGGAGACGTTGATAGACTCAGTGAGGCGGCAGTCGGCGGGAACGATATCACCAATCTTGAACGAAATCATATCGCCAGGGACAAGGTTGGCGGACTCAATCTCGGACCACGATCCCCCACGCTTGACTTTAGCCTTGGGGGCAAGCGAATCCATGAGAGCCTTGACAGCGTCGCCAGCGTTGCGTTCTTCATAGAAGCCTATAGTCGAGTTGATAAATAGTAAGATCACGATGCCCAAGAAATCCTGCCAGTCCGGGGGCCTGCCCTGTCCATTGGACAGAGCGATCGAAACGATGGCGGCGATTTCCATTACCCACGAGAGGGGGTTCCACATAAAGGATAGGAACTAGAACGCAAGATGTGGTCAGCGGTGGTTTGGGAAGGTCACCTATACGAGACGCATAAATTTACCTGTAGAATCGGGTTCTGTTCCTTTACTTCGAGTTTGTTGGGTCCGAAGAGGCCGAGACGACGTTGGGCTTCTTCTTGATCGAGGCCGGTGTTTGTGCATTGTAGGAGGGTGAAGACATCCTCGATGACAATGGTCTCAATGTCGACATTCTCCTTGTCGTACAGCTCATCCGCCTTCAGCTCAACCTAGTATGGTGTTAGATAAGGTAACGCAAATGTAGACAGTATATATACATACCTTAGCCAAATCTACAGTCGCATCTTTAAAAGGGACGAGATTTAGTATGTTGGAAAGACAAAAAAAGATACGAGAGACATACGAGCAGGTTTATCTCCATCATGACTCTCAAACTCTGTGTACTTCCGCTGCGGTGCGGGTGCCGTGGTACCGTCGGGGGAGGTGGCCTGGGGTGCAGGATCATTTAGGTTCGCCACCTCTTGGGTTGTTTGTCTATAGAACAGCTGTAGCATAGATTTTGAATGACTAGAAACTTATTTACGTACGCGTCTGAGGGTGTGGAAGGATCGCTCATGTTTAGATGATGAGAGTTGGGATAAGACGAACAATGTTGAATAACAGCGCTTTTAAAGCTGATAGTGGCTGAGGCAATATTGTTATTCAGATATTTAATTGCCGCAGTCTCAGTCTGTAAAAATTCAATTAGAATTGAAACCATTGAAACATATTACTTAATGTAAGCGGAGTCAAGTTCCACACCATTCAAACGCTTTCGATGTCCTCTGCACTCTCTCATCCACCTACTGGCTGGCAAGCCGCAAACAACCCTGTCCAAAAGCACGATCCCCACAAACCCAAACAGCACTATGTAGCGTCTTCAAATTAACGCTGTTTTCTTCGTTAATCCAGCGCATATTAACGATAGGAGGTTCATTCTTCAGATCTCAGAGGACACACCGTGATTCGAGCTCAAGATGCGTGAAGTCTGAGACCTTTACCAGTGATAGTGATCATAAGCAGTACATGATCGACGATCCGGTGTCCGAGTCCACTGCCGTTCAGAGTGCCTAGTAAGTGGTTTCCATCGGGGAGATGTGGTATCGTGAGTGTAGCATTGAGCATTGTGTTACTGTAGTCGAAGAACCACGAAGAACGTGTTGCGATGGCGGAGGCGTCCGCTGGCAGTGTGGACCGAGTAGCCAAGCCGTGGGAATTTTATTCGGGCCTAGGCCTTGAGCTTGCGACCTGGAGACTCCACGAGTTCACTCAGACTTATCTCGACCGCGGATGAGTATATACAATAAGCCATCAATATATTTATGTTAGCTTCATCGACGTTCTTATTAATACCTATTGAACATTGTAGAGCAGGCTTTCTGCCTACACGGTAGAATCGACGTTCTCACGGGTTCCGGAATCATCACGTGACCTTCCCATCAAACGCGTCAACGCGTCTGCCGTTGAATCATCCTGAACGCATCTCAACGCTCTCGCCATCGGACCAAATCCGCCTAACTCTCGAACCTCGGATGCTGTGAAGGATGCCTCAGGCACTCTAGTGTGAGTTGCGAAGCAACGGACTGGGACACGTACGCACAGGACAACAAATTCATTCGGACATCGGCCACACCACATTGCCTGGACCAACAACTCTACATCTGCTCTGCTCTCGCCATCGCTTCAAGACTTCTCTACAATTATTTTTCATTCCACAAGTCTTACACTCCTTGAAACCGTAGCTTACTCCTTATCACCTCTTTGGGTTTAGTAAAAATTTATTCACTCCTTTTAGGTATATTTCCCTTTCTCTTCCTATTTAAACTGTGTATCTAGGTCTATCGTACTTCAGTGAAATTCACCCTTCGTTTCTACCTCTCACTCTCTCTCGTTCTGTCTCTAAGTCGTCGTCTCGCTCGTTCTGATCATTCTCACCAAGTCCCGTTTTTCCGAATTCACTCCAGAACTTCGTCTCGAAGTTCTGCCCCTTGTTGCGTCGTCATTTCTCTCAATTACGTCGCTAACACACTCTTTTACCTTACCTTAGAACCTTAAGGTTGGACGGACGTGCCAACCGCTCGCATTCTTCATCGAAGAACCTTCAAACTCACTTCGTCCTCTTCAACATCAAGTTACCTGACTGGCTGAGCCTGCTACTACCTGAGGCATGATTAATATTCGTTATCAGAAAGCCACCGTTGGCTACCAGCTAGTTGCTCAACTCATGCAACACAGGTAAAGCTAGAGCAAGATCGATTCCTGAAGCTGGCCCAACTGTGATGAATATTGCTGTTCATCATTTTTCATGATTTATTCTACTCAGACCGACATATTCAATGTGCAATTCTTATTACACGTTTACATATAGGTACTCGCGAGCACATGTCGCCCTGAAATTGCTCCTTTTATACTGGGTATGATTACTCAGTACTCACGCACGAAACTACACACATTCTCAACAACCTACAAGCCAACATAGACTGCCAGGTACCCAGCGTTTTCTCGACATCCAGTCTCAGTGTTGGAGTCCTTGTAGCCTGCGCAATGGTCAATGACACCCCTAGCTATCAAAAAATTCTTTTGTTCCCCTTCTATTTGACTGAGAAAATAAAAGTATGTGAACATAGTACAGAGATTCAAACAGGTAAGTATGTACTGCATGATTCACAAACTTCCTTTGCATCATGTCTCGTATGGATTAACGGAAATGAACTTTGGGCCCGAATTAAGTATATTCGGCGCCAACGGTCAAAGACCGTCAAAGTTCCAGTTCTTAATACTAGCCCAATCTAGACATACGATATCTTCAAATTCCTTTAAGCTAACTTGTTTTTCTGCTAGTGTTGCCGTGCGTTAAAATTTCTACTCCAAGCCTCGGCTTTAATCACAAAACAAGTTACTGACAAGACACAGAAAGCAGAATAACACCAAGATCATACCCCATAAACTTACATACCACCACCCCTTCAGCCGACACTTCATCAAATCACTTATCGTTTTATTCCAACGAACCATAAATGCATCATAAATCACCAGCTATTATCTTGCTCGTGCTTGATTGTATCAATCCTGAATTGACATAGCGGGATAATGTTGGTATTAGTCATGCTCGAGTGTATTCGTGCTCCATTTTTTGCACCGCAGTCATAACTCGAGCTCGGAATAAGATATATTGCCATGCCGTCCAAATCCCATATATATATTTACCAGCACAGAGTAAGACAAAGAAGCATGTTATCATCTACGAACATCGCGCCCCTATAAGTCATGTTTGGTTTAACGGTTACGTACCTTTAGCTAGCTTGACCCCTGCTCTTGCTCAGTGAGATATTCACCTTTTTATTTATACAACCTAGCTTCAGTACTGTTAATACATAGACATAATATCAACCCAATGAACTTACTGATCCCAATTAACACTAACCAGCAACTATGGTGCGAGTCACTTAGTCACCACAACTTTTGTACAAGGAAAAGTCACTTGATATTTCTCACGCAAAATAACCCCATTTTCTTATTCCCCTTGTAAAAATGCTTGTTTTGATGAACTGAATAATTCTACTAAACAGTTTGTCAAAATTCCCAAAACTGAGCGAGTTATATTTTTCACACATTCCAGATTTTGCCGAATTACCATATCGGGAAGGTAATTACTATAAATAGACATGATTAGTCATCAGTCATATGCTTCAAATTTGTGAAGGAAGCTATGAAAGCACTACATTTCACCTTACAATCTACTCTTTTGTTGAAGTATCAATATCATACAGATATAATATACTCTTAAACCTTCAAAAAGATGAACAAAATTGGCCCAAAAATTTCAAAAAATTTCATGGCCCAATTTTGCTGCTGTACAAAACTAGTGGTGACTAAGCGACCCGCACCATATGGTGCGTGGCACTTAGTCACCACCAACTTTGTGCAACCAAAATGACTTTGTGAGAAAATGTCCTATGGCTTATTCCTCTTGCCAAAGTGCTTAGTTTGATGAGGGGAATGAAATGCCCAGACAGATTTTTGAAATTCGCAAAACTGATGGAGATATAATTTTTGATCAACTCAAATTCCGCCGCATTACGTAACACCTTCCAAATATGTTAATATATTCCCATGATTCATGCATTAGTAATCAAAGTGAGAGGTATAGCACCATGACGGCGTGAAGTCTTCCCACTTTCCTTCTGAATCTTCAAAGTCGGATGGCATATGAATGACAGTTTCATTCCATCCCACACCATCTTCATATTCACTGTCTGGCACGTCGTTATCGGATTGGATCACATGATCAATTGGGGTTGAACTGTCATATAAGCCCAATTTCCAGTGAGCCTTGGCTTCTCAAGCTCGTGCAGCAGCTATCTTTTGGGCTTTTCGTGGTCCAGCCATTGATATTAAAGTGTAGATAGAGATAGTTACAGGTACAAAACGGTAATCCTACATCAATTCTGCATTCGGATAATTTCAAATTTTTTCGCCATCGGATTCCGCCACTGCACATATTTAGTGGTGACTAAGCACCATGCACCATAGTATGTTTACAAACCTAATGCCATGTTCCACAGGTAGGAATAGACGATCATTTACTAGATAGATGTTGTTTCTTTGAGTCAATTGATGGGATATACTTTCTGATGTTTTTTTTTTGACAAGAGATGGAACTGCAACAACACTGTAGCCAATTTGAATACATATGTACTAAGTGACTTCCAGAATACACTGATCATCTGCTAACCAGAAGCACTAACCAAATTTGGACTCGTATATTATCCCAACCACCATACTCGACAAGCGAGAATAGGTCAACTATGGAAAGTCTAACGACCACGCTCAAATGCATCAAAAATAATTGGGCTCCGGTGTCCGGCACCATGGCTTCTCAGTTAGATATTATAATCTCGGTTCAGGATTTCAGTTTCACTTAGTATCCTCAGGATTGCCTAAGCGAGTTCCATTACTAACTGAAGCATGGTCGTCTGGTAACTATGTGCTCATGAGTCATGATATTTATAATAGTTGTATAAGGCCAATTTTTGAGTCAAACTATATATAAAACAGGTATATATACTGGTATCATATTACTGTAGTTCTATTGTGACTACAATTAAAATATTTAAGCAAGATATACACATACACTATATCGAAGAATAAATGTTAAATGTCACACTCAATGTATCTAAATTCATGCTCATGGTATTGAAGAGGTGGACAAGCATTGGGTGCGTCTGTCCAACCTTAAGGTTATAAGGTAGAATAAAAGAATGTATCAGCAACATTTATGAGAGATTTGACGGCACAATGAAAGACATTACTTCGACATGAAGTTCTGGACTGTTTTTCAGTAAACAGAACTTGCAGAAAGCAGAGATATCGAGCAAGACAATGACTGAGAGCGAGACTGAGAGACTGAGAGCAGGAGAACTGTGGGGTGAAATTCACTGAAGTAATGTAGACCTAGATACACTGTTTAAATAGTAAATGATAGGAGGAAAATACATAAATGAGCGAATAGAATTTAAATAGACCCAAGGAGGTCACAAGAACTAGACTATCATCCCTAGAAGATGAAAAAATACAGAGAATGAAAAATAAATGAGAGGAAGTGTTGAAGTTGCTGCCAGAGCAATGGTGCCATGATGGGATCGATATCAAATAAATTGTTGTTTTGCTTGTGCGCATCGCAATCCATTTCTTTGCCTGCCTGTAGTCGAGTGCCTGAGGTATCTTTCTTGATGTCCTAAATTCAATTGTAGTGCAGATGCAGTCCAATGTCGAGAGTGTTGGGATGCGTTCAGGAGGACTATTCAATGGCAGACATGTTGACATTGACAGTGACGCGCTTAAAGGTCAGGCCACATGATCATACCAGAGTGCGTCAGAATGTCGACTCTACCGACGCCATGCAGGCAGAAAGCCTACTCTGCAGTATGAATATTTATTAAATTAAATTAAATTAAACATTTGTATTGTGACTTCATACATGTTGGAGGAGTAATGAGTACTACAATACTAGACACGAATACACTTTAATGTAAGTGTGACTCAGAGAATTGAAATAAGTATGACTCTGAAGTGAACATTAGGGGAAAAAAAGTGAGGAAGTGTAGCGATATGTAGTCGTTGTAGATCTGATAGTGTCATTGCCAACACTCGCGGTCACTGTGAAAGTCCTTTAAATTGAGAGTGAGCATGAAAATATATTGTATATTCATGCTCTCACTCAAACTCAAAATCTACTAGTGACTTAAATATAACATTTATATATGTTCACACATGCACTCTATTCAATTAACATAAGCATAAATCACATATATACAGTTTTGTATAAATGTTCATACTCAATCTAAACGATATGTATGTATGAACATAAATAAATATTACTTATTACATAGCATGCTCAGCCTGCTCGAACTCTACCAAACTGGGTGTGTGTAAGTTGAATATAATATTCATGCCTGCGCTATAGTAAATATGGGTGAGTGAGTCATGCTCAAACCAATCAACTCAAGTGTGAACATCATTCAATGAATATAATAATATATGCTGTTTATATAGACCATACAGACATAAAGTAGTAAAACATGTATTTATGATATTACTATATTTATGACAACCTATTGCTTCTTGCTCGTTCATGCATTGCATCATGCTCACCTCATATTGCTTCATGCTAACTTACATATATATTATTCATGCCCAGGGTCAAATTTTCATGCACAGACCCTGAGCGTGCATGAAAATTTACACCTGTCTGAAGGACATTTGTAGTAAAATTTGAGTTGCAGCGCTGCATAGTATTACTTACATTACATAGTCAGTTCATCTAGCATGCAAATAATTATATTGGAACTCATACAGGTATATTATCCTATTTTAATGAACCAAATAATTGCTTGATAACATATAGCTACCAGACGACCATGCTTCAGTTAGTAGTGGAACTCGCTTAGGTGATCCTGAGGATACTGCGCGAATCTGAGATCCTGAAACTGAGATTATAATATCTAACCGAGAAGCCGCAGTGCTGGACACCAGAGTCCAATTATTTTTGATGCATTTGAGCATGGTCATTAGACTTTCCATAGTCAACATGTTACCCTTGCTTCAATTGACATGTTCAAGTCTATTAGCACCGGTCTACCTCATTTCATTATCCTGTTTTATTGCAATCTTTTTACTGATTTTATACTGATTCTATACTTTATTAAGATGAAATTGACGAGACTCTGAAGCCGTGGGCCATGCCAAGGCTGTGAATTTACTTATCATTTGTCATTGGTCGATGTACTATACATCCCGATCGAAGTCACATAAACTTACAAAGAAAATATACATAATTGTTGTTGATAGCGAAAATGCAACTATAATTTACAGCCTTCTGTTCTCTTTAAGCTAAGAAATAGATAAACAGCTCTCAGGCCTGCATTCCTTCTACTCATATTTTAGTAGAAGCATGTGTTCAAACACTGAAAGCAGACTCTAATATCAGCATGGGAGAATATGAATGATGATAAATTTCGTTTTGTCTGCTGCTTTTCCATTTAGAACATTTATCTTTGGTGCATTGATGAATGAAGCACACGTCAACATTCCATTCTCGCAGCCGGGATATGTACAATCAGATAATCGAGCAAAGTTGTTCGATTCCTGGAGCATTGGCATATTATCCTTGGTGTATGGTGGTCGGTGTATGATATGCTGTATTTTTATACGAAGTACTGACTATACCGAGGAAATATGAATGAATGAACAACAAGAATGACTGTAACTGTGTCAACTCTTTCATCTTGATATCTGCTCACATGTCAACGTGAACCACTGGTTACATATTCCGCTCGATATTGAAGCCCATACCTCAAATTTAAAGTCCAGCAATAATACTTCAAATTCCATTCAATGTTCAAGCACCCAGCCTTGTCATGGACATGTTGATATATGAGAATTTGGCGCTGTCGAGACATCTGCTTCCCTTTTAATCTTATCTATTCTGACGCCCTGTGCAATCCCACACAAGTTACATAGAAGTCTTGCAATATGCACTTAAAGTACCGCCTTATGGTCCAGCAGTTTGATTGAGCCTATGCTACCTAACGTCAGTAGCATCGGTTCAATCCTGTATGTGCTGGCATCTTGCGGGTAAGTTAAGAGATAATGCTGGCAGTGGGAACAATCTTTTTCTTTTCACTGTCAGCATCTGCGAAGAATATGCATATATATTTCAGTCAATTGTAACTATGAATACCCTCCTTCCATTTGTTGCAAATTCAATACGAATGTACAGTATTATGTTCTCACGAGCACTTAGTTGTCAATCTGGTTATCCTTGCTCTAAACTGCTCTAAATTTTGCCAAGGCGACACCTACACATGATAATCTTTGTCAACGTTTAAAATTTCAACCTCGATGCTATGTAAGTTATAGATAAGAATATCTCAACCGATGATAGGTGTTAAAGTATTTTTTAGGAACTTGGGTTTCGGGTAGACAGAGTATGCTCCAGTCAAAGGGCCAAACCATTGACTGCACTAATAAGTACTCACATTCGAGCTGCCGTATGTACACAGCTATGGAAAGTCTAACGACCACGCTCAAACACATCAATTATAATTGAGCTCCGGTGTCCGGCATCACGGCTTCTCGGTTAGATATTGCGATTTCGGTTTCAGTTTTTCAGTTTCGCTTAGTGTACTCAGGGTTACTTAAGCGAGATCTAAGGCTTTCAAACCGTACATTACAACTTGTACTGACCATTGAGCATTCTACTGTAATTTGTATTGCTAACTGAAGCGTGGTCGTCCGGTAAGTAGCTTTGAGCGCTTAAGCAATTATTTGGTTTGTTAAAATGTAATAAGAAATATACCTATACGAGCTTGAATATAATTACCCATGTACCAGATGAACCGAGGATGCGAGCAATACTATACAGCACTCAATTGGAAGTCGGGCTGAGAGGTTGGGATCGAACTCGGGACCTGTTGAATGTAAGTGAGCTATATATATCATTTGCAGTTCAAGTCGCAGACTTGCACTGGGCCAATCGTAGAGGAACAGCCTTTTTCTCTATTCGTCATGAAGTCACCCGGACTTCATGAGCACTTGTTGCAGACTGAATCCAGACCGACTTTGTCCGCATCGTTCTTCCTCAATTCTGTGAGGTAGTGCTGACCTATCCTTGCGTCATTCAACTCAGTCTTCTCGTAGTCTAGTTTCCCAAATACGTGGGAGGCTTGTACAAAGAGGTTCTGCAGGGATTTGATAATCCGCATCCCTCGTCCTCCCGCGCCAGGTGCATTTCAAGTCCCCTTTCAGTTTGGCTCTTAATTAACATGTGGTACCTTTACAACGATCAGCTTTTTCGCGTTACCCACCCTCCCACTCCTCGCATAATAATTACCTTACTTTTTATATATAAATTTACATAACGTAGCCGCCTATTTCTATTTTTTCTTCATCCATTGTTTCTTTTCCATTCTCGCTTTTTCGTTTTGTTGTTTCGTACATGACCTTTCGCTAGTAGCTACATCTTCTACTCTTTTTCGTATGTTATTTTCCTACTGTACTTATTTATTGTTTGTGGCATCGATAACTAGTGCAATAGGATTCTCCTTGATGGTGTCAGCGCTTTGGCAAGCGCTCTTACCGACACCGCTACTCCTACACATTCCCTGGTGTGATCTCAATCAATTGGACAGTATTATTACGCTCGTCTAAAGTGTGAGCGATAGCATCATCACAGGAAATATTATTTATTACCACCACATACAAAACTGCACAAGGAAAATAGTAAGCATAAAATTGAGAAAACAGAAACGGAGAGAAAAATATAGGTCATATGAAAGAAAGAAGAAACGAAGAAAGAAGAAATAAAGGTTAAAGCCAGGAAAGTGGGAGGGTGGGTGCGAGCGAAAGCCAGTTGTCAAGATACCTGTCTGGAGCCGGAGAATGAGGCAGTCAGTGATATGAATAGACATACAACAGCGACACATCAAACCTGGTGCAGGAGGACGAGGGATGCGGTATAATCATGCCCTGCAGTCCTCTATGAACCAAATGGGGTGGAGTCCAGCACCAATTAGAAATACAGGATCCACACCGACTGAATAGAAATGATGCAGGGATTAAGTCAGCACTACTTCGCGAGGTCGAGGCAGAGTGATACTGACTCACCCGTTCTGGGCCTCTGAACATAACGGGCGCACATGACTAGAAAACCACTCCCATATGATTGGTCCAGTGCAATTCTTCGCCTTGAACTGCAATATATATCATACAGTATTATTAGTACTGCTGTATTTATATATTACTGAATGCGAAGTATATTCATGCAGAACAGAAACATTCTTACAGGGTATTTTTTAACTATAGAATGTAACGATGACATGAGAAAATGACACAATCAACAGGTCCCGAGTTCAATCTCCTCATCAGCCTGACTTCCAATCGATGCCTCCTTGACTGTGCACAACCTTACTCTCGGTAGCTCTCAGCTCTCAAGTCTTTTAATCTATTAATAATACCAGGAGACTGTGATTATACAATACCTAGGTGCTATCAAGTGCTCATATCGATGTAAATTATAGTATCACTTACATCCTCGGTTCATCTGGTGCACGAGCAATTATATTGGAGCTCGTATATTATTTCTCATTGCATTTTAACAAACCAAATAATTGCATAAGTGCTCAAAGTTACTTACTGAGCGACCACGCTTCGGTTAGTAATATAAATTACAGTAGAACACTCAATGGTCAGTATGAGTTGTAACGAGTAATTATATTGGAGCTCGTATAGGTATATTTCTTATTACATTTTAACAAACCAAATAATTGCTTAAGCGCTCAAAGCTACTTACCGGACGACCACGCTTCAGTTAGCAATACAAATTACAGTAGAATGCTCAATGGTCAGTACAAGTTGTAATGTACGGTTTGAAAGCCTTAGATCTCGCTTAAGTAACCCTGAGTACACTAAGCGAAACTGAAAAACTGAAACCGAAATCGCAATATCTAACCGAGAAGCCGTGGTGCCGGACACCGGAGCCCAATTATAATTGATGCGTTTGAGCGTGGTCGTTAGACTTTCCATACACAGCTGAGAAACAATAACAATGGTTTCATATTGAAACTCAACCCTGAGTTAGTATCACACGGTATGTCTGGATATCAGCATAGTATTTATAAACAACATAACTAAAACACAAGAAAAAGTCTTCAAACAGGGAGATATCTCAATACAATCGAAACATTTATAACAACTAAGTCCGCGGCTGGTACTCTTGATCCTGAGGCCTGATCCCCAGTCAAAAGTTGGTCTAGTGATGTCGAGCGCCATCCAGTGGTATCGAGGACTAGATGTCACTCGATATCGCAATAAAATCTGGAATATAACGATTTTTTCGTGTAAGATCTGGGTATGTCGAGGCTGGACAAGTGCCAAGAATAAGTTGGATTTGCCAAGCTGCTAACTTCCTGGCAAATATAGCGATATCTAGTGCCGCTTTCATCTTATTCTAGCTGTATCTGGCGTTGTTGAAGCATTTCCGAGGGATTTGTACAGGTATAAGAATAAAATTAAAATCATGTAAGTATATTGGAAATTTATCTACTGGGGTACATTTGTCGGTATCCACACATCTAATGCTACATTACTACTATACTAGCCAAGCCCCACTACTTCAACTGACTTACTATGTGCGAGCCTCAACTTCATGCAACTGAACAGACAGAAAGTAGTGTTAGCAATGGATTTCTGAAAATTAACTGAAACCATACCTTGCACATGTGCACACCCCGCTTCGCCGATCCACACAACCGAAATCTAACAACCATCTTGTGGACCAACCATCAGAGGTAGAGCGCCGATGATGAATTGATTATGGACAAAAGTATTGCTGGGAGTCGAAGTTGAAGGCAGGAATATGGGGAAGTCGGATGGAGTCCTCGCTGGTCCCGAGTTCATTTACTAAATGAGTCAAAAATGATTACATGTCAAGATGAAAAGATACTATGCCACATACCTATGAAAGACCACTTCAAGATGTGTAGTATTGCTCGCAGATAGGTGAGGATAAGGTGAGGGAGGAATGAAAATGTGTCAGTTAAATTGTGTGAGGCGCGAGAAGTTGGTGGGAAGTTGGTGGGAACGAAAAGAAAGGGCCCGTCGTATGCTACGCGTAAGTGTTACAATTATATATGTAAGTGCAACTAATGGAAATGGGAAATGAATGTCATAAGCGAAAGTTTATGATGGCACTCTCACAATCCAGTTTACCCCAGATATCGCTTGAAATGCCCAGATGCTGTTGAGAAAATGATTGAGAGACGTCCCACTGTTTTGCATGTGTAATGCTGCCAAGACTTCATTTTGTGTCTCGGCAAAGTCCCCTAGATGTCCCTTGATAAAAACCTGGAAACTATATCTCGCACGATACAGCTTGATATCCCTAGGCCGATTTTTCACTGGGCCTGATCACCCATCATACAGACATCTTCACTTCATTGTTCACCGTGAGGGTGCTTTCTTGTACTAGGGACCTCGACGCGTGCAAGCAAACGAACAACAGAAACGTTACAAGTACAAAAGCAAGGTCTATTGCGCCTCCTACAGCCCCAGCACGGGCGGCATTTCCGATTGTTATGTTTCCTATCAAATTTTTCGTTGTGTGTTTTAGAACCGCTGTGCCAACCGCTCCAGATGGTGGAGGAAGGCAGGCAAGATAAATAAAGTCATACACGCTGACCTTCCGTCCCGATGAAAATCTATTATCTTCTGGCTGTTCATGAGACTTTTGAAGATGCAGAACAACTCGATAAATCAAGTACGGTGACCACAAAAATAGAATCCCAGCTATAACAATAACAGATCCAAGCGCACCAATCTTGGCGGCGGAGTGGTTGTCGGTGTATAAAGATGGAGTGTGCGCGCGTAGAACAGCATTTCCGATCAGCCTAGGATTTGATACATATTAATTTAGCGTTAGCAAGTTGGGTTCAAAAGGTCACTAACATCATTATAACACTGCTGAAGGCTCCTATTGTGAAACATAACACATTGGACACAGCAACAAAGATTGCAATTAAAACAGCTGTAAGAATCGTGGTGGAAATAGGGGCCAGTGAATCTGTATTAGAATTACTTATGTGGAAGATGTTAGTCTTTCAATTTAAAAGAAACATTATTTAGTTGCTTTATACTTACGTGGCTGTAACTGTTTGGATTTTCCACGTCGTCCGTGGATGCAGAAGGGGAGTTGTGAGACATGTTGAAGGATAGAGAGTAAAGTTCAGTACTTGTCTTCTGCATTGTGGGGTAGAATGGGTAGTGTCCCAAACAACTGCCTTATATATACTTCAACAATTCTACAGTGGCTTTCTACGATGTTCAGGTATGTTCTATAACCTTATTGTATTCATTATATTGTCTAGTAATATTAGTTGGTAAAGGGGAATGTTTGATTTATGGCGCAACTCGGTATCCACATTATATTTTGTTGTGTTCTTGTATTCATGCGAGAAACGGTGGCGCATGGGACATAAGTATGCTATATTGTTGTTATATGTACACACTACGGGTGCTTGTACTGTAGAGCAGGCAAAATGCCTGCGATGCGAAACGCGATATCTCGGACATCTGAAGACGTTCCAAATACGATTACGTAATCACGCATCACGCATCATTGATGTGTTCGTACGCATTCCGCTCGCGCTCTCTGTTCAATCACCATCCCCGCTCGCTCGTTTCAATCTTTCCTCAAAATATACTTCTTCGTACACCGTCCCGACCATACCTATCCCCTGTGACACTCCGAGTTCTCATAATAGCTTTGACATCGGCACCGACACCAGACCCTGATGTTTGGAAAACTTGTCTCCTCGCAAACTTAACACATTGGACTATCTTACTGAGTTTCCTATTTATTTCTAATGTTTCACACTTTTCCTTTTACATCCTCCATCTGATATAATTACTCTTACTTATTTTAGATTTATTGGTTTTTCCAGTATATAAATCCCTGTAGTTATTCTACAAAAATAAATCAATTTCCCTTCACCTTAGAACACCCCAGATCAGACGGATGTCTCGATCGACTCGTTTATTATTCTTTGTTTAGGTACACCCAACCGACTAACCACCTCTTCAGTACTCTACGTAAATCAAGTGCTTTGACCTTACGTCCTATAGTCCTACCTGCTAACTTTCGTTACTATCTCAGTACAACAGATTTCACTTGTTATTCTCATGTGATTACAACCACAAAAGGGAAACTTGGGCTTAGTTTTGACGATGGTAATTCATTTCATTATTTCATAATGGTAACAATTGTATTATATTCTGAAACTCGTAGTATCAACGAGAATTATGACTCAACGCAACTCTTAATCGCTTAGACTGGAGTGCAGCCGAGTGCAACAAGACCATCTGTTCAACGACGATAGTTAGATCGTATTCATTTAATTTTATGTAATGTAAGAAACATACTAAACGAGTTGTCCGCGCAGCATACTAGCTGAGCAGCGCTGTCAATGGAATGGTCAGCTTATATCCCTATCTTTGAGAAGTTGAAAAACACTACCAGGGGTTCCCTCCAACGCCAACGGCAGAAATGGGAGAACATGTGACACCAACCAGGCCGGAAACATCGGAAGCAGCGATACCCAGCAGGCCAAGCAGCTCAGAAACTTGTGGATCGGTGGCAGTGGAGAGGCTGTTGCAGCACAGAAAATCGACTGTGGTACATATGGTGGAAGGAGGCCATCTGAATCCGGCGTCAGGATCAACCGTCCGGGGTGCTACAGTGTGTACATTTCCCTGCTGGAGAAAAAGTTTTATTCTTAAATATATACGAATAGAGAAACACACTATGGTAATATCAGGCGTGGCAGTTGGATGTGGTGATGACAGTACCAAAGGGATTATCTTGCAAAGGGCGAAAATCAATCCGTAGTGGGTATTCATACTGAATGTGCGCCTACTACGGTTCAACGTTCAGGGTGGAAAGGAGAATTCTTTGAGAAATTCGAAGTACCTCGCGTAGATTATATATATCTCTTCTATGAGTTTGAAGATATAGGACTATAGTCGCATCGTGATGTCTTATGGGGCCCTTTATATAATCGGCCTCGCATCTTTTCATAACGCCTCTTAAAGAAGCAAGCGCTCCCACGACTACTGCGATACCACGATACAAGGAAATGATCACCGATCATCTCGAGAGCGAACATTAAATGCATACGGCTGGACGAGGTAACCCTTGTAGCGGATATTATCTTACTACTATATGCATTCTTTTCACTCATTCTCATTGAATGTCACCGTTCGAATTATGCAGTCATCTGAAACATTGGGCTGCAAATGAGGCACTTAGGACGTTATCAGAGGAAGTAGTATCAGCTTGAACTTGAATGTCAATCATGCGATAGTAATACGACAGGGGCGTGAACTATCAATAAGGTACCTGAATCAGACAGATGCTGATGTACAGAAGTACATCGACAGCACTTACTATGGGAATCTTTCCTTGAAAGTCACTATAAATAAAAGTAGTCTCACTACTGTATCCATCAAATAAGCGTTTAATACCATTGTGCCACGCAGCTCCTTAGCCCAGTGGTACCGAGTACATTTGTCCTCCTCGTGTCCATAAAAGGGCCAATAATAAACAATTTTATCCAATCTCCAAGAAAAATGACAATACTTGTTGTTGGCCGACCTCTTCTCAACGTATATGACCGAGGCATACGAGGACTATCATCCGGTACTGGTGTTTCCTGGGGAAAGGTCTCACGATTTAGATGACGTAATCTGAGCATAGCTGCTAGTAGTTACTGCTACATCTTGATTCTTTACCTCGGAGTCGTGCCAATGTATTCATACTTTAGCCGCTAGCGTGCCGGTGTGGCGCTGAAACAACTTATTTAAGTTATCCTTGTGCTAAATGAAATATTCTCCGGTGGTCTGCTACGGCCCGAGTACTATCTATTGTCTGCATAAAGTCGCTCGTGTGGGGTTTTTGTTACCAAAGAATGAAGTGATAGGAGATGGCACTTGTGACTAGTTGACTCTCCAGTCGTTTTGATAGTCGATGCATACGATTTTATTTTCCGTGAGATATAAGTCTTCAAGCATCAAGTGTACACACATTTGTCCGAGAGCAACAACTATTTGTCTATCTGTAACTCGTAGTGCCAAATTAAATGTACACTATAACACGACGCAGATTTGCTCTACTGAACTATAATTAAACGCTGGTTGGAGTGCAGCCGAGTATAACGACACCATCTATAAACAACGATCATTAGCATGCGAGTGATGTAAGTTCCTAATGACTGGACAATGGACATATATGAACATACTGTAAGAGTTGGTTGTGCAGCATGCGGGCTGAGCGGTACTGTTAATAAAATGATCAGCTTGTAGCCCTTAATTTGAAAAGTTGGATAGAACTAACCAGGAGCTGTCAATTGAAATGTGAGAACATGTAATGCCAACGAGGCCAGTAAACCCGGAGGAGTCGACTGAAGAGAGGCTGTTACAACACTGGAGATTTTCAGTGTTGCAGGTGGCGGAAGGAGGTGATGGACTAGGTGAAGACGAAGACAACGTAGACGTCGGTGCCCATCTGAATGCGGTATCTGCGTCAACTGTCCGAGGTGCTACGGTGTTTACCTTGCGCTGTTCAAGTTGTTAAACATATACTATTATACACAGAGAAACATACTACGATTATATCAGCCGTAGAAGTTGGCTGTGGTGATGACAGAGCCAACGGAAGCATCTCAGTGCAAAGGGCAAAAATAAGGCTGTAGCAGTATTTCATCCTGAATATGCGCCTACGGTTCAACGAGGAATATTGAATGGAGAATACTCGGAGAAATTAGAACTACCTCGCTTAGTTAGATCTTATCTATCTCTTCTAGATATGATATATGACGATGTAGAGTCATGCTGTGATACCTTCGAGGCCTTTTATATGATTGGCCTCGTACCTTCTCATAACGCTTGAGCAAGAACCTATACCTTTTTCAGTGCTCATTTAATTCCAAAAAGTCAGCGCTCCCATTAATGCGATACTATGATACAAGGTAATGATCTGATTCATGCGCTAGGACGAGCAAACGGCGTAGCAGATATAATCATACCGCGCGCATTCTTTAACAACCTCCTTCCCTATGTGGCCTTTGAAATATGTAAGCATCTGAAACTTTAAGCTGAAAATCATCGGAAGTGTCAACTTAAATGGCAAATGTACAATAGCAATACGACATGGGCGTCATCGAATCAATAGGTACCTGAGTCAGACAGATGCTGATGTATATATGTATGTATGTCGACAGCTCTTAGTATGGAAATCTTTCCTTGAAAGTCGCTATAAATATCGCAGAGCAGTAAATCCGGATACTTGTGTGGCGATATCAATTTGTATGTAATACAAAAATTGTAAAGTAGCTCTTTTAGCTCAGTGGTAGAGCGCGCCACTCGTAATTTCATTATAGACTTTGCGTTGGGTTCTTTCAATACGAAGTTTATAGTGGGTGCCATGGTGAGGTCGGTTGTTCAATCCAGCCAAGGAGCATTTTTTATTGTTCTTTTTGTACAGTATGGTTGTAATAACGACATTGCTTTCTTGTATGAGTATGAGTTGCAACTATCAGTGGCGTTATATCTAGATTCAGATATGTTTAAACTACACTGATAACGTTCGATTACGATGCGATAGATTCTTTTGCACGCGGTTGTGCAGGTGTTCAAAATTCAAGTTTCTCATAGTTCGTACACATGAACGTTAAATACACTAATATGCCCTACATAATGGACTAGAGGCATCCCTTTCACCTAAGATGAGGCACACTCCAGTCCACCCAATCCGAATCCACGAAGCCAAGTCCATCAGCGCCGTCAGTATGGACGATACTGGTATTCGTGTTTTGTCCCTTTAAGAATTTATTGATAAATGCGTCAAGATCTGGCTGCTCAGACGCTGGGAATGCACAATGATCGTGATTACCAACTTGCGATACCCCCATCCCATCCGGAACGCCGAGCGCTTGCCAGATCTTGGTAGCAGTCTTCATGCATCCCCATACCGACTCGGGACCAAGCCAGTCGATACCAGTGTTATCGATGACGAGCAAACCACGAGGAGCAACTAATCCTGCAAGCATGTGGTGGTCGAATGGAAGGAGCGAAGTGTCATTGACGAATTGGTCGAAGGCAACTGAGAACCAGACATTCTCTTGCACGATTTCGGACGCGGTCTGGGTAACGATTCCGCTTGCGAGCATAGCATCCGAGATACGCCAACACCCAGCACCACCGGATCCAGATTCTTGCGGAATCGTGAGTGCAATGCGTGTATCGAGAGCTCCAGCTACGAGTGCACCCTTCCCATTGCGGGAACAACCTGTGACAGCAATTCTGTTAAGGTCGATATTTGTGCTTGGGGTCTTCTCGAGAACGTCGATGATACGACCAATACCCCACGCCCAAGCAGTCATAGATGACGCTGAATGATTAGATCCGAAGAGTTGGTAGAACTTCCCTTGTCCTCGACTGCTCTGATCGTTCTGCTGCGCCATATCGTTGTTGTTAAACGTAATGACCGCCACACCATCAGGTCGGGGAATGCTGACGCCTCCAACACCGATAATGGCCGGGAAAGGAGGAGTACCAGTGGTAGGGAAGGAAACGGGGGCTTGGAATGAGATGGAATTGCCTGCGTGAGTGATGTTGATAGTGAGAGTGTCGTTGATAAAGGAACTCGTCATGATTTCTGGTTTCGGCGGTAGAGTTCCAAGCTCGAAGCGTTGGAACAACTGGTTAATCTCCTCCCTGCGGCATTCCCACTGCTCCTTTGACACTACCCGTTCTTTCTTGTCAAAGAAGGTGAATGGGTCAGGGAGCTTGGTGTCCGAAGTAAATTTTGGGTTTTCAGGTAGCGATGAACATGATCGAGGAGCTGTAATTATAACGTGTCAGTCTAGTAAGACATCAATCTAGTAAGCTACCTTGTGCCAGAGCAGCGCTGGCAAGGGCCAGGCTCAAAAGTATCTGACTTGCAAACATTCCCAACGAACGTAAGAAATATTAGTTGAAAAATCGCCATTTGCTGTTCAGACCTTTTATACCTAGCATCGTAGAAAAGAAAAGTAGACCCAACGGGCCGTCCGGATGCCAATTGTCCAGGTACAACGAGTTTCAATACGAATTTTTCGGTCACATGTCGCCTCGGAAGTGTAAAGAATCGTTGAAGTTACAAGTTATTTTAGGATTTGGAGTTCTGAAATGCATCACTTGGTACGTTACGTGGACAGTGGTGAGATCTCGGAGCAATGACGAGAAGGCCAGTAGTTCGAAGACGAATATAGAGTGGAGTTATAATATTTCTGTAGTTTAAGAACTCTGAAGAGCTTCGTTGAATATCCCTGGGGCGGGGAACGTTCAGGAGGACTTGAGGAGGACAGTAGTGGTTTGACGCTTGATATGACTGACTTTGAAAGCTACCGAAAACTTTCGACGCTAACCAAACCGCGCAGTGTTTATGGTTAGTGCCCCTGCCAAACAAATCGTGGTAAATTTCCCCGGGCCGGAGAAAATCCGCAGAAAACCAGGAAATTTGGCTGAACTCATAAATAGCTGCATACAGCTTCCGTGATGATTCTTCCAGCCGCACAAAGATAGATTTCCACATGTACAATGAGAGATTTCTCCCCAGCCATATATTTATCTCCTATTATTAACATCATACGAGAGCTAGCGCAACCGGCCTGATGAATAATTATAGAAAGGAGTCAGGACAAATGGTCTAAGAAGGCTAGGCTTCTGTAACTCAATCGACAATGGGACACATGAAGTAGTTATTTTACTCGAACATAAAGTATAACATGTGTGTACGGTGTTGTTACTCTATAACTGCTAAGTATAACTGCTAAGCGTGGTGCTAGTGTCCTGATTCGAAGACTTCCAGTTGACTTATTTAGCATTCATCCATTTTTGGTTCGGATCTGCTTCGGAGCGGAAAGTGGATAGAGTGATTAGCGAGCATGCCACATTTCTCTAGGTAAATCATATTTTGGAAATATTCTATTAAAGATGGCTGAATCCATCATGTCTCAGTTCGTTGGGTACGCTTTCTTCACATCTGCTGATCGCGTATGTATAACATCAGTGCACCACTTCATGTAAGTAAATCAGATTGATGAGTGTACGGTACGGATTTTCTAAAGGGCGCCCACATAGTTTGCCATAGTTGCAGTGCGGCGCGCTGCATTGAACAAGACGGATTATTCTTGTATCCCATTACACTAATGCTACTATAATATCGAGAGATTTATTCATGAAAGAAACGTTCAACAACGCATACAACGCTGAGCACGGAGGTTCTAACAGCGGCGACTTAGGCACCCAAATCAGCGCACCCGACATTATTCCAATTAAGGCAAGTGTTTTCTCCATCGCTGAGTAGGTCCTATTCAGGGTCAACGGATGTCCATGCGGGACGACGCACACTATGACCTACCATCTCCGAGAATTGAGTTCAGGGTAGTGGCAGCAGGTGCAACGGGTAGTAACGGCCATTTCCCGATTCGATGTTGGTGTACAAATTCAAGGCAGTATATCTAGTGACTAATGGTGTGAGAAGGAGTAAAAGCTCTCATGGCTGGGAGGTGAGGTCGTAATACTAACGCACTATCCTTAAATATTCTAGTGAATAATCTCATAGGGTAGGCTACGAATTCCCATAGGGCTCCAATAACTACTCGTGATCTGCTGTAGATGGTCTTGTTATCTCTCGCCATCGCGTAATCATTTATCACGGGACAACACCCACATCATGTGGTCACCCTATTCTTGTTTCGAATTTATCGAAAGATAGGAGTGCTGTGCAAGGGAATCAGCTTATCGTGTAACCCGCTGCGCTTGTCTGAAGCTTTATAACGAGCTTGTTTTCCTCTTCTTAGACATCCGTCTTTCACCCTATCTTAAGTCACAACCGTCCACTTCCTTACCTACTTATTTCTATATATCACAATGCCTCACAAAGGATCTTGCCTCTGCAAACAAACCGAAATCGTACTCGATTCAACTCACGAAAATCAGGTTAGTTCATACATATCTAGCCAATGAAAGTGCTTATCAGTTCGTGATGCACTTAGATCGTCTGTCACTGCCTCGACTGCAAGGAAACCAGTGGCAGTGCATTCAGCACGAATGTTCTCGCACCTAAGTCTCAAGTCCACATCACTGGACCAGTGAAGACCTACGACATCGTGGCTCCTAGCGGCAACACAGGTGAGAAACTTCATGTCTAAGCCCGTCTGAACGTTCTCTGACATATTCAAAGTAACCCGCGTTTTCTGTGGAAACTGTGGGAGTGCCATATCCCATCTTTCAGTCTTCTTTGGAGATGCGCAGGCCATTCAAACGGGGAACTTTAGAGACTTCAAAGATATACCTATTAATACTGAACGTGGGTGTTTGTTCTGTTCATCATCACGTCATAGAAGGCTAACTTTAGCTTCGTCACTGATCCTGTTAGTGTTTGTGAAAGACAGGTGGACAGGAGTGCCTGCTTTCCCAGATGCGGCTCAAGTGCATGCCATGCCTTGAGTGCTTTCGTTTAGCGTTCAAGACAACAGTTGCCACATTCCCATGTATAATTATTATTAACGTGAAATGTGATGCTTTGTGATAGTTGTACAGTTGGTTGCAAGCCGGTATACTCCACAGACGCATTCAGTTCCGAGACGGTGGTTGTAAGAGGCTGGCGTGGTGAGGATGCATGTCGTCTCATTTCATGTAAGGTATCTTAAGATTCTCTTTATGCTCATTTGTTATTTTCAGAGAGATTTCGGTGGATAAGGGCATGCAAGTATTTCCGTGCGCGCTCAATCATGAGCAGTCTTATTATCTCTAGCATGTTAACACCCTATTACATACCTTATTGTAGTTCAGTTTCCAAAAAATAGAAAGAAAATCTTAGAGCTTAACTAGCAGTATAAGCTGTCTATTACTTTGTGAACAACTCATTTACCTCTTATGCACTTAACTCAGGCTATATCTTCGCCACACGACGGATCATATTCAATCCTCTCCGGAAAAACCAATGAGTCAAGTTTAACGTAGTAGTATCACTTTGGATATCATGCATGGACGACAAATAGTAAGCTAGCAGAAGTACGTTCAATGCCAACGTAATAGCTCTCACTACCACCAAACCAGCAACGAACCAGTGAAGAGATATGTAATTGACACTAATAGCAGAACTAAGATTACTGGATATTCATCGTGACGGACAACTTGAAGGCCAGTGGATATGTATCTAGCCTACTATTTTCATTCGTGCATGTCACTTTCTAACGACTTTATGCACAATAGTAAGTCACATCGTCTGTAAGTAATTTAACCCGTGGGAACTTGGTAGGAGCCGTCGAGACAGCCTGCTTATTAGTGGTCAGACAGATAATCTGGTAATCGTAAGACCTAGTTTTTGTGCTTCCTTCGAACCTGTTTTATAGTACCTATTGTTACCTGGCTAGCAAATTGAGAGCAGTCTAGACACCACAGCAGCTTTCAGTTCCGAGACGATAGCCGATGGCGATTACTACGCATACATGATTTATACATGATGCTCCACTCGTGTAATTAAGTTCACCAAAGTTCGAATGTACAGCGGAGGAGACTTGTGCTATTATAAAAACTCTATTATTATTGAAACTGAGTTTCAAAGTCTACCAAGATACATATGTTTACGCGAGGGGGTCCTGCAAGAATCTCTATGCTAATATTGTACTCGAGAGAACATAACTATACTGTGCACATCTATTAATTGAAGTCTAGTGTCAATGTATAATGCATATAAGGAAACATAAAGCTTCGAATCCATGGATTCGGAATAAAGTCTAAAGAAAAGGTCAAAGAACATGTCGACAAAAAACTTCGAAACAATGCCAAGAAATCGAAAGCGAAAGCGAACAAATAAACAAGTTTCACAACATAGCGAAAAACCACCAGACACCGACGAAAATGAGCGAAACACCCATCCCAGACATTGGATCATCGGTCCACAACCTCGAAGGTGCAGCGTTAACGCGGTCACCCACCAACGGAGCAGAGCTCCCAATGGTGGAATTAAGACAACTCATAAGAGCGATATCCGTTCTAAGCGGAAACGTCGCATCGTCAACTTCTCCCGGACGCATCAATACTTGCGTATTGTTGTACCCGTCGAGACATAAGGCGATGCTGCTTCCGCGATAATATTGTACCACGTCCTCGGGTTTGGGAATAGGAAACGAATTATCGAATGCTTTAGGGTGGATGTCTGTGAACATGGAGAGATGCGGGGAGCAGTTGTTCCGGAGGATGGGGAGAAGAGTGGTTATGGTGTAGTTATCGGAAATGAGGCGGAAGGATGTGCGTGTGGTAGAATCGAGAGAGGGGAGGAAGATGGTGGTTAGTGGTCCGCCTGGACGGCTGTCATTTGATGGAGGACCGTACTGAAAGGGAAGTTTAGGTGAATATGTAAGTGGAATAACGTGTACTATTTACCTCTTCATCGGCGAGATGAATATATGCGGGGAGCGATGGCCTACCTGGCATATTGAATGCTGCAGGAGTCCAAACTACGGGCCAGTAAAAGAACGGGAAGTCACGTCCAGCCACACCATGAACATCCTCTTGATCAGGGTAGCCGCTTCCATATACCCTATATAAATAGATATAATCAGCATTTAAGCTTTTGGCTATTTCAGTACGATAAGGTGAGTGAAGATAAAATGGGATAGTCTGAGTTGGGATAGTCTGAGTCTCGACTGAAATGAAGCCACGTTCCAAAAGCTACTGGCGATAACAGCGCAAGATAAGGCGAGGCGATAGAGTGATTTCCAATGATACGTAAGACACTGAAGAACACTCACGTAGTGCCAAAAATCTGATCCCTCGTTCCTCCTCCCGCTTTCCGTCCAGCAAAGGGATTCCCATCAGAGATTGTGATTTCCTTACCACCAGTGGCACTCTCTGTGTCCCCAGCATAAACCTTATCGCTCGTCATCACCTCATTCATACCATATCGCGAGCTCCTCTCGCTACCATCGTGGTCTTTCCTGCTCCTAAAGTTACGCTTACTCTTCTCGATCTTGCGTCGCGTTCCACTGCTGGCTGAGGCATCATTCGTCTTTCTGGTAGAAATGAACGGTATGTAAACCATATCGTAGCAGAATATGCTCGATAAAAGTGAGGGATGTAGAGGTTGGAAGAGGATGCTGTGGTGGTTACAGTTCAAGAAGGAGCCGGTGGTCCGCTAGGTTTATAAGAACCTCAAAGATGCGTTGAGGAAGTTCAAGTTCCACTTTCCATTTAAGTCACGTGATAAGGTACCTTGAGGCTTATTTTCGTGATAGAACCATTTCATTTACCGCTGTGCTGTAGAAACTCGTGTTTCCTTGGGTATTTTCTATAATACCGCATACTGTGATGTGTCGTAAGACATAATATGCTGTGCGCTGGTGAAATTTTTCGTGATTGCGTGTAGAGAGCGTGTTTTTGTTTGAGGCTTATTTATATTTGTAGCCTTTTGTCCGACTCGTACAAACAAGAACCAAGCAAGTGAAGTTTTCCTCCCAACTTGTTTACACCTTCCATTGTCGAAAGAACGATTCCATCTTCGCTCTTCTTCACTTCTTCACATAGATCTTTTTGAATTCCCTATTCAAATTACTTGCGCTTCACCTGATGGATCCCACACTATCGCTGCGTTGCCTTGGAGCTCTTTACTCTATTGTAAACCTTACTCAATGACTCGGAGATGCTCGTCGTTGAGTTCCAGGCTTTTGGCTAGCCTTTATTCCGCCAGGATGAATGAAAGAAAGTGTTGTTTGTAGTAGGTTTCAACATTGCTTCCTTGGAAACTTCTATCGCAGTAACACTGGAGTATGGGGATTAGTTGGAAACTCATGATCGGATAGGGTTTCGGTGGTGGAGATGTAATCCACGCTTTACGGAATCTTACATGGTCTATTACATTACGCCAAGCAAATCATTTGCGACAAAATTGTTTGCTGGAGAGGCTCAAAATTGCAAGAGGTTGTGCCGCTGAAGTGAAGGCGATGTTACAATTGCTACACCTTAAGCTCTAGGCTACTCTGCGGCGCCTGCGCATATCAATTGTATTGGCAGCGTTATTCGCTGGACTTGAATCCTCTTTGTGTCAACTTCGCGAAGTTTACATTGTCCGAACGAACTCCAGCTTTCAATTACAGTCATCGGAAACTCCGCACTGCTCTTCCTTTCACAATCGATATATGTATTGACACGATTCTTCCTGTGACGCGCCGGGGCCGGGAATGCAGACAAATTGCTGTCACACAGCGTCGTGCATCACACATCTGTTCCTTTAGACACGGCGCCCCGTTATTTCTACAAGACGCTGATATACAAGCATCGGCGTGGCCGAAGGAATTCATTAACGCTACACTGCCGAGTTTCTCATAAAGCAGTTCGCCCGAGGTTATCCCAGCCTCACTGTGAATACCGTTAGTTGCCCCATTGCCCTGTCCTGATTGACAAATATCTATATCCCTGTCAATCGCGGATAACCGTCTATCACATAGCTTTAGCCGCCTAAATATGGCCATTAGATGTAAGCGCCTGGCCGTCACAATAGCTCGAACTTCCTCGGAGTCGGACAAGTACTATGAATAGGACATTCGAGTCTACCCTATCACATGAAGATAACCATCACCATACTCTGTATCATTGATTTGACGGTGTGGACTGTCGTAACTAGGAAAAACCCTTATTCAACTGCAGATGACTTTAGTGACTCATTTGTATAGCCAAGTTGACCTAGGAACTATCATTGGATTACAGAAAGATGCGCCGTCACAAGCGTCTTGACTTCTGCCAACCGGTGAAACAAATGCAATATGGCCGCGAATTAGGAGCATCTACATTGACGGCCTTGGGGGCGTGAATGTCGTTATCGGTGTAGTAGACGCACGGATCGCATTGTGCCTTGCCAAAGTACCTTCACAATTTGGTACCTCTGTCGTAACGACCGAAACAAACGCATGTCTAATAATCAAATAAATATTGTCTCTACGTTTAAAATCTGGAAGATAAAACATATTTATTGTGAAATCACTTCAA
Source organism: Cyathus striatus (assembly GCA_025738555.1). NCBI lineage: Eukaryota > Fungi > Basidiomycota > Agaricomycetes > Agaricales > Nidulariaceae > Cyathus > Cyathus striatus. The sequence goes on from JAOVFP010000018.1 coordinate 2,337,625, forward strand.
TTGGTTAATCTTTTATACTGCCAAAGACATTAGTAGATGTTACAGAAATGCATCCCAAGTACCAGGTTAACAACATTGAGGTCTGGTAACTTCACCTACGATGGTTGCTTGTCTATTTATCTTTTCATAGACGTGTACTGCGATGTTTATCGTCGCTCTTCCACAATGCAGGTTCAATCAAATATTAAAAGATGGAAGACTGTCATAATACCCGTAATTTAAATGTCATGAACTCTAACCTGTGTTAGTAATCATTGGGTTATTCCGAATAGATGGACCGTCCGCCTTTGATGTTTGTGTATTCAAATACGAGTTTCTCGCATCTACAGTAAGATTATAATCCTATCATCCACATACTATACCTTTTAATCTACCGCACCTCTCAGCTTGTAGAGCTTTTCGTGGAATGCATCATTTATGGGATTTATTTATCAACCCTATGGTTGAGCCTAATGAGCCTTATATGGGAGCGGAGAGGCTCAGAAAATCGCTGTTCGTGATCGAATGTTTTTTGAAGGTCACTGATCTTGTCATCAGAGACTCTCCGAAGATATTCCGTGATCTCCAATTCCTACGTCCGTCTGGCAGAAAGCTTCAGTCTTCTTAATGTGTTTATGTCTTAATGTACGATATGACCCTGTCCATGAATAGAACACACGTACCAATATTATGGATGATCATCGCCACTGTCCATTGTCGAACTCTGTTCAATCTCTTTGGGGTGTTGTTCTGCCGTTTTATGTGATCCTTTGAAGTCGGAGATAACGCGACTACGACGAAATACATTATACTTATGTGAGATGAGGAGAGAGTATTTTAATAACACAGTACCCTATATTCAAACCAGCGTACGACATTAAACAGGTGAAAGAGAGGCACTCCTGCCAAACAGTAACGCGAGTTAGAGACATCCGTAAGTGCTTCGTATGCACATTACTATACCATTCCTTTAGTAAGTTAGCGCGAAGATCAGTGAAGTAAGCGCGCGGATCACATTGCACCTTGTCAAGGTATATATATCTTTTGAATTGCATCATCACTTTATCTGACTCATTTTAACAGATATATATCAGCTCCGAATAACACGTAAACTCATTCGCTAATGTATAGATCTCCTATGTTTACACAATGGCAAGAACTACCATTGCCAACTTGCATTGTCGACAATTCGTGCAGTTAAGTAGCAGTAACGCGAGCCGTGTTCTTCGTAAATGGTTAGAGTTATGCTCAACTAGTATAACATATGTGAAAAGGAGAAGGACTCCACATCAGTACCCATAACTAATAAGAATAGAATACCTACTGACAGCTTGAAAGCGACATGTAATGGTGTGAGTTGGAAAGATAGGCATCTCCCTGTCAATGGCCATGTCATTCGGTTGCGCCATCGCAGTGGAAATATAACCCATCATTATACTATAAAAACGGTGGATTCAATAATGCTCAGTATTGTTCTCGGTATATTAACGCTTATAAGACCCCCCGTATCTCCTACCAATGGCTCACATTTCAGTGGTAGATGTGCTACTTATTGAACTTTTCGTCGAGTGCATTCTCTATGGCGTTTACTTGTCGACCCTGGTGTTGTGTCTGAAAGTCTTCTTGTGGAAGTCAAAAAGATCGAACAAGAACTGGCTTATGCTCATAACAACGCTAATGATCTTTCTTATTTCAACACTTAATATATCACTGGGCCTTGTAAGAAGTCTTAATCCCAGATGGTCGTACAGCTTCATCCAGGTAAGCGCTAGTTTTACACCACACGTAGTTGCTTTTAACAGTGATCGTAGCAAATTTCGTTCGGTATACAAGTTATAATTGCAGACTACGTCTTGGTAAGTACATAAATGATTCCGAGAAATTATTTCCAGTCATAACAAGAAATATATACTATCAGACATACCGATGCTTCATCGTATATGGAAGGTCTTGGCTAGTTATAATCGCTCCTTTGTTTTTGTGGATATCCACAATCATACTCACAGCTATTTCAAATGCTGCACCAGAGATATTCTCTCATTCACTACATTTGTTCAGCTTTACCTATATATGGATGGGGGCACTTATTTCGTCCGCTATACTCAACGTTTATACTACATGTGAGTGACATGCCAGATTCACCTAGTGTCGGTTTCTGATTACAGGTGCCAGTCATGATTGCTTATCGCATATGGGCAGTAGATCGGAACGTCAAGTCCGTGGCTGGCGATGATAATCATCCCTCTCAACTCCAGAGGATTACACGAATTATTATTGAGTCAGCTATATTATACACCATGACTACCTTAATCGATATTGTTTGCCTTGCAACGGGAACCAACTTTTCCCATGTAACTTCTGCTCTGGTGAGATATGGTGCTTTATTGCCGCTCGAAATATAAAGTTAAGTTATGAACCAGGTATTCCAAATGATTGGGATCAACTCAAATTTAATCATCTATCGAGCTGCAAGGAATACCGAACAGAGCTTCTCTCTTCAACATGAATCAAAATTAATCACAACCATTGACTTTGCTAGAGAGACCAAAGACATTGATACTATTTCCAGGGATACATAGTTCTAGTACACACAGATGCATAGATTAATCATTTTTACAATTGGAAAAAGAATAATGTTTTTGGAAGCAGAGATGATTAACAACGGCTCGGAGCCAGAGAAGGGGACATTTTGAAAAAGAATTTAATAAAAGTTTGATGTGAAGCTGTGGACCATATCGTGTGTCTTTGGTTGGAACTGGAACTAATTTCGCTCTTCCAGCGTCTGCATTGGTAAGGATTATTTATTCTGATATAAAACAATTTATTCGTGTCTTGCAAGGTATTCCAAATGATTGGCATCACATCAAACTTGATCATTATTCGTGTTGCATGAAATACAGAACAGAACTTTTCGGCTCACCCCAACGGAACAGATGACGACCATTGAATTTCTCCGAGAATTTATTTCTAAAGGAAAGGTCACCTTGAATAACCACCTAGCTATTCAAGTCCAAAATCTTGAACAAACAAGCAGTTAAACAGTAGTAGCCTTCAACTTTATATCTGAAAAGTAGTGTGGGAAAAGAATATTTAGTCCTATGGAAATACGGGCCGACAGTTTTTGACGGTACGCACGGTACTGAACGGTACTTGATGTACCGTGCATGTACCATGCGGTACTGATCAATACCGTAAAAATACCATGCATACCGTAAAAGTACCGTGCGTACCGTGCATACAGTTTAGATATATTTCTTTACGGTACGAATTTGAAACCACATAAAGTATATAAAATTATCTTTATAGATGTCTACTATGTATATAACATGTATAGTACTTGTATAAACAATGATATAAGTACAGAAACAAAAAGAGGACCACAGTAACGAACCTAGAGGCACAGTGACGAGGCTAGTAGCATAGATACTAGGATATAAGCACAGAGGCAAAAGGAAAACCGCTGAAGCTAGTAGCACAGTAATGAATGCATAAGCAGTCACGGAGCTAAGAGTGTATGAACGATAATTTAAGCACAAAACCGGAGGAAGTACTACATACACAAAGCTAGTAACACAGAGAAGATATATGCATAGTATCGAAGCTAGGACCATAGATACAAAGCTATAAACATAGATACGAAGCCAGGACCGTACATATGAAGCTATGAGCATAGAAACAAAGTCAAGGTCATAGAGATGAAGCCAGGACCGTAAGTACGAAGCTAGGAGCATAAATATGAAGCCAGGATAGTATATACAAAGCTAGGAGCATAGATGCGACGTTAGGACGATAGATATGAAGCTAGAAGCATATATGTGAAGCCAGGACTGCATGTACGAAGCTAGGGGAATAGAACGAAGAAAGGAGAAAATATACGAAGCCAGGACCATAGAAATGAAGCTAGAAGCATAGAGACGAAGCCAGAACTGTAGTAGAGATGAAGCTCGGAATATAAAGATGTAGCCAGGACCACAGATATGAAGCTATGGGCATAGAGACAAAGCCTTTCCATTCAGAGTGGCATGATGAATACCGTACATAAGTATTGTAAAGTACCACGCATACCGTGAAAGTACCGTAAAGTACCGTACATGTGAAAAATACAGTACCGTGCAGTACCGCTCATGTATGACGCTCCAATGTGTCATTTATTCGCCGTACTTCTAGTTCGGTTTGCCATAGTTAACCGTTGCCGTACTCACAAGATCTACTCATTTTTCAGTGTTTTCTGTACATATCAATACATTTACTATATTTTACATGTAAATAAATCCTACTACTGCATGTATGTCTCTCATAATGACCGTTTTGACGACTTTCTGAGACCACGGAAATATCCGTTATAATTCCCACGCTCTTCTGAGCGTCGTACCGTACATTCAACTTCAATCTACTGTACCATTAGGCATTACAGAAATTCGTTTAAGCTCTTCTTTTATTGTTGTACGTTCTATTAACTGATAATTGACACTGAAAATGTTTTTTATATTGTGGTTCTCGGTGTTACATCCAATATTTAAGTACCTGTAGTGACACTGCTGACCAAAAGGCATGTTTAACTTTGCTATCAATACATTAAGCAATATGTATGTGTTATATAGAAGTGGTGTGGAAGGGGTACAACATGAAAAAATTAGAGCCTTGTACGTGGTTATCAAATATCTTAGCTTCACATTTAACCAGATTAAACAGACAATGTCCTGTGTTAAATCACAGGTACCACAAAAAGTACCTTAGCTTATCTGAGTTCAAGAACTATTAAGTTTGACCACGCAAATTATCTTGAAGTTATATAAGGTAAGTACTATCTGGACATGGCCATACTACTTTGATAAGCAGTGTACAGGTACATTTATATATGAGATAACATCGAGAAATACTATATAATAAACCTTTTTTAGTGTAATTTATCTGTTAGTTCGGTATACAGCAACGAAAAAAGAGCCAAAACGAAGTTTTGTAATGCCCAACGTACAGTAGAACGAAGTTGGATGTACGGCACGACGCTCAGAAGAGCGTGGGAATTATAACGGATATTTCCGTGGTCTCAGAAAGTCGTCAAAACGGTCGTTATGAAAGACATACCTGTTGTAGTAGGATGTATTAACATGTAATATATATTAAATGTATAGATATGTACAGAAAACAATGAAAAATGAGTAGATATTGTGAGTACGGCAACGGTTAACTACGGCGAACCAAACTACAAGTACGGCGAATAAATGACACATTTATATATGACGCTCCGTTTATGACGCTCCGTTTGATCAAAAAATAACCGTGCCGTAGTTCGGCTGCCGTAGCAAAGTGAGTGCCGTAGCATTGGACATTTCGTGTTTTTTTCAGCTAATTCTTATGTTTTCGATATGAATATACATTATATGATATTATTAAGCTATTATAACGAAAATATGTACCTGAAAAGTCTCTTTTCCGGTCGTTTCGCATGTAAAATATGTTTTCCCACGCTTGCTGACCATGCGGAGACTCTTCAATAATACTTACTAGACAGTAAAATAAATGGATACATATTATCAAAGTGACTTAATGTAATTCTATGGTGTACATAGGGACTTGTACAAGTCAAGTTTTCAACAAATTCCGCCGTCATTAAGTCAATCAATCCAGAAAAGTGATAGAATGACGGTGTATTGTTAGGTTCTTCATTAGCATTAGTATTAGTGGTATAAAAATCTGACTTTATAACTACTAAAAATAGTGCATAACTTGCATTTTAAGATATTCACAATGCCTATATTTATAGTATGGGCCTAGCAAATATGTTTGAAGTCTCCGCGCATTGAGAAAGCGTGGGAAAATAACCTTCGCATGCGGTACAACACGATGAACAGAAGCCCTGAGGGCAATTTGCAGGCTAAAATGCCTAGCAAATGTTTTTAAAGTCTCCGTGCATTGAGAAAGTGCGGGAAAAAACCTTCATTGCGAAACAACACGAAAAGCGGAGACTTTTAGGACAATTTGAAGGCTCAAATATCACTATAGGTGTTCCTAAATTTTATCATAACAATAAAATAGTCTCTGAAAGCTATGTTAATTCACGAAATGTTATGTTCAACAGTATTTCCCACGCCCTTCCCATACTTGGTTGAAATGACCTACAGCAATCTTACAGTGCCGTTGATCCACCTTTGGACATTCATAAGCCATACATTTTTGTAATCTTCGCATATATAATTTACTTATGTCTGGAGACCCAAATGGAAAGCCAGCATTCACATGTACATTGGGTTGTTGCGATGTGGGGTTTTTCAATTAAGTGTGGGAAATACTGTTGAACAAAAAATATCGTGAAATACATAGCTTTCGGGTCAATTTAATTGTTATCATGAGATTTAGGGACACTTATAATGTTATCTTAGCCCAAAGATTGCCCTCGGGGCTTCTGTTCTTCATGTTGTACCGCATGCGAAGGTTATTTTCCCACGCTTTCTCAATGCGCGGAGACTTCAAACATATTTGCTAGGCCCATACTATAAATATAGGCATTGTGAATATCTTAAAATGCAAGTTATGCACTATTTTTAGTAGTTATAAAGTCAGATTTTTATACCACTAATACTAATGCTAATGAAGAACCTAACAATACACCGTCATTCTATCACTTTTCTGGATTGATTGACTTAATGACGGCGGAATTTGTTGAAAACTTGACTTGTACAAGTCCCTATGTACACCATAGAATTACATTAAGTCACTTTGATAATATGTATCCATTTATTTTACTGTCTAGTAAGTATTATTGAAGAGTCTCCGCATGGTCAGCAAGCGTGGGAAAACATATTTTACATGCGAAACGACCGGAAAAGAGACTTTTCAGGCACATATTTTCGTTATAATAGCTTAATAATATCATATAATGTATATTCATATCGAAAACATAAGAATTAGCTGAAAAAAACACGAAATGTCCAATGCTACGGCACCCACTTTGCTACGGCAGCCGAACTACGGCACGGTTATTTTTTGATCAAACGGAGCGTCATACTCCGTTTGATCAAAAACTCACCGTACCATAGTTCGGCTGCCGTAGCAAAGTGCATGCCGTAGCATTGGACATTTCATGTTTTTTTCAGCTAATTCTTATGTTTTCGATATAAATATACATTGTGTGATATGCTTACACTATTATGACAAAAATATACGCCTGAAAAGTCTCTTTTTCCGGTCGTTTCACATGTCAAAGTTGTTTTCCCACGCTTACTGACCATGCGGAGACTCTTCAATAATACTTGCTAGACAGTAGAATAAATGCATAAATATTATAGAAAAGTGAGTTAATGCACTTCTATGGTATACATAAGGGCATATACAAGTCAAATTTTCAACACATTCCACTGTCATTAAGTCAATCAACCCAGAGAAGTGATAGAATGACATTGGTGCTAGTGGTGTAAGAAATCTGAATTTATAACTACTAAAAGATAGTGCATGAATAGCTTTCTATGATATTCATAATGTATATGTTTATGGTATGAGCCTAGCAAATGTTGTTGAAGTCTCCGCCCATCGAGAAAGCGTGGGAAAATACCCTTCGCATGCGAAACAACACGAAAAACAGAGGCTTCAAGAGCAATTTGCAGGCTCAAATGACATTATAAGTGTCCCTGAATATCATGATAACAATTAAATTGACCCGAAAGCTATGTATTTCACGATATTTTTTGTTCAACAGTTTTTCCCACACCTAATTGAGAAGCCCCACATCGCAACAATCCAATATACATGTGAATGCTGGCTTGCCATTTGGTCTCCGGACATAAATAAATTATATATGTGAAGAGTGCGAGTGAGTACTGCTGATCAAAGGTGGACTGACAGCACTGTAAGATTGCTGTAGGTCACTTCAACCAAGTGTGGGAAGGGCGTGGGAAATAGTGTTGAACATAACATTTCGTTAAGTAACATAGCTTTCGGAGACTATTTTTTTGTTATGATGAAATTTAGGAACACCTATAATGGTATTTGAGCCTTTAAATTGTCCTCAAAGTCTCCGCTTTTCGTGTTGTTTCGCAACAAAGGTTTTTTCCCGCACTTTCTCAATGCACAGACTTCAAAAATATTTGCTAGGCCCGTACTGTAAATATATACATTATGAATATCATAAAAAGAAAGTTATGCACTAATTTTTATACCACTAATACTAATGCTAATGAAGAACCTAACAATACACTGTCATTCTATCACTTCTCTGGATTGATTGACTTAGTGACAGCGGAATTTGTTGAAAATTTGAATTGTACAAGTCACTATGTACACCATAGAAGTACATTAAGGCACTTTAATAATATGTATCCATTTATTCTACTGTCTAGCAAGTATTATTGAAGAGTCTCCGCATGGTCAGTAAGCGTGGGAAAACAACTTTGACATGCGAAACGACCGGAAAAAGAGACTTTTCAGGTACATATTTTCGTTATAATAGCTTAATAATATCATATAATGTATATTCATATGAAAAACATAAGAATTAGAAGAAAAAAACATGAAAAGTCTAATGCTACGGCATGCACTTTGCTACGGCAGCCGAACTACGGTACGGTGAGTTTTTGATCAAACGGAGCGTCATATTTATATGCCGCTCCGAATGGGAAAATAATCGCCGTAGTACAGAGTTGCCGTAGTCAACAATGTTTCTTCTATTTTCTGCATTTTTACTGCACATTGTTGTTCTAATGTATAACTAAATGTCTCTAAACATTATAATATCAATAATATGTTCGAAGATTGGCCTAGAAGTTGTGTTTTTCATCGTATGTTTTGATCAACGGTATTTCCCACGCATTTCCCACGCCTGGTTGATGTACTTTAGAGTCGTCTTACTACAGCACATTTCAGTCCACCTTAAGACTTTATTCAGCTCTACTCTTTCATATTTTGAGTATATTGGATCGATAAGGTGGTGGAGGCTGAGATGATCTATTATAAGTTATTCTTATGTGTGATCATGTACTACTATATTATTTATATGAACTAATTATCACAATTATATAGCTTGAGAAAGCTGAAATCGATCTCCAGCTTGTCTCCAGTAGTGAGAGAAAACCATATTTCATTGCGGAGATGGATAATGGTCCAGCGCGTTTGTGATGACTCGTTCTATCATTGTCAAGTCCCGCTATATACAGTCTGTATTGAGCCTGGAATATAAGTTTGTAGTATTCAGAAACTACTAAGGAGAAATACCCTCGGTTGGAATCAACTGTATGGACCCATAGTTTTGCGTGACGAGCTAGTATGTAATCGAACACATACAAATACTGCGTATGTCTCATACCGTTTCCTCTATGTAGTGCATCTCGACGCTTTTGCCCTCGGACAGGATAAACTCAACGCTCACCTGTCATATACTTATAACCACACTTGAAGCACACAAATATGCATATGTAAAGCAAAAGTACAGTGGCGCAGCACCTTTCTGTTCTCCATTCATTATTCAATTTTAGGCTCTTCATACCTCTTCGAAGAATTTCTAATAAATAACTTATGATAAAAGTGAATAATAACTTTCCATATAGGTGTATAGACAAAATATAAGAGAGTAAGGCTGAAGAAAGTTTAAAGGTGGACTGAATGCGTTGTATGATTGTTCTAAAGCACCTTGATCAGGCGTGGGAAATCGTGGGCAATACGGCTCAACAAAAACATTTCGTGAAAAACATACCTTCTAGGTCGATTTAAGACTATTTTGTTGTTATTATAACATTTTAGAACATTTAATTACACCTGAGAACAACAATGTGCAGTAAAAATGCAGAAAATAGAAGAAACATCGTTGACTACGGCAACTCTGTACTACGGCGATTAATTTCCCATTCGGAGCGGCATACATTTATGAAGTTCCGAGTGTGGAATAATTCACCGTAACCGTAATTCGGTTGTGCCGTAAACTCGGAGCGTCGTAATTCCGAAAATTCCTGTATTTTTTAGTTCTTTCCCCATGTATAGGTACTATTGCATATAATTATTCATGTATATATTTTTGGACAAAGATATACCCTATCATTGCTATGTTATAGTTCATTTTCTGTCTTTTGGAGAGATTTCCCACGCTTACTGAAGGCGAGCGAATAACAGGTATTTCTATCGTGAGGGTTCCTTTTTTGACATTAGTATTTCAGTCAATCTTTGCATTACACAATACAGTAGACTGAGTGCCTCCATTATTCATTTCGAGTATACAGCTTTGCGAGGAGTGTCCTCATATACTCTATTGTCAGTCAGGAATATACATATACCATAGCTTGAGAGAAGCAATTCTATAGCAACGGATGTGATATATGTCACTATTTAAATCGCTATGTAGACAGTTCCATGTAGTAATATTGTTATATGTATGTGCTAATGTTAGTAGGAGAGATATACTACATGTATGCTATCTCTCTGCTTGTACATTCTGTTTGAATACACAGCAGAATGCTAGTGCCTTTGAAATTCCTCAATTCTTGTCATCAAACCCGAAGGCAGATGGCGCAGTTCACTCACAATTTGTACATGTGTGGTGTAGAGCAGGCTTTCTGCCTGCACGGTAGAGACGACATTCTGACGCGTTCCAGTATCATCACGTGACCTGTCCTTCAAGCGCATCAACGCGTCTGCCGTTGAACGGTCCTCCTAAACACATCTCAACGCTCTCCCATCGGACCGCATCCGCCTTACAATCGAACGTCTGACACCAAGAAAAACATCTCATGCACTTAACTGAAAGCTGGCGAAGCAACGGACTGCTATGTGTGCAAGCAAGACAACAAATTTATTCGATATCGATCACATCATAGCACTATTGTTCTAGCAGAAATTTACCATCTACTCTGATATCGCCGCCGCTTCAAGACTTCCTCTCAATAAATTTTCATTCTCCATCATAGCCTAGTCCTTGCAACCTTCTTGGGTTTATTAAATTTTTAGTCACTCCTTAGGTATTTTCCTTATCTCTTTTACCATTTAAACTGTGTATCTAGCTCTACAGTACCTTAGTGAATTTCACCCTACAGTTCTACTGCTCTCTCTCTCTTGTTCTCAATCTAAGTCATTGTCTCGCATGTCCCGTTTGCTCCCACCAAGTCCCACTCTCAGATATCACTCCGGAACTTCATCTCGAAGTCCTGTCTCACGTTGCGCCGTCAATTCATTCATTAACGCCACTAACGCGCACTCCTATTTTCACCTTAGAACCTTAAGGTTAGACGGACGCGCTAACCGTCACTTTTTTCATTGAGGGACCTTCAAGCAGACCTCCTCTTCAGCGGTATTTATGCTATTATATTTACTTGGTGCAGATAGTAATTCATCGCTAGTAGCCTATTAAACTGCCAAGCATTCCCTTGCACAATTGAATCACAGAGACATGTAGCATAAACTCTTTCGGTTACCTTATACATAAGTGAGTGTATTATTCGTTAACCTGAGAGTTGTGCACATATGTTTGTCTATTTTAAATGCACTACGGAATACAGTTGATTTCAGAACGTTAGAACGATACGTGTCTCTACACACGCTGACATACTTGTATGTCTTGGGAGCATGGGATCAGGACTAAAAAGACAAGTGCCATGGTGTGCTCACATTTCACTTGATAGAATTTAGATATAATATTTCACAACTATGAAACGATTCACTGCAGTACAGATAGATTAACGTGACCCCTATGAACGTACCTCTTATTCGCTCGCCTTCAGTAAGCGTGGGAAATCTTTCCAAAAGACAGAAAATGAACTATAACATAACAATGATAGGGTATATCTTTGTCCAAAAACATACACATGAATAATTATATGCAATAGTACCTATACATGGGGAAAGAACTAAAAAATACAGGAATTTTCGGAATTACGACGCTCCGAGTTTACGGCACAACCGAATTACGGTTACGGTGAATTATTCCACACTCGGAACTTCATACACATTGGTATGACGCTCCAACTATATGAAGTTCCGTATGACGCTCCAATGTATGAAGTTCCGAGTGTGGAATAATTCACCGTAACCGTAATTCGGCGTCGTAATTCGTAAATTCCGCTATTTTTCATTTCTTTCTGCATACATAGGTACTACTACATATCATAATTCATATATGTCTTTTTAAAAATGTATGCCCTATGATTGTTGTTTTATAGCACATCTCCCATCACTTCTTCCTCCCGTCTTCCTTTCAGAGAACTTTCCCACGCTAACAGAGGCGAGCGAATAAGAGTAAATACGTCTGTCATTGGGGTTCCTTTTTCTTTTTTACATCTGTAGTTCAGTCAATCTTTGCATTATATACTAAAATAGACTTAGCACTTTTGTGATTCATCTCGGGGTGTACAGCTTTGCGAGAAGTGTCCTGCTATAGTTTTGTAATAAGCCAGGATACATGTAAATTGAAGGCTCGAGGTTTCAGATATTAGTAAGCTCTGTTAACTCATACTTTCTCATTGTGTCGACTACATAGGAATATGAACATTTTAATAAAAATAATATATTTGAAGTCGCTACACATGAAACACATAATATTTACAAGAGTGCCTACATGTCTCATGTGTGTCGACATGCTGGAAAGAGGATACATATGAATAATAAACAATGATAGACAGCATAAATTATGAAGTTCTTGTTCACTAAGTAATACTGTATATATAACAAAAACATATTAAATACTATAGATAGAATCCCAATAGAGAGATCTCATATTCGCTCACCTTTTCTATGTGTGGGAATTTCTTGAGATGAAAAGATAAGAGGAAGAATCGACAGAAAATGAACTATAACACAGTGATAACAAGACATATGTTTATTTTAAAAACATATACATTATTATGACATGGAATAGCACCTATGTATGCAGAAAGAAATGAAAAATAGCGGAATTTGACGAATTACGACGCCCCGAGTTTACAACACAGCCGAATTACGGTTACGGTGAATTATTCCACACTCGGAACTTCATAATAAATAAATTCACCGTACTAAAAACCTATGCCGTACCTTGGTTGCCATAAATAAGTGTCGCCATAATCGCAGAATTGCCTTATTCTTGAATATTTTATATACATATGTATTCTACATGGTTATGCTATGTATTTATATATTATAATGTCTTCTAAATTGACCGTTTCGAAGACTTTTTGCAGCTTCGGAAATCTCCGTACAAGGTTCCCACGCCTTCTCGAGGATGAGAAAGGTACGTCGTTATGACTTCGTTCTCACTAATATATTACAATATGACATAATACTTCTGTATGAACTATATAACATGTAATCATTATATTAAATGCTATTTACTTGCAGGCATGAACTGAGATACACGAAGGCATTTGATAGGCACCTACAATGCTCCAATTTTTATGCTATGTTATACCTCTTCTGCACCATCTTTCTTAATTTATTGATGGCAATAAATCAGTGTATTGAGAAGCTGAACATACAATATAGCTTGAAGGTGTCTGGACATGGTCTTACTTTGATGAGTAGTGTACAGGTGCTTGAGATAAGACAATATAAACCTTTTAGTGTCAGATATCTATTAATAAAATGTACAAAATTGAAATAAGAGCATGAACGAAGTTCTATTATCCCTAACGTTACAGTTGGATGTATGGCACAACAGTCAGAAGAGCGTGGGAATTAAAACGGTAATTTCCGCATCCTTAGAAAGTCGTCGAAACAGTCAATTTTATGGACATATATGCAGTAGATTTACATACCAACATATGTTATAAAATAGCAGAATGTATTTATGATGGAAATATTGAAAAATGCGCAGATTATAAGATTACAGCGACACTTAAGTATGGCGAACCGAACTGTAAGTATGGCGAATTTATTAATAAACATGACGCTCCATCCTCGAGAAGGCGTGGGAACCTTGTACGGAGATTTCCGAAGCTGCAAAAAGGCGTCGAAACGGTCAATTTAGAAGACGTTATAATATATAAATACATAGCATAACCATGTAGAATACATATGTATATAAAATATTGAAGAATAAGCAAATTCTGTGATTACGGCGACACTTGTATACGGCAACTGAGGCTGTAAATTATAGTTGCATTTTCGCTATCAACAACAATTATGTATATTTTCTTTGTAAGTTTATGTGACTTCGATCGGGATGTATAGTACATCGACCAATGACAAATGATAAGTAAATTCACAGCCTTGGCACGGCCCATGGCTTCAGAGTCTCGTCAATTTCATCTTAATAAAGTATAGAATCAGTATAAAATCAGTAAAAAGATTGCAATAAAACAGGATAATGAAACGAGGTAGACCGGTGCTAATAGACTTGAACACGTCAATTGAAGCAAGGGTAACATGTTGACTATGGAAAGTCTAATGACCATGCTCAAATGCATCAAAAATAATTGGACTCTGGTGTCCAGCACTGCGGCTTCTCGGTTAGATATTATAATCTCAGTTTCAGGATCTCAGATTCGTGCAGTATCCTCAGGATCACCTAAGCGAGTTCCACTACTAACTGAAGCATGGTCGTCTGGTAGCTATATGTTATCAAGCAATTATTTGGTTCATTAAAATAGGATAATATACCTGTATGAGTTCCAATATAATTATTTGCATGCTAGATGAACTGACTATGTAATGTAAGTAATACTATGCAGCGCTGCAACTCAAATTTTACTACAAATGTCCTTCAGACAGGTGTAAATTTTCATGCACGCTCAGGGTCTGTGCATGAAAATTTGACCCTGGGCATGAATGATATATATGTAAGTTAGCATGAAGCAATATGAGGTGAGCATGATGCAATGCATGAATGAGCAAGAAGCAATAGGTTGTCATAAATATAGTAATATCGTAAATACATGTTTTACTACTTTATGTCTGTATGGTCTACAGTTTGCGACACTTAAACACCACAAATTTTATTACTGTAGGAAAATGAATTTTTCAGGGCAAACTAATTACAGATTCAGAATCAGAAGGTCAAAATACATACAAAAATGATGTTTTTGTGAAATTCCCACGATAAAATAGCTGTGCCAAATTTTTTGGCAAAAAAATTGACATGTTACATAGCCTAATTTAGGATACAATAGTCTCAAGTGCCATCATAGCATGATTTGAGACTTGACAGTGTTGACAATGCTGTCTAACAGCCCATTCTGCTGCTTCACCTGCTAAACCACACCTATATGCACTCATAAATCACCATGTTTGGTTTATAAAATGACAAATAACATCCAGAGGACAAGCATCTAGATATTTCACAACTGCTTTTTTTGCATCTTGAAAGGTTCTTTTATCTTCTTCATGATACTGATATTTTGCCCACCCCCAGTACTGTCAAAGTGTATGCTCAATAATTTAAATTTGTAATATTATTAAAACATACATACCATTTCTATTGGGTTCAATTCACAATGAAATTTTGGCAGAAACAAGCATACTAAAAATACATTTTTCATGATTTTACTATTTTTTTATGGCAAAATGCGAAATTTTTGGGCTAAAAAATCAAAAAAAATCGGAATTTCGAAAATCTGCTCGTGGAATATTGTAGATTACATCGTAACTATCCTATTCCGATGATTTTCGGAAGCTAAAAGTCATTTGTGGTTGCTAGAAAATTCACTTATGGTTTTTAGAAAATCGATTTTTTAGCGCCCAGTGAAGCGATTCAGAGGCCGTTTTTTTGCAGAATCATATTGCTATCGATGAAAGCGTACTAAAAATACATTTTTCATGATTTTTACTATTTTTTATTGCCAAGTGCCAAATTTTTGGGCTAAAAAATCAAAAAAAATCGGAATTTCGAAAATCTGCTCGTGGAATATTGTAGATTACATCGTAACTATCCTATTCTGACGATTTTTGGAAGCTAAAAGTTGTTTGTGGTTGCTAGAAAATTCACTTAATAAATTTGCGGTGTTTAAGTGTCGCAAACTGTATATAAACAGCATATATTATTATATTCATTGAATGATGTTCACACTTGAGTTGATTGGTTTGAGCATGACTCACTCACCCATATTTACTATAGCGCAGGCATGAATATTATATTCAACTTACACACACCCAGTTTGGTAGAGTTCGAGCAGGCTGAGCATGCTATGTAATAAGTAATATTTATTTATGTTCATACATACATATCGTTTAGATTGAGTATGAACATTTATACAAAACTGTATATATGTGATTTATGCTTATGTTAATTGAATAGAGTGCATGTGTGAACATATATAAATGTTATATTTAAGTCACTAGTAGATTTTGAGTTTGAGTGAGAGCATGAATATACAATATATTTTCATGCTCACTCTCAATTTAAAGGACTTTCACAGTGACCGCGAGTGTTGGCAATGACACTATCAGATCTACAACGACTACATATCGCTACACTTCCTCACTTTTTTCCCCTAATGTTCACTTCAGAGTCATACTTATTTCAATTCTCTGAGTCACACTTACATTAAAGTGTATTCGTGTCTAGTATTGTAGTACTCATTACTCCTCCAACATGTATGAAGTCACAATACAAATGTTTAATTTAATTTAATTTAATAAATATTCATACTGCAGAGTAGGCTTTCTGCCTGCATGGCGTCGGTAGAGTCGACATTCTGACGCACTCTGGTATGATCATGTGGCCTGACCTTTAAGCGCGTCACTGTCAATGTCAACATGTCTGCCATTGAATAGTCCTCCTGAACGCATCCCAACACTCTCGACATTGGACTGCATCTGCACTACAATTGAATTTAGGACATCAAGAAAGATACCTCAGGCACTCGACTACAGGCAGGCAAAGAAATGGATTGCGATGCGCACAAGCAAAACAACAATTTATTTGATATCGATCCCATCATGGCACCATTGCTCTGGCAGCAACTTCAACACTTCCTCTCATTTATTTTTCATTCTCTGTATTTTTTCATCTTCTAGGGATGATAGTCTAGTTCTTGTGACCTCCTTGGGTCTATTTAAATTCTATTCGCTCATTTATGTATTTTCCTCCTATCATTTACTATTTAAACAGTGTATCTAGGTCTACATTACTTCAGTGAATTTCACCCCACAGTTCTCCTGCTCTCAGTCTCTCAGTCTCGCTCTCAGTCATTGTCTTGCTCGATATCTCTGCTTTCTGCAAGTTCTGTTTACTGAAAAACAGTCCAGAACTTCATGTCGAAGTAATGTCTTTCATTGTGCCGTCAAATCTCTCATAAATGTTGCTGATACATTCTTTTATTCTACCTTATAACCTTAAGGTTGGACAGACGCACCCAATGCTTGTCCACCTCTTCAATACCATGAGCATGAATTTAGATACATTGAGTGTGACATTTAACATTTATTCTTCGATATAGTGTATGTGTATATCTTGCTTAAATATTTTAATTGTAGTCACAATAGAACTACAGTAATATGATACCAGTATATATACCTGTTTTATATATAGTTTGACTCAAAAATTGGCCTTATACAACTATTATAAATATCATGACTCATGAGCACATAGTTACCAGACGACCATGCTTCAGTTAGTAATGGAACTCGCTTAGGCAATCCTGAGGATACTAAGTGAAACTGAAATCCTGAACCGAGATTATAATATCTAACCAAGAAGCTGTGGTGCCAGACACTGGAGCCCAATTATTTTTGATGCATTTGAGCATGGTCGTTAGACTTTCCATACGGCACAGGTTTTTAGTACGGTGAATTTATTTATAGTTGGAGCGTCATACATTGGAGCGTCATACTCATGAACAAAATACCGTAAAGTGGTACCATAAAGTACCATACACGTACCGTGCAATGTTGAAAATGTACCGTGCAGTGTTGGAAATGTACCTTGCAGCGCTTGTGGCTTGACATGCTGTGCATTATGAAAACTCATGTATATTACCATTCACACCATGATATTCCTGCCTTTTCAATGTAATAAGCAACATATTACATGTATAGTACCTATAGGTAATACCATACATCTACCATTCATGTAATATATGTTACCAGAATTGTACCCTGCACAACTAAAAACGTACCATGCATACCATAAATAGTACCATACAATATTTGATGTACCGCACAGTACCATGCAGTCCATCAAAAACCACTAGCTCAACACAAATAAATGATCTTCTATGTTGTATCATCTGTATATTCTCACTCATAGTAATTTACTATACAATTATTTAATTTGGTACTATGCATAGAGGTATTTTATACATAGTCAATGCACCGTACAATCTACAGTGCTTAATCATCAACTTGATTGATGTACGGTACATTAAATTTGAAGTATTATTCCGATTATCACGGAATTGTATCACTTTGTTGATGTACCATACAATAATTATTGACGTGGTACTCCGTTTATCACAGAATTTTCTCACTTGATTAATGTACAGTACTTAGAATAATCTTGATATGGTGCCGCCTACATGTTATTTCTGCCTTTTCAATGTACTAACTCAACATATAATACCATAAATCTATTGCTTACGCTTACATAACTTGCATCACCCGAAATGTGCCGTGCATCACGAAGAATGTACCGTACATTGTACCGTGCGTACCGTAAATGCTACCATATAGTTCTTGATGTACCGCACAGTACCATGCAGTGTACCGTGTAGTACCGTCAAAAACCACTAGCCCATGGAAATACAAATAGTATTGTAACGAATGATCTCTACTACATATGTAAAAGGCGCTGTACGATCACTCACAGTGAAGATTTAGACGAAACAGTCCATAGCCAAGCAGCATATTTAACTCTAAGGGATATTCCCCCTCCCGGGCCTCCCCACGCAGATGTTTCGGGTTTGTCCATGCGACGCCACCATCAGCCAATAGGCGTTGAGCGCTGAACGTTGAGCGCCTATATATTATCCAAGCAGCTAGAGTATTGTATACAGTCCTGATGAATTGAATCCTTTCCACTTCCCATACCTGTCTTCAACGGGCTCGTGGCCAGCAACTCGGCAGTGAGCTGCTCAGCCGCACAAACAGCACATGAAGTGTGTTCTCACCAAGTTGAACAGTGAGTACAGCACCAGGAGGGCCGGAACTAACTATACTGCTTAGAAGAACTGATACCGACTGCAGTGTAGGGCGGCCCCTTATCCGGACGGTGCAGCACCGCATGTAATAGAGTCACTATTGGAGGCTGCCTTTATAATGTGTGTCGGGGACATCAAGACTGTAATAAGACGTTGAGATGTACTGAGAGAAATGTAAAGAAAAACATCATTAACATTACTTTTTCGATAATACAATGTAGCATGGGATAGGCAGCGGCCCAGTAGTAAGAATCTACTTGATAGAGCACACTTACTGGGAGTTACACCAAACATCAGCTTACACTCAAAGGGCAAGACTTGTATATTATAAACACTCACGTATAGATATGTAAACGTTGTTGTTCTCGAAAGAAGTGTAGCCAACAAGCATGGAGGACCTATCGGGGGGGAGGGACAACATACGATGGCTATGAATGGTTATGTCAGCGTGATCCTCTATCCAGTCGTAGAAGGGCACCACGTTAGTGTGTAGGAAAGTTTGCCGAGTTTTGACTTTTACCCGGGCCGAACCTAGTACAGAATCTATGTTCAGCTTGAAGCTTGAGAAAACATATACAAAAACAATAGGAAGAAGTGCAGAGAACAAAATACGAACTGGGCCATGTTTCCGGTGGGTTAGCGGTTCGCTGTCCACAGCTGAACTCGAAACAGCAATGCTAACAGCTGCGTATATGTTATACTTCCACGATTACAATTGACAGATGGTTAGATCCCTTGCGATCATAGCCTATGCGTGCACGAGAAGTCCAATGACATGATGTGTTCTTGGAGTCTGTCAGCCGGTGCAGTGCGGTCCCGGTAGCTGCGTGGAGGAAGCTGTTGAAGAGTGGGAGTACCGACGTCGCCCTGGAGTTAGGACGGCATTTACTGTATCTGAAAAATAATAATCAACTACGCAGTGACGTAAATTGCCCTCGTTTTACATACTGGTGAGTATATTGAGACCAGTAGACATCTCGCAGCTTCCTTGAGAAGACTGACATGCCGACACGATATGACATAAGGGCAATAATAAAAATGTTCTGGCCGAGGTACGAACGAAGTACCCAAATAATATGAAAATCGAAGGCTTAAGGTAAAGGAAGTGAGAACGAACATGAAATAAGAGAAAAGGGAGATATAAACTGACTTTTTAGCCCACTTCATCTTCGGATGACAGTAGCAGCATTACAGGTGTTTCTACTGCCCTTTCCTAACTTTCGTTTAATACACCAATCTAATCTGTATAATTTAACGTAAGACGACGCATGCGTAGTATAGGCAAAAATGAGGCAACCCACCATAACAAAGGATCTAGCTCATTGAATTCGTACGCGCCCATGCCTTCCAGACGTACATAATAATATTGGAAATGTTCATGCCGCTTCCTCAGCACAAGTGGATAACCTGGAGCTTTTCCGAGTTTCAGTTGCCGCTGTTGCTCAGAGCATCTGCGGCCAGGCTTCGATTGAGCGGGAGAACATGCTGCTGTTGCTGTGGTCTTCGATCATCATACGCTATGGATAGCTATAATAGCTGAATCATAAAGGGCCATGGTCGCATGAGATTGAGGGGTAGATTAAACGCTCTTGCCAGAATTTGACAATGAGAGCGAGATGGTGGTTTCGGAAAGAAAGAGTCCATGTTGGTTTGTGTAAACACGTGTTTGTCGCAACGTCATGTTACGTGTTGTTTTAACCGATCGGACTCTTCGGCTTTATACCTTTGCTTTGTTAACTTACGCTCAATTCTCGTCTTTCGTTGTTCTACATTTCTTTGTGAAAGGGTTGAATAAAGTATAGTAGGGCCACTCTCGTACATTCTATATCATGAAGTCAAAGGGGCAGTGGCCCGACTCCCCTATATACGTGTGTTCTTCCGACTCCCAGTGCTAGAATACTTGTCTCATTTACTGTCAACTCGCCGCCTTTCCTGTCACCATGCCAAACGAATTCGTACCATTTTCGCACCATTACCGACGCACTGTATATTTGTCGAAGACAAGTCCTTATCCAGAAGTTGTGATAATCGATGACCCTACGGTATTAATGAAAGTTAATGATCCAACACCTCCACCTTACGATCCTGAGGATCAATCAAAATTAAGGTACTTCGCACCTCGTGTTAGTTATCCAGCAATGATTGATATTGAAAATAGATCTCGTCGAAATATATACTACATAGTATGGCGTCGAGCGCTGGTTGCATTGGTGTTCGTTCAGTTATTCACTATCGGCGTAGGAGTGTTGCGAATTAACAAGGGATGGTCCTAAGAAATCACAAACAACCATAGTGCGTCGACTGATTACGTGCCAAGTTGTTGAAAGTCATGTTAATGTGCCGCATAGATCCCATCGTCATACCTGCGCTTGGAGATATCACTACATTTTGTGCAGTGAGGTATTTACAGTCATTCCTGGGAAACTCCATTTATATGCCGATATTAGTGATAGTAGTAGATAACAAGATTTTGTATCAGATAATTTAAATACATTCACATAGATCCACAAAATCTCAAATGGTAATAATGTACATAACGAAGATAGTGTCTTATCATATGTCAGGTTATTAAAACGGTTATGCAGCAGCACTAATTAACACTCCTAGGAATATCTAACATAATTTGTATATCAACCGAGGGGCTGTGACACTAGTATTTACATCCGGCGAACTAGCTTTCCGAGTTCCAAATTGGCAATATGCAACTCGAGGCATGTCATTCCGCTGCGGTGTAATAGTTCACTGCTACGTATAACGAAAGTCAAGTCGGATGTCCTTGCTTCTTAATGGTCGCAGCATCGTCCATTATGACACGAGCAACTACCGATATCACTATTATTGTAACCCTTATTCGACCCGTGGCCGTTCCGGAGATACGAAATTTATGTGGCTAATTAGACCACTGTGGTAGTAAAATTCCAGTTTTATGCGTTCTTACATAGTACCAATCTCGATGCCATGCCACGATTCAACGCACAGCGCATGTCCAAAACGTATTTTCAACATACACCTATATGTTTCACCTTTTTCGTTCTCCGATAGGTATGCGCATAATCTTGAGAAGTACAGTATAAAAGCTCTTACTTTCTCTCAATATCCTCAGCAACCCACATCAAGTGTTCTACTCGCACTCATCTACTGCTTCAAGTTCTCTTAACTTCTCTTCAAACAAACTCTCTAACACAATGACTTACGACGCTGCCACCATCAAGATTGTCCGTGATAACCTTGCTAAGCGCCAGTCGCCCACCCCACCTCAGCTGACGGAGATCGCTACTGACGACTGGAACGGCGGCGTATCGTACGCTACTCTCGTTCATCTGGCCAACTTCAACGGTACCGTGGTTGCCAAGAAATACTGGAAGGTACTACAAGTATCATTCTAGCAGGATTTATCTGACTGCATTATACACTCCCAACAGAAAGACATTCTAGAATGTCTCTTATGCACCCAAGTTTCAACATCCGAGAACGTCGATGGGAAATACAACCCAGACGATTACTACAAAGCGATAGCAAAAGATCTGCACGACAACATGCTTTGGACTGACACGAACACCATTTCTATTCCGTAGGTTGTCCAATTCTTCGATTAATGTACTCTGTCCTTAACTTGTTTACAATATAGCCTTGCTGGAATTACTATCAATGACGACCAAAGTATTCTTGATGCTGCCAAAGCTTTCGTTCAAAAGACTATTGATGTCGGAGGAGCACCTGCTAATGATGCGACTGCGTTCGCTGAGGTCACTGCTTCTCTCGCGGGCTCTTCTTCAGCCTCTACCATCTTCAATTTGTGCGCCACGGAGATCAAGAATAAGTCTTTGGTCACTTTTTCGGTTGCGATTGCCGTGTGAGTATACAACTGCATTTAATATGTGAATCAATTAATGTAGACTGGATATTTATGAAGGTCCGGAACTCCAGCTAACGTGCTTGAACTCTCTGTCTACGTATTCCATTACAGTAGTGCAGCCCCCGTAACCGACATTCTCGGTGCTGTCAGCACCAAAGATATTCCGATTGTTCTTTCTGGCCGTATGTACTCCTACCGTCACCTCAGAATAACTAATTTAATTGGATATTATAGTTCATGGAAAGATTAAATTGGATGAGAACCAATACACGTACATTCGGGACGACATTCACAAGTTGGTTCAGGGAATCGAAGGGATGTACATCCTGAAGGTTTAAATATTATGGCTGTTGCTGCTGCTTGGATTTGGATGTGAAATGTCTACATTTTCATGTTTTGATTTTCTCTGCTTCAATTCTTACTTTTCAGTTTGCGAACATTCATGTATATTTCTATATGAATGGACAATGGATATATTTTGTGTGTTTTCCAATTTGTTTTGAGTTCTGAGTCCCATGATAGTGGTATGGTTTAATTCCCGGGAGAGTATCAAAACGTTCATTGAAGCTGTAGCCAATACTTACTATTATTCGAGGTAAGTACCGCAAATACTCCGTTAAAACTTAGAAAAACTTCAATAATATCTGAACCAATTGGGACGATTAAGTTTCATGTGAGTGAATTCGTTAGGTGAGGAGAAATAAAGACAAAGTATCTATATCAACCAGCGTTTATAAGAATGCGCTGAGGTACAGCGGAAGTCAAGCCCAACAAGACCAAATAATAATTCGGATATTGCCGGCCCATGACAGAAGCCGGATCGATCCATTGGGATCCAGGGCCCAGGCCATGCTCATCTTGTTTTCGACGTTCAGGTCTAACAGTGGACCTGGATGTATCTCTGGCTTATTTACTATCAGGAGCCATCTCACGTCCATTCTTCTCATATCCACTGCCAGAATGACACCTGTTTACCTTATTTTTCTATCAAAGTTTAAATTCAACATGACCGCCTTATCCTGCACTCACAGTCTACAGTCTACTTACAGTCGAGTCACACTGCCTCCCGTCAACGTTTGTCCGAAATGGGGCAGATAATGAATTAGGTTCAGGTCTTTAGAACACGAAGATCGAAGGGTAAGAATTCTCTGAGCTTGTTGCTAATACCGTCTCTCTGATGTCGATGCGGATCAGCAGAATTGATACTCAATAAAATGTAGGCCTGGTGCAGTTGGTCTGTAGTTCAAACCAGTGCAGGTACTTTCGCAGTCTAACACCGGAGCTTTAGGCTGTACCTGGTATATGATTTCAATAACATTGCTGTACAAAGAGCACGAAATCTCGGAGCTCTACATCCTCGCGACATGTGTTCCACGTCCTAGCAACGCATTATGTATTTGACATCTTCTAACTCAATGAACGTCCCATTATCGGACCGGTCGCAATATATGGTGAGCTGCCTCCTTTCCATCGATTTCAACTCCTTGCTTTCCTTCAACGATCTGCCTTGAACGCTACAACTCACATATATTAGTTCTGCTCTCATGAGACGTGGGTTTCTGCATCAGGCGTCCAGAAAGTCGCCCAGAGGGGAGGTTTCTACTTCTAGTGAGCATTACATATCTCTCGTTACTTATCTTCGATTCAAATCAATTCATTAAGATGCGGCACAAGCTCGCATTCCCTCTTCCGACTATCAAGTTGCTCAGCTCATGACTTTCAGTAAGTTCTGTAATGTTAAGCCCTTATTCCAACTCTCACCTTCTCAGACGAGTCACCCTCTAACAGGTGGGGCTTCACTCCCGAACTACAGTCTCTCCCCAATGAAACATCTACTCTTCCTCCTGGAGGTTTCATTCTCTGTCGACTCCCCCCTGGAAACGATATCTCCGACGCTAGCGAATGTCTAATCAGCACATCCCTCCACTCCAAACTGCTCAACACACCAGGCTTCCCTAAGCCAATCGAGAGTGCTTCCCCACCCGCATATCGCATCTCGCGAACACCAACCCGAGGGCTGGGGATGTTCGCTACTCGCACTCTCAGCATCGGGGATCTCCTCATAGCTGAACGCCCACTGCTAGTGTGCCCTATTCACCGCTATATCCCAGGATTCAGGGAAATAGAGCACGACTTCACAATGTGCCCCTTCATGAATGAGGCTTACCTTTCGCTGGTTGTGAGTCGAATGTCTGAGGAGAATAAGAAGCATTTTATGGCGCTCTTTAATGCTGGTTTGGAATTTATAGGGGGGCATTTGTTTAATTTGTCGGGAATCGTGGGGACTAATGCGTTCGGGGAGGGTTTCCTGAGGGAACTTATGGATGACGAATTTGATGAAGCAGGCTCGTGTCTTGTAGTTCTGAAGGATTGTTCACGCATAAATCACAGGTTAGTCATACCCTCTACCATACAACAATTTATCCTCTTAAACTCAGTTCCAAAGCTGCCGCCCTAACGTCATTGCAACCTTCCATACCGCCTCCTTCACCTACCACTTCCGCGCTGCTCGCCCAATCGCAGAAGGCGAGGAAATAACATACTGTTACGCATCAATTGAAGCCCCCCACATCATACGTACTGAAGATCTCATGAAATTCTACAGATTCAAATGTACCTGCGACTCATGCGTCTCTCCAACCCACGAATCGGACATAACACGCACGACGATGTCTACCCGTGTTAAAGCTCTCGAAGAGCGATTCCAACAGTTCCGGAGTCCAATTGGGAATCCTTACGATGGGCCGGAGCGCCGGGTGGTATCACGCGAAGCGTACTTGCTGGTTCTTGAGATGCAGGGTGAGGAAATGCACGCGAGCGAGGCATACGTTAGAGCAGTGAAGATTGTGTCATTGAGCTATGTCAGACTTGCTCAGGATATGCGGTCACGTTTGAATGTGGATATTACGAAGATCGATGGGTTATCGAAGTTGTTGAAGACAGGATTGAGGGTGGTTCGGGCACATCGTGGGGAGGAACATGAGGATTACGTGCATATGAGTAGTATGGCGAGGGAGTTAGGGATGTAGAGCAGGGAATCTGGATGGGTTGAGGTGCATGTGGGAGCGGTATTGATAATATTGTTACTATCAAACTCCCAGTATTATGGATGTAGTACTTGCTAAGCTGTAACTAAGTTTTAATAATTATAGTAGAAAATCTCGCTGTTCTCCTCTTCTATCGAAGATAAGATCCAATTATGCACATCGGGGGACCTTGGCTTACAGATCTCTTTGTAAGGCCTGTCAGTGGCCTACGTATGAAATTGTATACTTTAACCATCGAAAATATATCTAACACCATTGATCAAAGCATCCCAATAAAATGAAAGACAGTAAATCTCACAAAGACAGGTTAAATACTGCTAAAGACGTTCAAATCCAAAGTAAAACTCGCGTTACAAAGACAAAGACATGCGAAAGATCCACGCGCCTTGCTGATCGGGCCGCCAAACCATACGCATTCCTGCTCCACAATGGTTTGTAACACGACTTACCAATATTCAGGTTCTATGAAGCTCTTCTGGGGATTGGTAATTGAGTCACTAGTCATTTTCCGGGTCTCGCTGTTTAGTAAGGAACAGATTGGGCCAACTAGGGGCGCTTGAAAGGCACCATGATTAAAGTTGTTGGCTGTTTATGTAATATATCAATTTGATATCAAGCTTATCGAGACTTGGTGTCTGGGATTAGAGTCGATAGGGAATTCAAAGCAAACCACAGTTTCTCATAAAATATATACAGTGATCATTCAAACTCATAAATGTATGAATAAGATATGTTGAAACGAAAATTTTGCTAAATTGAAGGTACTAGAGGGCGGTACAGAATATGTCACTTAAGCTGTAGCTAAGCGGGCTCGTAGCTGCTCGGGAGCGCTTCTTAGCTGAGCTGGACCTGTCGAAGCCAGCTTCACAGGCACTCGTTTCGCTCAGCTTAATCCCGGCTCAGTTCACTGGCTCAGCAGCTTTCGAGCGGAGCGGGAGCAACACTAAGCGGGGTTGTTCCATATATTAGTCAAGTAGCTTTTGTAATATATCCGCCACACTTCCGCCTTCCGCAACATGAACATGTCCCTGCTATCACTTGCTAGCTACCACCTCCTGCCAACAGTAATCCCAACTATAAGAAGTATAAATGCCACCAGAACCGGAAATCATCTGTATTGCACTTACTGACTAATGTTTCGACTTTTTGGTATCAGTTTAATTTTGGATATTCACCGTTTCTAAAGCGCGACATAAAACATATAAAGAGCAAGGACGATACTCTTTAATTCTGTACATTGTCCCCAGTAATCCTTCCTACATCCCATCCCAATACTTCAAAGCAAGTAAATCAACGATGTCTCCGAAAGTTTGGCTCGGTATGACTACGCTATATAATTTTATTAAAGTTCTGACATTATGGCAGTTACTGGATCCTCAAGTGGCCTCGGCCTTTCCGTTGTCAAACATGTACTCTCCAAAGGCGACATCGTCGTAGCAACTCTCAGGAAACCTGAAGTTCTTTCTGAACTGACTACACAATACGGCCCATCGCAGCTTCTCGTGGTGAAGCTAGATGTTGCCAAGCCAGACGAAATCACCTCCGCATTCGCCTTTGCAATAGAGAAATTTGGTCGCATCGATGTCGTCTACAATAACGCTGGATATGGGTTTCTCGCAGAGTTTGAATCTGCTACCGATGACCTTGCTAGAAGCATGTTCGAAGTGAACTTTTGGGGAGCTGCGAATGTTTCGAGGGAGGCTATTCGGGTTTTCCGTGATGTTAACAAGCCTTCTGGGGGACGCTTGTTACAAGCGTCTTCTTTAGCTGGGGTTACCGGTACCCCTACCTTTTCTTATTACTGTGCCTCGTAAGTTTCCATATTTTATCCATATCTAAAGAATTAAAACTCAATGATTAAAATATTATAGAAAGTTCGGTAATGAATTTATTCGATTTAACCGAATTTTTGTCGTGGCTAACTACTTTGATAGCACTTGTAGGATTAAGTGAAGCAATTGCGAAAGAGGTTGACCCGTCATGGAACATCAAGGTAATCCTCTACTGTGGTTAACTCTATTCGCTTCTCAGACTTCTCCATCAAATTGTAGGTCGTAATCCTCGACATCGGAGGCTTTAAAACACGAGCACTAGATGTCCTAGCTGTAGTCCCTCAACATCCAAAATACGCAAACACGACTTCGTTTATGCGTTCGTTATTCATTGAAAATAAAGAGCAAATCAGTGTTGGGGATAGTAACAAGGCTGGAAGGGAGATTCATAGGATCGCTTATGACGATGGTGCTCCTCTCCATGTTGCTTTCGGCCTTGATAGTATCGAGGGTACGAAGGAGAAGATTGAACTTCTGAAGGATAATGTGGAGAAGTCGGTTGTTTATTGTGCTGATTTGAAGTAGATGAGAATATGACTCACATAGAAAATTACATATATAAACCCCTCTGTAGATAGCTACATCCCATCAGTTGAATACACAAGTTCATATCTACTCTATCCTCCATTGCTCAACAAAGGTCAAGTAGCTCAAGAAGAGCACCTTTAGGTTGACAATACTCATCCATTCTCACTCGCATTCGCTCTCTATATCATCATCCCAACAATACTCGTGGTCTGAAACTTATCAGGCTATATCTATATATATACATCCTCAAAACTCGCACTCTCGATTCGAAGCTGCTAGCGACTGACAGACCCAGTCACACTCGCCGAAACTATCGTTTCCCCTTCAACAACACTTAGCGTCTCACATCTTGAGCGAGTTGTGAGTGAGCTTTCCGCCATCTAGAGGTGAATAGTCTCATGTCCGGATAATCTTCATATGCCGACGAAGTGGAGTCTTTCTTTTGGCTTTTTTATGAACTGTATAGCCGCAACCTTACAAAAAGCAAGAAAATTCTACAGGAATCGACGTTGTACCTTGCAAGAGTCATCAGATCGTTGAAATATGGACCCCGAGGACAAGTGGAATGCTTGAAGGATCTACACATTTACTTAGCTCTCGGAGGGTTGAATCAAGGGGTCTTCAAAAAAAAGTTGAAAGACCCGGGGTCGGAAAATATAAAATCACCCTCATGGAGGCAACCTACCTACCACCGTGAGACTATATTGCTATATATGGATCGGCTATTTTCGGTAAACATATTTACATCAGCATATACACAGGCCAATACATCCACCTCGCCATTGGATGTGCCTGCTTGGACAATCAGCTCAATGCCAGTTATGTTCTCAAGAACATGTTCATTAGGTTCCACATGAGATCCTCCACCATTGATTGGATACAATATCCTATGCAGCATTTTCTGCCACTACCACATCATCCATGGCATGATTATTGGCCTCATGCCAACACCAATACAGTTGTGGGCCGTGGCAGTCTGGACATAGAACATGTCCATCTGTGTCTATATAGTATAACCAGAATATCTGAGTTGTTCTTGGACAGGGGGGCTATTTCATAGTAGATAAACATTTTATATCAGTGTAGTTTGATTAACTTACATCTTCAGGCATTGAAATGAATGTCTGTTAATGCTCTGTAAACTTTTCTCACTACTTTAAGATTCTGGCGCAATGACGATGACGCACGTCCGCAGTGTCACTGTCTTATAATACCTAGAGCCGGCTATCGCCGGCAGAGCCCACTAACTACTGGACGAACGCAGACTCTAATATAAAACACCTAAACCAATTGAAGTTAAACATAGAAATGTGATGGTAGAATAAGGAGAAGTTCGACATACCTAATAACTACAGCACCATTCCACCATTGACTCAAATGAATTCAGAATAACTACAAATACTGTACTAACTTATTCAATTTGGCACCCTTCATGGTGCGTTACATGCCAAACCACTAGATCCATTCAGTGCTTCAAGATTTTCAGCATTACATACTAATTTTTTCGGCATATTTGCATAACATGTAGCTTAAAACTTACAGCCATGTTGTTTAGTGGTCAAGTACAAGACTCACTTTGCAGAATGTTGTATATTGTGTCGTAAGAACGCTCGTTATTCCCTAAATGCACAATTGTTTACACTGTACTGTGTCATCGTATTGTGTCATTGAACTGACAGCTCTGGTAGTTGCCAGGTTGTACACAATGTGATCGATGAGGGCCATGCAATTTTTGACCTGCTACTCTGAACTCAACTATGGCAGCACGATACGACCTGCTAGCTATTCCACCCACAGCTCACTTTATATTGCTACCAGATTCACACTTATCTATTGTCAAGTTCCTTCACTTTCAGTTACCAAGTATTCGCACCAACAGCTCATTTCAAGTGTCTGATGTGTCCAATCTCAGCAACGAGCCCCCTACCACTGAAGACCTCGAATCAATTCAACGCATACCAGTACCAACACCTAGCCTAGTTTAGAGACAATAGAGACCTTGAAAATGATACATTTCGAACAAGACAAATTTTTACAAAAAATTCGGCATTTCTATTTCAGATGCATTACTTACCCTTAAATTTCAGCATATCCAGCAGGTGCGTTACGCGTTACTGCCGAATTGAATAAGTTAGTACAGTATTGCATTGAAACTCAAAGATAAGTAGCAGAAGTCACCTGAATGGGACGAACAAAGCTGTAGCAAGGAAAATCCTGAGGAAACGTGGTCGACCCTTCGGAGCATCAGCATCGAATATTACTGCCAAAATGTTTTCGAGCTCAACCCTATAACCCTACTAATATGGGGGTCACCAATCCCTATATGGCACGGAGCGTGACGTCACACAGTGTGACACAAAGCGTCCTAAATCTTGTCCCAAGTAGAAATTGACATAGCAAACCCAAATCTTGGTTGTTTTTCATCATTTTTTTTGTGCTATAATACTATATTACATCTAAAGAATGCATACAACCATGTATTATAGGTACAACATATAGATTAATTAGGAAATACACTGCTCATTGCTCATCATCCCATTCACTATTGTTATCCTCATCAATCAACTTATCAAACTCTTCCCCAGAGTCTTGGTCACTATTTGTGTTGTTTATAGTGATGTTCCAATCTCCTGATGTATGAAGGTCAATATCTGCTTGAAGGGAAACTCTCAGTTCAGGCAAATTTGCACTTAATTTTACTGCAAGTGCATGTTTACCCTTCAAACTTCTGTACTTTCTCACTTGATCCTTTACATCATCTTTCTTCATCTTCATTATTTTATTTTTATCCAAAATTAGTTGAAGAGAAGCAATTCTTTCAGCCTCCTTAGCACCATTTATATCTTTTTCTATCTTCTTTCTTATATTTTCTTCTTTTCTCTTTTCAGAATACTGTATAATAGCTTGTTCCAATTTTCTCTCCTCTCCAGATGTTTTTTGAGCTTTCTTTCTTATATGTTTGTAGTCTTTCTCCTTAAAGTATTTTGTCATAAATGCATGTGTATCATTGTGATGGTACATGGCTTGTGCATTGTATTGAAGCAGAGTTAATTGTGGTTGCCAGCGCATAAGAATTCTAAATGCACCCAGTACCCCCTCATTCACATCATTTGTGGGTGATAGCCATGCCAGATCCCTCTCTTCTTCACTTGCTTCATCAATCAGCCCTCCTGGTGCAAATTCTGATATAAATCAGTTCCATGTTTTTAATGCACCTTTCAGAAATTCAACTAAATATGGGTGTAGATGAGGTAACTCTGATTTTATTTTTAAGATAGCATTTATAGCTTCAGGAGATTTCCATGGTTTTCTATCAAATGCTCCTGTTTCATATGTTGCATTATCACCAATAACAAACTCAGGATCTTCAATGAGTCTATTAATGAAATGAGAGACATCTTTATGAAGTGGACCAAGATTAAGCATATTCTCCTCATTAGCTGCAGCAGCTTGTACAGCTTGAAAATATGGCTGGCTGACTGCTTGTCCATAGATTGCTAATCTGCAAGCTCTGTTTTGGTGGCAGAACACTGAAGGGCCTTATGCAAATTATACTCCATATGACTGAAATGCATGTTATTTTTATTGTTACATGAAAACTCAAGGAACTCAATAAAATTTTCCAAATGGATAATGAGAACTGCTGCAGCTTCACAATATGATCCAAATCAATTATTTGATGTATCTGGAAATGTAAAACTTCCAGGCTTCACATTTTCATTCCACCACCAACTGAATTTCTTATGATAACCTTTTTTATCATCTTTATTGTTAAAAATAGCTCCAGGAAGTGCAGCTGCTTTTATAGCACCTCCTACAGTAGTTGAAATTGCATCCTTCTGTGGCTTTGTTAGATTTTGATTATCAAATTGTATATCTTGAATGACTGAATCATTTGCTCAGTTTGGTAGTAATACAGGAAGTTGAACATTATTATCTTTCCAGTATGATGAAGCATGAGTATAACCACCATGAACACTATTCATATCCTTATGGCAGCCACATCCTGCCCAGATGAATAACTTCATTATAGATTTTTCACAATCTGGTAATTTTTCATATAAATCTTTTCCAAGA
Organism: Cyathus striatus; assembly: GCA_025738555.1. Taxonomy (NCBI): domain Eukaryota; kingdom Fungi; phylum Basidiomycota; class Agaricomycetes; order Agaricales; family Nidulariaceae; genus Cyathus; species Cyathus striatus. Next base: position 2,369,966 of record JAOVFP010000018.1, read on the forward strand.
GACTTTGTAAGTTCCTCCATCATTATAGCTTCTAATTCATTTCTTTCACTATTATCTAAGCTGTTCCATTTTGTTATTCCACCTGCAGATTTTATCATTTTCTTGTGTGCTTTTAAATATTCAGGTTCAAGTTCAATATTTGAAATGTCCTCCATTGCTTTAGTTCCCAATGTTTTATCAACTGCATCACTTTTTTGCTGTTTAAATATCTCTGCATCTCTTTTCTCTTTTGCACAGTGATCACTATGCATACCTACAAGCTTGCAATATAGATTAATAAGTACCAGAAGCTCTCCAGTTTCTTCTCCAAGTGGACTATCATTGTAGGCAAGTGCAAGACTTTCAAGAATTACTTCCCAGTCTTTAATAGCCTCTGAGCTAGAACCATTCAGTGATGGTCTAATTCCAACAGACCATGTTGCAATATTAGTTTTTTCAGAGCTTTCACTATTGTAATCTTCAACTTTGTAGTTAAGATGTCTTGAATTATAGTTAATACCCTTATGTCCAGTTGAATCAGCTGAAATAGTAAAGCCTGTACACATACATAACTATATTTTATTCATATGAATTTAGGATCAAAAGTGCTTACCTTGAGTTTGTAGTAGCTCATAACCTAGCTGAATTTGTGCAGCATGAAATCCTTCTGCAGTTATCCTTGATACTGTGGATTCACTAACATCTCCAACTACTTCAATACCTGCAGTTTTGAAGACCTCTTTTATAATGTCACCTATATGTCCTCTTTTACAGCCTGCTTTAACAAGTACATGTATTAAATGGTGGGTATCTTCTGTGTACACCCCTTTATATAACAGTGAATGAGTTAATTTCTTCCTAAGTGCAATTTCTTGAGCTTTATTTTGTGTCTTTAATTGTGATATTAACTCCTGTGTTTGTTTTTCAGCATTGAGTTTATTCTTGAGTAATAACACATTTTGTTCAAATGCTTTAAGAGATTTTGCCAGTTCTTGTTCTAATTTCTTTTTATCATTTTCTAACACCATCATTGAATCCATGGTTGCAGAAATTCGAGCTACCAGCACTTTTATATCAGCTTTCAATTTTTTTTCTGCAAGCTCTGAGATTTTAAGATTATCTTTCAATTTTTCTCTTGTGGTAATAAGCCTTTGTTTTGTATGCCTTTCATTTCTAAGGCTTTTGTACAATTCAGATGCTTTATTTGCTGCAGAGTCTTTAGCCATTTTCAGTTCTTTAATAGCTTTATCCTTTCTATTGCATATTTTAATTTGTTCTTTAAGTTTAGACTCAAGAGTAACAATCTGGCCCTGAGCAACAGCTGGCAGGTTCTTGATATTGACTAATTCTTGTTCTTGTGACTCCAGTTCCAGATTCTGGCTGGGCCCATCAGATTTATAAATCTTCTTAGAGTTTTGAAGCCTTTCTACACAAGCTAATATTGCTTTTGTTTTTGCCATTTTTACTATGTCCTGTAATTTGCTAAAATAAGTAATAGATTCAGTGATACACATAAATACTTGCTCAATAATGAAGATTATGCTGAAGAAATGGCTTTGAATCAATAGTTGGTGTGTTTAGAATCACTTATTGGGGTGGTGGTTTGAGCTAGAGGTGTGTAGTCGACGAAAGATTAATAAATGAACACCTGGAAGCCATATGTGCACCACACCTGAAGTGCATTGGCTGATTTCCCACGCTTTTTGGCAGAGCAAAACTTGAAACTGCGGCCGTGCAATGGGAACTCAATTTCACAACTCGTGTTAGTGATGAAATGTGATCAGTTCCATTAGGAGAATAAAACTGTTGAGCCTGAATTTTTAATTTGTGATTGTTACCCCAAAATAATGACATATGACATACCAGATATCATGGTCAGAGATTATTTTTCAAAATTCTGGCTCAACAGCATTGTTCTATTATGTTTACTGTACAATATTTGTTATTGAATAAAGTTGAAATATTATGATTCTGACAGCTGGGGACAGAAATACTGATTTGATGCCTATTTTGGCAGAGAGATTGCACTAATTTGTGATTTTATTATGATATAACTAAATACACAAATATCCGTTCAGTAATAGTAATGATACTATTCGACCGTATATAATGCAAGTTATTTGAAGGTAATTAGAGGTTTGTAGCCCGAGATATTCGACTGGGACAATGGAAAAGGGCGTGTGATGGCTGTCACGCTAGTGTGACATGCGTGATTGGTGACCCCCACTACTAACTAAAGTTAGTGGAAATTATGTAATAATTGTTTATCCGAAACATTTTGGTCTATTTAATTGCAAAAACACCTTTAAAACCATGCAGGAGCACTTTAGAGTGTGTAAACGAGTATAATTTTACAGAAAAAAATCCAAAATGGGACTGAAAATAAATGGATCCAAAAATGTTGGACACCCCGTCTCAGACCACCAACCTACCATCCCCCGCATACCAAATCTGACACGTGACGCGTGACCTCCCCTTGGGCTGAATTAAGTTCTCACTCTTGTCCTTCGTCAAGGCGCTACCGAACAAGCCTGAAATGCATTTAAAAGGATGCGAAAAACGTGAACAGACGCGAACACGGGCCTCCGACTTTCCTCAATCATCGCAATTCACCAATTGTAAATACTGGGATCGACTAGGGATCGATGGAAGTGAACATGTGGATGATTTCTGTGACCTTGTTCATGATCATTGCAGGGTCAAGTATACCAAAGTTACTGTGGGGAAAGCGAGTAAAGTATTCTGTCATTATCTTCAGTAGAAGAACTTCATATCCTCCAACAGGCAGTTGGCTATTTACCAGGTCTCACGATACCTTTGCAACCTATTGGCTTTCCTGGTGGTGCAATCAAAACAACGTGGTGGAATCTAGGATTTGAATTTGCTTGGAGATGGCGCAAGACATGTACCAAATTCTTTCGTTATTTCGTTGATATAATGCTCACACCACGTCCGCAGTTTATAGCCAACGAGGAGTCGAGACTGTTTCTCTGGTGCCATTTATTTTTGGAGATCCATCTATCATTACTTCCAATATAGACGTGGCAATGCAGTTTTTGGCAGGTTCAACCAAATCTAATTTTGGGAAACCGGAACCGAGAAAACTAGCCCCTATTGCGTACGTCCACTTCAAATGTTTTATATCACAATGATTACTGACAAAGACGAAGATTTTGGGGTATAAGTCTATTTGTCTCAGACGGCGACGCGTGGAAAAGACACAGACGAGTTGTCGGGCCGTTCTTTTCTAATAAACTGTAAAGCGACTTTATCATCATTTCCATTTTACCAACTACTATTTCATGCACAGCTATGAACTAGTATGGTCAGAAGTGGTTCGTACCTACCCCGAAATGGTGGTTGCAGAAGGATTCGAAGACAAGAAAGTCGTTGAGATACCCGCGGTACGAAGCCTTACAACTAAGGTAGTTAAAGTTACTAATCAACATAGCCTAACTTGCGTTAATTCTCAGAACAGCTTGCATTCTTAATCATTGGAAGATGTGGGTTTGGTTTTCCATTTTCCTGGGCGGAACCAATTCGTGCCACCGGTAGCAAAATGGCGTTCTCACAAGCAATTCGTGTTTACATGCGCCACTTATTACTTCTTTACTTGCCCTCTTGGGTTCGGAGCATACCTCTTTCAGTGTTTGTCGCTTTATACATATTAAGATTATCATTCTCAATTCCCAACGATTGACGACAGATTCAACGAATTTAACACCTCTGTGACCGAGATTAGATCGTTCATGGAGCGTAAGATTCACGAGAAGCAAAAGGAAGTTAAAAGTAGCCGTGGACAACAGCTTGGGAATGACATTTTCTCTGTCCTGGTACAAGCCAATGACGCTGAAGCAGATCCAAAGTTGAAATTAGATGATTCGGAAGTGGCAAGTCTCTTCTTTCTTCCAATGTGCTCAACTTCATAAGTTAGACTTCACAGATAAGCAATGTATTTACGATGCTTTTTGCTGGGCACGGTGAATATTTCCTCGGCATCATATGTGTTCTGATATTCTTATCTCAATTATTAGAAACTACCGCTCACACCATGGTGGCCACGATTGCTTGCCTAGCTAAAGACCAGATATACCAACAAGAGGTGTTCGAACAGATCCAATGCATTGTCGGAAATGCGCGTGAACCGGTAAGTTCAATGTCGTTCTACTTACGGGTACATGGCTCATACGAATGTGCTTGGGGGAAATTTCAGACCTTTGATGACTATTCAAAGCTGGATAAGGTTCAAGCAAGCTTCTACGAATCGCTCAGGCTATTCCGTACGTAGTGACGGTAACGAATTTCCGAGAATTTGAATGAACTAACAGTATTTTTTATATAGCAACTGGCTACTTATCTATTCGCGAAGCTCATCATGATACCGTACTCCACATACCCGACACCAATGGAGAAGGAAGAATTACCACTATACATGTGGCAAAAGGTACTCAGGTTTGTTACCATCTTCCTGTCTTCCCCTAGTATGCCAGTGCATCATTCATCGTACTTACTATGTACTTAGGTCTTGGTTGATAACATTGGAATCAGTAAACATTTTTCTTGGGTTTATCTTAGTGCCAACGTTTACACTACAGCCTAGATTACAATCCTCGGTACTTCGAAGATCCGCAAGAATTCAAGCCTTCACGATGGCATGGGATAACCAACGAATCGGAGTCATACTATGCATTTGGATTCGGTAAAGGGCATTTTCGTTTTCATGAATTCTCCACTCCTAATTGCGGATTGTCAATAGGGCCCCGTGTTTGCATTGGTCGCAAGTTCGCTATGTCGGAAGCAGTGTGCCTACTTACGATGCTTCTGAGAGATTGGAAAATTGAGCCATCGTTACAGGACAACGAGACTGTCGACGCTTGGTATGATAAACTTTTTAGTGACGCACGTTCGCTCGTCACATTAGCCATCGCAAATGTTTCAATACGACTGGTCCGCAGGGTTCCGTAATAAGTACTCCGTGTACGGCGGTTTCAAACAGTTTGAAATATGAAATCTTGTCTGAAGGGGTTCTATCAATGTCATCATTAAGTTGATTTTCAGAATGCCGAGAACATTCGCAACGAATGCAAATCTCTCTCAGGATTTCCTCCTCTTTTCTTTCCAAATATGTTGTTGCACGTCGAGTTGCAAAGGTTGATACCTGAGGCCTAAGGGTTGGCATGCGTAGGCATGTTGGTGGTGAGACTTGAGCCAGCTGGCTTACAGTGTTAAATCATGTTCGTGCTTTACTAACTTTCATTTTGAACACTTGTCTTAGTAAGTGTTAGATGTAATAAATGTATATATGTTGAAAAACAATAGGGTATATTGTACACGAGTGAGGGAGGAACATTTGCGGAAGGCAAAGCGTAAGGAACGCTACGCCAAAGCCTTAACGAGTTTTACCGGTCTGCCTATCAACGAGATAGGCCACGCGCCCTCACGTACTAAAAAGCGTGATCTCGTTCCTAGGATAGGCAGACCGGCCCTCCGGTCTAGTTTAGTAGACGCCCAAGTCCCAATGTACGGACATGTGACGTGGGTGCCGCACGACGCGTATTACATCTTCAAAAGTGCCGATGATCATCAAATATATCTAATACATAAAACGTCAGTTCGAACAGCACAGACCAATTCCCCCCTACCTACTATCAAAATGCCATCCCTCTCAGACTCAAAATCTCACAACTCTTCGTTCGCTCTCCCTGACACACCAGTCGCAATTTTCGTCGGAGGAACAGCGGGAATAGGCGAGGCTATGGCACGCGCATTCGCAAAGTACACCAATGGAAAGGCGCACATCATAATCATAGGTCGAAACCAAACTGCTGCAGACTCTATAATTGCGTCGTTTCCTCCACCTGGGAAGGAGGGAAAATACGAATTCGTCAAATGCGACGTGGCACTGATGAAGAACATTTACGATGCATGCGAGAAGGTCCTCAGTCGTGTCTCAAAAATCAATTATCTCGTTCTCTCAGCTGGTCTATCTTCTTTCTCCGGTCGTGACGATACCAAGGAAGGGTTGGATAAGAAAATGGTGCTCCGGTATTACTCCAGATGGGCATTTATCGATGGTTTGCTTCCTGGATTGAGATTAGCAAGGGAGAAAGGGGAGCAAGCTAGTGCACTGAGCATTCTTGCAGCTGGACTCGCACCAAAGGTCAATACGACGGATCTAGGCTTGAAGAAGAGATATGGTGACGTCCAGGCACATATGCAAACGGGGGGTTATAATGACATGATGGTTTCTGTTCGTCTTCTCCGCTCTCGTTACATTCCAGCTGCTTATAATATAACAGGAACTTGCGAATAGAGAGCCTGGAATTGCTTTTACCCATATGTTTCCAGGCTGGGTAAAGCATCCACGGCCTAGTATCGAAGGGCTGTGGATGTCGATATTATACTATATCCTCATCCCCATAGTGTGGCTCACAGGGTCACTAATGTATCCTGAGGAAAGCGCCGAATACCATCTTTACGCACTGTTCCAAGGCAAGCGCGGGATGTACAGGCGAAATCAGAAGGGAGACGATATTGGGATGAAAAGATTCCCTGGAACAGAGGTGGATCAAACGAAAGTTTGGCAACACAGCTGCGAGGAGATTTCGAGAGCGAGGGAGACAAGCAGATGATTGGTTGTTTGGACTATCGGTTTTTCTTAGTAGGGTTTTATGGATTTCGTACATTTATATGTTGATTGATATGGCCTGAGGTTGATCCTGTTGAGAAGTAAATAAAAACACGGGTTAACACCTTCGGTCCCGGTCTGCAGCCAGTCTGGTACTGGTCACTTCAGTCTAGGCTCCCAACGACTTAAACGAGACGACGAGTCCACGACCACTTCTTGCAAGTCTCAAACTTCAAGTTTCCTCAACCTCTGTCTATCCTATGCACTTCACTCCAAGCTACGACAAGCTGGGGTTGAACTACTCAAAACCTTGGCATACAACCAACTGTATGCACCACCTAGGTGAAGGGTTCTGGTTCAGAATTGGTACTTCAAGCTTCATAAAAAGTAGTTAACGTTATATAGTGAGTATGTGAGATTTGGACGAAGGTCAATTGAAGGCCAGTTGCGCGCAACGACGGATAAAATTTCCAAATGGCAAACAGTTAAAGCGGTCAAAGTTCCAAACTCGAATCGAACGAAGTCTTTTTAATTTGTATCAGTGAGTGACACCTGTAGTATGAGACCGTCTCTGGATATGTTACAACTTACGACCATTATGTAGGATTGACAACGTTGAGCGCTTACGTCGAGGTTGATTTTTACAAAAGAAAACTCAAATATGATGAAGATACAATAGTTCGACCTTAAGTCAAATTAAACGAAGACTTTCTGTGACACTGCAATTTGCGAGCGCACTGCGACTACGCTATCAGACCGTTATTATAATATGTACCTATTTCAATACACGATGGAAATCTTACTTTGTGGTCTGAAGTGTTAAAAATATGTTGCTTCAAATTTTATTATTGAATGGTATGACCCCAAGTCGAACGAGGGTCATCCACTAGATCTGTCAATGATCTTAGGAGTGCACTAATCCTGAGTGATCTATGACTACGCCATCAGGTATTGTACTTATAATTAGTGTATATTTAACTTATTCAACTTCATGCACAGGTTTAGGTGTACTTCAGAGATTATTGGATCGAAGAAAGGTACATGCCATACATGTGTCCTTGTTATGTATTGATGGATACTATGCGCACAGGCCAATGTCAAATGGCAAAATTTGTATATGACAAGTATCACCTTGGGCAACTTTTAGAGTCAACCCTTGTTTTGAACAAAGTCCGTACGACCGATGATGCGCGCACTACCTCTGCACAATTAGGCCGCTGTAGCGCAAGGATTTCAACGTAATGTGGTCGTTTGACCGTTTTAACGTAACATTGATATCGACCTCTAAGAGCGAAATTTTCATTTCATACACAAATCTTCAGGTTGAAAGTAAAGGTACTTGCACCAGTGGTTACAAATTGCGGTGTTATTACTAATGTGGATGTGTCATATTTCCGCATCACGACGCTGACAGCCCCCCGTCTCACACGGCGTAGCAAAACCAACACAATGCTGTGACATACATACTACATCCACGGATGCCGCAACGACACGTACTACAGTTTCTGAAGTGCCGGCGTGAAGTCTGCGATATAATGTTGAAGTCCAACTTCAAACTTACTTTCTCGTATCTCTATTACTTTCTATCATGCCATCCCTCGCAGTCTCGAAAGCACACAACTTGTCGTTCCCTCTTCCCAGCATTCCAGTCGCAATTTTCGTCGGAGGAACAGCTGGAATAGCAGAGGCAATGGCACGCGCGTTGGCCAGATACACAAATGGGAATGCGCACATCATAATCATAGGTCGAACCCAAGCTGCAGCAGAGTCAATAATCGCATCTTTCCCTCCGCCCGGAAAAGAGGGGAAATACGAATTCATAAAATGCGACATTGTGCTGATGAAAAATGTATACGACACTTGCGAAAAGGTGCTCAGTCGGGTCTCGAGGGTCAATTATCTCGTTATTTCTGCTGGTCTAACCTCCTTCTCCGGTCGCGAAGAGACCAAGGAAGGCTTAGATAGGAAGTTGGCCATTCGTTATTACTCCCGGTGGGCTTTCACCGATGGTTTGCTTCCGGGGTTGAAAGCGGCAAAAGCAGGAGGGGAGCAAGCTAGTGTAATGAGCATCCTTGGAGCTGGACTAGCACCGAAGGTCGTTGTCGAAGACTATGGATTTAAGAAGAACTATAGCGCTTTGAAAGTACTGATGCAAACGATAAGTTACAATGAATTAATGATCGCTGTGAGTCGTCTCTGTCAATTTCACTTATTTTTCGTACGTTGATTAACTTGAACAGGAATTCGGGAGAAGAGAGCCTGATATCGCATTTACGCATGTATACTCCGGCCAGGTACGGCATAACAAACCAAGCGTCCAGGGATGGGGGATGTGGATAATGTATTATATCACCCTTCCCATATTGTGGCTTACGGGCATACTTATTTACCCCGAGGAAAGTGCCGAATACCATCTCTATTCGCTCTTTCAAGGCAAGAGCGGAATGTACAGGCGGAACGAGAAGGGGAACGATATCGGGATGAAAAAATTTCCAGGAACGGAAGAGGACCAAGTCAAAGTTTGGGAACATACTGTTGAGGAGGTGGCGAAGGCCAGGGAGTTAAGCCGTTGAATTGGGTGGTATTGGCTTTTATAGCGTTATAAAAACTTTTCGATACGATATCAGTAATATGCGACAGCTACGTCTTTATGGTATAAAGTGTTAAAGGACGATCTCACCAATATTTCGATGTAACGTAGGCGTGGTATGATTATCTTCCTTTGATACACATCCGAATCGGTGGCTCTATTGTCAATTCGCGTTTAAACGTCTGATCAACGGCAATCCGCAATAAAATGGTTATAGTCGGAATACTATGAGTTGGGTATAACTGAAAGCAAGCAGAGAAATGCAAGTTCGCCATCAGCCCTTGCATAATTTCATGGCAAATCCATCCATGTGCATCTGGCTGAACATCGCCTAATGCTCATCCAATGGGTTATGTAAGCCGTCTCAAGTTTCAACAGAAGGTCAAGAAAAGGGGTCGAAAGGATGAAAAATAACGTAAATAACTGATGGAAGCGTACAAGAACCGGTCGGCGAAAGTTTTGGCACACATACCAATTGTTGGTGTACCATTTCCAAGTTAACCATCCGGCCTTAAAACCCCTCGCTAGAAAGTTGTTGAAACGAGAACATCCGAACTTCATTTCGCCGAAAACTTCATCATTAATCAAATAAAGTCAAGACAATCATTCAAAAAGGACGTATGAGGACCAGCAAAGCGCGAGAGTACCAAAGAGATCAGCTAGGTAGTACTACAGTTGGGGTCATGCAAACACCACCAACTTTAATATCTCAACAACGCGAATTTTTTGGTACAAACCGACTTCAGATTCAGAATCAGCAGCCTCAGAAACGTCAAAAAACGATGTTTTCGGAAAGTTCCCACGAGAAAATAGGTGCGCCAAATTTTTTGACCAAAAAATTGACATGTTACAGGGTCTAAATCTACCTGATTCAGGCCGTGGACCCTATCACGGCATAGGAGGGAACTGAAATGTCTCAGGAAACACAAGTTTTGACTCAAAACTGTAAAACTACGTACATAATAATAAGTATGCACTTACATTTTTTAAAGTAAGCGCCAAACAAAGGAAATACTACCATGCTGACACATCAGAGGTTGCTGACTAAGGCTATCAGCTTGGTGCGCTCTGTTGGCGTGCTGGTCTGAACTCCGACTACAGAGGGAACTAAATGTATTGACAACCCTTGTCTACTCCAAGTCCACTCCACTAAGTAGTTACTGCTTCAATATTCTTGATGGGTACTTATGGCTTTGAATCTATGACTTGTCAAGAATAAAATAGTTGTCTAATGAAATTACTTTAAAGTTTGTAGCAATTAGTATGTAGTACTATTGATTACATATTTCTTTATAGTAACATTCTTTTGCTGCTGTTGCTGCAGTGTTTTTATACAATCCATTTAAGCAAGATTTAATACCTTTTAAAGGATTTTTGGGCATTTTTTACAATGTATATCACAGGTATGACCTGTTACTTATAATTTTTTAGCGCCAGAACGGGTACTCCGGTGGGGGTTATTTTTACGGAATCATAACTAGATTAATGAAAGGATGCCAAAAATGAATTTTCCGAGATTTTACCTGTTTTTTTCGGCCGTACGCCAAATTTTTGGGTCAAAAATACAAAAAATCAGTTTGAGCGAAATCGGCTCGTGGAAATCAAAAGCTAACCCTCGAAATATGCTATTCCGACGGTTTTCGGAGGTCAGAAGTCATCTGGGCTGTGGGAAAAAATCAACCAAAAAAGTTGGTGGTGTTTGCATGACCCCAACTGTAGTAGTGACAAGCTTACTAGGACCAGCGGTTCAAGCGAACGAACATCCATCATAATCACATGATGCATTTGAAATTTTGATGCGGAACAATGAAATTAAATCTCCGCATCGCTAGTGTACATATGATATACTTTTCGTTGCTTATTCGCGGCCTACTTATTGTCTTTTCTCTCACTTTACTTGGAACAGGTATGAAACTCCAATTGTATTCATGATAAGACCACATGAATAAACAATAAACAAAGGAATCTGCGCTGTGGGTACTGGCCCTACAATGGTCTAGACTCTACGTTCGTCGCGTGGCTGGTTAGTGCGTAAGAGAATGAACTATGAAATAGCATTGGCCGCCACGCAAATATCTACCGTATATAATACAAGGTGAACTCGACACCATTCGTCACAAATTTTTATCTTCACGCATTTCAACCGAAAATCCCAAAATCACAATCACCTGCACTTATACCTCATGCTTCCCAACACAGCATTGCTGACTACCAAACTCCGACGGAAGACGTTGATTTCAGATTTGCCCATGCAATACGAACATGTTCTGGCATTTGATCCCACTCACATTCCTGACATAAATCGCATACTTTCCTGAATTAATGATCCAAACAAGGCGCAATCAGTGCAAGAAGTAATCATCGACTGCAGACATGAGGCTGGAGGTATTAGCAAAATAACTTTACATATAGAATACAAGATTATAGAAGGTCAGCAGGCATATTTTTACACTACAGCGATGCCTATCACTAACGAATTCTCATAATAGTTTTATCAAAACTCTTTCTACTCGCTGACTTGAGAAGGTTGCGTCTTCACTTCCGCTCTACATACAACGAAAATTTAGACACAGACGAGACGAAGAAAGCCGAAGGCTCAGTCTATCTCAAATTGCAAGTCATGATTCTCAAATACCTCATAGGAGGTTTTCGTCCAGAGAACCTCACCAGCCTCGAAATCACAAATCTCATAGCGATGCCAAATGATCTATCGGACAATATCTTTCAATCCCAGGAAATTCCCGCCTTCTTCAGCCCTTTCAAGGATGTCACCATTTCGATTCTATCTGATCCGAGGCTGCAAAGCCTAGACGGATGGGACGCATTAAGCTTCTGGACGGATAGTCTTCCCAATATTCTCGAAAACATTCCCAATGCCATGCTACTTGACATCTCCACCAACGATATTGAAAGTACCGCCCTGATGCCCTGGGACTCGATCAACATGGAAAGTTTGACAATGTTATCACTCGACGGTTTCATGTTCACGGGAAAATCCGAAGGGGTCGAAGCGTTCATCTACCGTCACCGGTTGTACAGCTTAACATTATCCGAGTGCTCGATCCTGCTTAATGAAGTCGACATGCCTCACTTTTGGAGTAACGTCTACAACTTCTTATCGGAGCAAGACAAGTGGATTTTCAAGATCGAAGTTACTTTGAATAAAGATCGTCATGAGTATATGGTTAATCGCAATGATAAGTGCTCTGCAGACCGGGAGTGGATGAGTTACTACATTGATCATGGAGAAGGTTTCGAGCTGTGTACAGAACCCATTCCTGGGGAGGAATACGACGCTCTAGCATTAGGTGCTATGGAGGCGAGAATTAATGAGAATACGAAAGTTGAAGATAAAAATTTAGCTCCGAGGTTGTAGATTAGATGTGTTTACTATATGCTCGATGAGCTGTAACTAAATCAGAATAAGTAGTAAATCATCTCGCTGAGCGAAATATTTATATTCTGTATAGATCAGTTCGACTAGCAGCAAGGAAGAACATTTCAGAATATAAATAGCCACCAAATCGTATAGATTTTTAGACCAGAAAGTTTCAGAGCTTAACAATCGTTATCATACATAAGCGCTAAGCCAAGGCTAACGCACAAGAGACTTAATTTTACTGTTTATACAACTTTAGTTGAGAAATGCTCAAGAATCAACATTCATTTTAACAACTGATGTAGTCTTCACACCAACTTTATTTATTGCGATCATAGTCCTAGTTTAAATCAACTTTAATATCTCTAACGATACATCATTCTAACTTCCTTTCAAATTGGAAAAAGCATTGTTCCCCAATTGGACGTGCCTTTATAAAGGTTAGGCTCCTATCTGAACGTAAAAATACGAATCCTTACAGAATGAATATCATTGTAATTTGGCTTTGGTAGTGATTTCGGGTAATTCCCAGAAGAATCCACAACAGTATAGTCGTATCCCGCAAGAAATAGAGCAAGGATAGCCTTAATCTCTAATTTGGCGACCTTCATTCCGGTGCATGGGTGTCTGCCTTCATATATGATGTCAGTAACTCGACACCATGTGTACAGATAAAGCATGAGACAGACCTGCGCCCCAACCAACATATGCAAACGTGCTCTTCTTATCCTCCTCCCTCCCAGGTCTATAGCGATCCGGGTCGAACATCTCAGGGTTCTCGTAAAAGTCAGTATTCATATGTGAATCAGACGTCGAATACGCTATAAACTCCCCCTTCGCAACCTTATGACCGTCAATCTCCATGTCGTCGATCACATTGCGTCGAAGCAAAGTAGTACTCTGAGTTACGCGGATGGTTTCACGGATTACAACGTCGACGATGGGCATTTCGTCTTCCCATACGGCGATGGGGATCGCCGATAGTCGTTTGTGTAATGGCTCACTGGAGGTTGTGTCGGTATGTTTTGAGATTAGCTCGTCGACTTCCGCTTTGACTTTGTCTCTCCATTCGGGGTTACTGGCCAGGTACATCAGAGCCCAGCAGGCTAGAACGACAATTACGATGAGAAGTTGAAGCTCATATAATAGCAATGCATACAATTCATTCCAGTGTTTATTACGCCTGCGAATATAACGGCCAAAACGAACTATTGATTTCCATGAGTAATCTATTAAGACGGTGCGGGTCGGACAACGTACACCGATAATCTCTTTCTCCTCATCTCCCTTCGCCAGTAGAACATCAATAGCATCCGAAGAAGGAGTATGAGCCTCCCTACGCTTATCAACATAGCTCTTCAAAGTCGTATAAAGTCCCATGGTCGCAGCCGCTTTCTTCTTCTTAGCGGGGCTCGGGATCCAAGGAAGAAGTAAGGCTGTTGGCGTAGCGCTTTTCTCCAGGTCCCAATAGCATTTCTGCAAGAGAAGCATATCGTCGTAGTTAGTTGCCAGCTCGTCACATGTTGCCATCCGAACTGTCATTTGGAATACTAACTAATAATAACGAGTGAGAGCAGTATGGGCGAAAACTGTGATATGCACGCACGTCGTAGATATTCCTGAATGGGTCAAATCTCCCTTCTTTTCCCCATGCCAACATTCTCTTGTTCATATCTTCCATCAAAATTGGTAGAACTGTGTGTAAATCCGATAAGAAACATATAGGCTCATTCGTATATGTTTACGTTACCGTCAGATAACCTGTTTCTGTTGAGCAACAACGCCAGTCGCTTGTTAATATCGGTGACATTTTTCTCAGTCTTTAAATCTTCACTGATATCCTTCAGATCTGGAGACTAGTTCGGAGTTGAGCTACGCTCAAGCGAGATAGAAACATAATTACGACGTACAGCTCCCATTAGAATCTTATAGCCTTCAGTGAAGTTGAGGTTCTTATCATCGAAGAAAGCCTTGCGGGCTTCGTCTCCACGAATAGCGACTACAGAATACTAAAACGATGTCAGATAATGCAACAAGATATAATAAATGCCACGTACCTGCAGCACCCTGAATCTGAAAAGGCTACCAGTGATTTTATTGAAGTTTTCCCTTAAAAAGTCGAAACGCTTCGAGAAGAAAGTCCATGCATTAACCACTGAAAAGCCGCCTATCTCTGTAGCATCTTTCTCTTTTCCACCGAAGACCGTGGAGAGGGCGATAACAAGAAATGCAGCTAACAAAGCAGTACTTATAGGTGACGACTGCAAAGCAGATAGACTGCCTAGCCAGCCTTCAGAGGTCAAAGAGGCGTTGGCAGACATTGCAAGGTCGGACGTGGTTATCGATGTTGCAGTGACGTACTTGAGAAACACTGCATATTTATACATCTGCTCGGGAATTTTTGTAATATAAAATAGTCATTACGGCCGCCAGAATAACTCCTGTGGGTACCAGACGAGCATTAAAAGCCAAATTTGACTATCTGTTGTAGAGTCCTATTGGCAGCGCAGCGAGCTTCCATCTGTATCAATTGTTTTGGAAGTATCGGCGGCCGACCTCGTAATATGTTTTTAGTAACAATGTTTCATCCTCGAGAAGATATACATAAGACAGCAGCAGGTTCTGGGAAATTAGAATTATGTTGAGGAAGACTCCCATGGCAGTGACAAGCCAGGGATGGTCGAGACGAAAATAAAGGTTGCCATAATCACTGAGCCTCGGTGATAACCGGTATTTGTTCTTAATCCGCTGGTACTTGTTCTCGGCACAAGTTCGGCGGCTTATTACAAATCAAGACTGCAGCTATCATTGGCTAATCGAATTCACGAATTCAGTTCTACTGAATGCGCAATCTGTAATGATCTCATGGCTCTATATAAGTGCACTATATTTCATTTCACCCCCCACCCCCCTACCCGTAAGTTCAAGTCTAAACAAAATTTCCTTAAGCAGTGTACAGCCATTACAGGTAAGTCTAACATAACATCCGGTGTACATATTGTTGTCTGAATCGATATCCTAATATATCTATCAGACCTCAGACCCAACGCAATCCTGAACATTCCCAACGAAATATATTACCTGCTATTTGTTCATTTGTCCCCAGTAACCGACGATGCCGCTTCGAATCTGGAACACAAACTCACCTTGTGCACGCTATCGCTAGTGTCGAAGTTGCTCCTAGCGCTAGTCGAACCACAACTAGTTCAGCATCTCCATACATTAAAGATTGGCCAAGATGTGCGCAGTTGCAGTGATGACTTCGACATGCAACTTCTGGAACGTGAAGCATTT
This sequence comes from Cyathus striatus, assembly GCA_025738555.1. Lineage (NCBI taxonomy): Eukaryota > Fungi > Basidiomycota > Agaricomycetes > Agaricales > Nidulariaceae > Cyathus > Cyathus striatus. The sequence goes on from JAOVFP010000018.1 coordinate 2,385,836, forward strand.
TATAGACTGGTACAACACGTGAAAGTGCTGCACATTGGTCGTTTCTATGAGGCACGAAATCTCAAAGCCATTTCATTCATGCCAAATATTGAAGTTCTTTGTCTCTCTTCGTTCTATTTTGATGCAATTACTTTCGATATTATATCCAAGTTTAAAAATCTGCGTTCTCTATCAATCAATTCAAGTATATTTGAAGAAAACTTGGACCTGTCTGATAATACGGAGGCTCGCTTATCTTCGTTAAAGCTGGAGGAATTTGAAATAAACGACAAAAAATATAGCCCAGTGGCTGGAATTGTCGAGCCATTGCTAAACCACATCAAGCTCTCACTGGATTTTGATCAGTACCTGTCAATACTATTGTGAGTCGGTAGATCCGATAGAGAGACTCGCAATGGATTTACATTACCAACAGTTGCGATACATCTCTGAGCTGGAAAATATAAACAGACTCGTGAAAGAATTAAAGAATCGTCGTTTATAACTCAAACAATCCTCGTAGGTGAGCTAAAGTTAGCATGCAATGTATTTAAATTTACTGAAATAAAAAATGTTGAGTTACTGTTAGATAGGTGATCGATGAAAGAATTGTCATGATACTAATAGGAACGATACTCTGGTTCGTTGCCTTGAGCACTTAGGTATTATTGAGCGGGTGGTATAAGGTTGTTGAGCTATTCAATTCCATGCGCCAGCTGTAATAACAAAACACTGAGTATTGCAGCAGAAGAACACGTTATAATGTATGGTGGATCTAGTGTAGCGAACAACATGACTCGATGGCCAAAAATTATATGCTTTAGCGCAACAATGCAAAAAACGTCTGTCTCACATTTCCTTTACCAAAAACCCAAAACCTTCCCGACAACAACACCCAAAGCAACCCATCCCCCAACCCATCCCCCAGCTCCACCATTAACCGGACCCCCTGCACCATTGACAATCATTATAGCACTACTTCCAATCGTCCTATTCAAACACTCCAAGAGATTAGAATCGTATCCTTGGGGAAGTGGAGAATCCACTGTCCCTTCCTCGCCGAAGGTGGCGGTATTGTTGTACCCATCCAATGTGAGCGCGACGCTTGAGGCACGATAGTATTGTACAACCTGCTCTGGCTTTATTTGGTCTGACATGTTGGAGGAAGTACATGCAGTTGGTGAATAAGGAGAGGAGATGAGGGAAGAGCAATTTCCAGTTATATCTGAAAAGAGCCAGACGGTAGTATCGCTATCTGCAAGGAGGTGGTACGTAGAGTGGTTCGTTGAGTTTGGAGAAGAGGAAAAGGTGGCGGCTATGAGTGGTCCACCGGGGCGCGTTGTATTCTCTGGTTGGCCGTACCGGATAAGTGTAGTTAGAACTGAAGTCAAAGAGAGAAAGAAATAAGGAACGAGACGAAAGCAACATACCTCCTCAATCGAATGATATATGTATGCGCCGCTTGCCATGCCAGCGGAAGTCCAAACGACTGGCCAGAACCAATACGGAAAATCACGACCTGCAACGCCACGTCCTGAGACTCCCGGGTATCCACTACCATAAGTTCTATTGAACTTGGTCAGCCACCATGAAACAGAGAGTGAGGCGAGCTGCATGAAACAAGAATGTAGAATCAAACGCTCAAGTAAAGAAATACGCACTTCGTCCCGTATATGCCTTCTCTCGTTCCCCCGCCAACTGTCCGTCCTTCAAAGGGCATACCAGCTGAAATCTTTCTCGATCCACCACCGTAAGAACCCATTCCCCAGCCTCCTACTACATGCTACTAGTCAGAATTGTTGGATATTAACTGAAAGGAAAGTATTCGAACCACTCATCCCACCCATACCGTGACCACCTGTCATTCCCCCACGACCCATCCCGTATCCGGATCCATGAGCGGAAGATCCATGTCCTGATGCATGTCCGCCCGAACCATGCCCCCCACCTCCTTTTCGGCGGACGTGAGGTTTCTTGTTTGACTTAGGGCTCACTAGAAATGGAATGAACATTATTGAGAGATACTATAATTTAAGCGATAAGCGAGATGGAGGTAGGTTTAGCAAGTGGTGATGGTGGTGCTAAAGAAGAGAAGAGAATGAACTCCGCGTATTATAAATTTACATTTATGGGTATGAATTGTAAGTCAGCCAATTCATAATATTAAACTTTTATTTGAATGGAATAAAAAACTATATAGCGCATGAAACCTGGGGTGCACCACGATTGCCTCAACAAAAAATGTTTACACAAATGATGTTCTTTACACACACACGGGAGAATCGAACTCCAAGCGTCAGCGCTCAGCGCTCAGCAGCGATGCAACCAATGCTACAACTACATAAACGCTATCCTATAATGCCTTGATGTATACTCATTGTTCTCCTAACATAACCAAGCCGTAAGTACTTAAGTCATAATCAGCGTTATGCGCACTGACCGTTCAGGCCAAATACTTATTTTGATGCATATGCAACGCTATTGGATACACCTACGACTGCATACTGTACAATGTATAATTACTTGATGTACACATGACACACCCAAAGAGTCAAGCTGCCGAAGGAAAGGTTTGATACACACATCGTTACATCGAACTCCGACAAAATTACAACGTAAGTAGTAAGGGTGCGGATGTACAGCTACACAAGCACAAAAGTGCCGACAAAAAATACAAGGTTCCAAACGCGCGCAAGAAATATTAAATAATGTTAATATGCTGCTCGTCCACTCCCTCTGAACCACCCCTTCCTTCTGTAATGCAAGATGCAGGATACAACACAACACATACACCCTCCTCGCACTCACAAAACCCCAACGATCCTCCCAATCACAACACCCAATAACACCCACCCCCCAAGAGCACCCCCAGTAACGCCCATAGTACGCACTGCCCCATCTAGAAGCACCGCACTCTGCCCAATCGTCCCATTCAAGCAATACAACAACGCTCCATCATAACCACCCGGGAGCGGGGAATCAGGGGCACTATCATTAGCCGCATACGTAGCGGTATTATTATACCCATCCAGCGTCAACGCGATAGACGATGCGCGATAGTACTGCACCACTTGTTCAGGTTTCAGCTGCGAACTTGAGGAATTGGAGTTGTCGGAGGAAGAGTTGAATGCGACGGGCTGGGATGAAGTTGGGAGGAATGAGGAACAGTTCGCTGTGATGTCGGAGTAGAGCGCGTTCATAGTGTCGCTATCGGAGAGGATGTGGAAGGTTGAGTGTTCTGAGGCGATTTCTGCGGAGGAGAATGCGGCTGTTGTTAGTGCGCCACCGGGGCGGGATGTGTTTTCTGGTCTTCCGTACTGTGAGTGTTGAGTTGGTTAGTGTGATGTTTAGGAAGGAGAGAAAGGGAATTGAAGAGATCAATAAGTGAGAGAATTATAAGATAGCGGAAAAGAGAAGGCAGACGGAGACAGGTAACAGGAAATCATCTGATAGATGGTAGTAGAAGACGAAGGCAAACGGAAAGGGTAGATGAAATACGAAATGGAGAATCGAAATTAAGGAGTGGATAAGGAGACGGTAGACGCACCTCATCAATCGAGTGATAGAAATACTCTCCGCCTGCGACACCCGCCATAGGCCAAACGACAGGCCAGAACCAGTAAGGGAATCCACGGCCGTCAACGCCGCGTCCTGCTATTCCTGGGTACCCGCTTCCATAAGACCTGTTGGGGGTAGTTAATCAACGTGTTACCGATGAAATGAGAACGATAATAAGTAGAATAGGCATAAAGCAGAAATAAGCATCTTCCGGTAGACAGATTACAGGAGAGCTCGTAGGCGGAGGCAATCGAATGGACACATGAAAGCGAAAGAAATCACAACTCACCTAGACCCATAAATCGTATCCCTAGTTCCTCCGCCCGCCATCCGTCCGGCAAAAGGCATGCCAGATGCAATAGCCTTAGGCGATCCACCGCCTTTCGACCCCCAAACAGCAGTAGGGCTCTTCTTCCCCCAAGGCCAGGAGTTCATCTTGCTCTTAGTCTTTTTGGAAGAGCGACCCCAGGACGATGTACCGGGAGTACCAGACCATGAAGAGCCTATACGTTCAATGTTGAGCTGCTTTCCCTCGGACTTGCAAGGGGGGAATTCATACCTTTTCCTGAGCCCCACCATGATGAGCCTTTCCCGCTGCTGCTGCTACTGCCGGAACTTCCGCTCCCACTGCTCCCCCCTCCCTTTGGGCTACCGCTTCCGCCCTTGCCACTTCCACTGCTGCTGCCACCACCCTTTCCACCTCCACTGCTGCTTCCGCCGCCCTTTCCACCACCCCCGCCTCCTTTACGTCGTCCAAGAGTTTGGTTACGAGGTGGTGATACGTATGGAATGTACATATCGAGATATAACGAGAATTAGTAGTTCAGTGAGGAATATGATTCCAGTAGAAAGATGTATAAAGAAAGTAAACACAATTCGCGGTGGTGGTGGGGGTTGTGGTTATAAGTCAAGATATGGAAGTAGGTGGAGCAGTGCTCGAAGCTCTTAAATACGTTACCACTGAACAGTTCCACTTCGAATAGAGTGGCGGGATTGACGAAAATGACACAATGACACAGGTGGTTGCGTAAGAGGTGTTTGATTTTGAATACAGTACGTTCTCGACCGTTGGCTACACGCTCCACTTCGCTACGAATTGGTATGAGGCATTGAGGTAAGAAGGGTTGTTGGGTGTTGAATACTGGTAAGGACTCGAAAACACCAGAAGTAGAATAGAGTAGAGGAACAAATCGACCTGGTACCTAACTATTGAAATTAAGAAGTCGTGCATCATGATTGTTCTCTTGGTCTCTAACAAATAGAATAATATATAAATGCCACATGAAATTCAACTATTTGGCTCGAAGGGATCTGAGAAAAGATAAAATAAGATAAATATCAATTTAATGTTATGCATTGACCGGGAGTCGAACCCGGAGCTAGGCCATACACCGAGAAGTGGGAAGACCCAATGTTACCGCTACACCATCAATGCACTTACTGAAGGGCATCGCTGAATGATTCTGATACCCAAGCATCGACAACACAACAAGCAACATGGATTGAGACAATCCTTCAGCCTAGAAGACTCTTTCTATTGTGTTATCGCTGTCATACAAGATACATATAAATTACAGTACATACCAGGTCCAAGTATAATGACAACCACTCAGTATTCAACAACCACTGCATGCTGATGGTCATGTTCTTCAGCATCCAGCATTTTATGTAGGTAACCTTAACAATGAGCATCCAAACTATAAAACAATTATTCTAGCTTTCTACAAGCCAGTCCACTATTAGCATCATATTCAACTCATAGAGTTAAACTGGAGCTTGGAAAGTGGCATCCTAGTTGACACTTTCCATTGCACTACTGGTGCTACATATCACAATACATTTAAAACATTATATTGAGTAAAATCCAAGTAGAGCAAGGATAGCAGCTATTAAAATTCAAATATTTTTGTCAGTCATATCTAATCTAGTATAGTGGTTTTATATTTGGCATTTACTTGTTTATGAGGTTGAGTTTGTCACTTAAATACTTTGTGTCAATGGACATCTTTACAGCAAAAAAATTGTATCCAATGTGGCAATACCTATTCCTTGAAAGAATTGAACCATGGAATAGATGAGATATTTTTAATAGGTAGACTAAGCCACCTTTCTTTATCAACTTGAAGTTTTCATGCATTTGTTTGCAAAGTTGAGTTGGGCTAAAAATTTGCACCTAGAATCATCATACATAATTATTCCCAAAAAGAACTGAACACCATGTCTCCTTTATAGATAGACCTTTCTTTTTCAACTTGTATTTTGCATTTATTTGCCTGTTTGCAAAGTTGGGTTGGGCTAAAAATAGACATCTACATGTCAGGCATGTAATTATTCCTGGAAAGAATTGAACCATGGAATAGGTACTTTTATAGGTAGGCTAAGCTACCTTTATTTCTCACCTTACAGTTTGCTATTTAATCATGAGATACTTAGTTCATGTGATCAAGTTACTATCTATGCTTCTTCTCAAGTAGCAAAAAGTATGAAATGGGATCAAGAGTGTATAATACCCACCCTGGCTTGAGTCAAACCACAGGATGAGTGATATGCATTATAATTAGACTATGTATCTTTGTGTATGTGATTTGGTATTTGATGTTTACTTGTTTGCAAGGTTGAGATGGGCATTTATATACCAAGGGCACAGAAAAAGGTATGGGAGATGTGCAACTAAACCATACTTATTTCTGGAAGGAATTCAACCATTGAATAGATAAGGTGTGGTTTATAGGTAGACTAAGCTATCTTTCTTTCTTTACTCAAAGTTTGCTATTTACCAGATGCTTAGTACATGTGATAAATACTGAAGTTGTTATAAGAGCCAAAGTTTTTAGACAAGTCACAAAAAAAAAACAACAATACATCACTTCAAATTATATCAGCTACACTCATCTCATGGGTGCACATGGGATATTGTTTATAGGTGGACCAACAATGAATTCAGCCTAGTAAAATTTGTTATATATATATGTAATTATATACTCATTCCCTGAACCCCTGGATCCAGCAGATGAGGAAATGAGTATGTGAATAAATAGACCATGTTGTCTTCTTTGTGAATTTTATTGGTGTTATTTAATTCATATGATCATGTACCTTGCAAAAAAATTTGAAAAGGGCATGATATTTGAATGCTCATCTATAGCTTGCATTGAACTACAAGATGAGTGAGACACATTATAATTAAACTATGTGTCTTTGTATATTTGATTTGATATTTTATGTTTACTTGTTCACAAGGTTGGGTTGGGTATTCAGATACTTTGTATTCTTGGGTGTTAGGATTTCGTTACTTATCTAATCTCTTTATCTAATCATATCTTATCTATGTCATGTGATAGTCACATGACCTACAATGCGGACACCATGCGTATCAACATACGTTACTCATCATAACTGTGGGCACAGTTGCACAGTTCGGCCATACGTATTACATGAGTTCTTAATGTAGAAGCACAGTAACATGCGTTGTAGTGTAGGTTAAAGTACATGCGATTACTTCATGGTTCTCTTCTATAAATACGGTCTTTCTAGTTAGTAGTTCGTTATTCTTGTGCTAGTTTATTCCAGATTAGCAATAAGACTCATTCTTCTTCTTACATTCGAGTGTTTAAGTTCGGCTTCGAGTATTTTGCTCGTCTGTCGCTAACAAAAGCACAAGAATCTCCTCATTCCTCGACCCCGAACTTCCTTTCTCCTGCCGAACCCCGGCAAAACTTCTTCCTTATACCTCATTCCCCGTCTTGGACCTCTTGGACCAGACGTACACTCCGTTCGATAGACTTGATCGTTGTACTTGGAAGTACGAGAGGACTGGTGTAACGTTGAGCCCGACACTGTCCGAATTACCGATCATCTTAGGCCCTCTGCCTTAAGTTTGGCACGGCGCCAGTGACTGGGGAGGCTACCACGTGTTGCCCCAGCTGGTTCTATCTGCAAGAAAGTGTACGTGAAACTTAGGACGTCTCGCTAGTTTCCGAGCATCCTCAAAAGCATCTGTTACTCGATCTATCACGGTGGCACCAATTACTCGTTCCCAAACCCTTCGATCCCTCCGATCTCGATCCTATCACATTCCATCTTCATCCGTTCCTCTTTACACACCCCGATCTCGCCCTACACCCTATTCCCGTCCTCAAACTCCGAGAGCCGTGTCGGTGGACTCCGACGACTCGGATTTTGATCCTAACACCTATCCTTCCCTTCACCAAATTCCCAACTACATTGCACCACCCCGTCTCCCTACTCCGCCCGAACACCCTATCCACCGAACCCTTACCATCATCACCGAACCAGGACACGACGACACTCTAAGATTCAGTACCCCTACTCGATACATATCTCCTTTCGAAAGAGATTTTTATTCCCCTTCAGGATACGAAACCCTTCTCAACACCGTTGATAACGACGGAAGAGAACTTCCTACCCCGACATATCCCGATTCAGACATCGATCTATAATGATCTCCGGCGAAATTATTCTTGGCTTCATCACAGCCATAGTAATGATCTTTATGAAAGATGAGATTGTAACTAGATGGACGAACATGACTCCTGCCAATAAGCAGTTAGTCACAGAAAGCGTTTCTGCAATGACTCAAGGGGTCATTAAAGAAATCAGAGACGGAATTAAAGAGGATCGACCGGAACCCAAGGAAAAGGTCGAGATTCCAGAAGATTATGAGGAGACCCTCATACAGTTAACAATTGGATTAGACGAATGATGTTATACTTTCAGGAGAAAAATATCACGAACGATTGGAAAAAGATTACAATCGCCCTGCCAAAAGTAAAGAAAGGAAAAGACAATCGAGCTCAGAGATGGGCGGATACATTTCTAGGTGATCTGATCCTGTTCAACGAGGAACGAGCTCAATGGAAATTACTACACAATGGAAAAGAACCCACCTTACAGGACACACAAAAAGTAAACATCCCCGCAACGGACGACTCCCCAGCAATTATCCATGATGCATTCAAGACAGGTTGTCCATTTGCTGATTGGAACACGTTTGTCGAACGGCTTCAATTTTTCTTTATCTCCACGGAAACCCAGAATAACGCCATCGAACAAATCAACAAGGTAGTACAGGGTAATCGACCAGTTGAAGACTATACTATCGATTTCATGCAGTGGATGAATCTAACCGGATTCGATAACACGGCCTTAGTAGATAAATACCGACGCGGCATGCACCCACTTTTAGCCAGAAGACTAATGGAAGTCGGAGGACTTAAGGTCACCGACAAACTTATCGACTGGGTTGATAAAGCCGCAGAATACGAAAGGAATCGCCGAGAAGCTAACTTTGGACGTACCCAACAAAACCTTGGACGACCTCAGAATCAGAATCAGAACCAGAACTCCGGACGTCCTCAAAATAACACTAACCCTGGAACCCAACAAACACCGAACACGCAACAAAGGACACCCGATCGCTCAAACCTTACGGTATCACAAGGTGGTAATCGTATGGACCTCGACCAACTTAAAAAAGAAGGTCGATGTTTTTATTGTAAAGAGAAAGGACATATGTCCAACACATGCCCCAAGAAACCTCGCGGACCTTATGTACAACGTAATGTAAACATGGACTCTTCTATACCTGTAGCTTCCACTAGCGGAATAGTAGAATTACCGGATGTAACTAAATTATCAGAAGAACAACGCGCTCTACTCATTGCTCAATTGGGTTTTCCCCAAGGCCAGCAGTGAGCGCAAACTCGCCGGCCTCATTTTATGTACCTTCTAATGTAACTGTACCTACGGTAGATCTGGAATCGAAATATGTATCGTTACAAAAAGAAAGAACCAAACGCGCCTTCCCTAATCAGGAAGTAAAACCTGGAAACGTGTATTGGGTCGCACGGAGATTAAAAGACCAAACACCGGAACTTGCCTTAGCCACGTTGAGTATTTGGACACACCCCAAACGAAGACCTGAAGTAATTCAGAAAACGATCCTGGAATTAAACGATCTTTCGGATCAGGATGTAATTCCTGCTTTAGAAGAATTAAAAAGACCCAAAAGATTTATCCGAGGAACAAACGGAAATCAGATGGATCTTGATTTAATGATTACTACATTAGATACTCAGAGGACGTATGGATTAAAAGCACTACTCGATAGCGGAAGCACTGGAACATGTATCAATCGAAGATTCGTAGAGGAACATCAACTCACAACAAAAAAATATCCACGACCTTCTCCGGTTTATAATGCTGACGGAACACTTAATAGTGATGGATCTATTACCGACTATGTTGAACTAAGAGTACGACACGGAAGGCATGTAGAAATATTACAATTAGCTGTTATCAATTTAGGAAAGGCATCTATGTTTATTGGACACGATTGGCTTCGAACCCACAATCCAGAAGTAGATTGGAAAGAAGGAACGATCAAATTTACACGATGTCCGATAGAATGTACTCCGTTAATAAATACGATGAACCCAGAAGAAGATGAATCTGATCTAGATGAACAGATAAATCTTGAATCGGACGATCATATTATAGCAGTAAACATATTCGAACAGATTGAATTAAGAGCGTTTCAAACCACGGCTTCAAAAATTGCTGAAGCACAAAATCAGCAAAAACCAAAGAAACATTGGAAAGAAACTGTTCCTATGTATTATCACGAATTCGAAAGAGTATTTGCGAAAGAATCATTTGATAAACTTCCTCCCCGACGACCATGGGATCATGCAATCGAATTATTACCAGGAGCCACATCGTTTGATTGTAAAATCTATCCTCTAAGTTTAGACGAACAGAAACAATTGGATGAATTCCTTGATGAAAATCTAAATTCGGGACGCATCAGACCTTCGAAATCACCTTGGGCATCACCGTTCTTCTTCATTAAAAAGAAAGACGGATCTTTACGGCCAATTCAAGATTATCGAAAATTAAATGAATTAACGATTAAAAATAGATATCCATTACCGTTAATTCAAGAATTAGTAGATAAATTGAAAAAGGCACGATACTTTACCAAGTTAGATATTAGATGGGGATACAATAATGTTCGGATCAAAGAAGGAGATGAACAGTATGCTGCATTTAGAACTAACAGAGGATTATTCGAACCTTTGGTCATGTTTTTTGGACTTACGAATTCCCCTGCAACTTTCCAAACTATGATGAATGATATCTTTAGGACGGAAATTAATGAAGGAACTGTAATTGTATATATGGATGACATTTTGATATTCACGGAAACGTTAGAAGAACATAGAAAGATGGTTAAAAGAGTTCTTAGAAAATTAGAACAACATGAACTATATCTTAAACCAGAAAAATGTTTCTTCGAGAAAGCTGAAGTCGAATACTTAGGACTTATTATTTCAAAGAATTCTGTAAGAATGGATTCTGAAAAAGTAAAAGCAGTAGTCGATTGGCCAGTACCTAACAATAAACGTGAACTTCAACAATTCCTTGGATTCATTAATTTCTATCGAAGATTTATTCAAGGATTTGCAAAGATAGCGAAACCCCTTCATGAATTAACGGGAAAGAATGAATGGAAGTGGGAACTCAGTCAGGCACTAGCATTTTCCGAATTAAAAGATCAAATCATATCGGCACCAATTTTAGCAATGCCGAATGATGATGGAAAATATCGTGTAGAAGCAGATTCCTCAGACTTTGCGAATGGAGCCATTCTATCCCAGGAACAAGTTGACGGAAAATGGAGACCAATTGCTTTTCTATCACATGCTTTAAGTCCAACTGAACGAAATTACGAAATCTACGATAAAGAAATGCTTGCAATAATGAGAGCATTAGATACGTGGAGACAATACCTTTTGGGAGCCAAACAAATATTCGAGATTTGGACAGATCACAAAAATCTCCAATATTTCAAGAAACCCCAAAAATTAAATCGACGACAAGCAAGATGGTATACAGAATTATCGGAATTCCATTACACGTTACATCATAAACCAGGAAGTCAAATGACAAAAGCCGATCTTTTATCTCGAAGAGCTGGACATGAACAAGGCGAACATGATAATGAAGATATTACACTTCTTAAACCAGAACACTTCAGACAAACGTATGAAGTTCATGGTGAAGACGAAAATATCATGGAACAAGTTCGAAAATCCAGAAAAAATCGAGATAAGGAAGTAATTAAAATGCTTAACCTGAAAACAAAAGATTGGGAAGAATCATCTGAAGGTATTATTACATGGAAAAATCGAATTTACATCCCTAAAAATGCAAAACTCAGAGAACGTATAATTAAACTATGTCACGACTCTGCTATATCTGGACACCATGGAGAATACAAAACAATGGAATTAATCACGAGAGATTATTGGTGGCCTAGAATAATGGCAGATATAAAGAAGTACGTTTCCGGATGCGAAGCATGTCAAAGGACAAACATACATAGATCGAAACCAATAGGATTATTAAATCCTAATAGCATTCCAGAAGGACCGTGGCATACTATATCAATCGATTTTGTAGGACCACTACCGTATTCACAAGGATTCGACTTCTTAATGGTAGTCGTCGACCGATTCACAAAAATGGCAGCCTTTATTCCATGTAACAAGGAAATTGATAGTCCAGGAGTTGCAGAATTATATTTAGAAAAAGTATTTAAAAACTTCGGAATGCCGCAACGAATTATTAGTGATAGAGGATCACAATTTGCATCTCATTTCACTAAAGAATTCACAAAGCGATTAGGAGTCAAAATGAATTTATCAACTGCATATCGACCACAGACGAATGGACAAGTAGAACGTGTAAATCAAGAGATAGAACAATATCTCCGAATTTATGTAAACTACGACCAAGATGACTGGGTGGACAGAATAGCAGTAACAGAATTTAATTATAACGACACTGTACATCGAGCAACAGGATATACACCGTTTTATTTAATGTATGGACATCATCCTTATGGAGGAATTAGACCAAATGGGACATCACGAACTATTGGAGTAGACGAATTTATTTCTACAATCACCAAAGCCAGGGAAAATGCTAAGGCAGCACTTACATTATCCAATGAAGCAATGAAACGAGGATATGATAGAAATAGAAAGGAGTCACCTGAATACAAACCCGGAGATCTAGTTTACGTAGAAGGGATTAATATTAAATCCGACAGACCGGTTGCAAAATTAGATGACAAACGATACGGTCCCTTTAAAGTAATAAAGAAAGTAGGACTAGCCTCATATGAAATCCAATTACCGAAAACCTGGAACCGAAAACACCCTGTGTATAACACACAACTACTGACGAAACATATTCCGGCACAATACAAATCACAACAGAAACCAAAACCTCCACCTGCTGTTGTGATAGATGATCAGGAACAATACGAAGTAGAAGCAATACTTGCTTGGAAAATAAATCGGAAAAAGGTTCTTTATAAAATTAAATGGAAGGGCTATTCTTACGACCATTGTACATGGGAACCGATTACGTCATTAACCGGATCAAAAAGTCTTTTAAATAAGTTCCATCGGGAAAATCCGGAATGTCCAAACGTATAAATAAACGACAGTCTTTACGAATTTTAATTATCCAAACATGCTTTCCAACAACATCACTCTTTTGATATATGTTATTGTAATCTTCATCCTCTGTATGGCCGTATTCATACTCGGGCATTACATACCTCGTATTATATTACGAATCCAAGAACGTCCTATCCTTCGAACTCAAGGACCCCCACGAACAGAAGAATCCATTGAAATGTCGTGAGGACACGACTCTTAAAGGGGGTAATGTTAGGATTTCGTTACTTATCTAATCTCTTTATCTAATCATATCTTATCTATGTCATGTGATAGTCACATGACCTACAATGCGGACACCATGCGTATCAACATACGTTACTCATCATAACTGTGGGCACAGTTGCACAGTTCGGCCATACGTATTACATGAGTTCTTAATGTAGAAGCACAGTAACATGCGTTGTAGTGTAGGTTAAAGTACATGCGATTACTTCATGGTTCTCTTCTATAAATACGGTCTTTCTAGTTAGTAGTTCGTTATTCTTGTGCTAGTTTATTCCAGATTAGCAATAAGACTCATTCTTCTTCTTACATTCGAGTGTTTAAGTTCGGCTTCGAGTATTTTGCTCGTCTGTCGCTAACATTGGGCAACTATACAACAAAAACTTAAACACACACATTATATCTAAGCACCTATTCCTGGAAGATTTAAACCATAAAATAAGTGTTTTCAATGTCTTTTATGGTAGACTAAGCTACCTTTCTTTATCTACTCAAAGTTTGCTATTTACCAGACATGTGTACATGTGATCAATACTGGGGTGGCAATAAAAGCCAAGTTGCTTTAAAGATCACATGAAAAATAGAATTGATATATCAGACCTCCTTAAGTATATCAGCAGCACTTGCCTGCCACTCATGAGAGTCGAACCATGGGATAGGTGCACACTGAGATATTGTTTATAGGTGGACCATCTCACCTTTCTTTCGTGCTGTGATTTTCACTACTTAGATTACTTATGTACAACAATGAATTCAGCCTGATATTGCTACGTAGTTTACAGCATAAGAAAAACAGATTACCATACAGACTAAAATTCCGTTATGCCAGGCCTGTAGGCATCTGCATTTTAC